>JALIGW010000004.1:54873023-55475523 GCA_023053685.1 Diadophis punctatus similis | reverse complement strand
AAATGCGACGTGTGGAACAGGAGGGTGGGGCTACATTCGGAGTATAAGACACACCCAGATTTTCACCCTCTTTTTGTGGGGGGAAATGTGCATCTTATACTACGAAAAATACGGTATATGGACTTCCTTGAAGACCACTTAGTGTGAATTATGAACATTGAGTCAGGAGGTCATGTGAGCATGTTTTAAGTATTTGAATGTATATATTACATTTCATTTATTTGTTTGGTTAATTGTTTCCTCTTTTTAGTCTTTTATTCATCAAGATGGCGGCAACAGAGGAAGCATAGTTACAATGCAGGGAGTTAAAAGAAGAGAAAAGTTGCTATTAAAGTAAGATAAATGCTAGGAAGAGAAGTGGAGAGGGAAAGACAAATCATAGAATAAATCATAGAGAAAGAAAAATAAGTGGAGAAAGGAAAAGGAGAGGAAAGACTGGAGAAATAGGAGGAAAATAATCCACAGTGAACTTGGCCTGCCGAAAGAAGCCCAGCTGCACCCGAGAGGCCTACCCAAGAGCTGGAGGCCCATTGAAGTGAGGTGAGTGGAGAGGAAAAACACACCGGTGGAGAACAATGAGGTGAGCCGGTGAGCGAGTGGGGCCCAACTGTTGAGCAGGGAGGAAAACCATCCATGGGCCAGAGAGGAGAGCTGACTGAGGGGAAAACAATGACCAGCAGAGAAGGAAAAGGTGAGTCAGTGAGAGAGAGATGAGAGCAGGGAGGAGGAGGAGGAGAACTGGCTGTGGAGAGGAGATGAGAGGCGAGCTTGATGTTGGCCATCTGGGCAGTCCTGTTGCTGGGAGAAAGCGCAAATGGGAGCCACGTGGCTGAGGAGCCAGGAGCAGCAGCAGTGCAGCAGAGGGGAGAGCCAGCAGCAAGAGGCAGCACAATGAAGCAGATCCTGAGAGGAACATGGAAAGCAACAGGAGAGCATTGGTGCAACCGGAGGCTGTCGGGTTCTGGTGGAGCCTTTCAGCGCAGTGGATCAGCACACCGGTGACTGAGAACGGCAACAGAGCAGCATGGCAGACCAACAGGCGGGGGGGGGGGAACGCCATGAACTGAGAAAAGCTGGGAGAGCTGAATACCCGTTAGAGGCAGGAGGAAAGCAAGCAGGAAGGGAGGATAAAAAGACAACACAGGACACAAGACAAAAGAAAATCAAAGGCAAGTAGACAATAGCAAGTACAGAACATATAAAGGCAGAGAAGTCTGCCTTTAGTCAAGCCCACAAGAAAGCAGGGAGGGAAAGGATCGCAAGAAGGAAGGGACAATCAAAGAACATTCCAGTACAGGCTAAGAACGAACCTCGCACTTAAGCCCACTCAACACTAAAAAAATGTAAATTTGGACAATCTAAATGATCTACTAGAACCTTAATATCAGAATCCCAAAAGAGTGACTCTGCCATTCAGTGATAGAAAGGGGGGGGGTCTTGAGTTTGATTTATCAGCATTGCTTGTATCAACTGATGTTTACAAACACACATCCTGGCGCCAGGCATTTTGAAATCTCTTCATCTTGGGACAGGGTTTATGGGGGGCAATGTGGGTTAGTTTAAATGGAAATGGTTCTGGGGGAACGTATGCTTATCCGGTTCCCAGAGCAGTGGATTTTCACACGTGTGTATTGGAAAGGCTTTTGTAGTCTGGCTAATGGGGAGGGGTTTCTAAGGTTTAACAGTACCTGCTTTGTCTAAGGGTATTCAGATCTTGCTTTGAATGGAATGCTTTCACATCTACTTAAAATAAAGAATCCTTTTGATCTACTCGGCTCAGAAGTTCGTACTTTTCTAAGTAGACAGAGAGGCAACCCTTACAGAAATCAAGATCTGCAAAACGATCAACCCAGAGAAGCAACTTCGCTCTACTGAGGGGACCTTGCAAGCCATGTCCAAACAAAACAGGGAACAGGAGGAAACTGAATGCTGGGGGGAAACATCAACCACTACCCAGCCGGATGCCTGTTCTCTACTCCCATCGAAGAGGATGAGGGAGGTCTGGAGGTCCCTGTAAAACCCCGCTGGTCCATTGGGATCGGAAAGAAGGACAGCTGGGATGGGAGAACCAGAGGAGTCACCCTCAACCAAGGGAATTGGAGACCACGGTGGAAATTGGAGTTAGAAGCCCTCTCTGACCAAGGGGAACTCACTGAAGCACCACTGAGAGACATCGCCTGAAGAGATACCTAGCCCAGCTGGTGGTGGAAACTTTGGAAAACCTCAACATCCGGGGGACCCCAGAACGACAGCTAAGGAGCGCTGGGGACACAGCAAACACTGACAAGACCAGGGGGACCACCAATCCCCGGGAAGCTGACATTCGACCGGATGGCACAGCAGAGGACCCAACGAATCCTCCCCCCAGGGCAGCGCACACACTGGCACCCCTTCCTAACCAGCCCCAAGCCCTACAACTAGAAAGGAAAACTCCCCCACTTGGAGTAAAGTTTGATAGGGATCCACAACAATTAGGATTCTTCATGGCACATGTAGTCACCTACATGAAAGAATATGGATGTGAGTTCCAAACACAAGGATCCCGAGTGCGAGCTGTTACCCTACCCCTGGAAGGAGTGGCCGCTAGATGGATGGTAAATCTGCATAACGATGATGCACCAGAACTGCGCAACTTTGACTGTTTCATGACTGCCCTGCGATGACGTTTCGAGGACCCACTTGCAGACCGCAAAGCACGTGATCTCATTAAGGTGGTGAAGCAGGGACGACGGCCAGTGGCAGAGTATACTGAAGAGTTCTGGGACCTCGCATGTCGTGTGAACTGGCCAGAAGACATCCTGGTAAGCTGTTTCAAAGATGGGCTGAGTGATTATTTATATAATGCCTGCGTGGCTAGGGGTGCACCGCCGAAGAAGCAGAGATCGATATGGCCAGAAACCAGTACCGTACTGGACGAACATGGAAGAAATCCCCACCCCAATGGAAGAAAGAGCCCTTCAAAAGGCAACACGGGTTCTCTCCTAAACCCCCAATCTGTTTCAAATGTGGAAAGGAGGGGCACCAAGCCCCCGAGTGTCATTCCCAAGCAACCACCCAGAAGCCTGAAGTGGGGTACCACAAGGTTCCATCTTAGGCCCAGTACTCTTCAACATCTTCATAAATGACTTAGATGAGAGAATAGAAGGGGAACTTACCAAATTTGCAGACGATACTAACTGGCAAGAATAGCTAACACCCTAGAACAGTGATGGCGAACTTTTTTTTCCTTGGGTGCCGAAAGTGCATGCGCGTGTGCTATCGCACATGCACAAGTGCCAACACCCATAATTCACTGCCTGGGAAGGGGAAAAACGGCCTCCCCGCCCCCCCAGAGGCCCTCTGGAGGCCAGAAATGGCCCATTTCCCAACTTCTGGTGGGCCCGGTAGGCCCATTTTTCGCCCTCCCTAGGCTCCAGAGGCTTCCCTGGAGCATGGGGAGAGCAAAAACGCCCTCCCCCATCCCCCCGGAGGCCCTCCAGAAGCCAAAAACGCCCTCCCAGAGCCTCCGTGCAAACCAAAAATCAGCTGGCTGGAATGCACATGCGCACTGGAGCTGAGCTAGGCAATGGCTCATGTGCCGGCAGATATGGCTCCACGTGCCACCTGTGGCACGCGTGCCATAGGTTCGCCATCACTGCCCTAGAAGATAGGCTCAAGATCCAGATGGATCTTGACAGACTTGAACACTGGGCCCTATCTAACAAAATGAAATTCAATGTAGAGAAAAATAAAGTCCTACACTTAGGTAAGAAAAACCAAAAGTACATACTGTATTTTTTGGAGTATAAGACACACCTTTTTGCCCCCCAAAAGAGGGTGGAAATGTAGGTGCGTCTTATATACCGAATACAGCAATTTTTAGCCTCCCGAAGCCCCACCCCCGCATCCAATTTTTGCAAAAAATGAGCCGGTTTTTTTGAAAAAATGGGGGGGTTTGCCTTCCCCCACCCCCTAGGAGTGCTCTGCAGGCTTCCCAGATCCTTTGCATGCCCTGTTTTTGCAAAAAAACCGAGCGAAAAATGGGCCGTTTTTTGTAAAAATTGAGGCATTTTTGCCTTCCCCCACCCCTAGGAGTCCACTGCAGGCTTCCCAGATCCTCTGCATGCCCTGTTTTTGCAAAAAAATGAGCGAAAAATGGGCCATTTTTTGCAAAAATTGGGGCGTTTTTGCCTTCTAATTACCCCATCTAGCATGACTGGAGGAGGAATTCTGGGAGTTGAAGTCTACTAGTCTTAAAGCTGTCAAGTTTGAAGACCCCTGGGTTAGGGGTTAGGGTTGCAAGGGTCTTCAAACTTGGCAAGTTTAAGACTTGTGGACTTCAACTCCCATTCCTGAGCTAGCATGACTGGAGGAGGAATTCTGGGAGTTGAAGTCCACTAGTCTTAAAGCTGTCAAGTTTGAAATTTTTAAAAAGTATACATGGTTGTAAAAAGTGTACATGGTTGTAAAAAGTATACATGATTGTAAAAAGTATTCTGCTACACTGGTATTTTATTAAATAATATATTACTGCACCATTTGGTTCAGAATACTTTTTTCCTTGTTTTCCTCCTCTAAAATCTAGGTGCGTCTTATACTCCGGTGCGTCCTATACTCCGAAAAATACTGACTGGTTGAAACCAGGTATATAGACTGGTTGAAACCAGGCTTAATAGCAGTGACTGTGAGAGGGATCTTGGAGTCTTAGTGGACAACCAGCTAAATATGAGCCAGCAGTGTGCAGCGGTAGCCAAAAAAGCCAATGCAATCCTCAGTTGCATTAACAGAGGGATACAATCAAGATCAAGTGAGGTACTAATACCACTCTATAAAGCCTTAGTAAGACCACACCTAGAGTATTGCATCCAGTTTTGGTCCCCACACTATAAAAAAGACATTGAGACTCTAGAAAAAATGCAGAGGAGAGCAACCAGGATGATTAGGGGACTGGAGACTAAAACATATGAAGAACGGTTACAGGAACTGGGCATGGCTAGTCTAGTGAAGAGAAGGACCAGGGGAGACATGATAGCAGTGTTCCAATATTTGAGGGGCTGCCACAGAGAGGAAGGGATCAAGCTATTTTCCAAAGCACCTGAAGGCCAGACAAGGAATAATGGATGGAAACTGATCAAGGAGAGATTCAACCTAGAAATAAGGAGGAACTTTCTGACAGTGAGAACGATCAACCAATGGAACAGCTTACCTTTGGAAGTTGTGGGAGCTTCATCACTTGAGACTTTCAAGAAGAGATTGGACTACCATTTGGCAGAAATAGTGTAGGGTCGCCTGCTTGAGCGGGGGGGGGGGTTTATTTATTTATTTTTATTTATTTATTTGAGGTTCTTCTATGCCGCCCTACTCCCTCAGGACTCAGGGCGGCATACAACGTTTTAGGGAACATCAAATAAATCATTAAAAACAATTAAAAACAATTAAAAAAAACATATAACATCATACATACATGGGGGAGACGTCAGATGGAAGGTCGTCTCAAAATCACCCCGCCTGCAGGAAGAGCCATATCTTAATGGCTTTTCGGAAGGCCAGCAGGGTGGGGATGATTCGGATCTCTGGGGGAAGTTGGTTCCAGAGAGCAGGGGCACCTATAGAGAAGCCCCCCCCCAGGCCCCGCCAGTCGGCACTGTTTGGCTGACGGGACCTGGAGGAGACCCACTCTGTGGGACCTGACCAGTCGAAGGGAAGAATGAGGTAGGATGCGGTCCTGGAGATAGCCTGGTCCTAAGCCATGTAGGGCTTTAAAGATGATGATCAATACCTTGAATTGGTTGGACGATGACCTATAAAATCCCTTTCAACTCTGTTAATCTGTTGATCATTGACTGGCAACCATATGCATTTAAATAAATAAGTAAAATGTTTTATCTTTGTCTCTCCTGCAGCAGCTACATTTGTATAGAGAAGTGAAATGGAAGTAGTAATTCTGATAGAAAAACTATGATGAAGAGTTAAAATGTGTGGGCAGGCTATCAGAAAAACTAGGCATTTTTTCTTGCTCTGAAAAAAAATCAGAACTTAATAGAAATGTTATAGGATTTGTGAACTACTCTAGGGTTGCAGTCAGTTCCAAGTTCTATAATATAGTTTGTGTAGAATTACTGTTTATCTCATTCTACTTTGGTGGTTGAAAGTGAGGAAGATTAAAAGAAGGTGAATAACCACAGTACAAAAACCGTTAAGTATATATTAAACAAAATCAAATAAAATTAATTAATTAATTAAATTATGTGAATTAATTGCACTAGTCCAATAAGAACAGCTAAGGAAGCTGTAGAAATAGTAACATACTTTATCATTCTAGGATCAAAAATCTTCAAGGCTAGTGACTGTAACCAATGATTACTAACCATTCCATGAAAGAAAACCTATGACAAATCAACACAAAATAGTAAAAGGGCAGAGATCACATCGTCCACAAAAAGTATATACTCCCAAGGCCAATATGAAGTGTCAATATTTTGGACATATAATTTGACAATAAGAATCTTCAAAAAGATTCTGATTTTTTTAAAAAAATTGAAAGCAGTAGACCAGCGGTTCTCAACCTGGGGGTTGTGACCCCTTTGGGGGTCGAACAACCATTTCACAGGGGTCGCCCCGGCATCCTCAGCTCCCCGCCCACTGCCACAAGCCTGGCCATATCGGCTCAACTCGCCCAAGCCCTCCGATTGGTCGGGAGAGGTGCCATTCGACGAAAGGCGTTTGTGACGCCTGGTGGCCGAGCTTTGAAGGCATCAGCTAAGGGGCGGGGTGTCACAAGATTGAGCGCTGGAGAGTGCAAGACAGTGCTTAAGACATCTGTGGCCACCCCTGTTCCCTGCTCGCAGCGGCAGTTTCTTCCCGCTAGTGTCGAAGGGAAAGGGAGTCACTGGAGGGAACGTCCAGCCAACGATCATTTAAGTTTAACAGTGCATGACGGCGGGAAGGAGGACAGCCGGGTCAGGCTCATCTGTCTGCCCTCTTGCCCTCGGCTGGCGTGGAGACCCAGCGAACTCCCTCCCTCCCTGTTTGCCTCTTTGTTCGCTGGGTCTCCGCACCAGCCGAGGGCAAGTGGGCAGACAGACAAGCCCCACCTGGCTGTCTTCCTTCCTGCCCCTCTTGCCTGCGCCCTCCTCGGATCTCCCAGCACTGGCAGGGCTTTCACTTGGGTGGGGCTGCCGGAACGATTGTGGGGTGCTTCTTCCTGTGGCACCAGCCGAGTTCCCATCCTGCGCACTCCATTCTGGGGCAAGCGAGCCTCCCCCCTGCCAGCAAAGGCGCCTGGAGCAGCCACCTCGGGACTCCCACCACTAGCCGGAAGCAGCTGACCCGGCTGCCAGCCTCTGCATGCGCCTTCCGAGCCTGAGCCAAACTGGCAGTGGCAGGAAAGCTGGCCTGGCTGGTGTGTGGGAGGGGGTGTTTCTTCCCTTGGGAGCGCTCTGTGCTTAGCATTGAATGGCAGTAAATGGCTGGTGTTCCTCACCATGCAGATGCCGCTGTCTGGCAAAAGAAGGACCGGGAAAGCTGAGAAAAAAAATCACACACGCCAGTCAATTGCTGGCCTTAGGACTGCTGCTAGGAAACGAAGCGGGGAGGTGGGGGGGTCTGGTTATGTAGCTCTCCCATCCCACATTCTCAGCTTTGGGGGGGGGGGAGAAGCGCCGCAACCGGGCCGAGCACGTGGTCACTACGAGAAGTGCTCCAGCCCTGCCCGGCATTTCGGACCTGGCCCTCCCTCCTTCTCCTTGTACCCCAACAATGGCAAACAATGTAAGGAAGGTAAGAACAAACCTGGTCTGAATGAAAGCACTCCTCCTTCTCTCCCTCTCCCCCCCTCCGCTGCCCACATTTCGGATTCCTGCTCATTCGGAGCAGGAACTCCCACGCTTAAATCCGGGGTTGAACTGCTTTTATCGACAAGCTGGGAAGGGAGAAATGTGGACCCGACACGTATGTGTGCTGGGGAAGAGAGGAGAGGAAGGGTTTCTTCCAGATCTTTTGATCGGCTTGAACAGGAATAGGGGGCAGAAAAAGAGAGAGAAAATGCCTCGTTGCTGCCCGATTTTGAAAAAAGCTTTTGGAAGCGTGGAAATGGGTAACAAGAGGGAATTCTGAGTTTGTGCCCTCTCTGAGAGCCGGGCTGACTTTTATTTACGATTCATAACAGTAGCAAAATTACAGTTATGAAATAGCAATGAAAATAATTTTATGAGAAGATATTTCTGGCAAACTCTTTTCATGATGGAGTTATAAACAACTGAATAAAAACAATGTCATGTCTATGACGTGCATCTAACTCCATGTTTTTCAAACTTTTAAGTTTGAATTTTAAGTTCTGTGGGCTTCAACACCCAGAATTCCCTAGGCACCATGCTGTTCAAACTGGACAAAGTGGAAACACCTTGCATCTCAACACCAACATAACTGATGTTGTGATTTAAAAATTATTATGCTACATTATAATTAGAAATATTACAAAAATCTATGATTTAGGACTAATAGCACCACTTAAGCACAATGATCTTCTGGACAAAATATTTATGAAGGCATGATGTGGCTTAGTGATTAAAGATGCTGAACTTGTCAGCTGGAAAGCTGACAGCCTGGGTTCAAGATCTGAGTGCCACACAACAGGGTGAGTTTCTGTTACTTGCCCCAGCTCCTATCCACCTAGTACAGGGGTCAGCAACCCGCGGCTCTGGAGCCGCATGTGGCTCTTTCATCCCTCTGCTGCGGCTCCCTGTCGCCAGTTAGCTCCACAATTGATAGGGCTTTTGGTTAGAATAGGTAGAGGAAAAAGAACGCTGCCCTAAGAGGAGACTCTATAGTGGGGGAACCAGACTTCCAGTCGGCAGAGGAAAAAGGATGCCACGCTAAGAGGAGACTCTATGGTGGGAGAACTGGACTTCCAGTTGGCTCCAGAATTGAATGGGGGGCTTCTGGTTAGGACCTTTGTTGCTGATCCCTGACCTAGCAGTTTGAAAGCATGAAAACATGAGTAGATGAATAGATACCACTTTGGTGGGAAGGTAAAAGCGTTCCATATGTCTCGGCATATAGTCATGCTGGCCACTGACCACAGAAATATCTGTGGACAATGATGGCTTTCTCAGCTAAGAAATGGAGATGAGCACCGCTCCCTAAAATCAGATACGACTGGATAGGGGAAACCTTTATCTCATTAAATCCATTTTGCCTAACTTGGCATTGTTTGATGATGAAAGTACAATTTCTGGAAATTCCCACTCAGAAGCTGCAGAACATTGGGAGCTGCAATCCCAATTTATCTGGTGTTGAATATGAATTTTTAATATGCCACATTTTGGATTTTTGGGGGGGATTTTGAGTCTATGGATTCACCCACTGTCCTGCAGTCATTTTGCTGAGTAGTCCACATATGTTCTTGGCCTGCAACCCACCAGGCAAGATTGAAATTGCCCACAGCTATTTAGTAGGATTCCATGACCACCAATTACCTGAACTGTGATTCAAAGACTGTGAAGAAGCCATCTGTACTATTTCAACTGTAGCCAGTCATATCCAATATAAGACATAACTAAATTTATAGGTTTTGATTGTTGTTGCAAGGTGGCAAGCAGTGGCCTGATACCAGACAAATGGTTCTTTTAAGGACCCAGAGACAATGTTCACACTAGTAGGTAATGAGAATTTTAAGCTTTATTGTTTAACTGCAGCAGACACAGCAAACTAACACAAAAAAGTACAACATACTAAACAAGATCCTTTCCCTTCAGCTGCTGTTTCAAGCAGCAGAGATACTCCAAGGCCCTTGGTGCACAGCACTAAGCATTTAAGCCTATGTAGGAGATCCATCTTATTGAGCAATTTTCAGGGATTTTATTGAAATCTGTTACTAAGATTTCATGTCATTGGTTGTCTACTCACAAGATTTCAATAACTGACCTTCACTGGATAATTCTGGGATGACGCCAAAAGTCTGATAAGGCAGTGCCCTCCACAGTTGTGTAAATATTCCCCCACCCTCTCTTTTAAGTAAGAAATAAGCAGACTCAGAATGAACTATAAGTTTCTAGACATTTCCTAATATGAATGAGGAATCAAAATATGTGACTAACTCCTCAGAATATAATGATCTTTTGGAGTCCCACTATAGGTTGCAGATATTTTATTTATTTATTTATTTATTTATATATATATATATATATATATATATATATATATATATATATATATATATATATATATATATATATATATATATATATATATATATATATATATATATATATATATATATATATATATATATATAATTTCCTTTGTTTTTCTTGCCCTACAATTCTCAGCAAAAGATGGATAAGAGGCAGTGTGAGGAAGTATGAATATACACCATAAAGCTACTGTGATAGTTTCATGCTCAATCAATCAGAATAGAGCTGGAAAGGATCTTGGCAGTCTTGTAGTCCAACCCCCTGCTCAAGCAGGAGACCCTATACCATTTCAGATAAATGGCTGTCCAGACTTTTCTTAAAAACGTCCAGTGATAAAGCACCTACAACTTTTGAAGGCAAGCTATTCTGCTGGGAACCACATCTGCTCTTTTCCAATCCTCAGGTAGTTCCCAGGTGCACCAGGGTTTTTTAAAGATACGGTACAATGGTTCTGAGATAACATCTGACAGCTCCTTCAGAACTCTGGGATGCAATCCATCAGGTCCCGATGATTTATATCACTGTAAAAGACAGACTAGAAATAAAAATTAAAATAAGCAAGAAAATGGTAAGAGAACACCTATCATTTTAATTTTTATTTATAGTCTGTCTTTTACAGTTATGTTTTTGGTAGGTTGAGCTATAGTTTCTTTTTGTGTGAAGACTGATGCAAAGAATGAGTTAAGCAGCTCTGCTTTCTCTCTACTGCCTGTTACTTTCTTGCCATCTTTACAGTGTTACTTTTGTGCTAATGTATCCCAGAGGCACATAACTTCTGTTTCTGAGCTGGCAGCATTTTTGCACATTTTCATTGGTTGCCTGTATTTGTTGTATGCATCCTGATTTTTGTTTTGACAGAACAGTTTTGAAACTGGAGAGGAGCTAGTTTGTTGTTGACACAAATGTAAGGTGACCAGATTTTAATATTTGTAAAGCAGGACACCATTGATGGGGGGGTTTCTAGGGAAGCAAGACGGGAGGGGTCCGTCTCTCATCCTGCAGCTTTGTGCACCCCCCCCAAACACCCCTCCTTCATCGCAGCCCTTACCGCTGCCATGGCCGGGGCTCGCCTCTGCTGCGTCTGGCCCGGAGAGGGACAGCGACAGAAGGAAGAAAGCAAACCGCGGCTGTGGTGCTCCGGGAGGGCAGGTGGTGAGGGTTCTTCACAGCCGCGTGCTGCCTCCGTTGCAGAAGCCACCGCCAGCCAGCCGGGCAGCAGCCCTCCATGTGGGGAGACGGCCAGGCCTGCGCTTGGAAGAGGCTGCCGCTCTCGCTGCCCACTTTCTTCCTTCTCCCGCCATGAAACAAAAGTGAACTGTGGCAGCGCTGCTTCGGGAGGGCAGGCGGACGTCTGCAGCCAGGCAGGGAGTGAGAGCAGCAAGAGCAGCGGCCCCTTCCAAGCGCAGGCCTGGCCCTATACCCGCCTGGGAGGCTGCCGGCCACCCGGCCACCAGCAGCTTCCGTGCCGCACTTGTAGTTGCGTGGCTGGCCGGATTAACAGGTGTGCTGGGAACACCTTGCCCGCCACCTCCGTGAGCTGCGCTTGGCAGGGGCCGCTGCCCCTCTCACTGCCCTCCCTCCCCGCCTGGCAGGAGGAGGCAGGCGAGGCAGGAGGCAGAGGGGTGTGCAGGGCTCGGCTCGGCTGCTGAGCATGTGGGGCACCCGCCCCAGCTCTTGGGCTGCTTCGTGCTGCCACACAAAGTTTGGCATGCCAGGCCAGTGGAGGAAGAGCAAGCTGGCTGGCGGCGCGGGAAAAATCCTTCCTGGCCCTTGCCAGCCGGGCCTGGTCTTCTCTCCGGGGCGGCATCCGGCGGGTGCCTCACGCCTCTGCTCCTTCCCCCTGTGTGGCAGACCTGGGAAAGGACACGGCCAGACCCGCCAAAGCCGCTGCTCCCTCTACGCCTCTGGAAGCGCATTTCCTGGCTGTTGCCGTCAAGTGGGGCGGAGCCTGCGAGGCACTGAACTGGGCCCTCGGGCACATTGGAGCGTGGTGGGGGTTTTTTCCTGCCCGGCCCGGAGCTGGCGAGATCTTAGCATACGGGCGTGGCTGTTTCCCTCAAGATCCGCTCAAGGGAAGCAAGGTGCTTTGCGCAAATTCAAATTTAAAAAGCGGACTTTTTTGAAACGCCGTGGGACGCGGGACAAATTATTCAAAAGCGGGACTGTCCCGCCAAAAGCGGGACGTCTGGTCACCTTACATAAATGCCACTTGAAATTGGCTAAAATAAAACATGGATTTCCAGAATAAACATAGGTGTGATGATTCATTAAAAGTCTTGAGAAATTAGTAAAACTTAATCCCAAATATGAATGCTGAGGATTACACAATCTTGGTGCCAATTATTTGTGCATGTGGGCACATGTACAAACATTAGAGGAAGAAATAAAACAGCAATCAGCAGTGGCCAGTAAGTATAGCCTGGTGAAAGATAATAGTATAGATCTTTAATTGGCTTCTTTGTGCTTGCAGTAAGACTGATTTCAGCTTTAGTATTACCAATCTTGTTTCCACCAGCTCTATTATCTCAGAATGACACTTCCATTTCTCTGAAGGGAGAAAGATGAATGTCACCTGTCAAGGACTGGTTAATTGTGTTGCTAGATGTATGTTGTCAGGGTGCAGGTTGGACATTTATGAATATAACTGCTTCCTCTGATGTCTGCCATCCTTCAACGATCGATATGGCTCTTACAGTAAGCGCCTAATTGAGTGAAGGCACTTAACCATGGAGGGGGCTGAAGATGGAACTATTGTGTGAGCTTCATTGTCCACAAATGAGGTAGTATTTGCTCTATATTATGTGTTGTGTTGTGAAAATGGAAACTAATGTGCCACTTCCATTTGTTTTGCAGATAAATGGCCAAGATGTCCAGAATCGGGAAGAAGCAGTGGCATTGCTTTCCCATGATGAATGCAAGAAAATGTTATTGCTTGTAGTACGACCAGAGATGCAGGTTAGAATAAATGGATGCATGGAAAAGGGATGATCTTCATTAGTGAACATATATCCACTGTCATACTTAAAGAATGAACAACAACAAAATAACAATACAGTGGATTTTGTCAAAATAATGAAAATGAGAATAAAATGTCTTCAGCCTTTTGTATATAGTGCTATGAACAAAACTAATGAGAATGTAATTGTTTTCTACTTGCTAAGTGAAACCCTAAATACCCGTATGCATCTGGTTGATTAACTTATACTAATGATATACTTAAACAAAAACAAAGAAATATTATCAAATTTCTTCTGTATAGGAGGAAATTTTCTCACTAACATAAAATGGTACAGATTTTTGTTGTGTATTTGCAGATGCTAAAAGCTTTTTACGCCATGTAGCTAACCAGTATATCTGGATTTCACAATTTAATTTGGATACATATATTCTGGAGATCTATAGCAGGGTATGAATTGGTATGATATTGCATGATTTGTTTTTCTTTTTGTCCAGTAAAATGATTCCATGTGAAAATTATTCATATTTGTGAAAACAGAATTGCTGGGCAGACTAATAAAAAAATTAAAATGTGGAGGAAAAATATTAGCTGTGCTTCCTTTTGTACTTCTTTTTGTATCCTTCTGAAATGAAAAAAAAAGACAGTGAATTGACACTACTGTATCCACCTATTACTGGTTTAGGCAAAGCTGCTTATGTTGCTGTTTTTTTCTCATGTTATTGATCTAATACTTTTCAGAGCTGGAAACTGTGCAGAGTCACTATAAATTACACTGGGTAAATGCAATTTAATGTCACTTGAAATCCGTCTTTGACTATAGCAGTAATACAAGATCATAGTCTGAAGCATATATTTCCTTTACAGTCTTACCAAAGGCTACCATTTCAAATGACCCTTAAAGAATAAGCTGTATGGTAGGATAAAGAAAGCAATTCATTTCAGTTTTATATAGTTTGAATATTGGAGATGTAGACTTGGATGACTTTCCAGAACTATAAATGGCTTGCTGAAACATTCTGCCTTTAGGGTCTTAAGGTAAAGTGACCAGATATTTTTTTTTAAGCGGGACGGGGGGGACCGCCTGGGCGCCGCCATTTGTTTTGCCCTCTGCGCATGCGCAGAACGCTGCGCATGCGCAGAGGGCAAAACAAATGGCGGCGTCCAGGTGAGGTGGGGGGGAGGGGGGAAGCGGGAGGGCGCTTGGATGCCTGCAGCTCGCGACAGGTAAGCTGCCGGCTGCCTCCTTTCCCCGTCTCCTGCCTCCCGTTCGTTGCTTGCCAGCCCGGCCGAAGGGAAGGCGGGAGGTGAGGAAAGGCCTCCCGAAAGGGAGGCGGGCTCCCGAAGCCTCCCCTCCTTTCGGGAGGCCTTTCCTCACCTCCCGCCTTCCCTTCGGCCGGGCTGGCAAGCAACGAATGGGAGGCGGGAGACGGGGAAAGGAGGCAGCCGGCAGCTTACCTGCTCCAAGCATCCAAGCCCCGCGGTCTCCCGGTCGCCCGCCCGGCCCCAGGGCAACGGCGGCAGCGAGGTGACGGGGGGAAGAAAGGGGAGGGGGGCGAGGAAGGGCTGTTTGCGCCGCTCGTAAACTCAAAGCGGCGACGGCTCCTCGTCCCTCACCCCTCCCAACCACAGCGGCGCCTCCGAGGGTGGGGCTAGGGATGGGGCGGGGGAAGGAGAGGAGGAGCAGCCTCCCTTCCCCCTCCCCCCAGCTTCCAGCCGCCGCCGGAGGAGTCAACAACGCGGGACGCCCGCCCGCCGCCAACGCCGCCCACGGCCGGCCCGAGCTGAGAGGCCTGCTGCCTTTCAGGCCGATTTTTTGAAAGAATGCCCTAGTCGGGCAAACTTTGAAAAAATTGGGACTTTTTAGAAGGCGGGCGGGACGCGGGACAAATGGTGAAAAAGCGGGTCTGTCCCGCCAAAATCGGGACGTCTGGTCACCTTATCTTAAGGAGGCTATACTAGTGATTAATCTCTCTTTCTGGATACAGTTGTACAACAAACAATGGCTCCCCGAGGCTACCATTAGTCTGTTCTGGCCCCCCAACACAGTTAAATAGGCCAAAAAGCAAAAGGAAATATTTTATTCTAATTTGCAATTTATATCTAGACTAAAGTGACCAGATTTTTTTTAAGCGGGACACCATTGACAGGGGGCGGGCCCGCCATTTGAGTTTTGCCCTCTGCGCATGCGCATGCGCATGCGCATGCGCAGAGGGCAAAAGAACGCAAATGTCAGCATCCAGGTGGGTGGGTGGGAGGCGGGAGGCCTTTCCTCACCTCCCGCCTCCCCTTCGGGAGCAGAGGGAATGCCGGCCGGGAGAGCCTCCTCATGCCCGGCGAGGGGCGGCTGGCTCGTTCGCGGACCTCGTCGCCTCCCGGCCCCGAAGTTTCTCTGCCACCACTCACCCTGCCCGCAGCCAGAAGGAGACGCCGCTTTCAACACTCCCCCTGCCTGCGCCGATTGGAGGTTCGCGGCAGAGTCGCGTGACCCAGCAGCCAATGGGAGGCCGCGCAGAGGCTGCTTGTGTTGTTTCGGACAGCCTAGAGTTGCCAGTTCAGCGGGGCGGCGGCGGTGGCCTCCCGGCCCCGAAGCTTCTCTGCCACCACTCACCCTGCCCGCAGCCAGAAATAGCTGCCGCCGCCGCCGGCCCGCTCAACTGGCAACTCTCGGCCGTCCGAAAGTGTAGGTCTTGGCACACCACAGTAAATGTAGCCCTTGACTTGAAAACAATTAACTAGCTCTAGATTGTCTAGATTTTTTTCTCTGAAGATGAGGTTCCTTTTATTATTCTTTGGATAAATCAGCTCTTGCTCTGGAAAGATTCCATTGAGTTCAATAGTAACAGTCCTGCCCCGCCCACACGCCCAACCCCCAGCGCGAGACGCGCGTCCTACCTGGGACTTTTCCCGGTAGCTCCAGTTGCGTTCCTTGCTAATAGCGCCCAGAGCAGAGCAGCCTCTTCCAAAAGATAACGTCTCGCGATCTTTTGGAAGGGGCTGCTCTGCTCTGGACGCTATTAGCAAGGAACGCGACTGGAGCTACCAGGAAAAGTCCCAGGTAGGACGCGCGCCCCGCCCTGCCCCGCCCGCCCTGCCCCTTTTGCCGTGGCACACTTGGCATGGCCTCACGGCACACCAGTGTGCCGCGGCACAACGGTTGGGGAGCACTGCTAAGGTGACCAGATGTCCCGCTGTTTCGTTTCAAAATTTGTTTGTTGTCGGGCATTCTTTCCAAAAAAGCATGACTTTTTAGAAAGAATGCGGGACGCGGGACACACGCTTGATCTAGACACTACTAGCATTTCAAATTCTTGCTAAACTGAGGAAATTGTTAAGAAAGTAAAAGTACATTCAGACATGGATTAGATTCACCCTGTTTATGATTAGTCACATTAAAATAAATTAGAGTTAAGCTAACTTTGCCTAATCTATCATGCTGATGTCTATGAGATTATAGTATGATTCCAATCAAATTTCATCCTGGTTGGGAAATTCTAGGAGTAGAAGAATTATTTTATTTCAGTAATACTCCAAAATGCTTTCTCTCTCTGAACTTCCAGACACATTGCTAGAGGAAGGGAACCCAACATACTGTCATAGCACTCAGACCACTGGTGCTTTGGGACTTCAGTTAAAGTAAATTGTGTTGGTATTTCATTTATATGATAAGACCAAGCCACATGATGGTCCTTGATATATTAAAACTGCAGCATCAAGTAAGAAATAGCTTTTCTGTGTCTAATATATGATAATGCCATGAGAAACATGCAGAATTTATACATAAATTTGTTGAAAGGTAACCACAGAATATAAACTTTTCCCTTAAAGTGTCTTCATTGTAAAATATCTGTCTTTCAAGATTATTTATATAAATAATGTTGATGTGATATTTCTATATCTCATGGTTGTCACATGTATTATGAAGCATTTATTATACCCAACTCACTGTAGAAAAACATGTATTCATATGAACATGTCATTTATACGAGGGTTAGTCAAAATGTAATGCCATTTTCTTTAGGACAGGTATAATTACCAACACAGGAACATGTAGCATACATCAAAATGAAGCTGGTCCTCTGTGGATCACATCCCTACTTCTCAACATAGTCACCGTTTCTCTCAATAGCAATGTTCCACCTTCGAATGAGAGCATGGAAGAGCTTCCTCGTCACTGGAATAATGTTTGCCTCTCAAACCCTCTTTCATGGGGCCGAAGAGATGATAGTCTGAAGGTACTAAATCTGGTGAGTATGGAGGATTATTATTCCAGTGACGAGGAAGTGAAAACTGCAGTGAAGAAGTGGCTCAAAGAAAAGTCAACAAAATTTTACGAGACAGGGATACATGCTCTCATTCGAAGGTGGAACATTGCTATTGAGAGAAACGGTGACTATGTTGAGAAGTAGGGATGTGATCCACAGAGGACCAGCTTCATTTTGATGTATGCTACATGTTCCTGTGTTGGTAATTATACCTGTCCTAAAGAAAATGGCATTACTTTTTGACTCACCCTGGTATATTGAAAACATCCTTTGGTAGCCCGAAATAAGCCTTATTCTGGTTGTATTTTACTTTCCTATTTTTTATTCAAGCATCTTCAAGGAAGGACTGAAAAACAAAACATGCTTTAAAGGCACTTTGTCAGTTAATTATTCTTGTATTGTTGTAAATCCTGTTACTGGAAGTTTACCGAGAAATCAATAATACAATTTGTGTATTATTATCTTTTGTTATTATAATCTTTTGTGCATTCTATCAGGAAATGTTTTGCATATGCTATTCCCCTTGTTAAGAGATAATCATTGCTATATATTTAGCAAGGGAAAATGGCTTAAGGCATTTTGCCGTGATCAATTTAGTCTGCCTTTTTAAGAGGCAAGCTTCAAGACCAAAGATAGTTATTATAGTAAGCATTAAATACTTCTGCCATTTGGCTTTACCACTGAAATAATGAATTACTGCATTTCTTACAGTTGGATGAAGGGTGGTTGAATGATGAAAGGAATGAATTCTTAGAGGAATTAAACTTGGAAATGTTGGAAGAACAGCATGATGAAGCAATGCAATACACAGGCAACAAAGTGGAACAGGTAAGTTTGACATTAAATGTAAAAGTATATTTTTAATAAACTAATTCAAAGTTACTGTACAGTTCATGAATACATTGCACTGATGTACCTCAGCCAGTAACAATAACAGGCAATAAAATATTAAAAGGAGATTAGAAGCCATGCATACTTGTATTCCTATTTTTTTTCTGATTCTTACCAAGTTAATTTTCTTCTAAACTAATATTCCAGAATAAATGTATTTTTTTCAAGTAACATTAAAGAGGTTTCATGAACACCTCCATGCAGTTTTCTGGGCCACAGTTACAAAAGTAGTTTTCCACTGCTACCATCTGAAGTACTTTTTAACTTTTTAACTGTCTCCTTTGAAGTATTAATCTGGTGCAAGATTATTATTAGTTTGTATTATTATTAAATGTAACTTGTCTTTTGGCTTATATCATTTAAAGTATTTTACAAAATGAAACAAAATACCGTTAGAGTAACATGATAGAAAGTTAATCTCAAGAGAATACACAATCACTGCATAAAAGTAATAAATGGTTTATGTCTATCATTCTCTTATGAGATATTTTTTTTAAATTTCTTTTATATAGTAACTCTACTTTCCATGTTTTATTATCTTAAACAGCATCTTTGCTCATAGAATTCTATGCATCAAGGCAAAATGTCAGACTTCCTTTATGATCTTAGCAGGTGTTAGCAGGGGTGAAATTCAAAATTTTTCCCTACCGGTTCTGTGGGCGTGGCTTGGTGGGCGTGGCAGGGGAAGGATACTGCAAAATCTCCATTCCCATTCCACTCTGGGGCCAGCCAGAGGTGGTATTTGCCGGTTCTCCGAACTACTCAAAATTTCCGCTACCAGTTCTCAGGAACCTGTCACAACCTGCTGAATTTCACGCCTGGGTTTTAGCTAATCAGGCTTACCTCATCCTGCAGAAGGAAGGAAATATATTAGCAGTGGCTTGGCAAAGAATATCTTGTGGTAATTTCCAGCTACTTACTCATATCCCTAAGTCTTGGCAAAAACTTAATAACTTCTACTTGATACACAAGTGTGATGGGCAGGATAGAAATTTGATAAGTAAATAAAAATTAAAAAATAAGCAGAAGCTGAAGCTGAAGCTGAAAGATGACAACATGGAAGACCAAGATAAAAGTTGGAAGGGGAAGTGAACAATTAATTCTGACTCCACATAGACACAGGGCTATTTTGTTTGCCACTTTATAAATCATAATGAGATGTCATTGTAAGACTACTTAGGGCTATAAAATGGAATATAAGAATAAAACATGTAACATGGTACTGAACGATTATAATGTATCTATGATGTTAAGGAAATATAAAAATAAAACATGTAACATGGTACTGAACCATTATAATGTATCTATGATGTTAAGGAAATGAAATAACAACCTGATGATCCAGGGACACAAGTCACTTTCCAAAGTCTTCAGTACAACCTGGAGCCCTCAGAAAGTTATAATAAAATGCAGTGTTTAATATGACTATCAATATAATATAAACTTTTTAAGAAACACAAAGGGAATGTTGTTACAAGTATGGGTGAATAGATATGAATTATTTTAATTTTCATTAAATGAAGTGCAAATTTAATGAAATAAAACTTAGTTTTTGCTTTAACTTTTTTGAATTTGGCTACCCAGAAAAAGGGTTTGCATCAGGGGTGGGTTCCACTTACCTTCGCCACTGGTTCACATTGTGACGTTTCGCATGCTCGCTACGCTCGCACGCACACACACATCTCCTCATGCAATTCTGCTTCCGCACATGCTCAGTAACTATAATCAGCCTGAAACACAGCTGAGGAGCTAATCAGCTGTGCTTCAGGTGAAGGAATAAAGGTAAGTATAAACCCGGGGGAGGGCAGGAGGGCCCTTTTTCAAGCAGCAGCAGAGGAAAAAACTTCCAAACAGTAAAAAATTTGGAAAAAAAATCCAAAAAAAAGATGGCGGCACCGACCGAACCGGATCCGTGATGCCATCGTGACATCACCAGTGGGTCACTGGTCCAAACCTGGAGGAACCCACCCCTGGTTTGCACTTATATTGTGGAGATTCACAAAAAGAACTGTTGGAATCAAAGGCATATTTTGTATGAATTGTTTGTTTTTTCACATTCCTTTCATATTTTTTACTTATTGCAAATCTATTGAAGTGATAAGTAAAATTAGTACACAATATCTATTGATTGGTAGCATTGTAGCCTATTAAGCTTTCCGCCTTAAGCTTCCATAAGAAATAAATCAGTTTCCCAAAATATGTACATTATATCAAGATACTCATAGCAAACATATTGTCTGGATCATTTTTCATGAGTCATAGTCCTGTATAACTGCAGCTAAGATTTATAATATTGATTTTCTGGCAATTAAAACATAATCTTAAAACATAATATGAAACATAATCTTCAATTAATTAATTTGCTGAAATTTATTAACAATTAATATGACCTGTTATTCATTAAATCAGTTCAGTTTGAAAAGAGAAAGTAAACAACTGGTTCCACATTGTCAACTCTTGAGATACCCCAGACAATATAGTGCATGAGAATTAACACCATTTTAATTCTAAGTTAAAGTAACATACCGTATGTGCCGGCGTATAAGACGACTTTTTACCCCTTGAAAATCTTCTCAAAAGTCGGGGGTCGTCTTATACGCCGGGTACTGAAAATTCCGAGCCGGGGGGAGCTGAAAAACGACCGTGGCCACATCCCCGCTGTTCTCCAGCCAAGCGGTGGGTGGGTTGCTCCCCTCCCCTCCCCTCCCCTCGGAGGAAGAAGGAGCCTCTGTCACTGTCTCTCGCGGGGCTCCAGCCACCCTACTGAGTCCCCGACCGCGGCGCTGGCAGGGTTAAAGCGCATGGGAGGGAAGGAGAGCGTGCACTACCGCCACCGCTGCTGCTTTCGCTGCTCCGATATTTCTTCGGTGGGCGCTCGCGGGAGGGACCGCGGAGCAAAGGCGCCTGGCAGCTTAAGGCAAGAGGCGGGCAGGAGACGCGGGCAGGAACCTGCCCCGATGCCACCACTTCTGGCATCCCCGTGCCTCTCACCCCGCTCACCGGGTGCCTCTGCTCAGCGGTTCCTCCCGCGCGCGCCCACCGAAGAAATATCAGAGCAGCGAAAGCAGCAGCGGCGGCGGTAGCGCGCGCTCTCCTTCCCTCCCATGCGCTTTAACCCTGCCAGCGCCGCGGTCGGGGACTCAGTAGGGTGGCTGGAGCCCCGCGAGAGACAGTGACAGAGGCTCCTTCTTCCCCCGAGGGGAGGAGAGGGGAGCAACCCACCCACCTACCTCGCTTGGTGCGGTTCCCCACACTTGGCGTCCTGGAAGAGAAAGAAAGAAGGAAGGAAGGAAGGAAGGAAGGAAGGAAGGAAGGAAGGAAGGAAGGAAGGAGAGAGAGAGAGAGAGAGAGAGAGAGAGAGAAAGAAAGAAAGAAAGAAAGAAAGAAAGAAAGAAAGAAAGAAAGAAAGAAAGAAAGAAAGAAAGAAAGAAAGAAAGAAAGAAAGAATCATTACCAATGCTATGATGGAAACCACCAACTCAAAGACAAATATCACTTTGGAGCAAGGAAGCTGCTACAGCAGCAACAAATTAAACAGCACAAACACAGGAATTCTCTCAATATCCCATTGTCCCTATTGGACAATATTGGAGGGTTGCCAAATGAAGTTTCTTCATTTGTTCTACACAGAGCAAAGTAGTTTTCACAGTACAAGGCATATGTTGCCTAATTGTCTATCACAAAGCTTGCAATTGTGAAGAAATTAAAAAATCCAAGGTAGAAGAAAAGGGTTCCTGTTATTGGTTCTTTGTCATAAAATGCATAGAAAAGGCATCAGATGGATTCTTACTTGTAGGAAAGTATGCAATAAAGTGTGAAAAGGAAGGAAGGAAGGAAGGAAGGAAGAAGAAGGAAGAAAGAAGAAAAAGAAAGAAAGAAAGAAAGAAAGAAGAAAGAAAGAAAGAAAGAAAGAAAGAAAGAAAGAAAGAAAGAAAGAAAGAAAGAAAGAAAGAAAGAAAGAAAGAAAGAAAGATGGTAGGTAGGAAGGAAGGAAGGAAGGAAGGAAGACACAGACAGACGGACGGACGGACGGAAAGAAAGAAAGAAAGAAAGAAAGAAAGAAAGAAAGAAAGAAAGAAAGAAAGAAAGAAAGAAAGAAAGAAAGAAAGATGTTAGAAAGGAAGAAAGACAGAAAGAAAAAGAAAGATAGTAGGAAGGGTAGTTTTATACGGCGAGTATATCCCAAACTCTATATTTGAACTGGAAAAGTTGGGGGTCGTCTTATACGCCCAGTCGTCTTATACGCCGGAACATACGGTACATTCTGAAATCATTTATCTCCCTCTCTTTACTTTTACTTTCCAGAAAACTGGGGGGGTGTCCTTTTTGAGGTGCTTCCCATGCCCCTTTTCTGAGGAGTGAGATACCTTTTTAATGACACTTGTCTAGACTGCTGCTCTTTCTCTTGTGTTCCAAGGTTATTCTCATGTACCATTTCACACACTGAGAAATGATTCTTATCACACAATATTGTTCTGCCATATCACATAAATGCATGCTAGTTAGTTTTAGTTAGATTTAAAATGAATTACATTCAATTAATTTTAAATTCTGCTTTGCTGTATGTTTCCATTGCATTCTTTTTTCTCACTCTTCTATGGCAATTTACTTACAACAGCTTACCGTATTTTCCGGAGTATAAGACGCACCTTTTTACCTCCAAAAAGAGCGTGAAAACTTGGGTGCGTTTTATACACCGAATGCAGCCCCACCCACTCAGCCACCCCCACCCTTTGGCCTCTGTCTTCCAGCAATTTACCTGCTTGCAGGAAAGAGGGAAGAGCCTGTAAAGCCAAGCAAGTCAGTAGGAGTTTCCCGATCAACAGCTGATTAGGTTTGCCACATGGGAAAATGAAAGTGAAACTAACTACAAAGGTAAAGTGACCAGATTTTTTTTTTAAGCGGGACACCGACGGGGGGCGGGGCCGCCTGGACACCGGGTTTTGCCCTCTGCGCATGCGCAGAACGCTGCGCATGCGCAGAGGGCAAAAGACCGCTAATGTCGTTTCACAAGAGCCGTTCGCGTGCAGGGCAGTTTATAAATAGCGGCCGCCAGGTAGGGAGCCGCCCGGGGTTGCGCAGGGCTGGGGGAGGCTCGCTAGCCCGGCAGCTCCGGCCGCAGGAAAGAGCGGGGGGGTGCCGTACTGGGAAGGGCCAGCAGTCGCCGCCGCCTGAGGGGGCCACCCCCCCCCGCCCGCCCGCCCGCCCGCCCACCCGCTTCGCTGCAGGGGACGCTGCACCGGATCCCGAGTCGCGCCGGCTCTCCCGCGGCCACGATGCCCGCCGACCTGATGGAGAAGAGCTCCTCCTCGCCCGCGGCGGCCATCCCGGCCAGCGCCGGAGGAGTCAACGCAGGACGCCCACCCGCCGCCCACGGCCAGCCCGAGCTGAGAGGCCTGCTGCTGTGGCGGCTGGGCCCCCAGTCCCGGCGGCGGGAAGGCTGCGGCGGCGGCCCCAGCCTGCTGAGCCAGCGCCGGCCCGAGCCGAGGGCCATGGATGCGACTCCTTCGCTCGGGCCGCCCCGCCCACCGCGACACCGGCCTTTTCGAGAGGGCGGGGCTGCATCAGGCGCCTCTCCACCATGTCCTTCACCGCCCTCCAGTGCATGCCCGGCGCCTGATGCAGCCCCGCCCTCTCGAAAAGGCCGGCGTCGCGGTGGGCGGGGCGGCCCGAGCGAAGGAGTCGCATCCATGGCCCTCGGGCCGGTGCTGGCTCAGCAGGCTGGGGCCGCCGCCGCAGCCTTCCCGCCGCCGGGACTGGGGGCCCAGCCGCAGCAGCAGGCCTCTCAGCTCGGGCCGGCCGTGGGCGGCGTGCGTGCGTCCTGCGTTGACTCCTCCGGCGCTGGCCGGGATGGCCGCCGCGGGCGAGGAGGAGCTCTTCTCCATCAGGTCAGCAGGCATCGTGGCCGCGGGAGAGCCGGCACGACTCGGGATCCGGTGCAGCGTCCCCTGCAGCGAAGCGGGCGGGCGGGGGTGGTGGCCCCCTCAGGCGGCGGCGACTGCTGGCCCTTCCCAGTACGGCACCCCCCCCGCTCTTTCCTGCGGCCGGAGCTGCTGGGCTAGCGAGCCTCCCCCAGCCCTGCGCAACCCCGGCCGGCTCCCTACCTGGCGGCCGCTATTTATAAACTGCCCTGCACGCGAACGGCTCTTGTGAAACTTGCCAAACTTGTGAAGAGCCCTTGCAAAGCCGTGCCCGCCGAAAATTGTATTTGTCTTTCGCCCCCCATGAGCCGCGGCCGGCCGTCCCTGCAGGGGAGAGCCCGCCCCCCAGCCCTCCCTCGCCCCTTTCAAAAAATCGGGACTTTTTAGAGGACGGGCGGGACACGGGACAAATCATTAAAAAGCGGGTCTGTCCCGCCAAAATCGGGACGTCTGGTCACCTTATACAAAGGCAAATAGCTGGGAGAGACAGGCAGATTTTTATTTTTTGCTGAACTGGATGGAAGGGGGTAAGTGAATAACTATAAATATCTGTAGAATGTTCAAATTATTAGACTTATTTTTTAAAGACTGCTTTATTATTGTTCTAGAGCCAGGGGCAATTTTAAGACTTGTGGACTTCAACTCCCAGAATTCCACAGCCAGCTTTGTTAGCTTTGCTGGCTGTGGAATTCTGGGAGTTGAAGTCCACAAGTCTTAAAGTTGCCAAGGTTGGAGATCCCTGTAAATCTAGACAACTTAACAAAATAAAAAAGCTTTTTAAAATAAATGCTTGCTCTGAAGAGGCCCAGTGCTATTGTATCTTCTTTTAAATAATAGAGAATAATGTATACTTCCAGAAATTTTAATTAATTTTAACAGCTCTGTACAAGTATAGTATGAAATGTAACAGTGTCCTGTTTAGTATTAGAGTTTAGTTACCTTGGAGTAGATCTATTTAAATAATTGGGAAGAGTTAGTGTGACTACATTTAAGAAAACTTTCTGGCATAATGTACATTTCTCCAATTCTTTGCTATTTCTATGGGTCAGGCACACATGCACAGAAATACACAGCAAACAGTGTATATCATCTGTGCTGTTTGCTGTTTGTTGTTTGGCAAATTGCTTGGAGGCAGAGGCCTTTTTCCCTTGTTTTCCTCCCCCAAAACTAAGGTGCGTCTTATACTTCGGTGCGTCTTATACTCCGAAAAATACGGTATTTAAAAAGAAAAACATTTTTAAATTGCTCGCTAATGTCAGTTATAAAATTTTTATTTCTGGAAAAATTCAGAAAATCTCTTATCTCTCATAAAATGTAAAGAATAATCATACACTATGGATCATAATAAATTCCAATTATGGCTGTAACAACCAAAAAGAAACTCATTTAGTGTGAACTTGCATTATATGCAGTGCAGACTTGAATAAATTAGAGCATAAATTAGGTAAATAAATTGACTACTTTAATCTTTATATTTTCTGTTTCAGAGTATGAAATTTATGGTTAAGTCACCTCTAGATGAGATAGGTGGCATGCAAATCTGATAGATAGATAGATAGATAGATAGATAGATAGATAGATAGATAGATAGATAGATAGATAGATAGATAGATAGATAGATAGATAGATAGATAGATAGATAGATAGATAGATAGATAGATAGATAGATAGATAGATAAAATAAAGCTGTCCTATGATTAGAGTTTTGTTAGAATTTATGCCGCAGATTCTTATGCATTGTTCCACTGAATGGTATATATAAATGGTGTACAGGTAGTCCTTGACTTATGACTACAATTGAACCCAACATTTCTGTTGTTAAGTGAGTTTTGCCCCATCTTATGACCTTTCTTACCATAGCTGTTAAGTGAATCACTGCAATTGATGAGTTAGCAACCCGGTTGTTAAGTGAATCTGGCTTCTCCATTGACAGTTTGTCAAAAGGTTGCAAAAGGTGATCACATGACCTTGGGACACAGCAATAGTCATAAGTATGAACCAATTAGCAAGCATCTGAATTTTGATCACATTATCATGGGAATATTACATAGGTTGTAACTATGAAAAATGGTCATAAGTCACCTTTTTCAGTACCATTGTAACTTGGAAAGGTCACTAAATGAACTGTTGTAAGTTGAGGACTACCTGTATATATTTCTTTTTAATGACTGGAGAAACTTAATTTAAACTACATGACAATTGTACCTTAATAAGCTATGCAGTATCCACATTATTTAATGCTAATTAAAGAGAATTAGCATTAGTTTCAAGAAATAGTTTGTACATACATACAGATTAACAGAGTTGGAAGGGACCTTGTAGGTAATTTAGTCCAACCCCCCCCCCCAAGCAGACCCTACACCATTTTTCACAGATGGCAGTCCAATCTCTTCTTGAAAGCTTCCAGTGATGAAGCTCCCACAACTTCTGAAGGCAAGCTGTTCCGCTGGTTAATTGTCCTCACTGTTCAAAAGTTTTTCCTTAATTCCGTTCATCGTATGTTTTAGTCTCCAGTCCCCTAATCATCCTGGTTTCTCTTCTCTGCACTTTTTCTAGAATCTCAACATCTTTTTTATAGTGTGGTGACCAAAACTGGATGCAGTACTCTAGGTGTGGTCTTACTAAGGCTTTATAGAATGGTATTAGTACCTCACTTGATTTTGACTGTATCCCTCCCTTAATACAATTTAGGATTGCATTTCAGTTTCACTGAATATGCTAAGTATATACAGGTAATCCCTGGGTTATGAGTGTTCCCTTAGCGAATGTTCAAGCTTACACAGTTAATACCGCCTAGCGTTTACAAAGTCCGAAATTACAAATGTTGCAGCACTATGGCAGTTGTTCGCTCTTACGAACTACCACAGAAGCTCTGCGACATTCACCCCGCCTATCCCCCCATCAAGCAGTTCAGGGACTAGAAATGCAGACTGGAAGTGTGCATGAACAGCTTGAAGAATACTTTGGCGATGAAAAGGAGGCATGGAGGGCTGTTCACGGCCCTACAGGCCTCCTTTCTCGCCTCCAGAGCTCTTTTTAAGCCATTTGGCGGAGAAAAATGCAGGCTGGAAGTGCATGTGAACAGCTTAAAGAAGGCTTCTGCGATGAAAAAGGAGGTGTGGAAGGTTGTGCATGGCCCTTCAGGCCTCCTTTCTCACCTCCAGAGTTCTTTTCAAGCCATTTGGGAGAGAAAAATGCGGACCAGAAGTTTGTGCGAATGGCTTGAAGAAGGCTACTGTGATGAAAAGTGGAGGCATGGAAGGCTGCACATGGCCCTCCATGCCTCCTTTCTTGCTCCAGACCCCTTTTCAAGCCATTTGCATGCACTTCCGGTCCGCATTTTTCACTGCCAAATTGCTTGAAAAGAGCTCTGGACACAAGAAAGGAGGCCTGGAGGCCTAGATGATGCTTTAGCTTTTGAAACCACAAGTTTAGATGCGGAAGTACGCCGAAGGGCCCCCCCAGTTCCAGCCCCTATGAAGCAGATAACACAACAGGTCGCAGAGGTACATGTATCCAAAGAGGGATCCAACACCGAAATAGCCGACCCAGAAGAAGGGGAAGAAGTTTTCAAGCTTGATCAATGGCAGAGACAAAAATTAATTCCATGCCCCAGTTGCGGGGGCCAGCACCCCCGAGCATCCTGCCGTTTCAGGGAGGCGACGTGCCATAAATGTGGGAAATTTGGACACATAACAAAAGTCTGCAGGGCACCACATTTCTCTTCTAGAGGAACGGGCAGGAACTACTATCAAGGTGAACCCAGGCGAGAGGACAAGAGTCATAAAAGGCGACCCAGTAACCCATATCAACAATCGGGGGTTAGCTACCTCCAAATTAACCAACTGGCCATAGACGAGAATCCACCAACCTATATCACTGTAGCAGTAGGGGGGTCGCCCTGTGAGATGCAGATCGATACCGGCTCATCTATAACAATAATGTCCTGGGAGACTGCAAGAAGAGCCATGCCAAACCTCTCCCCGAGGCAACTAGCAACACAAAGAGTAAGGATTGCAGACTGCCATGGAAATCAGATTCCAGTGATGGGAACCACCCGTGTACGCATGAAATACGAGGATCAGGAAGAAAGCCTGCCCCTGAGCATCGCCCGGGACCACGTTCCGAGCCTTTTGGGACGAGACTGGTGCAGAAGGCTACGAATCAAGCTGACCTGGGACGAAAAGGCCATCAACGCAACGATTGTGGACGGCTGCGACGACCTGCTGCAACAGTTCCAGGGCGCGTTTGATCCTACTTTGGGTAAGTACGTGGGCACCCCTATTTCTTTTAGCCTAGACCCAAGGGTTCAACCTATTAGGCTAAGGCCCAGGAAAGTCCCTTTTGCATTAAGACCCTTAATAGATAAGGAATTAGATAGGTTAATAGCTCAAGGAATTTTAGAACCAGTGGATCACGCTAAATGGGAAACCCCCATAGTGCCAGTTTTAAAAAGCGATGGGTCTCTTCACATCTGTGCTGACTATAAATGTACCATTAATAATGCATTACAACAAAATGCATATCCGGTGCCAACAGCACCTATTACACACGCTGGGCCCAGGCGCCATTTTTGCGAAAATAGATCTCGCGCAGGCGTATCAACAACTTCCAGTCGATCGCGAGACCGCATTAGCTCAAACAATAGTGACCCATCGCGGGGCTTTCAAATGTAACCGGTTGCAATTTGGAGTTAGTGTAGCCCCAGGAATATTTCAAGGCATCATGGAACGGGTGTTGAACAAGATACCGGGGGTTGTTCCATATTTTGATGACATACTAATAACAGCTGAAGACAAACCTCAGCTGAGAGAGAGACTGCGAGAGGTGCTCTCACGTCTAAGAGCAGCAGGGTTGAGAGCCAAAGCCAGTAAATGTCAGATAGGGGTCTCAGAAGTGGAGTTTTTGGGGTATCGGATAGATGGATCCGGACTGCACCCAACTAAAAGCAAGCTTAGGGCTATCAGGGAGGCTCCGGTGCCCACCAACAAGACATAGCTGAAGGCATTTTTAGGATTACTGAAATTCTACAGCATGTTCCTGAAAAATAAAGCTACCGTCGCAGAGCCTTTACACAAGTTGCTAGCAAATCACACACCTTGGGTTTTGGGGCCAGTACAAACACGGGCATTCCAAGCAGTAAAAAACCTCCTGTGCCAGGACAGTTTCTTGATGCAATTCAGCCAAACTTTGCCTGTGGTGTTGGTGTGCGATGCATCACCTTTTGGGGTGGGGGCTGTGCTCAGTCATAGACTTCCAAACGGTCGAGAAGCCCCCATTGCCTATTTCTCAAGAACACTGTCAAGCACAGAACTATGGCCAAATTGACAGGGAAGCCCTGGCACTGGTTGCAGGGGTGAGATGTTTCCATGAATACCTGTATGGCAGACATTTTGAGCTGGTCACTGACCATCAGCCCTTATTAGGGCTACTAGCGGCAAACAAGCCTACACCGGACGCAATGCCACCCAGAATGCTGAGATGGTCCATTTTCCTTAACGCTTATTCATACTCATTAACATACAGGCAAGGCAAGAACATGAGAAACGCTGATGCACTGAGCCGCTGCCCCCTGCCAGAGCTGGTAGTCGACCCCACTCCAGAGCTTCCTATTCTCTTGATAGACATTGTCAAATTGTCTATCAAATTTGACTAATTACAGCAAGAGACATTGCAGATGAAACAGCCAGAGACGCTGAGCTCCGTACAATTATGAGTTGGGTAAAGAGGGGGTGGCCAAAAGGGCCATTTAGACCCAGCCTTCAACACTATGCCAAATGGCAACATGAAATAGCAGTTCAAGAAGGGTGTCTGCTATGGGGTGAGAGGATCCTCGCTCCTCTGTCGCTTCGAGAGGATATTCTAAGGGTTCTACATGAGGGGCACCCAGGGATTGTTAGAATGAAGAAGTTGGCACGGAGCTATGTATGGTGGCCCAACATGGACAAAGAAATAGAGGGTTGGGTCGAAGGGTGCACTCCGTGCCAGGAATCTAGGCTATCACCCCCAAAAGTCCTGAGGGAGTAGGGCGGCATAGAAGAACTTCGAATAAATAAATAAATAAATAAATAAATAAAATCCCCAGCCCTGGTATGGGAACAACCCAGGGCCCCCTGGTAAAGAATACATGTGGATTTCACGGGTCCTTTTCATGGACAAATATTTTTAATAGTAGTCAATGCGTACTCCAAATGGTTGGAAGTAGAAATAATGCAATCCACAACTTCAGAGGCAGTGATTAAAGTACTGAGGAAACTTTTTGCAACACAAAAGTTCCTACCAGGAACTACCAGGAACTACCAGACTACCAGGGCTACCAGACATATTAGTCTCAGACAACGGGCCTCAGCTAACATCAATGCCATTTGAGAGTTTCCTAGCCAATCTAGGTATTAAACACACCTTAATTTCGCCTTACCAAGCGAGTAGCAACAGAGCAGCTGAGAGAGTTGTATGGGTTACAAAAGAGGCCTTGGGCAGAGTTAAGTAAGGTGATTGGCAAGCCCGCATCGATAGGTTATTAACAGCACAACACATAACACCAAGCATGGTCACAGGGAAGAGCCCTGCCGAGCTCCTCATGGGCCGAAGGCTTCGGTCCACGCTCAACAGATTACACCCGAGCTATTCCAACAGCAAAGAAACACCAAACATGCCACAAATCATCAAAACATTTAAAGTAGGCGATGCAGTCTACGTGAGGAATTATGCTACAGGTTCCCCATGGCTACCCGGGGAAGTTGTGGAAAGAATAGGTCCAAAATCATATCTAATAGATGTGGGGGGAGGCAGAAAATGGCAGTGTCATTTGGACCAATTAAGGGACTGCTGGCTGTTAAATGCTGACTGGGCAGAGGGCCCCTCTCCTAACCATGGTTTTCCCATAGCTACAACTTTATCTCCGGAGCCGGGTAACTTAGCTTTTGATCCAGAGGCACCACCCAGAGACGACGAGGGAATCAGTCTGACGGAATCCAACACCACCATCGTGTCTTTCCAGAATAATCCACAGAGGGAGCCAGAGGGAGCAAACACGTCCTCTCCGGCTCCGATCGACACTACAACTGAACTGTGCAGGTCAACTAGACCTGTTAAGCACCCTACGTATCTAAACGATTACGTATGCTAATATATATACAGGACTAAAGGGGAAGAGATGTTATGTTCTGAGGAACTGGGGTGAGTTTTCACTCCAGTCCGACCAGGAACTTGAGCAGGTAAAATCTGATTGGCTCTCTGCCAGTCCAGCGCTCTATTTAAACCCCTGCCATGGTCCCAGCTTTTGCTGGAGTTGTCACTGTAACCAAATAAAGAGCTGAAGTTTCTAGCCTCGCCTCTGGTCTCATTCCTATTGAGATGTAACAGCCTGTTCCATTACTTAGCCCCCCATGGCATTCCCCACCCCAAGATACCTTATGTTCACTTAATGAGCCACGCATTCGATTAGTGAATGTGTGGGCGAAAGGAGGGAGTGATCGTGTTCATTGTACAAGATTCACTCCCATGAATTCTTGGGTTACGAATGGAATGGGCAGGCTCCTAACTTGAGGATTACCTGTACTCCACAATGTAACATTCCTTAGGGGAGAGGTTATGATTTAAATACTTTTAGACTCAGTTACATTTTCAAAAGTTAGTTACGTGAAGACCCAGAGTTGCTTTCTGAAAGGGGAAAACGTACAGATACTTTTACATATCAGAAAAATTGATAATCAGACTAGGGCATTAGCAAATTTATCTTTATCTATTAGTCTTTTAAGCTGTTGGTACACTTACTACTAACTCAGAACAATAACTCAGAAACAGCCAGGTAGACACTTCTTTTAAAGTCTTCTATATCATTTTTTAATTTAGTCCAACAGACTTTAATTATATTTATTCTAAGTGATGTGACCTATTGGAATACATTTCTTCTAACAACTGTGCATAAAAGATCAGCTGGTGGGTTTCTGTTCTTGAAGGCTTTGTAAATGCATCACTAATTCTGCCTTTCAGTTTTCTGCATGTCCATCAGTGACCCTCTCAATAGAGAAAAACAGCAATTACTAATAAAGCAGATTCATAGAATTTGGCTTCCTGTTACCAGTATACTTCATTTTCCCCATCACATTTTATTATTACTCTCCATTATGCTTAATTACATAATTATACCTCTTAAAGGAAAAGGCACATTTTCCTGTTCTGTGTGAACTTAGATTTATTGAAAATAGGCTACATGCACTTTGGATAATAATTGTGTAAGGAAAATAGAACAAAACAGCTTCAACACCAATGTAGTTAGAAAAGAAAAAGAATTTCTTTAGTGATCTGGTAACAAATAGTCATTGCATTAGAGGTGCAATAAATAAAGGCAATTAATGGTGGGTGCATTAGATCTACTGAAATGCTTGACATAGTACCCAGAATAGATAGACATTTTTATTTTATTATTATTAACTAGATATTTTCCAAAGCAACATTCAATGGTGCAAATATATTTTAAAATAGCTTTGTTCATGTTTTCAAAACAGGGAATATTCATTTGTGTCAGTGTTATTAGGTGATCAGAAATAAATATTTATTTTAAATATTTATTTAAAAATAAATAATTAAATTACATAATTATTAATATTATAATCATAAATTGTAAATCATAATTACTTTCATTAACAGTGATAAATTCTGGAGGCCCTAGTGTTCTCTGAGCTTGGTTATTTACTTGCAGATGTTTCATTACCCAAACCAGGTAACAACAGTGCTAGCCCACATCTGCAGAAAATAACAAAGCTTAGAGATCACCAAGAACCCCTCATTTCAAACCTGAGCTACAAATATTCTCCTTTATTATGACAAATTGTTCTCTACAAATCCAGCAGACAATCTGTGTTGTTAGTTTCTCAACCTATGACACTCAATTCTATTTTAGAAACTTGGTGTCCACACAGTACTGCTACCAGTACTAGTATTACCAGTACTGGTAAAAAAAGGGCCGAGGTGGTGCAGCGGTTAGAGGCAGTACTGCAGGCCACTTTAGCTGACTGTGATCCGCAGGTCAGCGGTTCAAATCTCACCAGCTCAAGGTTGACTCAGCCTTCCATCCTTCCGAGGTAGGTAAAATGAGGACCCAGATTGTTGGGGACAATATAAATATATATTGCTTACTGGTGTAAACCGCTTAGAGAGTGCTTGCACTGTGAGGCGGTATATAAATCTCACAAATAAATAAATAAATAAATAAACAAATAAACAAATAAATAAAGAAATTTATTTTCAAGAAAAGTAAGTTCTCTGCATGTTTTTACTGTTACTGTGACTGTGCAAACACAAATATTTGTTTCAATGTGCCAGACTTCATTTTAAGATTCCTAATACCATTTGCACTTTATTGTTGATGGTGTTTCTAACAGTTAAAGTGCAAGTTAAAAATTATTTAGAACCCTTCAGACCTTGTACAGATTCAGCACATTTCCCCTGTTCATCAAAGCAGCTTTTTTTCTGATTTCCTTTATGAGTCTGCAAAATAAAAAAAGTATGGCTGAGATAAATCACATTAACCTTTAAAGAACAGATTCTTTAAAGTAGCTCCATCATTCTCCAGTGCGCTATTAGGAGAATCCAAGCATGGGTTAACTTCTATTTGCCCAGGAACTGAGTTGAGAAAGTTTTGGCCACGCCTCCTCTGCTCGACTGAGCCCAGTTTTTCGACTCAGTCTAGCCTAGAGGGACATAAAAAATCTTTCTCTGCTCAACCTGAGGAAAAACAACATAAATATTATCTTGGATTCTCCTAACACCATTTAAAATCTATTATCATTGGATCTCTAAAAGAGAACAGGAGTGGGCAATTACCGAGGAGGCTTCCTCGCTGCCGTGCAACTTTTCGCTCCACCTCAGCTGCCAGTGAGTGTGCTGGTTTCCCCGGTCTGCAGGCAAAAACCACCACCACCAGAACTTGGATAAGTGAAGGCAGCCCGGAGTCACTGCCAATCACTCAGGTCACACTCCAAAGACCGCGGCTTCTATTTCGGTGGTGGGAGAGTCGGCTCCCCTATTGGATGCAATTTTCTTTGGAAATCAATTGCTGTGAGTGCCGCTTACTCCAATTCTGCCGCCAGTGCGCGTGCTGGTGCCCCCGGTCCTCCGGCACAACTGCCACCACCAGCACCTTTCAAACATCAGAGGTGGCTCTAGAGTCACGATCGGTCGGGTCATACTCCAAGGACTAAGGATATCTCCTAAGAGGCCCAATAGTGGCTTGGAGTTTTCGTGCCTTTTGCCGGCTGCGCGCCACGGGGTGAATGAATAGGCCCGACTGGTCCTCCAGCAACCACCCTTGTCCTCCGCAATATCTGAACTGCCCTGCAAAGTGCCGGCCCTGTCAAGGAAGGCCACCTCGCAGCTAATAAAAACAGCTGCTTAAGAAGAGCCCATACGTCGGAGCCCATTTTAAAATGGCCGACCACTCCATGCCGGGCAGATCTGCAGGAGCCGAGCCCGCCCCCAGGCATATGCACCCAGCAGAAGCAACTGGCTCTAGGGTGACAAAATCTACAAGAGGGGCTTCTAAAAAGAGCAGGGCCCAACTAGATCCCCCCAAAAGGGCATTCACAGCAGAGGATAGGAATGCTAAAAGGCACAAAAAAGCACTGGAGAAACATTTCTCCAAAGCAAGGAAGCAGGCAGAGGCCAGCAATTTTCCACTCCCCTCTCTGGAGCCAGGTCACTCTCCTCCGGCCATTGAGGTCAGTCAGGATTGATCACCCGATGGCGCCACTGAGCTTCAAGGCTTTGAAGCAGCAGATTATAGGCCAGAGCCTAATCCCTTTGTCAGCCCAATTTCTGCAGAATTGCAGACAACCTCCCCAGCCAGGGGGGTGGCGCCAGAAGCAACATTCACCCCTACCATAGCAGGGCTCCGCTCGGGATTACCAACAGGCTGGCCTATCCCAGGAGATTCGTGACCTCATTTCTGGAGCCATTTCCCAAGGGATAGCGGCAGTATTACAACAGAGAAGTCAACCCTTTGGCCTGCATGCACAGGCCCAATCGAATTGGCCACCCATACAGGGACTATCTTCTCCATGTCCTTCCCTCCGCCGCAAGGACTCAATCATGGGGGACAAAAGCATAGGTGACAAGGAGCTCTCAGATGATGAGGGGCTTGCTCCAGACCAACCTGCCTTCACAGGTCTTTTTTGGCCCGCCTTGTTCAAATCGCTCCTGTACAAGGCCAAAACAACGGCCAACATGGGGTTGGCAGAAGCCCCAGCGTAAACATCCTTGGGCCTGGATCCAAATGAACGACTGTTTTCCAAACCAGTCCCTGAGAGAGAGGCCATTTCCTCTCCCAAACTGTTCATTGATGTCATTGTTGTGGCCTACCTAGCAGCCTGTGCAGCCAGGGCCTTTGGAGCCTTCAGTGCCTCATGGCAGTGATAGGAAAGGAGTAGCCCCTCCTTTCCTGAATGCCAGAGCATGCCTGGCTGCCAAGAGGCAGAAAGGTCTACTCCAGAGGAGGTCTACTCGGGAGTAAGACCTGGGGCTAATTGGCCACCAAGCCCTTAAGTCTATTTAAGAAGGGTTGGTGCAGCTGGGAAGCTGCAGAGAACAACTTGGGAAAAAATCCATCTGAATCATAGTTTGAATCTTGCATCTTGACTCCAGTTTCCAGTTTGTATCATGACTCTTGAACCTTGCATCATGACTCCAGTTTCCAGTTTCTATCGTGACTCTTGAATCTTGCATCTTGACTCCAGTTTCCAGTTTGTATCATGACGCTTGAATCTTGCATCTTGACTCCAGTTTCCCGTTTGTATCGTGACTCTTGAATCTTGCATCTTGACTCCAGTTTCCAGTTTGTAACACCAATCCTGAATCTTGCATCATGACTCCAATTTTCAGTTTGCATCGTCGTTCCTGAATCTTGGCTTATGCAGTTCCAGTTTGCAGTCCAGCCCAGATCTTGTTTCTGGCATTGTGGTTTCTGAATCCAGTCCTCCAGTGTGGCCAGTTTGCATTCCAGTTTCCGGTTCTTGTTTCTGGCAAAAGTGGCTTCTGAATATGGACTTCGGCGTTTCCTCTTTGCAATTCCAGAACAGGTCTTGTGTTTGGCATCTGCTAGTTTTGGGACTTGTTCCAAGAACAGTAAGACTTGCAATTATCTCTTGGACTTCTGCCTATCTTGTTTGGTGTTCGTGTTTAATGAGATGTTGTTTTACTGACTAAAACAAACTATGTTTGAATGGTTGTGTGTTGCATAATTATTGGGGCTCAGTGCTGGGGCAGAACATTCATTCAGCGGCAATGGAACCAGCCTGACTCCATGGCAGCCCCTAGCAGTAACGATAAGAGGCTCTACGGCTAGGGGTCAGACCCTGAGGAGCTTCTGCAGCTCCCAACAGTAGATGCCCCTGTAGCCAACCTAGTCTCCCCCGCTTTTCTTCCCTCTGAAATAACGTAGGGTTTGAAAACAGAGGACCGTAAGGCGATGATATTCCGCAAAATGCACCAGGCGGCCACCTGGGCGATAAGGGCAGCAACCGCTGCATCCTTCTTCAATAGAGCTTCTATCCTATGGCTTCACCAGATGCAGTCTAGGGTACCTCCCGAACACACACAGCTGCACCAAGATATAAACAAGTCGGTAGCAGCCGCAGTTTTCCGCCAATGCAACCCTCAATGTGGCTAATTTCATGTCTAGGGCTATGGCGTCCAATGTAACATCCTGTCACCTTTTGTGGCTCCACTACTGGCAGGCGGACATGTGCTCTAAGTGGTGGCTAGCATCAGCCCCCTTTAAAGGAGGCAATCTTTTTGGAGAGTCACTAGACCCAATTCTCATGGAGAATAGCGATAAAAGGAAGGTGCTACCTTACAAGCACCTGCGAGCAGACCACCTTATGGCACCTTACTTACACTGGCAGCCCTTTCAGCCAGACTCTGCTTTAATGCCCCTCAATACTAGCGGGCATATTCCCAGGGGACAGACCACCCACAGGACAGGTCCGGGTTTCGAGACAGAGGCAGGCAGCATCCCCAGTCCAGGCAGCCATTTCGAGGGTCCAGCAACTGGCCCTTTAGTAGGACGAAGTGACTCCCAGGCCAATCCTCCCATTGGAGGTCAATTAAACTATTCAAGAACAAATGGGAGGAAACAACTTCGGAATCTTGGGTTCTGAAAATCGTGAGGCTAGGCCTCATGCTAGAATTCCTCTCCATGTCCCTGAGGAAATTCATTCGGTGCCCCATCCCCAAGAATTCCAGCAAGAGGGGTCTCATGGAAACCGAGATCCAACATTTGTTGGATATCTCTGGCATAGAGCCGGTTCCCTTGGGGCAAGAAGGACTAGGATTTTACTCCATCCTGTTCCTAGTTCCAAAAAGCTTGACGGGGTGGAGAGCTATTCTAAATCTCAAAAAGATCAATATTCACTTAGCGTACAAACACTTCAAAATGCAATCCCTACAAGCCATCTTGGGATGCATCCAACAGGGCAACTTTTTAACGTCAGTGGATCCCAAGGAGGCTTACCTCATCCGATGAACACTCAGCTGATGAGGTTCTCCTCCAGATTTGCAGTACCGGGGACAGAAGGGCTCAATGCTTTCTGCAGCCCTTGTCCCCAGGGACTATTGTACACCTTCCCTCCCCTTCCCCTCATCCTGAGGGTGATCAGGAAGGTGTTAGCAGAGAGGGAAGAAATTCTTCTCATCACTCCCCATTGGCCAGACGCTCTTGGTATGTGGATCTGGTCAGTCTCTCAGTTTCCTGCCCCTGGAGGATTCCAGAGGACAGGATCTCTCTCAGTCAGAGGGCTCTGCTCCACCCAGAGCCTCAATGGTTCCAGTTAGACTTTGCTTGTCAGAAGGTTACAAAATGTGATCACATGCTCCAGGTACACTGCAACCATCATAAATATGAGTCAATTGTCAAAGCATCTGAATTTTGATCACATGACAATGGGGATGCTGTCACAATAGTAAGCATGAAAAAGTCATAACTTTTTTCAGTGCCATTATAACTTTGAACGGTCACTAAATGACCTGTTGTAAGTTGAGGACTACCTGTATTAACTACAATAATAAAGTTATTCAGAAGGGGAGCGTTTTCTACATGATACCTTCCCTCTAGAACAGTGGTTCCCAACCTTTCTAATGCCGCGACCCCTTAATATAGTTCCTCATGTTGTGGTGACCCCCAACCATAAAATTATTTTCGTTGCTACTTCATAACTGTAATTTTGCTGTTATGAATCATAATGTAAATATCTAATATGCAGGATGTATTTTCATTGTTACAAATTGAACATAATTAAAGCATAGCAATTAATCACAAAAACAATATGCAATTATGCCAGATCAGAAATTCTCGGGCCAGTTTTTGCAAGAGCACAAGGAATATCATCTTCCACAACAAATCTACTTCTGTATTTAGACTTGATAACCAACAAGTGTACAGCAATATTTTTCAATCTCAGCAACTTTTAAGGTGCCTGGACTTCAACTCCCAGAATTGAGAGCAAAGCTGGCCCCTTAGCTGATGCTGCCAAAGCTCGGCCGCCAGGCATCACAAATGCCTCTCACCGAATGGCACCTCTCCCGACCAATCGGAGGGCTCGGGCAAGTTGAGTCGATATGGCCAGGCTTGTGGCAGTGGGGGGGGGAGTTGAGGATGCCGGGGCAACCCCTGGGAAATGGTCATTCGACCCCCAAAGGGATCCCGACCCCCAGGTTGGGAACCACTGCTCTAGAAGATGATGTTGGCCCCAAGTCTGCTGACCTTTCACAGGGCCTTGAAGAACTTGTTCTCTGCTTTTTTTTAACATGTTTTATTTACAGTTTTCTTTTCACACCATATATATTTTGTGGACAGTGTATTGACTGGGTCAAATCTTTTTTAAACAATGCTAACAATAATAATACAAATAAGTTGTTATTATAATCCAAAATCAAGAGCCAGGGAGAGAAAAGCCAATTTTCCAATTCAAACTTTCACTTCTCCTCCCAGCTTCTTCAAAACGCCTTAAAAAGCCGGATCTCTAAAAAATTCTTTCCAGTTTCAAAGGCAGATAGTCCTTTATTTTTTAAAGATTATCAGTTATTGTTATAATCCAAAATCGGAGAATGTAGGGAGAAAAGCCAATTTTCAGAGCAAAAAAATTCCATAGGAAAAAAAAGCCACAAGCAAAACGGAAGTCACTTTCACTTCTCCTCCTTCAAACGCCATATGGTTGCTTGTTGAATGTTACTTTGATTCTTTTCCAAAATGAGAGTTAGCCGAGGGATTAAGAAAAAGAAAAAAATCAATACTTGCCCAGCAAAGCTCCTGTTTCTCTCTGTCTGCTTCATTAAACCACAAAATAATTATAAGTCCCATTCTCATTCTAGAAGCAGCGGTGGTTTCGGCATCTTGCTCCGCAAAAGCGGAGGTTTCCGGACTCCCGGAGCAGGAGACAGGGTTTCGGGTTTTGTTTTGTTTTGTTTTGTTTTTCTCTTTTTGTAATTACTGATATTATGCCCTGTATTCTCGCTGGGAAGTCCGGGGGGGAGGGGGGGAGGGAAGGGGGTGGGGGAAGGGGAGAAAAATTAAAAAATGTTTGTACTTTGTACTAATAAAACTTTTTCAATAAAAATAATAATAATAATAATACAAATAAGTATGTGTAATCCAGTAATGGGTTTCACTTACCTTCGCTACCGGTTCGGAACTGTGAACGCGCACGCGCGCTCACTTCGGCGAACCAGTAGCAACTCACCACTGGTGTAATCCTAATCTTCCAACTTCAACAATACTATTCTCTCTTTATAATTCTTTATCATTTTTCCCATTAATTCATTTAAACATAGATAACATTTATTTGTGCCATGTATTTGTTATCCCCTACTAAATTGCTAATATTTAATATTTTTAAAATTACTCATTATTCCACCATAACTTCAATATTCCAAATGTGGACTTCCGGTTGGCTCCGATGCATCGAGGATGCTCCTCGTCGAGCGCTTAATCCCGGGCTCCGTAAAGCCGCCAGAACAGCTGTCTGGCGGCTTGAAAATCTTCTCCCCGGGCATAGGGGAGAGATGAGAGCCGACAGGCGAGGGTAGAGCCCCCCTAGTGCCCCAGGAGAAAATCTGGGGCGCGAAGGGTGAGGGCTCCCCAGGCAGCCTGTCATCTGCTCCAGGACCTGGGACGCCTCCGCTTTTGCGGAGCAAGATGCAGCGACCAATTCTGCCTTCAATATGGGATTTTTAACAATTTGACTACAGCAGACAGAAAAAGCCAGGAGGCTGGGATGGCAAGTACTTTAACTTAACTCCAAAGTTGACTTTTTATTTTGGAAATGATTAATTGAGTTAAGAGTAACAAAATGGCGATTGAAGCTTCAAAGGGCGTGAAAGTAAAAGTTAAAAGGAAAGTTTCGTTTCACTAGCAGCCCTGTGTCTGAAAATGCCTGACTTTGATGAACTCTCTCTTCTCTTTCTGATTTTGGATTAAAACAAAAAGTTTAACTTTAAATTTTAAATGGCTTTAAAACCTGGAAAGACTGTTTTTAACAAAGGATTTGAGCACCCTCCTGTTTATACTTCAAGAATGCAACCCACTCTCTATTCAACACCCCCACAGACTTTAACACCTGAAAAGTTATTTGAAGCTTTAAAAGTTATGAAGAATGAACTTGTTATGGAATTTAACCTAAAAATTAATGAAATTAATGAAAAAATACAGGCTGTTTCAGAGGAGATTGCTACTCGACACCAGCAATTAAGGGATGATATGATATTTGTATTTAAAGGACTGGTAGGAAATATGGAAATTTTGGAGGAGGAGGTGGAAGAAATTAAACAGTCTGTGATAACTTTGGGTGAAGATATAGGAAAGACTCAAAATAATATTGAAAATTATGAAGCTGAGGTGTTAATGATTCAATATAGAAATATGGAGTTTGCTTTAAGAGTAAGAGGTGTAAAAGAGAAAAAATGAGAAGATCTAAGAGAAAGGATGTTGGACGCATTTGTGCACACATTAGGAGTGACAAAAGAGGAATTGGGTATGCAAATTGATAAGATATATTGTGTTAATTCTTGGATTGCTAAACAGAAACATCTGCTAAGAGATATTGTAATATATTTTACTACAAGGACATTACGCAATGAAATTCTACAGGCGACTTTCAAGAACAAGCTTCAGGTAGATGGACAGGAAGTAATGACATTGAAAGAAATTCCTCCTAAAATGTTGAGAGCCAGAAAGGATTATGCCTTTCTGGTGGATGAATTGAAAAAACAGCAAATACAGTATAGATGGGAGGCTCCGACTGGGATAGCGTTGATACATCTGGAAAAGAGATATCGGCTCAATACAATATTGAAAGCAACTGATTTTTATGTAAAAGTGTTAAAGGCCGACATAGCCAAAATACCAGAAGGAAGAAGAATGAAGGAAGCAATGGAAGATGAGAGAGGAGAGTCGTCGACAGTTGTCCAAATGGGAGGAGTTTTGATGAGTCAAGGTGATTTACAGAACCAGAGTGATTAATAGTTCATAATGTGGAAGAAGAGACAGAGGATCAGAGTCAGACTAGAGCAGCGGCTACATGTATCGAAGTATCAAGACAACAACAACTTAAGCTGACAACTCAAAAAATTACCAAACCACAAGTGGGTGCAAGAGTCAGATCTAAAGTTCGAATGAGAAGAAGGAATGATTAGAGCTTGGTTTCAGTATGGGTAGTCATAGGCCAGATGGAGAGAAGAATAAAAATTGGTATTTTGCAGTAAGAAGATCCATTTACTATCGAGGAAATTACGCTGATGGTTATGCATCTGGCCGAGATGGTGAAAGAAAGATTTCTCCCCCCCCCTCTTTTTCTTCTTTTCGTCTTTTTATTTTCCTCTTTTTATTACTATATTTTAAAGATTATATAAATGAAAGATACATAGAGGATTGGACTAAAAAATTTCTTTTTGACTACTTTTAAAATGTTTTGAGTTATATGGAATTAAAGATTTAGAATAATTGTGAAATTAATAATTTGATATATTGGAATGTTAAATTATTAACAATGTGTTTGATTTTTAGATTATGCTTAAAAGGTTTTGAGTAATAAGGGGTTAAAGAATTAGAGAAATATTGGAATTAATAACTTGTTAGTATATTTTAATTTTATGTTTATCAAGGAGGTATAGCGTCAGAAGAAGGAAGATCTATTTATCATCGAGGAAATGACGTTGATGGTTGTGTATCTGGTTGAAATGGTGAAAGAAAGGTTTCTTCTTTTTCTTCTTTTTATTATTATATCTTAAAGACTATATAAATGAAAGATACATAGTGGAATAAATTAACAGTCTGATATATTGAAATGTTAGTTGATTAATAATATGCCTGATTTTTAGACTATGCTTAAAAGGTTTTGAGTAACAAGGAGTTAAAGATCTAGGGAAATTTTGAAATTAATAATTTGTTAGTATATTTTAATCTTATCTTTATTGAATATTATACACTGTGCTTTTTTGGGAAGTCGGGGGGTGGGTGGGTAAGAGGGTGGGTGAGGAGGGGGGGAAGGGGAGGGGGGAGAGGGGAGAAAAAGAGAAAAATGTTTGTACTTTGTACTAATAAAACTTTTTGAAATAAAAAAAATATTCCAAATGTGTAGGTTTACTAATAAAGCCAAATATTAACAATATTTAATCAATCCTGGGAGTGTATCTCAAAATCCCCACAATTTCTAATCCTTAGTATTTTAAATTCACAATATACTTTAACACACTATTAATGTTAATAATACAATTAGATTACCTAATCCTAAATTTCCATCCACTAAGCTTAACTTATTTTTAGTTATAATAAGTTGTATTATCTGTATGTGTGTGTATATATATGTGTGTGTGTGTTTGTGTGTGTAACATTTTTTGCTGATAAATGAAAATAAATATATTTTCCCTATTTGTATTTTTCCATTTTATTAATACATTTTCTCATTATCCATCAACCTTTTTGAAATTCCATCATTTACTGACTTTTTAGTCAGTCTTTTATCTCTCTCTCTTGGAATCTTGTATATTGATATTTTTGAATTTTTGAATTCAATTTTTGAATCTTGAATTTTTGATATATTTGATATATTTGATATATTTTTGATATATTTGCGCCTATTGAACATTTCCTTCTGGGTGCCCTTTGTCTCTTTCTGCTGTATTATTTGAACACCCATCCACAAGACTTCCCTTTTTTAAAAAGATATTTTTCTTTTTTTGCTCTAAATCTTTCACTTTTTTAAAAGAATTTTTTCTTTTTTCTCTGTTCTTTTTTTTATTAAAAAGTTTTATAATTGATTACAAAGTTTTATAAGTATAATTTTCAAACACATTGTTCCCCCAACCCTTCCCCCCTCCCTCCCGTTACCCTCCCCCCTCCCTAGACTTCCCAGAACAAACACAGGGTATAGTATTTATAAACATAAAACTAAAATATGCTAACAAATTGTTGACTTCAAAATCTCTCTAATTTTTTAACTCCTTATAGCTCGAAACCCTTTATACTTAAACTAATAATTAAAAATATTTCATTCATAAGCTATTTGAATCTCCTTGGTCTGGTACTTGTTTTGAATATAGTCAATCCATCTTCTCCATTCCAATATAAATCTTTAGTTTAAATGGCCCTTAAGATATGAAGAGATTTTGCCATCTCTGCCAAATGCACGACTTTTGGTGTCCATTCCTCGATGGTAGGTGGGTCTTCCTTCTTCCAATACTGTGCCACCAGCAACCTGGCAGCTGTTATTAAATTCAAAACCAACTTAGTCTCTATTACAGTACAGTCCGTAATTATGAAAGTTCTCTCTTAAATTCTAAGCTTGTGTAAATCTTACATTTCTAACCCATATCTTTCCCCATATTTCCATCATTATAGGTTCTCCAATATTTTGTGCCCATTTTATCATACATTCCTTAACTAGCTCTGTTTCTGAATCTATTCCTACTAGTACATTATACAACCATTTTATATGCATTTGACTTTTGTCTCTTTATTCATAACAAAGAATTCTTTCATAAATTTTTTACACTCTCTTACATTTTATTCATATCAAAACAGATTATCATTTAACCTCCCCAACCAGACTGGGCTATAATCTATCATTGTTCTTGAACAAATCTTCGTTTTCTTCACCCTGGAAAAAAAAGTCATTAGTAAATAATATGTAATCAGTCCTTGAAAGGGATTGATGTCTAGCAGGATAAAAAAAAAGGGTGAAATCTTTTTCTTCAGGGTTTCTTTCACGCCAAATATCTCTCAATTCCCAGTCGTCCATCATCTCCAAAAATGATTTAGGCAATCTTACTCTTGTTAGGACATTTTGCTTAGAACCCATCTATGAGTCTCTTGTAAACAAATTACATCATTCTTGAATTGTTTAAGATAATGAAATATTTTCCTCCTCTTCTGTAGAGAATTCAAACCATTAACATTCCAGGTTAAAAATCTAATTCCCATCTCTGGGCCTCTGAAGCATCTGAAGCACTTTCTGAAGGTCTTGCTTGATTCGGCCTTTAGGTCTAGCTCCTCCCACTGCTTCTGTTTTAGAAGTTTCTTGGGTTGCCAACTGAAGTTGATACTGTCTTAATTCTTCTTTGCGCTTAGCCGTTGCTGCTCTAGTCTGTCTTTGATCCTTTATTTCTTCTTGTATATCAGTTACTTCCCAATCTCGAACATCCGTCTGAATTTGAAGCAAATCATCCTGACTCGTCGAGGCTCCTTCCTGAACTACTGTCAGCAACTCTTCCCTCTCTCCTTGTTTTCCTTCCTTCTTTCTTTTCCCTTCTGGTGATTTTAATGTCCCAGCGTTTAACACATTAGCATAAAAATATCTTGCTTTCCATATCGTGTTAAGCCGATGTCTCTCTCCCAAATAAGTCACCACTAGACCGGCTGGAACTTCCCATCTGTATTGTATTTGACATTTTTTCAATTTGTCAACCAGAAAGGCATAATCCCTTCTAGCTCTCAACATTTTAGGAGAAATTTCTTTCATTGTCATCACCTCCTGTCCTTCCACCTGGAGCTTGTTTTTAAAGGTAGCCTGTAAGATTTCATTGCGCAATGTCCTTGTGGTAAAATATATTACAATGTCTCTTGGTAAATTTTTTTGTTTAGCCACCCACGAGTTCACCCGGTATATCTTATCAAGCTGCCAGCCCATCTCCACTTTCATTCCCCCCATCATCTGTGCCAGTGCCTCTGCCATCATTTCTTTCAAATTCTCTTGTTTGTTCTCTTTCACACCTCTTATTCTTAAAGCAAATTCCATGTCTCTGTATTGAATCATTATTACATCAACTTCACCCCTTTCGGTTTTGTTCTGAATCTCTCCTAATTTATCACCAAAGCTTGCTGTAGATTGTTTAATTTCTTCGACCTCATCCTCCAATATCTCAGTGTTGTCTGCCAAACCTTTAAAAGCCAATAAAATATCTTCCCTAATTTGCTGATTCCGAATTACAATCTCCTCTGAAACAGCCTGTATTTTTTCATTAGTTTCATTAATTTTTTCATTAAACACAGTAGTAAGTTCACGCTGTGTGGCTTTCAAGGCTTCCTGTATCATTCCAAGCGTTAAAATCTGTGGATGTGTTGGGGGGGCAGGAGCTTGCGTTCTAAGAGTATGCATGGGGGGACTATCAGCACTTCCAATTCCTTTAGTAGGAACAGTCTTTACAGGTTTTGAGGCCATTAAACTATATTTTGTTTCAGAAGTCAAAAGTAAAAGTCCATCAAAAATAGAGGATTTTCATACCGTGGGCAGCTAGCAAAACGAAACTTTCCTTTAACTTTCGCTTTCCACGCCCTTTCAGACCTCAATCACCATTTTGTTGCAAATTAACTAAGTTGTTACTTTCAAATAAACATTGGAGTTAAGTTTTGAATACTTGCCATCTGGCTTCTCCTGACTTGTTCTGCCTGCAGCAATTTAAGATGTTAAGATTCTTTTGTTATTGGCAGGGATGGTTGCGGCTTCTTGCTCTGCTTTTAGCAGAGGCATCCCAGGTCTGGAGCACATTGACAGGCTTTTAGGGAGCTCTCCCCCTTCGCGCCCCAGTTTCCCCTGGGGCACTTGGGGGGCTCTACCTCCGGCTGTCTGCTCTCCTCTCTCCCCTTTGCCCGAGGAGGAGGTTTTCCAGCCACCAGACAGCTGTTTTTCTGCTGTTCTGGCGGCATACGGTGCCGGGGATCAGGCGCTTACAGAGAAGCGTCTGCGAGGCTACGCAGAGCCACCGGAAGTCTTTCTCTCTGTTTTATTGTAAACTTTTAAGGAGTTATCTAATTGATTCCTACTTATTAATCCTTTCTCTTCTTTATTTTTAGCTTCTTGCATCTCATTTTGATTTTTCCCTTCCACTGCTTCTTCTAATTTGTCATCTATTTCCTGAATATTGTGTTGCTCTTTTTCCCCAATTGTTGCGTGACTTCTACATTCATTTCTGTGTCTTTAAACAAAGCTCTTGTCTCCTTATTGTTCTTTATAGTTTCACGCACACTTTTTAAAGTGAAGAATATTTCTTCATATGCCTCTATCTTCCCCTGTAAATCCATTTTATAACAATTTAATAAAAATTACTCAGTATATTTCTATAGTTCCAATGTCTCAGTATTTAAAAACTCCTGCTTAATAAGATTTCATCAATTCCATAATTATACCTCAAAAACCCCTAAAGTTATGATCTTTAAAATTCTTTAGTAATTTACAGCCTTATAGTTTTCCAATTATATATCTTCCCAATTGTCCAAATTTTAAAGTCTTATTTAACTTTCCTTCTTTTCTCTTTTCTTCTATCACCTTTCTTCTTTTGTCTCGTAGAATGTTCTGTTAAATAACATTAATAGTCCATATCTAAATTAATCCACTAGATTCCTCCAATCTTTCAGATCCATAATCCAATAGCCAATTTTAATAAAACATAGTTATTTGCAAGTTAGTTCCTATTAGAAATCTTCAGAAGGGAAAGAAAAAACTCATTAAGGATTCTCAAATTATCCAAGTCATCTTCTAACATAAAATCAAGGTCAAGCCATCTTCCAGATGTTATTACTTCTATTCTGTGTATTAGACTTTGTGTGTATTGGGTTCACTTTCACTGAGTATACTGTGGCTATTGTGCTTTAGTACTTCTCTTCTTCCAATAGATGGCTATCTTGTTCTGAAATCCAACGTTAAACGATCTGTCAAAAACAGCTGATTATCCAATAAATCCAGGGGGTTTAGAAATACAAATAAGCAAGACAGTTTCTCCCGAAAATCACCTTTCCAATTGTTTAAGCTTTTTTCAGGCTTTCTGTGTTTTAAAGCTTCCCTTGGGCTTCTTTCACCTCTTGATTTTCAGTTTTTTTTCTTCCTCTCTGTGTATTTAATCACCACTTTCTTAGGCTTGAAAGTTCTCTTTTAAAATTCTTGTACTTAAATCAGGTCTTTAGAGTAAAAGTTGGTAATTATTTCACTCAATTTCAATGCTCTGTCCATGATCCGCTCCAGCACAAATCTTACAGTCCCAGCTTTGTGACTGCCAAAAATGGCCGTTGTCCCTGCTGCTGTTTGGGAGAGCTTGCTTCGGACCTAATGAGGAAATTGCGAGTTTCTCATGGTCAGCAAAGCACCTCTCCTTCCTTCACCACCCCTACAAGGCAGCTATGACCCCATAGGGTCTCCCGACTGCGGTTACCGGCTAGATTTCACAAGGCTTGGTGAAGCCTGCTATTTTCCAGCCGTTCTCGCCACGACATCAACCGGAAGCTCTAGAGCTGGTTCTCAGCTTGAGTCTGGGGCCATAGGTGTGTGATGGAGTCTGCTGGAGTTTCCTAGCTATATTGACAACTTTTTTATGATTCTCTGGCTATTGGATTGGATTTTTGATTATTTTGTATTTGTGTGTCTGTGTGTTTGTATCACATATCATGTACTGAGATGGGCAGCTATATAAACCAATAGAATAGTAATTGATAATAATATATGTTTTAATGGCATGCTGTATTTTTTTTTAAATTATGTGAGTTGGTCAGAATGTGAAGAAATAAAAGAATCCATATGTAAGAAAGAATTCAGTGCCTTTGGATTCAAATGTAATAATATTTTTATTACAGTCACAAACCAATGTTATAAATAAGAATCATTAAAGATCCAAATGTATTAGTGTTTCCACATTTCACAGTGCCATATTGATTTGCAAAAGCATAGTTTTCTCTTATAGCTATTAAGAGATAACTCTGTAAGATGTGATCCATAATAACAACGAATCCATTGATCTTACAGCCCAAGAAATATGAAGAAGATGGTACCACAGACACTGCTACCTCATCATCCAATAATAATGAAAAGGATAGTGGAGTGGGCCCCACAGATGACAGCCAACACAATTATGAGAGCTCAGAGCAAGAAATTCCTTCTGAGGAGCAGAAGAAAGAAGCCCTGCAGACCAAACAGGAACTTGGACTGACTCAAGTTCAGTGCAACCAGAGCCTAACATCTGGGGAATATAGTGAAACTGATTTTGTTGGTAATCAGGAAGAGGACTGTGAAAGGTTTCACCAGTTATTGGAGCTCAAGTGTAAGATCCAAAATCATAGAGAGTATGATTTATATTATTCAAGCAGTACCATAGAATGTAACCAAAAACAAAAAGATGGGGTTGAGCATGAACTGCAGCTGCTCAATGAGGAATTGAGGAACATTGAATGTGAATGTCAGAACATTATGCAGGCCCATCAGCTTCAAAAAGTAAGAGATCAGTATAACGATATTTGCCCATTGCATGATAGCACATTCAGGAACTATAACACCACTATAGATCTTCAAGGAGGAAAACTAAGTGAGATAATAGAGCATCCAGAGAAATCTGACAAAGAAAGTTCCAGTGCTTACAATACAGCAGAAAGCTGTAGAAGCATCCCATTGAATTTAGAGCGATCTGCTAATAGTTATCTTCAACAAATGGTTAGCATTACAAATAGAAAAAATCTCAGGACTACCATTATGGCAAACCAATTGACATCAAGGTATAGTAACCAGGAGGCAACTCTAAACAAAACCAAAATTTCTGAGCAAAATAATTCAGCTGAAGAGAAGGAAATAGTTTTGGAAATCAGCAAACCAACGGAGCAGGGAAAACCAAGCCCTGATCATAGTCCTTACATGTCCCCCTACCATAGCTCTTCCTACAGGTATGGGAATATACCTGCCCATGCTAAGCATTATCAAAACTATATGCAGCTGATTCAACAAAGATCTGCAGTGGAATATGCCCAAAGTCAGCTTAGCCTAGTGAACATTTGCAAAGAGTCACAAAAGGGTTCAGAGCCCAAAATGGAATGGAAAGGGAAATTAAAGAGTGATGGGACAAGGTATATCACAAAGAGACCAGTAAGAGACAGAATCCTGAAGGAACGTGCCTTAAAGATTAAAGAGGAGCGCAGTGGAATGACTACTGATGATGATACAATGAGCGAAATGAAAATGGGTCGCTACTGGAGCAAAGAAGAGCGGAAGCAGCATCTGGTGAGAGTCAAGGAGCAGAGGAGACGTCGTGAATTCATGATGCGCAACCAGTTGGAGTTTCTCAAAGAGAACCCTCAAAGTGGCAGTGACGCCAAAAAGGAAATTAACATAATTGAACTCAGACACAAAAAGATGATGAAAAAGAGGAACAAGAAGATCTTGGACAACTGGATGACTATCCAAGAACTTATGACACATGGTGCTAAATCTCCAGATGACACAAGGGTACACAATGCTTTTTTATTTGTTACTACTGTATGAATATGGTACTATTTATGTTCAGTAATTATGATATTCTGCAAAAACGCTATTAGCACTTTCGGTAGAGTATATTGCCTCGTTCAAGGTGGCGTTTTAAAATATTGTTTATATTTTGACTTTTTTTGTAAGCAAATTGTTTGGTAATTTTACATTTGCTTTTCATATAATAGTATTTTCTTTAACAGCAATTTTACAACTTTTCTTTACTCTGCAATATTTATGTAATATTAATTTCTATTTAAAAACAAAAATAAAAAAATTGAAAAGAAGGAATGGTTACTTTCATATGCAATTTTAAGTCCTGAATATTAAGAACCTAGTTCTTTCCTCTTAATTTTGTTTTATAATGCTTTATTAAAACTATGATGCCAAAACAAAACACTTTATACCTTATTTTTGCTTATTGGCAATTTAATTATTTTAACATTATATCTTCATAATCAACACATATTTTCATGAAATTTAATAACATTTTGTCTAACAGCACATTATGCAGTTAAATTTAATTTTAAAATTGCAATGGTCTTTGTCAATGTAAAGTGTTGGTGACGAATTTCCTGTGAAATGTAATGGCATTAGTTGTGTAACTAGATAATATGTAGTATTTGTGAAGATCAAAGAAAAAATAAATTATTTCATATCTTTAAGAAAAATTATGAAAGGTTGCTTTGAGTTTAATTTTCATCTCTTCTACATGCACATTTAACATTTTATATTATATACAGTATGTACACATTAATATTTTCTAATCTGAATCTGTAATTATTCAGTACAGCTACTGAATACCTTTATATGAATTCTGGCAGCAATATCATGAATAAACTTTAAGATATTTCTCCAAAATTTTCTGTGCATTTTCCCCATTTATCTTCAGCACTGTTAATACAGTTAAGATTTCCCCATAATGTTTAGTAATCATTTTAAAAATGTTAATGGTATTATTGTTATCAGATATCTTTGGGTTCTAACAAGATATTGGACATATTGGAAATAGTAAAAAATGTTTGAAATATCCAATTAAGGATATAATTCTTCATGCAACAAAAGAATATTCTAGTTGAAAAAATGGCACCAACATCCACATTGTTCTTTCATCAAAGAAAATGATGAATTGCAGAATAGTTCCTCATTCTCTCAACAGCAAGAATTTCAGGAACTCTTATGGATACAAGCCATAATTATATAATTAATAAATAATCACAACAATTGATTACATGGATAAAATCCTTGGCTTATTTGCCTGGAAGAAATAATGTTTAATTCATTGTAGCTTATTTCTGAATAGGTACCCTGAAAATAAGCCCTATCCTGAAAATAAGTCCTGGTTAAGACCAGCCCACTTCATCCCACCATCTGGCTGTATGAGGTGGGATGAGGCACATGCATAAAAATCAAGCTAGGGCAGGGGTTGGGGTTGGAACTGCCCCACACGCCATACACCCGCGTACCTTAGGACTGCCACAGCCAGGCCTCCCACACCCCAAAAGCTGTCACGCTGCTGCCCAACTTCTGTGGCTGCTCGTGGCTGGATGCCATGTGGCACATTGTGCTGGTGCCACCACTCGAGGCCGGATGCCACATGGCACATTGCTCTTGCTGCTGCTTCCAGCAGGAGGCTGCAAGGCGCATTGTGCTGGTGCTGCAGCTCATGCGGCATGCAGCATCCTGTTATGAGCGGCGGCATCGGTGCAATGCACTATGTGGTGCCTGGCCGCTCGCAGCTGCAAGCAGCCACAGAAGACGTAGGGCAGTGGCGCAACAGGTGTCGGGGCATGGGAGGCCTGGCTGCGGTGGTCCTAAGGCAAGCGGGTAAGTCATCCCCTGAAAATAAGACCTGGTACTTATTTTGGGGATCAAAAGACCGGGTCTTATTTTTGGGAAAACACGGTACTACATTGTACAAGCATTAAATTGTGCATTGGAGATTGGGATTTTCTCCTTTTGTTTGTGAATAGAAGTATGTAGACTCACACTGAAATATTTCTTTCTTGCATCAACTTCCCTATTTTAAAAATTGGCATCATATTAATTCAGGAGGATAAACAGAATGTCAGGCTCCAAGTAATGCACCCATCACAAATATTTTGTGATATTTTGAAAATGAAACATAGGTCATATCAATCTTTTAGATTACAATCAAAGATAATGCTTTGAGCTCCAATAAGTTTATTTTTATTCCTACAGACATAATATTTCCTCTAGTTTATCCCATTAATACAGTGAGATAAATGTTGGTAAAATTTTTACAGTTAAAATCTATTGCTAAATGTATTGTGTCATATGCTAGTCAAATATACATAACGCTATACACTGAAATATATGTAGATCATATAATTTAAGTATTATTTTAGCGTATGCCTAAAATATTGGCAATGATAAAAAATCAAGATTAATCATGGGATTTATTGGAAAAGTTTAGTGTAGCCTCAAAAGCAAACCTGTGATGAATAAAACACATCAATGGTTTTCTAAAATTGAATAGGAGAAGTGGTAATGTATACAAGATAATGCAATATTGCTTTCATGATAAGCAGTTGGAAAGCAACCAGAAAATCAAGATATAATTGTAGCAAACTTTATTACATAAGATGGCATCTCTTCTTGTAAAGTTAGTGTTAACAATGATAATGCACCATCATCAATATTTAATTGAGAAATGTTTTGGGAATTAATATATGTTTTCCAGTTTAATTATATTTTTCTTTTACTTTCTGGACAAATGAATGTGTTCAGTTCCAGAGAACACTTTTATTTTTCTCTGTAACATCAATAGTAGTATGAAATATGTCATGCCTGGATCTTTTTGTTTTTTTTCTTTCAGCAGGTTTTCGTGCTAAAAGTGCTACAAGTTACTAATTAACACCAATTGTTGGCATGGCATGCAATTACTTTCAAAGAAACTAAATAAGATATGTTATTCTCTAATTATAAGTTTCTAATATCTTTGATTGAAAACAAATGGTAACATATCATATTGAATGATATGCCAGCCTTCTCAAGAAAGCAGAACTGTTGAAATGAAGGGCATTTCAAAAGGAACTTTTATTGGAAGAGTGATAGCAGAGAGAGTGTAGGCAGAATCTGAATTTCGCATGCTGGAGTGTTAAGCTAAACCACTCCTTAAGAGGCCCCTCCCAATGTCCAGTTAATCTTTGAGCCAATCCCAAGGTGCAAAGATGTTGTGAGAACTTCAGACTGAGAAGGTGATAACAGGCGGTTCCCAGGTGCCACGATATTGCTCCTCCAATGGTAAAATAAAACAGATAGCACAAGGGACATTCTTTGCCCCCTCCCAACATCCCAAAGGTACATCAAAGCAGAGAAAAGGAACAAAGAAAACCCCATGCAAGCGTAACCCAAATCCTCCCCCCTCCCACCAGAATGGCAAGGTCCTGATAGAGATCTATGGGACTTGACATGCTGCCCCCTAAGAAAAAGAGATGTCCACCTAGAGGCAATAAAGGGGAAGGCAATAATAAGAACAATTAGGTGTGTCAAGGTAGAGTTGGTGGAAACATTTGATTAATCTAGGGGACCTAATGTGTTTTTTTGGTCTTTCCAAAAACTGGGGGGACCCATGGTGCCATCTTGAATTGAGGATCTGTTTAATTTCAAAGTGTTGTTTGCCGTCTACCATAATGGACTGTGGTAAGAGGGGGAGGCATGGGTCATAAGACCGAGGTCACTTCGGGTTTTAATAGGTTGCAATGGAAAATTGGGTGCACTTGCCACAATGATTTGGGTAATTGCAGCTCCACTGTGACCGGATTAATAATGCGGGTAATAGGGAATAGTCCTAAAAATTTTGGTCCAAGTTTTTTAGATGGCTGTAAGGACTATAAGAACCAAGTGGAAAGGAAGATTCAATCTCCAACTTTAAATGGTTTAGGCTCCACTCTTTTTTTGTCTGCCTGAGCCTTGTAGGCTGCTTTTGCTTTGTCTAGGGCAGGGGTCGGGAACCTATGGCTCGTGAGCCAGATGTGGCTCTTTTGATGATTGTTTATGGCTCGCAGCAGGGGTGAAATCCTCCCGGTTCGCCCGGGCCAGTCCTTCGGCGTATAGCCGATGGAACTGGCGGTGGTTGCGGCGCGGAGCTTCTCCTGCCCGCTTTCCCGTCCCGGCTGAACACAATCACCGCTTTCCCGTCCCGGCTGACCACAATCATTTGGGTTATTTTTCCCTCTGTGCATGCGCGAGCATGCACAGAGGGAAAAATAACCCAAATGGCGGCGTTCAGCTGGGACGGGAAAGCGGGCGGGAGAAGCTCCGCGCCGCAACCGCCGCCAGTTCCATCGGCTATATCAGGGGTGGCCGTCAGCCGTCAGCCCAGCCAGGGGGGAGGAGGAGGAGAAAGGCGGTGATTTAGCCCATCAAGCGCACTCCACTTGGCGGCTCTCGGATGGAACGGCAGCGCGCGCGGAAGGAATGCCAGAGGACGGCGTCGAGCACAAGAGGCTCTCACGGGCAGCTGCGCTGACCCTGCCTCCACCAAGGAGGAGGGGGAAAGGGAAGGAAAGCGCTCCCGCAGAGCATCCCAACTGCAAGTTATCGTCGCCCGTCCTGCCCAAGTGGCCGCGCGACGTGACCCCGGAGCCAGATGGGCACAAGGGCAGGAAGAGAAAAAGAAAGAAAAGGTGATGCCCCGCTCGCTGGGCACCTCTGCGCCGCGGTCGAAATCACTTCCGTTCGCTAAAACAGCGTCACCTTTTCTTTTTCTCTCTCTTCCTGCCCTTGTGCCCATCCGGCTCCGGGGTCGCGTCGCGCGGCCGCTTGGGCAGGACGGCAACGATAACTTGCAGTTGGGATGCTCTGCGGGAGCGCTTTCCTTCCCTTTCCCCCTCCTCCTCGGCGGAGGCAGGGTCAGCGCAGCTGCCCGTGAGAGCCTCGTGTGCTCGACGCCGTCCTCTGGCATTCCTTCCGCGCGCTCTGCCGTTCCATCCGAGAGCCGCCAAGTGGAGTGCGCTTGATGGGCTAAATCACCGCCTTTCTCCTCCTCCTCCCCCTGGCTGGGCTGACGGCTTCCCGTCTTCCAGGAGCCTCGGTAGGTTGGTTGCTGCTGGATCTTCTTCAGCCAGCTCCTCTCCACAGCCAGGAAGGAAGGAAGGAAGGAAGAAGAAGAAAGAAGAAGAAGGAGAGAGAGAGAGAGAGAGAGAGAGAGAGAGAGAGAGAGAGAGAGAGAGAGAGAGAGAGAGAGAGGGGGGGGTTAGGAAGGCAGGAAGACAGAAAGAAAGAAAAAGATGTTAGGAAAGAAGAAAGAGGAAGGAAGGAAGAAGAAAGAAGAAGAAGGAGAGAGAGAGAGAGAGAGAGAGAGAGAGGGTAGGAAGGCAGGAAGACAGAAAGAAAGAAAAAGATGTTAGGAAAGAAGAAAGAGGAAGGAAGGAAGAAGAAAGAAGAAGGAGAGAGAGAGAGAGAGAGAGAGAGAGAGAGAGAGAGAGAGAGAGAGAGAGAGAGGTTAGGAAGGCAGGAAGACAGAAAGAAAGAAAAAGATGTTAGGAAAGAAGAAAGAGGAAGGAAGGAAGAAGAAAGAAGAGGTAAACGCCCCCTTTTGAATCAGTCTGAGACTGCGTCTGCTCGGTTCACTTTTAAAATATATTATATGGCTCTCACTGAAATAAATTTCCAAATTTTTTGCTTTCATGGCTCTCTTAGTCAAAAAGGTTCCCGACCCCTGGTCTAGGGCTTTGCAAACCATGAGCCAGGTGGTCTTTAGCTGATTGATCCACTCCTTTAGGGAGGGGATCTTGGTTCCGTAGTGGGTAGTTCGGGCATCAGGTTAAATTCTTGGCCTGTGGCTACTTGGAATGTGGTAAAACCAGGGGTGAAATCCTCCCGGTTCGCTCTTACCTGTTGGTCGCTGCACAGCCGAAGAAGCTGGTGGCGTTCGCGGCGCGGGGCTTCCCCCGCCCGCTTCCCCCACCCGCCTGGACGCCGGCATTTGCATTCTTTTGCCCTCTGTGCAAGCAGAATGCTTTGCGCATGTGCAGAGGGCAAAAGAACACAAATGCCGGCGTCCAGGCGGGCGGGGAAGCGGGCGGGGGAAGCCCCGCACCACGAATGCCACCAGCTTCTTCGGCTGTGCGGCGACCAACAGGTAAGAGCGAACCGGGAGGATTTCACCCCTGGGTAAAACCCATGCTGGTGTGCACTGAATTGTTGTATGCTACCTCTGCAAATGGCAACAGGCCATTTGTTGGTAGTTAATAAAGCACTGGAGGTACTGTTCCAGAACCGAGTGTTGTGTCATCCCATTCGTTTGAGGATGGTGACTAGAACTGAGGCCCTGGTTGGTTCCCAAAAGGTCCAAAAAAACTTTCAAGAATTTGGAGGTGAACTGGACCCCCCCGATCTGATATAATGCAGCGTAGAGTGCCATGTAAGTGGTATATGTGAAGTAAGAACAGTTTTGCTAGAGTTTTGGCCATTGGGATTTTCTGGCATGGGACAAAGTGGACCTGTTTTGAAAAAAGGTCCGTCACTACCCAAATTACTGTGTTTCCGGAGCTCTCTGGGAGTTCTATGATAAAATTCATAGAAATCTCTCTCCAGGGTGCTGAAGGATCAGCTACTGGTTGCAAAAGGCCATGAATTTTTCCCTGCCTACACTTTGTGCCGCGCAGGTGGGGCAGCTGGCCACATAACTTTCTATATCCTTTTTAAGGGATGGCCACCAAAATTGTAGTTTCGGGAGGTGCAGAATTTTTACAAACCCAAAATGCCCTGCCAATTTGGAGTCATAGCAGGCTTGCATGGTTTTTAGTCTTTTGCTAGCTGGGACATAAAGTTTGCCTCCCACCCATTGTAGTCCGTCTTGCATGGAGCAAGTGTTTTTGTGGTTAAGGGACCACTCATCCTTCTCTAGGGCATGTTTAAAAGCAGTGATGGCATGCTCCACTGGGGGGGGGTCCCCCTTCACTTGCGATCTTGTGGTGACCCGTGCTGCTATCTGCGATGCAGGGAGCATGGGCTTAACTACTTCTGTCTTTGTTATACTGTTATACTGGGGCAGCCTGGACAAAGTATCTGCCAGGAAGTCCCCCCCCCCCCCAGTAAATAGCAGATGGTGAAGTTAAATCGCTGAAAGTACTGGGCCCAACAAGCTTGCTTTGGAGACATTTTCCTTGGAGTCTTTAGGGCTTCCAGATTCTTGTGATCAGTCCATACCTGGAAAGGGATTTCATTACCCTCCAGGAAGTGCTGCCAAGTGAGAAGGGCTCATCTGACTGCAAATGCTTCCTTCTCCCATATTGCCCAATGCTGCTTGGTTTCAGTTAGCTTTTTTGATGTGTATGCACAGGGCTATAGTTGACCCCCCTTGTTTTCCTGAAGTAGCACAGCGCCCACTGCAACATCACTGGCATCAGCTTAAATTACAAAGGGTTTTTCCAGGTCCAGGTGCTTTAACACTAGCTTGGCTGAGAGGAGCTTTTTTAGTTTCTCAAATGCCCCTTGGTATTCCATGTTCGACTTTACTGGCTGGCTGTGTTTAGGTTTATCTATCCCCTTCTTTCTTAGCAAGTTAGTAATAGGGAGGGCAATTTGGGCAAATGATGGGGTTAATTGCCTATACAAATTTGCAAACCCTAGGAAGCTTTGTATCTGCACAGGGCTTCCCAATCTAACACTGCTCACACTTTTTCTGGATCCATTTCCACCCCCTGGTGTGAGATCCGGTATCCCAGGTAGTCTATTTTGTCTTTGTGGAATTCACATTTTGAGAGCTTAGCATATAATTTGGCAGCTCAGAGTTTTTTCATGACTGCCTAGACCAGCTTGATGTGCTCAGCTTTTGTTTCAGTATATTGTATATCAGAATGTCATCAAAACACCCTTATATGGGTGCTCATGCAGCACCTCATTTATCAGCTGCATGAACATTGCAGGGGCCTCTTGGAGCCCAAATGGGAGCACGTTAAACTGGAAACACCCCAGTGGGCAATTAAAAGCCATTTTCCATTCATCCCCCTCCAGAATCCTGACTTGGTAATAGGCTTCCCACAAGTCCAGCTTAGAAAAGATCTTGCTCTTTGAAAGGTGGGCCAGCATGTCCTTCATAAGACGCAGGGGGGACTTCCGGTCCCTTCCTCCATGGCCGGCTCCGAACACACCATGCCTGAGAGTCTGAATTTGGATAATATATATATATGAATAATATGTAGAAATGAAATTACTGTATAAAATAACATAAGAAAAGATGAAGATTGAAAAATAGAAGAAAATATAAAGATTGAAATATGTAATTTTGAAATTTATTTTGTATGGGAAAAGTAATGATGTGAAAAGAGGATAAAGAAATTATAAACTGATTTTTGATTAATGTTTAGGAAATAAGTGAAGTAAAATATACTAATATTAGAAATATATAAGTTGGGAAATGACCACATCTTTGATTGCTGGAATTAAAATAGGGATAAAATAAGAGGGGAAAAAGACTAAAGACAGATATTATGAGGAAAAGAAATGTGAAAGATGTATTGAAAATGAAATGATAATGGATTGTAATTATTGTAAAAACAAAAAATATTGTTAAGAATATTGTATGGATGTATGAAACTCAGAAAGCAAATGCTCACAACATGAGATGTTGAAAGACCAAAAACAAATAAAATTTATTGGGGGGGGAAATAAGAGGCAGGGGGACAGATTTTCCACATATACTGCATTTAGACCACTATAATTGATGCATAAATGAAGCAAGCCATCTTTCTTTTTCCATAACAGTACCTAGGCAGCTCCTTTGGGTCTGGCAGGCTGGATGAAGCCGCACTCTATGTTTTGCCTATGAACTTTTGCAGCTCATCTAGCTCCCGGGCTATCATGGAGTAGAGTTTTGGCTTTGGCAATTTAGCCCCCGGATCGTGATAGCACACTCAATAGGTCAGTGAGGGGGACGTACGTCCATCCCCACCTCACTAAACACCTCTGCTAGGTCACAGTATTCCCGCAGAATGCCCTGCAGTGGCTCGCTTTGAGCGACAGCTGCCACTTTGTTTCTGCAGCTGGGGTTTTCCTTACGGCTTCTTTCTCCTGGGGTTTCCACCCAGTTTGGGAACATCAGGATTCCCTTAGTCCTATCCACCCATGGGTTCCACTTCTTTAGCCATGATAATCCTAGGACCAGAGGCCATTCCATGCCTGGAACCACAATAAAAGCAATAGTCTCGGAGTGGTTCTCTATGGTGAGTTCCAGGGGCTTTGTAGCAAATGTGGCTGGGACTCCTCTCACGGTGGACTCATCAAGCTGGCAAAATGCAATGGGGTTTTTAACAGTCTTAGGCAGGTCCCCAGCTTTCCCACAAGGGTTGGAATTTTAGGCACCGGGTGCACCCTGAGTCTAGTAAGGCCATCAGCACCACCTTCTGCCCCATGCTTGGGATTAGCAGTTCTATAAGGGCACAGTGATGGGCTCCATCATCCCACTTACCAAGGGGTCATCATCGTAGTCCGACAGGCTTGCATCATCTTCTCGTGGGGTTGGAGTTCTAGGTCCATGCTTGGGGGAGGACTGGAACTCCATGACTTCGCCACTCTTCAGGATGGTTTCCCTGGAGTGCTGGGAAGGTTTTGCTGGCTTCCCTCTGGATTGCTGGTCTCCCTTTCAGGTTGGGGTCTTTGCACAACATTCCACTGTGCCACCGCACATCCTTTCCACAGTTGAGGAATATTCTTGCATGTAAATAAGCACATGCTTCAGGAAGAACCACAGGTGCTGGGGGTCTCCGTAGAATTTTATGCCTGGGGAGATGCCTTCAATTCCAGCTGTGGGTGTCCCCTCCCGCCAGCATGAGGAACTTGCACTCTGTCTGTGCTACGTCGCTCCAAGATGCCGGAGACAGCCATGGAGGCTCCTGATTGGGTGAGACGGGAGCTTCTGCCGAGCGGGAGAATCCAGGCTCCCTATTGGCCGCCGCTTCTGACAGCCACATATAAAAGAGCTGTCAGAAGCAGCTGAGGGCTGACTGCATTACGAGTGTTCTGTTTTAGGGTTGCATTACTGTTGCCTTCTGTGAGCTGAATAAAGGCTTGGTTTTTGTTAGCTCTTGGCTTGCCTCCTTTTGTGCCATCTCGCCTCGGACTTAACATTTTGGCGATGAGGGTGGGATACTAAGCCACGCATGCCCTGAGCTTTCCGAGCTACGCTGAATTCTGCCAAGCCGCCTCCAGCTTCTCTTTTTTTTACCTCAGCTGTCCTTTTACCGATGGGTCGCAACAGCAACAACCCTACTACGTTCAAGGCTTACAGTCCAGCCTCCAAAACTTGGGGTGCCTACATGGAGAGATTCGAATGCTTCTTACAAGCAAACGATCTCACAGAACTCTCCAGTGCCTGGAAGAGGGCTTACTTCTTAAATGCGTGCGGGCACCAGATGTTCTCTACTGCGAGAGCCCTGGTCGCCACTAAGCTCATATATAATGTACCTTGGGAGGATCTCCTCAGCAAACTGAGGAATCATTACTATGCCCTCACGCATAGCGTGCCATTTTGCTTTTCGCCAGCGCACACAGAGGGAGGGAGAGGCCATAAACCAGTACATGGCCTCCCTACGAGATGCAGCCCTGGAATGCGAATTTCCCGATCTGGATGACTCGCTCCTAGAGCAGCTTGTGTGTGGTGTGAAGGACCTTTGCATTGGTTCCAGACTCGGCCCCAGGACCACCAGTTGACTCCAATTATCGTTCCCCTTCCGTCACATCACCGCCGAGGGACTTACCGGATGGGCCTGGCATCTCCACGGGTCATTCTTCAATTCCTCCAAGTCCGGGAAGCCTGCCAGCCATGGTTGAAGATCTTCGCCGCCCAGCCCCACCTTCACCAGCAGAAGTTCCTGAATTGCGCCGCCCGACTCGAGCGCACAAGCACTCTGCATATCTGGGCAACTATGTCTGTGTAAGCCAAGAGGGGAGGGTTGCTACGTTGCTCCAAGATGCCGGAGACAGCCACGGAGGCTCCTGATTGGGTGAGACGGGAGCTTCTGTCGAGCGGGAGAATCCAGGCTCCCTATTGTCCGCCGCTTCTGTTACTGTTGCCTTCTGTCAGTTGAATAAAGGCTTGGTTTTTGTTAGCTCTTGGCTCACCTCCTTTTGTGCCATCTCACCTCAGATTTAACAGTCTGGGTCTCTCCAAGGTGGGTTCACTCCAAGGTGGGTTCACTTCTCTGCGGCACCTGTGGACTTCCAGGGGCTGGAGAATCCCCTTGCTCACCGGTGACCTACTTTTGCCCGCTCACTTCTCCAGTGGCGCAGGCCCCAGCATCTCGGACTCTCATACCCTGGAGGGCTTCCCTCATGAGGTGCATTGCTTGCTTCATGAGTTAGTTGGATCACCCCAATGCTTCCTCTATCTTGTAGTCATCGTAAAGTGTTTCTAGCTCATGTTTCCACCTCTGCTGTCTGCTGCCCCGGGTAAAGGTGATTCCTTCAGTTCTCTCATCCCAGTCTTCCTTCTTTCCTACATTTTGTGGAATTGCCCAGGATGATTCTGTTCTTCATCCACATGCTGTGGCTTTCATCAGATTGAATCTCGATGAGGGTTTTCCAAGGTGCGAAGATGTTGTGAGAACTTCAGGCTTAGAAGGTGATAACAGGTGGTTCCCAGGCACCATGATCTCGCTTCTCCAGTGATGAGACAAAACAGATGTCACAAGGCACATTCTTTGCCCCCTCCCAATATCCCAAAGGTACATCAAAGCAGTGAAAAGGAACAAAGAAAACCCCATGCAAGTGTAACCCAAATCATCCCCCTGCTCGACCCTGAAGATGACATATGTGTAGCCATATTTTATTGTAGCCTTTGTACTCTTTTTCTATTAGCATTTAGGTTTGTAGTAACTGAATTTAAAAATACTTTCAGGCTCGCCACTTTCTAACTGTTGAAAGGGGGGTAATGATAAGGGGGGAATGTTATGTCTAGGTGGCATTCCTTTCCCGTGGGAAGTGAGAAAAGGCCTGCAGCTGGCCGGAGGTGGAGTTTGGAGTCACCGGGCTGTTGGACTAACAAGTGATTAAAGATTGTGACTCAGGGGGGAAGTTTCAAACTTTTGCTTTTATTGGGTGTAATTCCGGATCTGGTTCAGAGTCAGAATTACACCAAGTCCTTGCCAATTTAATGTGTTCCTAATAATGGATTTAAAAAGGAAGATGGATGCCTTGGACTTTGTTTTTCGGGACACGTTACTTGGAGGCTTGACACCCCACTCCCACCAGAATGGCAAGGTCCTGATAGAGATCTATGGGACCTGACAGGTATATTTTTATTGTTAAATATAAAGAAAGTCACCTTGAACTGCGAGATGGGCAGCAAATAACAATAATAACCTGAATATTGCAAAAAAAAAACCCACCTTATTTGGAACTGCCGATATACACAGACATTATTTTAACAGCTCTTAGACTTGCTTAGGACTTGAACTGTTTTATCAGTCCCACACTGTGAATCAAATTGAAGAGCAAACCAATAACAACAACAACAACAACAACAACAACAACAACATACCTCATAATGAAAGATCCAGCAAAAGGGGCAGCACCAGGCAACTACAGGCCAATTACCTGTTTACCAACAACTTTTAAATTGTTACCTGGTGTTGTAGCTGATGCAGTCCAACAGCATATAGTTGAAAACAATCTCTTTCCACCTGAGCAGAAAGGAAACCACCCCAACAGCAGAGACATAAAAGATCAACTCCTAATTGACAAAATGTATTTTATGTTCTGATTCCTTTTGCCAGTCGGATAGATAGAGATGATTTTAGGTTGCATAGTGCCTTTTCAACGTTATCTTCTGTGAAATCTATTGGTGTTAGATCGTTGTAATTATTTGTGGTTCAACTAGGGAATGTTGGTCATGAGCCATTGCTGTTTACAAAGACTGAGCTGAATAATGTGTTAAAGAGGTTGGTTTTAACTGCTTCGTCATTACATTCTTTACCATTAGGTCCTTTTAGAGGTGGGATGGATCTCGAGTCTTTAAGTTTGTTGTTTACAAAATTATAGAAGGCGCGGTTGGATTTTGTGCACAGAAGGTTTTCCTCTTGTTTGATGTGATAATTGGTGCATTCAGTCTTTATTTGGTGGTATATATTTTTGTAGCAGTTTTTAAAGTTAGCTACGTAGCCAGTTTTGTTTTTTCACCAGAGAGATTTTTTTTATTGTAGCTTCCTTATTGATATGGGTACTTTGTTTTCCTGGTTTTGGTGGTTATTAGTGGTACATATAGTTTAATAATTCTTTTGACTTCAGGCAAGGAAATGTTATAATGGTCATCGGCAGTGTTACAGCCAGAGAATAGAGTTTGTCAATCAAGAGATGAGAGGTCGGTGTCTATGAGATCATAGTTGCCCTTCATCCTCACAGTGACATTGACAGATTCTACCTACAAAGGAAATAGTGGGGTATGGAATGTTGAAGAAGAAAAAAGGGCTTTGGAAGAATATCTGAAGGACAATGAAGAAAATGCACTGAAGTCAGTATGCCAGGAAGCTTACTGACTACTGGAGAGACCAAACTGGCCTATATGAAAGACCAAATGAAGAACAGAATGGAGGCATGGGAAGACAAAGAACAACATGGCCTGTACATTAAAAAAAATCAGGGAAAGCAGATAATGTCAGTGTATGAGAGTTCAGACTGGAAGGTCAGTAAATGGGGGCTGTTTGCTGATTCAGACAGCAAGGAGCCTGGGCTCAACTGTTTTGTATATAGGACTGTGGTGGCAAACCTATGGCACGTGTGCCACAGGTGGCACATGGAGCCATAGCAGACGGCACGCGAGCATTGCCCACCGGCAAACCGGAAGTGCGGAAAAACGCACTTCCGGTTTGCCGGTGAGCTGTTTTTTGCACTCCAGAGGGTTCAGGGAAGCTCCCTGAAGCCCCTGAATGCAAAAAACTACAAAACGGAAAAACCGGAAGTGCGGAAAAATGCACTTCCGGTTTGCCGGTGAGCTGTTTTTTGCACTCCAGAGGGTTCAGGGAAGCTCCCTGAAGCCCCGGAATGCAAAAAACTACAAAACGGAAAAACCGGAAGTGCATTTTTCCGCACTTCCGTTTTGTCCGTTTTGTAGTTTTTTGCATTCCAGGGCTTCAGGGAGCTTCCCTGAACCCTCCGGAGTGCAAAAAACAGCTCACTGGCAAACCGGAAGTGCGTTTTTCCGCACTTCCGGTTTGCCCGTTTCGTCGTCCCAGGCTCCGGTAAGGCCTTTGCGCGGGGGTGGGAATGTGTGCGCATGCACAGGGGGCAGCATGGGGGCATGTTGTGCGCATGCGTGGGGGGGAGGGAATGGGGGTGGGCATGCGAGCGCGCGCCAGCGCACGCACCCCCCCCTTTTTGGCACGCGAACCTAAAAAGGTTCGCCACCACTGATATAGGAGCTCAATTGTTTTGTATATAGGAGAAGTTCCTTTGTCTCTGCTCTCCCTCTCGATCTGTGTTTGTACCTACTTACAATATCTTCTCTCTACCATGTTGAAAAAACCCGCATGGGCATTGTATATTTGCCTTATGTGTTATTATATGTATAAAGAAGTTTTGAATCCTGCTGAATTCTCTGATTGTGTGTGCTGCAACAAACTCTGACAGGTTATGGGCCCAGAGCACACAAAAAGACTGAATTGTAATTAAGCCAAGGGACTGCCTGTGTTAATAGAAAAACACAAGACAGAGAAGCCTTGCAGGATGGCTGTTGAATTCAAGGAGAGCTCTCTGCCTCAATTGGGACAAAAGAATTATATTATTTGGGCTGCAAAGATGGAATGTTTCCTGAAGGCTAAGGAGCTCTGGGATATTGTTGTTAATCCACCCCAGGGGGCATTAGTAGCAGCTGATCAGAGGCAGCATGATAAGGCACTGGCCTACATCATCTTAGGTTTAGAAGATGAACAATTTTTGAAAGTGGTTGACTTGAAGACTGCAAATAAAGTCTGGATGAAGTTGAGAAGTGTGCATGTGAGTGCATCAGCATGCAATATTGTGCAATTATTGAGACAATTGTACAGAGCCCAGCTGCAGCCACATGAGAATGTGGACAAGCATTTGGTGCAAATGCAAAGTCTATTTATTGAGTTATAACAACGTGGAATGAATATTCCTGAATCTCAGAAAGTGCTGTTGGTGTTAAATAGTCTGGATGAAATGTGGGACATTGTTTCAGAAGTTTTTCAGTGCAAACCAGACCAGGAGTTGCATATGGAGGCCCTAAAAGCTTGTTTAATTTCTGAAGAGTAGAAACGCCATTTTAGAAAAAGGAGCAGAGAGAGAAATGTAACAGACTGGCTGTCTGCAGAGACCAGAGCAACAGACAAGATGTCTGCAAAGAGAAAAGTAGTAGAAAAGACCAGAATACAGCCCAGCAAAGATTTTCTAAGCAGAAAGAACAGCAACAATAGCAGTGTTTCATCTGTGGTGAAAAGACACCTTTGAAGAAAAACTGTTTGCAAAGGAAAAACTATTTGCAAGGAAGAAACTATTTGCAAGACAGAAACTGTTTGCAAGGAAGAAAATCAACTGATGGACAAGTTGCTGTGGCAAAAGTTGGCTATTGTAATAGCAGAGACTAATGGTTAATAGACAGTGGGGCTAGTCAAACAATTGTTAATTATTCTAAATTGTTTTACAGAATGGATCCAGCTGCTGGAAATGCAGTAGCCTTGGCAAATGGCCAGAAGGCTAAGGTCATTGGAAGAGGCAGTGTGCAAATTCCATATCTGGAAACAAGGTTCAATGATATATTATGTGTGCCTGAAATGGAGCATAATTTATTGAGTGTTTCTAGTTTAGACAAGCAAGGATTTGAGACCATATTTGTAAATGGGAAGTGTCTCATAAAGAGAAATGGGAATGTATGTGCATAGGGCATAAAAGAGGATATTCTTTATGTGTTGCAAGGAAAAAAGATTCAATGTGCCCAAACATTTGGAAATGTGGCACAACATGATTCATGCATTCATCCCTTGCACAGAAAGCTTGGCCATGCCAGCTTCGGAGTGTTGCAAAAGATGCAACAGTTTGGAGAAGGGTTAAAATTAAAAGGGTGTAAGGCATACTTGGACTGTGCAGTATTTAAAACATCAAAGTCCAAGGCATTCCCAGTACGCAAGAGTAGCACAAGGCAGACAACAAGAGCTCTAGAGCTGATACATGCAGATTTGGTGGGGCCAATGCAAGCCAGTTTGGGAGGAGCAAAGTATGTGCTGGTCATTGTAGATGACTACAGCAGATTTGGGTTCTGCTATTTACTAAAGACTAAAATAGAGGTGTTACAGAAATTTAAGCAATGGGTAAGCTTTGTGGGAAGGAGATATAAACAACAGGTATGTCAGTTGCAAACTGACAGAAGTTCAAAATTCATGTCAACAAGTTTTCAGCAGTGGTTGGGACAGTTAGGAATAAAACCCAGACACACAAATCCATACACAGCAGCTGAGAATGGTGTAGCTGGGAGGCGGGATGGTATCTCACAAACCATGAAGGACTCACTACTGGAGGATTCTGGTCTGAACAGGTCATATTGGGGTGAAGCCATGTTGACTGCTAATTATTTAATCAATAGGCTGTGGAGTTCCTCCATTAATGATACTCCATATGCAGTGCTATATGGGGGAAAACCATCTCTGGAACTTTTAAGGGTGTTTGGAAGAAATGCATGGGTGCATATTCCAAAAGCAATCAGGGGAAAAGGTCAACCAAAAGCTAGAAAGCTCAGGTTTACAGGCTATGAGCCTGGCTTAAAGAGCTATTGCTTTAGCGATGGGAGCAAAAGAATAATCATTTCTAGGTCTGCAAGCTTTGCAGAGCAAAATTGGAACAGAATTGATGCAAAATTTTGGAGTGATTCACTTAGTGATGGTGACCCACTTAGTGATAGTAACTCACTTAGTGACGGTGTCAGCATTCAGGGAGGAGAAACTGAAAAAGCACAAGTAAAGGAGTCAGAAGATGACTCAGGTATGAAGCAAGAAAGCATGATCAGAGAAGAGCAGTCAATGCCATGCAGGTCAGAGCAATGGAACAAGGGGATTCCACCTAACAGGTATTCTGCTAGTAAAATAAAAGTGTGTAATGTATGGTATGAGCTAAGGAACTATAAGGAAGTATTGGCATTACCTAAAATTGAGCAAGTAAAGTGGAAAGAAGCCATGGACAAAGAAATGAAATCCATGGGTGAACGTAAAGTGTTCACATCTATGACTTTGAAACAGGATTGCAAAGCCATAAGATGTAAATGGGTATACAAAAAGAAAGTACTACCAAATAATGAGGTCCAATATAAAGCAAGGTTAGTGGCACAAGGTTTTTCACAGATGAAAAATGTGCACTATGATGAAGTATTCCCGCCTACAGTAAAGAGTGAAAGCATAAGGCTGGCACTAGCATTGGCAGTGACACGTGGCCATAAAATTTGGCATTTTGACATAACCACTGCATTCCTCAATGCAGAATTAGAAGAAGAAATTTACATGGCTCAAGCACCAGGGTATGAAAGTAAAAATCCTAACACAGTGTATAAATTGAACAAGGCCATTTATGGGATGAAGCAGTCAGCCAGAAATTGGAATATCTGTCTAGATACTGCATTGAAGGGTCTTGGGTTCAAAAGTTGCAAAGCTGATGGTTGCATATATATTGGAAAAATATAAGGTGGGGATTGTCAATTGTTAGCATTTGTGGATGATCTTTGTTTCATTGCAAAGAATGTGTCACAGGTAAAAGAATTTGCTAATAAGTTAGAGAAGAAATTTGAACTAAAGAATTTTGGAGAAATACAAAATTATCTTGGTGTAGAGATACAAAAAACTGAGAAAGGTGGTTATGTTCTCAGTCAAAGAAGAAAAATTGAACAGTTGTTGGAGAGATAACATGAAGGATTGTAATTCTGCTCCAACACCTATGAGCACAGATTTTCATAACAGTTTGGGTGAGGACAAAATTGAAGCCTATGATCAAGAGATATATCAGTCTGCAATAGGGAGCTTGCTATATCTGTCACAGTGGTCCAGACCAGACATAGCTTGTGCAGTAAGCATCTTAAGTCGCTTTACTGTTGCACCATTGCAATTGCATTGGATGTGTGTAAAAAGGATTTTCAGGTATTTGAAGGGAACTGTGAATTTGGGTCTTCAAATACAGGACTCTGAAGAATTTAAATTGAAATGCTATGTTGATAGTGATTATGCCAATGATGTAAAAACCAGAAAGTCCAATTCTGGGATTGTGGTATTGTTTGGAGGGGCTTTAATTCATTGGAAGTCCAGGAAGCAAACAACTGTAGCCATTTCTACTGTTGAGGCACAATTTATTGCTTTATCTGAACTTTGCTCAGAGGTAACTTGGTACGTACACCTTTTACAGGATTTAAATGTAAAGGTAAATGAAGCTGTAACAGTGTATGAGGATAATGCTGCCTGCATTAAAATGGCAACAGGTGACAGAGTAAAAAATAGAAGCAAGCATGTGAACATTAAATATTGTTATGTAAGAGAAGCCATAAAATGTAAATTAATTAGCTTGCTTCACTGTTCTTCAGAGGACAATCTGGTCGATATAATGACCAAGCCATTGGGTGGAGTGCACCTTGGGAAGAATATTAAGTTATTCAGTTTTACATTATGTCTATTCCAGTTATGAAGGGAGGAGTGTCAATGTATGAGAGTTCAGACTGGAAGAGACATGGCAACAAGGTCAGCCAATGGGGGCTGTTTGCTGATTCAGACAGCAAGGAGCCTGGGCTCAACTGTTTTGTATATAGGAGCTCAACTGTTTTGTACATAGGATTTAGATTTTAGATTTATTATTAGAGTTGGAAGGGATCTTGTAGGTCATCTAGTCCAACCCCCTGCTCAAGCAGGAGTTCCTACACCATTTGAGACAGATGGCAGTCCAGTCTCTCCTTGAAGGTCGCAAGTGTTGGGGCTCTCACAACCTCAGCTGGCAAGCTGTTCCATCGCTCTCACCATCAGGAAGTTTCTCCTCACTTCCAGGTTGAATCTCTTGGTCAGCTTCCATCTGTTATTCCTTGTTTGGCTTTCTGGTGCCATACAGAACAGCCTGACCCCCTCCTCTCTGTGGCATCCCCTCAAGTATTGGAACACTGCTATCATGTCACCTCTGGTCCTTCTCTTTGCCAGACTAGCCAAGCTCAGTTCCTGCAACTGCTCTTTGTATGTTTTATTTTCCAGACCCTTTATTTATTTATCTATTTATGAGTGAGACTTATATATCGCCTCAAAGTGCAAGCATTCTCTAAGCGGTTTACACCATTAAGCAATGTATATTTATATTGCCCCCAACAATCTGGGTCCTCATTTTACCTACCTCGGAAGGATGGAAGGCTGAGGCAACCTTGAGCCGGTGAGATTTGAACAGCTGAACTACTGATCACAGTCAGCTAAAGTAGCCTGCAGTACTGCACTCTAACTGCTGCGCCACCTCGGCTCTTTATCATCCTGGTTGCTCTCTTCTGCACTTTCTCTAGTTTCAATGTCTTTTTTGTAGTGTGGTGACCAAAACTGGATGCAGTACTCTAGGTGTGGTCTGACCAAGGCTTTATAGAGTGGTACTAGTACCTCTCTGGTCCTTGATTGTATCCCTCTATTTATGCAACTCAGGACTGCGTTGGCCTTTTTGGCTGCTGCTGCACACTGCTGGGTCATATTTAGTTGGCTGTCTACCAGGACTCCAAGATCCCTCTTGCAATCGCTGCTATTGAGTGTGGTTTCACCCAGTTTGTATGTGTATTTTTGATTCTTCTTACCTAGGTGCAGAATTTTACTTTTCTCCGTGTTAAATTTCATTTTATTGGTTTGGGCCCAGTGTTCGAGTCTGTCGAGGTCCCTCTGGATTTTGAGTCTGTCCTCTGGGATGTTTGCTACTCCTGCCAGCTTTGTATCATCTGCAAATTTGGTTAGTTCTCCTGCTATTCCCTCATCAAGGTCATTTATGAAGATATTAAAGAGTACTGGGCCTAGGACGGAACCTTGTGGTACCCCACTGCTTACTTCTCTCCATGTGGACTTAGAGCCATTGAGGACTACTCGCTGGGTACGGTTGGTCAGCCAATTGTTAATACATCTGGTTGTGTAGCTGTCTATCCTGCTTTTTTCTAGCTTATAAAGGAGTAGGTTGTGGTCTACTTTGTCAAATGATTTGCTAAAGTCCAGGTACATTATATCTACTGCATTTCGCTGGTCTACTAATTTGGTCACAGTGTTGAAGAATGAAATGAGGTTGGTTTGACTTGTTCTTAACAAATCCATGTTGGCTGTTGGTTATTACTTGGTTTGTTTCTAGATGATGGGAGATCTGGTTTTTAATTATTTTTTCCAGTATTTTCCCAGGTAAGGCTGATTGTGTGTAGTTTCCTGGGTCTGTTTTTTTTAACCTTTTTTGTAGATGGGGACCACGTCAGCTCTTTTCCAATCCTCAGGGAGTTCCCCTGTGTTCCAGGATTTGTGGAAGATGTGGTGCAGTGGTTCTGAAATGACTTCTGCTAGTTCCTCTGGGGTATAATCCGTCTGGTCCTGGTGCTTTGTATTTATTAAGTTCAGATAGTTGATCTCTTACTGTATTTTTGCTTAGGTTGAGTCTTGCTTCGAATCTGTTTTTTATATTTGTGTTGCTGGGTAGTTGTGCTGCTGTTTCCTTTTGTGTGAGGACTGATGCGAAGAACCTGTTCAGTACCTCTGCTTTGTCTGTGTTGTCTGTTACTTCTTTGCCGTCTTCTCTCTTTAGTGGACCAACTGTTTCTTTGATTTTTTTCTTGTTGTTAATGTGTTGGAAGAAGCTTTTTTTGTTGTCTTTGACTTCTGTTGCGAGTCTTTGTTCGTTCTGGGCCTTTGCTGTCCTGATTTTTTCTTTACAGATTCTGGCTGTCTGTTGGTACTCTGTCTGTTGGTTATGTGCCCCTCTTTCCATTTTTTGTATTTATCTTTTTTCATTCAGTTTATCAGTGAGGTCTTTATTTAGCCATGCTGGTTTCCTTTTGGATTTCTTGTTTTTCTTCCTCATAGGTATTGTGGTGTTCTGGGTTTTTATGATCGTGTTTTTCAGGATCTCCCAGGCTTCTTGAGTTGTTTTACCCTTTATTACTTTCATCCAAGGGATCTTCCCCAAGTTTTCTCTGAGTTTGTTGAAGTCGGCTTTTTTAAAGTCTGGGATATAGGTGTCGTTATGTTCAGTTATTTGTGTTTGCGTTATGGTGACTTTTAGTATAACGTGGTCACTCTCGCCCAGTGTTCCCGCAGGTTCGACTCCTTCTATTGTTTCTTCTCTGTTTGTGAGTATTAAATCCAATATGGCTGCCCCTCTAGTTCCCTCCTCCACTTTTTGGACAATGAAGTTTTCAGCTAGGCTGGTTAGGAATCTGTTAGATTTCTCACTTGGTGCTGAGTTGGTTTTCCAGTTGATATCCGGGTAGTTGAAGTCTCCCATTATTACAATGTTGTTTTTCTTGCATATGTTCTTTAGCTGGTTGGTAAAAAGGGTGTCCATTGTTTCTGTTTGGTTTAGTGGTCTGTAGTAAACTCCTATTGTTGTGTCATTCTTTTTTTCTTTTATGTTGACCCATATGCATTCTAATGGGTTTTCTTCCTTGGTTACTTGTAGCTCTTTAGCTACATAGTGGTCCTTTATATACAGTGCAACACCACCTCCTTTTTTGTGTGATCTGGTTTTTTTGAAGAGTTTGTATCCTTTTATCTGTGTGTTCCAATCGTGTGATTCATCCCACCAAGTTTCTGTTAGGCACTCTGTTGTAATGCTTAATTGATCGTGCATTTATAGTCCGCACAGATGTGGATTGAGCCATCTGGTTTAATTGGCGTGACAATCGGGGTCTCCCATTTAGCATGATCATCCAGCTCCAGAACCCCCTGGGTAATTAGTTTGTCTAACTGACTGTCTATTTTGGGCCGTAGAGCAAAAGGGACTCTCTGAGGTTTCATTCGGATGGGGGCGACTTTGGGGTCTAGGTTGAAAGAGATGGGTCTCCACATGTACTTGACCAAATTCCCACTGAAGACGTCTGCGAATTTCTTGGTCAGCTCCTCAATGCTGTCATCTTGGATGGCGTGGATGCCAGTCACTCCTAAACCCAGAGAGTCGAACCAGTCCAGCCCAAGCAGGCTTGGCAGATCATTGTTCACCATGGTCAGCTGCAATGGCCAGACAAAATCTTTGAATTTGACTTGGAAGGATCCACTCTCTATGACAGAGATGTGGTTCCCTTGATAGTCCTTTAAGAGCACCTTCTGAGGTGTTTGCCAGCTCTGGAACTACCTTCTTTATGGTTTTCCAGGACACAATGGTCATGTATGACCCCGTGTCCACCTCCATGTCACATGGAGACCCCTCAATGAGAACCGTGACATGGATTTTCTTTGAGTGATGTGCGTTAGAGTGATAGTTCGGTGTATTTTTCTTGCTTCTGTGGCTTGGTTTTCTCTTCTCTTGGTCTTTGGAAACTGCGCTTTTTGGAATCCCGTTTGTGTTGCAGGCTGCCACGCAGGCTGCCACTGACGGTACAGGGCAGGTTGGTTGATGCGGCAAACTCTTGCTATGTGTCCCTTCCGCTTGCAGCTTTGGCAAATGGCATCCTGGAATCTGCAACCTGCTGTGGGGTGATTGCCCCTGGATCCGGCACAAAAAGGTGGTCTTTCTCCCATCTCTGGATTTCCCTTCTTTCTTTTGAAATGTAGGCGATGGATTTCATCGATCTCATCTGCTGATTCTTTGGTCTCCGTGTTCTCTTGATGCACGGTGGCCGCTCCTCGTGGAGAAAAAGTTTTCTGGATCGCCGCCGCTGACTTATTTGAGGCTTCAGTTGCTCTTGCTTCATCGAGCGCTGTCTTAAACATGAGATCAGGCTTTGCTAGTAATCTTCTTTGCAGATTGAGGTCCCTCAAGCCCAAAACAAGCCTATCTCTCATCGCTTCCTCTATATCTCTGAACTTGCAATGAGCTGCCCCACTGCATACTTCCCTCCATGTAGATGCAGTTCCATTGAGGACTACACATTAAATGCAGTTGGTCAGCCAGTTTTGACCAACTGGTGGTGATCTAACCCACATTTTTCTATCTTATCAAGTAGTAGGTTATGGTCTACTTTATCAAATGCCTTACTGAAGTCCAAGTAAATTATATCAACAGCATTCCTCTAGTCCACTAATGTTGTCACTTTGTCAAAGAATGGAATAAGATTAGTCTGGCATGATCTGTTTTTGACAAACCCATGTTGGCTTTTGGTTATTACTTTGTTTGCTTCTAGGCTTATAAGCTTCTAGGCTTATAAGAATGAACAAATAAATAAATAGGTGTTCACTGATTTGTTACTTGGTTATCTTTTCCAGAATCTTCCCTGGTATTGAGATCAGGCTGATAGGTCTGTAGTTTCCTGGATCTATTTTTTTCCTTTTTTGAAGATGGGAACTACATCAGCTCTTTTCCAGTCCTCTGGCAGTTCCCCAGTGCTCCAGGATCTTTGAAAGATATAGTTCAGTGGTTCTGAGATCTCATCTACCAGTTCCTTCAGAACCTTGGGGAATAATCCATCTGGTCCAGGAGATTTGAACTTGTCTGGGGTAGAGATGTGCTCACTTACCAATTTCTTCCCTATTTTAACTTGTGTTCCTAATCTGTTTTTTGTGCTGCTGTTTTTGATAGGTTGGACTGTTTTTTCCCTTTGTGTAAAGACAGTTGCAAAAAAATGAGTTAAGTAGTTCTGCTTTCTCCCTGTTGCTTGCCACCTTCTTGCCACTTTCTCCCAGCAATTGACCAATTATTTCCTTGACTTTTTTTCTTGTTTATAACATGTTGGAAGAAGCTTTTTTTGTTATTTTTTACTTTTGTCGCAAACCTTTGTTCATTGTGAGCCTTAGCTTTCCTCACTTCATCTTTGTAGGCTCGGGCTATTTGCTGATGTTCTCCCTTAGTTATGTGCCCCTTTTTATACTTGTCCTTTTTGTCTTTCAATTTGTCAGAGAGTTCTTGATGTAGCCATGCTGGTTTCTTTTGAAAGCTGTTATTTTTCTTCTTCATTGGTATTATGCTAGACTGGGCTTTTATAATCTCACTTTACAACATTTCCAAGCTTCTTGAGTTGTTTTCCCCTTCAGGATTCTCACCCATGGAATCCTTCCCAAGCTCTCTCTAAATTTATTGAAATTAGCTCTCTTAAAGTCCAAGACTCTAGTTTGACTTTGTTCTATTGCTTGTGCTTGCATAATGTTGAATTCTAATATTGCATGATCACTCGCCCCAAAGGTTCCTGTAGCTTCAACACCTTCTATTATTTCATTTCTGTTAGTGAGAATTAAGTCCAATATGGCTGATCCCCTTGTTCCCTTCTCTACTTTTTGGGAAACAAAGTTGTCTGCTAGGTTTGTTAGGAACCTGTTGGATCTTCCACTTGGTGCAGAGTTTGTCTCCCAGTTGATGTCAGAGTAGTTAAAATCCCCCATTACTATTGTGATGTGCTTCCTACATACCTTAGTTATCTGCCTAGCAAAAAGTTCATCTATTTCCTCTGTTTGGTTGGGTGGCCTATAGTATACACCTATGGCAATGTCATTCCCCCCCCCCTTAATATTGACCCAAATGCATTCAAGATAATTTTTGTCATTGTTGTGATCTATTTCTGTAGAGATGTAGTTATTTCTTATATATAGCAACTCCACCTCCTCTTTTATTTGGTCTATTTCTTTTAAATAATTTAAATCCCTCTAGGTGTATGTTCCATTTGTGGATTTCATCCCACCAAGTTTCCGTAATGGCAACAATATTATATCTGCCCTCATTTACTTGAATTTCTAATTCTCCCTGTTTATTTCTCATACTCTGTGCATTGGTGTATAGATAGTTGAGTCCATTTTGATTGGCCCTGTGTTTACTGTCTACATAACCTGTGTTGTGCCTGACTGCCCCTACTTTCTTGCCACCTGTTTGATTAGTGCACATGTGTTGAGAGATGAGAATAAATCTCATAGAGGCGATTTGGATCTTTGCTTGGAATTCAGACAGTTAGAAATAAAGCCGAGATTAAAAGTCTAATAGAAATATTTATTTCGGTACAAAAACAATAAATCCTGAATAATTACATCTTTGCTAAAAATGCGACCGTTCCGGTCAAGAGCCAAGTCAAAGATGAGTAATGGTGGATCAGGAATGTGGACATGCGTACAAGATCATATCACGTGTTCTGCTTGTATTAGAATATACCATAATATTAGAATAGGGGTGCATCACCCTGCATAGACATACAACTGACAATATTCACACCATGACAACATGGTATGGTACTCACTATTAAATGAGTGGCAGACGAGATCTCAGAACCACTGAACTATATCTTTCAAAGAACCTGGAGCACCAGGGAACTGCCAGAGGCCTGGAAAAGAGCTGATGTAGTTCCCATATTCAAAAAAGGGAAAAAAAACAGATCCAGGAAACTACAGACCTATAGCCTGACCTCAATACCAGGGAAGATTTTGGAAAAGATAATCAAGCAACGAATCAATGAACACCTAGAAGCAAACAAAGTAATAACCAAAAGCCAACATGGGTTTGTCAAAAACAGATCATGCCAGACTAATCTTATTGCATTCTTTGACAAAGTGACAAAATTAGTGGACCAGAAGAATGCTGTCGATGTGGTTTACTAGGACTTCAGTAAGGCATTTGATAAAGTAGACCATAACCTACTACTAGATAAAGTAGAAAAATGTGGGATGGACAGCAACACCACCAGATGGATTCGTAACTGGCTAACCAACTGCACTCAATGTATAGTGCTCAATGGAATTGCATCTACATGGAGGGAAGTATGCAGTGGAGTACCCCAAGGCTCTGTTTTAGGCCCAGTACTCTTCAACATCTTCATCAAAGACTTGCATGAGGGGATAGATGGGGAACTCATCAAATTTGCAGATGACACCAAACTGGCAGGAATAGCCAACTCTCCAGAAGATAGGCTCAAGATACAGAAGGATCTTGACAGACTTGAACATTGGGCGCTATCAAACAAAATGAAATTCAATGGTGAAAAAAGTAAGGTTCTACATTTAGGCAAGAAAAACAAAATGCACAGGTACAGTATATGTGGTACCTTGCTCAACAGTAGTAACTGTGAGAGGGATCTTGGAGTCCTAGTGGACAACCATTTAAATATGAGCCAGCAGTGTGCAGCAGCTGCCAAAAAAGCCAATACAGTTCTAGGCTGCATTAACAGAGGGATAGAATCAAGATCATGCGAAGTGATAATACCACTTTATAATGCCTTGGTAAGGCCACACTTGGAATACTGCATTCAGTTTTGGTCGCCACGATGTAAAAGGGATGTTGAGACTCTGGAAAGAGTGCAGAGAAGAGCAACAAAGATGATTAGGGGACTGGAGGCTAAAACATATGAAGAATGGTTGCAGGAACTGGGTATGTCTAGTTTAATGAAAAGGACTAGGGGAGACATGATAGCAGTGTTCCAATATCTCAGAGGTTGCCACAAAGAAGAGGGAGTCAAACTATTCTCCAAAGCACCTGAGGGTAGAACTAGAAGCAATGAGTGGAAACTAAACAAGGAGAGAAGTAACTTAGAACTAAGGAGAAATTTCCTGACTGAACAATTAATCAGTGGAACAGCTTGCCTCCAGAAGTTGTGAATGCTCCAACACTGATAGTTTTTAAGAAGGTGTTGGATAACCATTTGTCTGAAGTGGTGCAGGGTTTCCTGCCTAGGCAGGAGGTTGGACTAGAAGACCTCCAAGGTCCTTTCCAACTCTGTTGTTGTTGTTGTTGTTGTTGTTGTTGTTGTTGTTGTTGTTGTTGTTGTTGTTGTTGTTATTATTATTATTATTATTATTATTATATGCTTGGTTTTGCTTGACAGCAAGGTTGATAATTTTACCCGCAACATTTTGAACATTTTGCCGAGACTGTGTTTCTTATTTCAAACAATCCCAAAAAAATTAGAAAAAAAAATTATTTGAAGAACTAAACAAAATGATATTGAAATATATCTCTGCAAGGGAAAAAAGCAAGAATAAGATTGAAACTTGCTACAAGATACTAAACTTAAAGGGGGCTTTGGGTTGCCAGATTGGGAGCTATATTACCAGGCTTCTGCACTTGTCTGGGTGAAAGAATGGGTAAATCTGAGACATAAAAGACTATTAATTCTGGAGGGACATGATCTCCAACTGGGGTGGCATGCTTTTCTATGGTATGGGAAAAATAAAATGCATGGATATTTTCAAAGACACATTGTTAGAAATGCACTATTGTTAGTATGGGGAAAAATTAAAGAAAGACATTATTTGAAAATACCAGTCTGGCTCTCCACGATGGAGGCACTGATACATCCGAATGTAATTAATATGGAAAAAATTGTAAGGTATAAGGACATTTTGAATGATAAAGGGGAACTTAAATCTAAACAAGAACTGACCAATCAAGGGATTGATTTAGCATGGTGGTCACATGTGCAAATACAATCAAGATATGAGAAAGATGCAAGAATGTATGGTTTCTATAAAGAACCAACAGAACTAGACCAGATATTACTAGGGACAGACGAAAAATTAATTTAAAAAATGTATAGCTACTTATTGAGTATTAAAATGGAAGAAGAACAAGTGAAAGAAACAATGATAAGATGGACTAAAAACTTTGGTTATCCAATAGAATTAGATAAATGGTAGAAATTGTGGGATAGAAACTGTAAACTAACAATGTCAACGGCCTATAAAGAAAAATATACTGTATTTTCTGGAGTATAAGACACACCCGAGTATAAGACGCACCTTAGTTTTTGGGGAGGAAAACAAGGAATAAAGGCCTCTACCTCCAAGCAATTTGCCAAACAGCAAACAGCACAGATGATATACACTGTTTGCTGTCTATTTCTTTTTTTTATTGAAAAAGTTTTATTAGTACAGAGTACAAACATTTTTTAATTTTTCTCCCCACCCCCACCCCCTTCCCTCCCCCCCTCCCCCCCGGACTTCCCAGAGAGAACACAGGGCATAATATCAGTAATTACAGAAGAAAAAAGAAAAAAGAAAAACCCCTCAACTCCAAATTACACATTGCTAACATCATTAAATTTCTATATTTTATATTATTTCCCATATAATTCTAAAAAATAAAAAATAAAAATAAAAATATATTAATATATATAATCTGGGTTATACAAAGGAAGGGAAACAGTTTCTCCCTCCTCCTTTCAATCAACTTTCTAGATTTATGAAAATTATTAATAATACTAAATCTTTAAAAAAAACACGTTAATGATAATAATAATCTCATGATTAACTAAAACCGAGAAAATTTTACATAGCTAATATCAAGATATTAAATAATAATACCTTTAAATTTCATCATAACAACGTATTATTCTAAAGCAACTTATTAACTCAAGTAAAACTAAAAAAGTATTACATGTCTACATATTAAATAATAAAACTTTTAAATTTCATCATAACATAATATTATTATACAACAACTTTGATTCATAATAAAAAATATTAAATAATAATACCTTTAAATTTCACATAACAACATTATTATACAACAACTTATTAGCTCAAATAAAAAAAATATTACATGTCTACATATTAAATAATAAAGCTTTTGAATTTCATCATAACCACATAATATTATTGTTCAACAACTTGTTAATTCATAATAAAAAGATATCCTTAAAGGTAATATTAATATTAATAATAATAACAATAAAAATAATAACCATAGTAATGATGATGATGATGATGATGATGATGATAATAATAATAATAATAATAATAATAATAATAATAATAATAATAATAATAATAATAATAATAATAATAATAATAATAATAATAATAATAATAATAATAGTAAAAATCTAGAGAAGAGAGAGAAAAAAACAAAAACCTAAAGCAAATGAAAAAAAAATCCTTCCTTTAAAACAAATTTTAAAATTTAATTGTAATAATTTATAACTTAATAGTTTTAATTAAAAATTAAAATTTCCAATTCTTAAAGAATTATTAAAAAAGAGGAAAAAAGAAAAAAAAATTTTCCTTTTTAAAAAAAGAAAGAAAAAAAGAAGAAACAACAATTAAAAAAAGGAGAAGAAGAAAATACAATTATATTATCTCCATCCATCTAATACATATCAACACTACTTCTCCTTATATCTTATTGGTTGCCTCCTTTTGTATCTTGATGATTTTGAATTTATCAGCTCTTCTTCCATCTGATCCCAATATTCCATCTCCTTTTTCACATCTCTCTGGCTCTGCGATTCACTTTGACTCTTTGAGATTATTTCATTTTGATCCGATAAGGATGACTTTTCCTCCTTGTCTTCTTCTACATTCATACGTCTTTCTTCTGGAATTTTAGATATATCAGCCTTTAAAATGTTAACATAAAATTCGGTAGCTTTGTTTATCGTATTCAGCCGGTATCTTTTCTCCAAAAATTTCACCGTAACTCCTGTTGGTGCTTCCCATTTGTATTGTAAATTCAATCTTTTAAGTTCATCAATCAAAAAAGTAAATTCTTTTCTAGCTTTAAGCATTTTAAAGGGAATTTCTTTCCAAATCCTAAGTTCCTGACCATTCACCTGAAGATTATTCTTAAATGTCGCCTGAATAATTCTGTTCCGTAAGACTCTTGTGGTAAAATATATAACAATGTCCCTTGGTAAATGTTTTTGTTTTGCATGCCACGAGTTGACCCTGTATATCTTTTCAATTTGTGTAGCCAACTCATCTTTAGAAATTCCAGAAACCTGTACCAAGGCCTCAATCATTCTTCCTTTCAAATTATCATATAAACCTTCTTTCAACCCTCTTACTCTGATAGCAAATTGCGTTCTTCTAAACTGTGACATCAACACCTCTGTTTCAAAATTTGCAATATCCTTTTTAAATTTATTTATATATTCCACCGAGGTTGCCAACGCTTGTTTATTTGTTTCAATACAGTCCTCCAAAAAATCAACATTTGTTGCTAAGCCTTTGCAAACCTCTAACATGTCCATCCGTAGCTGCTTTTCCATATTCTTTAAAGCGTCCTGCATTTTTTTTTCTATTTCAGTAATTTTTTGATTAAATTCCAAAATTAAGTCTTGTTTCATAATCTTTAAAGTATTTAATAAATTTTCCGATGTCAAAACTTGTGGAGGTGTTGGTTCAGTAGCAAGTTGCATTTTAGAAGTATAAGCAGAGGGATAAATAGGCCTTTTATTCAAGGCAATCATTCCATACTTTGAAGCCATTATTATAGTTCCAAAAAATTACACTGAAAACGCCAAATCACTATCAGTTGTTATAATCCAAGATTGAGAATCAAAAATAAAAACCAGTTTTCAAGTTCAAAAATTTCCCAAAGTCCAAAGACCACAAACAAAACACAAATAACTTTCACTTCTTCTTTATTATAATTCCAAAGAAGTGCAAAGGAGGGCCAAATCTGTAAAAAGAAAAAAAAAATCTTGCAATTTCCAGGGCAAATAGTCTTTTATAATTATCAGTTACTGTTATAATCCAAAGTCACGGAGCAGAGAATAAAAAATCAGTTTTCAAAATTTCCACAAGAAAAAAGCCAGGAAAAAAAACCCCCAATCTTTCCAAACTTGAAACCATTTTTATATTTCCAGAGAAGTATAGAAAAAAGCCATAACTCTAAATGAAATTCTTTCCAATGTAAAGGATAGAGAGTTTTTTACTTTCCAAAATCAGGAGATAGAAAAAAAAATCAGTCTTCAAAGTTATAATTTTCCATAAGAAAAAGAGCCACAAACAAACAAAGCAAAAATCACCTTCACTTCTCTTCCCAACTTCTTCAAAACGCCTTAAAAAGCCAGATCTCTAAAAAGATACTTTCCACTTTCAAAGGCAAATAATCCTTTTTTTTATCAGTTATCAGAGAATATAAGAAGGACAACCAGTTTTCAGTTTTCAGAACAAAGAGTTTCCATAAGAAAAAAAAACCACAAGCAAAACGGAAATCACTTTCACTTCTCCTCCTTCAAACGCCATATTATTGCATGTTAAATGTTACTTTGTTTCTTTGAATAGAAGTTAGCCGAGGGTTTAAAAAAAGGGGGAAAAAAATCCATACTTGCCCAGCAAAGCCCTTGGTTCTCTCTGTCTGCCTCTTTAGATGCACAAAAAAAAAGTTTTATAAATCCTCTTCTAGAGGCAGCGGCGGCTTCGGCGTCTTGCTCCGCAAGAGCGGAGATTTCCAGGCTCTCGGAGCTGGGGGCAGGCTACCTGGGGAGCCTTCCCTTCGCGCCCCTGGATGGCTCCTAGGGCGCTAGGGGGGCTCTACCCCACCTGCCACGCTCTCCTCTCCCCCCTATGTCCGGGGCAGAGAGATTCCAAGCCGCCAGACAGCTGTTCTGGCGGCTTGGCAGGGAGTCGGAAAGGCGCCCTGAAAAAGGAACGCCATCGGCGCCAAACGCCAAACCGGAAGTCCCTGTCTATTTCTGTGCATGTGTGCCTGACCCATAGAAATAGCAAAGAATTGGAGAAATGTACATTATGCCAGAAAGTTTTCTAAAATGTAGTCACACTAACTCCTCCCAATTATTTAAATAGATCTATTCCAAGGTAAGTCAGGATTTAACTCTAATACTAAACAGGACACTGTTACATTTCAGACTATACTTGTACAGAGCTGTTAAAATTAATTAAAATTTCTGGAAGTATACATTATTCTCTATTATTTAAAAGAAGACACAATAGCACTGGACCTCTTCAGAGCAAGCATTTATTTTAAAAAGCTTCTTTATTTTGTTAAGTTGTCTAGAGGTCTCCAACCTTGGCAACTTTAAGACTTGTGGACTTCAACTCCCAGAATTCCACAGCCAGCAAAGCTGGCTGTGGAATTCTGGGAGTTGAAGTCCACAAGTCTTAAAATTGCCAAGGTTGGAGACCCCTCTAGAACAATAATAAAGCAGTCTTTAAAAATAAGTCTAATAATTTGAACATTCTACAGACATTTATAGTTATTCACTTACCCCCTTGCATCCCCCCCATGCAGAAAATAAAAATCTGTGTGTCTCTCCCAGCTATTTGCCTCTTTGCAGCTAGTTTCATTTTTATTTTAGCACGTGGCAAATTAGCTGTAGGTCGGGAAGCTGCTAATGACTTGCTTGGCTTTACAGGCTCTTCCCTGTTTGCTGCAAGCAGGTAAATTGCTGGAAGACGTAGGGCCGTCATGAATTGGTTAAAGTTGCGCAGTTCGGGTGCGCAACAGCTCGGGTGCGCAACTTTATGCTCCTTCCAGAGCAGGGTTTCTCAGAGGTCTCGAAACCTCCCTCAGTCTCTTTGCTGGAGAGTGCGAAAAAGGCATCCGCCTGGGTGGTGATTGGTGTCTCCCCCCAGCATTCAGTTTCCTCCTGTTCCTGATTTTGTTCAGACATGATTTTCCCGCTCCCCTCAGTAGAGCGAAGTTGCTTCTCTGGGTTGACCAATTTTGGAGACTTTGCTTTCTGTAAGGACTGTCTTCCCAACCACAATCAAAGTACGAACTTCTGAGTCAGTGTTTTCAAAAGGATTCCTTTAATTTGCAATTGTATGACAATCCATTCATTCAAAGCAAAGTCTAAATGCCTTCAGGCAAGGCAAGCATATTTAACCTTAATGCCACACCCCATTTGGCAGGATGCAAGCACAATCAATCCACAAGTGTGACACTCCTTACTGAGTATCCAGATGGCCATACGTTCCCAGCCCCCTTCCGTTCAACTGACTTGCATTGCCCCTCATAAAACCCTATCTTAAGATGAGAAAGTTCCCAGTGTCTAGGATCCGGATATGTTATAACCTTTTGATCAAGCAGGACCAAGACCCCCCTTCTCCTTTTGAATGGCAGAGTCTGGAGTCTGACAATCACTTTGAACTGCCCGTTTGCTGGGCCAAACGCCTCCAGACTAAAGAACACTCTTGGACCTACTGGAGAAGAACATCTATTTTTCAGATTTGAAAATATGACACACCAAACCAAAGATGCAAGTAAATGTGGTCATTGACAGTGTCACTACGGTCACTTCTTCTTTTACAGGTATATATTCATACACTTGGCATGTGGAATTTGAGAGTTGTATACTAATAAAAATATTAGAAATGGTTAAAGTGGAATGAAACATAACTAAATTTGATGTTTTAGGAATAAGTGAACAGATGAATTAGAATGGGCTGTTTTAAATCAGATGATTATTTGATTCAGGGATAAAACCATATGAAGAAATGGAGTGGGAATAATATTAAAAACGAGAACTTGCTGGGAACATGCTTAACAATAAGTGAATAAATCAGAAAATCACATCTACTAGACTTAGCGGATGCCCTAAACATTTCAGTGTTATAGAAATGTATGTACCTACTGCAGATGCAGTGGTGGAATTATGTAGTAAATTTTAAGAAATACTAAAGACGAAACTTCCAGAAAAGGATGTAGTACTATTAATGTGCAATTGGAATGCAAAAATTGTAGGTACAGAGAAACTTGGAATGATAAGAGCCACTGTGGCGCAGTGGTTAGAGTGCAGTGCTGCAGGCTACTTCTGCTGATCACCGGATGCCAGCAGTTTGGCAGATCGAATCTCACCAGGGTCAAGGTTGACTCACCCTTTCATCCTTCCAAGGTGGGTAAAATCTTTAAAGCCCTACATGGCTTAGGACCAGGTTACCTCCGGGACCGCATCCTACCTCATACTTCCCTTCGACCGGTCACGTCCCACAGAGTGGGTCTCCTCCGGGTCCCGTCAACCAAACAATGTCGGCTGGCGGGGCCTAGGGGGAGGGCCTTCTCTGTGGGGGCCCCTGTTCTCTGGAACCAACTACCCCCAGAGATATGAATTATCCCCTTGCTGGCCTTCCGAAAAGCCGTTAAGACATGGCTGAGGTTCCTGCAGGCGGGGCTTTGAGACAATTTTACATCTTAGGTCTCCCCCATGTATGTATGATTTTGTATGTTTTTTAAAATTCATTTTAAATTGTTATTAAATTTACTATATTGTTTAGTTGTTCTTCAAATGCTGTACGCCGCCCTGAGTCCCCAGAGAGTAGGGCGGCATATAAGAACACTAAAATAAATAAATAAATAAAATGAGGACCCAGATTGTTGGGGGCAATATGCTGACTCTGTAAACTGCTTAGAGAGGGCTGTAAAGCACTATGAAGCGGTATATAAGTCTAAGTGCTATTGCTATTTCTTTTTTTTATTATTCAAAAAGTTTTATTAATACAAAGTACAAATATTTTTCTCTTTTCTCCCCCCCTTCCCCCAAACCCCTCCCCACCCCTCCACCCCCTTATTCTCCCCCCCTTTCACCCACCCTCCCCCCCCGACTTCCCAGAAAAAACACAGGGTATAGTATACAATAAGTATAATATTAAAATATACTAACAAATTGTTAATTTCAAAATTTCTCTAGTTCTTTAACTCCTGATTAGTCAAAACTTTTAGAACATAATCTAAAAATTAAGTGTATAACATTGGTAATCTAACATTCCAATATATGAAATTGTAACTATATATCTTTCATTTAAATAGTCCTTAAAACATAATATGATAATACAAAAAAAGAAAAAGGAAATTTTCTTTACCATCCAGCCAGATGCACGACCGTCGACATAGATTCCTCAATAATAAATGATCCTTCTTTCAGCACTAAACCTCCGTGGTAGCATGCCATACCTGGCATTTAGAGTCATCTTGCTTAATTACAATACAGTCCATAGTTGTTCTCAACAGGAAAAATTATGTTATAAACTTAATCTTTTCTGTAAAATATTTTAAATGGTCCACCATATTTTTATCCAAAAGGCCTAGGTTTTCTTTTCTTTTTTTTCTTAATATAACCATCATATACAAAAATACATAACATCTTCATATCACCCACATTTAGGTTATAAATTTGGTCTTTCCCCATATTACCATCCTTATAGTTTCTCCGGTATTTTAACCCAATTTTCATAGTCCTTAAACTCATTTTCTCAAAATAATTCCACTAACACTTTATACAACCTTTCTATATACATTTAACTATTACCTTTTATTTCTATTATCAAATTGTCCTCTTAGTGCTAAATACAATTTTAAGTCTTCTCTCCACCCGCTTGTGATTTAATAATTTCTTGGGTTGTCAACTTGATTTGTTGTTGTGTTGATTCATCCTTACAAATAGCTGCTGCTCTGGTCTGACTCTGATCCTTTATCTCTCCTTGTATCACAAAGGAATCCAAATTGCAGATATCACTCTGGTTCTGTAAATCCCCCATTCTTCTTCCTTCTGGTATTTTAGATATCTCGGCCTCTAGCACTTTTTCATAAAAATATCTTGCTTTCCATATCGTATTGAGCCGATATCTCTTTCCCAAGTATATTAACGATAAACCTACTGGGGCTTCCCATCTGTACTGTATTTGCTGTTTTTTCATTTCTTCCACCAAAAAGGCATAATCCTTTCTAGCTCACAACATTCTAGGGGGAATTTCTTTCATTGTCATCACCTCATGTCCATTTATCTGGAACTTGTTCTTAAAAGTCGCCTGTAGGATTTTATTATGTAATGTCCTTGTAGTAAAATATATTACTATATCTCGTGGCAGATGTTTGTGTTTAGCCACCCAAGAATTGGCCCGATATATCTTGTCAATCTGCATATCCAGTTCCTCTTTTGACACCCCCAGCATTTGCACAAATGCCTCCACCATCATTGGTTTTAGGTTTTCTTGTCTGTTCTCCTGTACTCCTCTTATTCTTAAAGCAAACTCCATATTTCTATATTGGATCATTAATGTCTCAATTTCATACTTTTCAATTTTATTTTGAACCTCTTCTATGTTGTCACTCAAAGTTGTCACAGATTGCTTAATTTCTGCCACCTCCTCTTCCAAAATTTCCATATTTCCTACCAGTCCTTTAAATGCCATAAATGTATCTTCCCTTAATTGCTGGTTCCTAATTACAATCTCTTCTGAAACAGCCTGTATTTTTTCATTAAGATCATTAATTGATATTTTGAAAAATGAGGATAATTTGATTATACAAATAAAAGATAAGGGCCCTATGCATATAAAAAGATTGTATAATATTTTATTGGAGTTAGATTCAGAATCTGAACTAGTTAAGGACTGTATGATAAAATGGGCTCAAAATATTGGAGAACCTATAATGATGGATATGTGGGAAAAGATATGGGTCAGAAATGTTAAATTTACACAGGCTCAAAATTTAAGAGAAAACTTCTATAAAATGTTTTATAGATGGCACTTAGACCCAAAAAAACTAGCTTGTATGTATCCAAACCTACAGCCTAAATGTTGGAGATGTGAATGCGAGGACGCTACATACTTTCATATATGGTGGACTTGTAAAAAAATTAAGGCTTTTTGGATAAAAATTTGGTGGATTATACAAAATATTTTAAAGAAAAAGATCAAGTTCACACCTCATTTCTTTTTTCTGGGAATAATTATGGACTGTTCTGTTATAGAGACTAAGTTGATTTTGAATTTTATAACTGCTGCCAGGTTACTGGTGGCACAATATTGGAAGAAGGAAGATATACCTACAATTGAAGAATGGACGATAAAAGTGACACATCTTGCTGAAATGGCCAAGATTTCATCTTATCTTAAGGATCACTCAAACGAAAGATATATATTGGAATGGAGTAGGTGGACAGAATATATTCAGAAAAAGTATCAGATTAAGATAACCCAAATAGTTTATTAGTTATTTGTTTGAGAAATTTTAGATTATACTTTCAAGCTCTTGGAGTTACAAAGAGTTAAGAATGGATAAGATATTTTTGAACTAACAATTTGTTTTAGTATTCTATAGTTTTATATTTTTTGTTTTGAAATTATACCCTGTGTTTTTTCTGGGAAGTCCGGGGGGGTGGGTGGGGTGGGGTGATTAGGGGGGAAAGGGTGGAGGGCGGAAAAGGGGGGGGGGAAAGATAAAAATGTATGTACTTTGTACTTTTAAAACTCCTTAATAAAAAAAAAGATCATTAATTTTTGAAGTAAACTCCATAACCAATTCATCTTTCCTGGCTTTTAAAACTTCTTGTAACTTTTCAAGCGTTAAAGTCTGTTGGGGTATTGAATAAACATTAAATTGCATACTTGAAATATAAGCAGGAGGACCATAAAATCCTGTTAGAAACAGTCTTTCCAGATTTTAAAGCCATTTAGAATTTAAGGATTAAACTTTATGTTTTACTCCGAAGTCAGAAAGAAAAGAAAAAGTTCATCAAAGTCAGACGCTTTCATAGAGGGCTGCTAGCAAAACAAAGCTTTCTTTTAACTTTCACTTTCACGCCCTTTGAAACTTCAATCGCCATTTTGTAGCTCATTAACTCATTTAGTTTGTCACTTCCGAAGTGTAGATTGGAGTTAAGTTTGAATACTTGCCAACTGTGTCTCCTGGCTTTTTCTGTCTGCTCTCTGCTGTAAGTCCTGAAGTTAGAATCGCATGTTGGGAGCAGAAATTGGACGCGGCTTCTTGCTCCGCAAAAGCGGAGGTGTCCCGGGAGCAGATGACAGGCTACCTGGGGAGCCCTCACCCTTCGCGCCCCAGATTGTCTCCTGGGGCACTAGGGGGGCTCTACCCTCGCCTGCCGGCTCTCATCTCTCACCTACGCTCGGGGAGAAGATTTTCCAAGCCGCCAGACAGCTGATCTGGCGGCTTGACAGAACCCGGGAACGGGCGCACAACAAGGAGTGTCTTCGAAGCTCGCGGCGCCAATCGGAAGTCCTATTGCTATTTCTTGTAGTAATATAGAACGTAGGTTGAGTTTTGTGGTGAGAATGGATGGAAAAGGACAATCTAGTTAACTGGAATATTTTCAGTTGTAATAGACCATGAATTATTGGTGTCAGATAAATGGATTAAACTTCAAAAATTCAAAGGGAGTAAATGCACCACTGAACACTGAATATTATTGCCACTTGTTTTGGAGGATATAGAGTTAGAACATTATTGTAAGAAATGTATGCTGCAGGAAAAAATGTAATCTATCAGGACCTAGGATGTGTGCCTTCTCAGTTGCGGTGCTTGTCTTCTGGAACAGCTCCCCCCACCCCCTATACCCAATCTCTCCCCACCCTGAGAGTATTCTATACATTTTTAAAAACCAAGCTTTGTACCCACACCTGAGGCTAGGATGGTTGCTAGGCATCATAATGCTTGAATAACGCTAGGATGTAAGTAGATTTCAGTGAATTATAAGAAAGAACTTAGTGTACTATTCAGATTTAAATTCTAAGAATACTTCATAAACACATACAGTATTTTGCAGTGATTTCCCCTCCTTTATTTTTTTTTGCTCTCAGTTTTCATTTTTTTAAAAAAATTGTTTATTAATTTTTAACTTTAAAAACATATATATACATTCATATTCTTCATTTCTGTGACATCAACAATTATTTGGTTATTTCTATATATTATTCCATCGCAGTTACATTGTGGGTAATATTTACATTTACATTTATATAAACATTTACTTATTTTTTCTGATTTCTAACAAGTTATATAGTTTTTCCTATACCATATACTGTAGTATTCTTTTTCTTCATGATTTTGTAGTTCTAACGTCAAATTCACCATTTCTGTGCATTCCATTGTTTTTTTTATTATCATATTTTCCGTGGGACAACTTTCGGATTTCCATACTTGTGCAAAGGCTATTCTGGCTGCTGTCAGAATATGTACAGTATTATGAGGTATTGAATTTCTTTAGCCCATTGTCCTCTGATAATCCCTAATAACTAAATTTATATGGGCAGGAAAAAAGCCAAGAATAAAACTCAAATTATTACAAGATAGTCGAATTAGGGGTAGCTTCGGACTTCCAGATTAGGAAATATATCACCAATCCTCATCGTTATTGTGGATAAAAGAATGGATAGTTTTAAACAATGGAAGAATATTAACATTAGAGGGCCATAATTTGCAAGAAGGTTGGCATGCCTATTTATGGTGGGGGGGGAAATACAAAACACTCACACTTCCAAAACCATTCAATAAGGGGCACACTATTACAGATCTGGAGGAAAATCAGGGCAAAACATTATATGAAGATACCAAGATGGCTATCTACGATGGAGGCCATGATCTACCCAAATATGCTAGAAAAGACTAAAATGAGAAGTTATGAAAAACTATTAGATAAACAAGGTAAATTAAAGACTAAACAAGAATTAGGTGATGAAGGAATAAATATTGATTGGTGGCCGTATCTACAGATACAAACTAGATTTTAAAAAGATATGGAAGAATTTGGTATAGATAAAGAGCAGAAACTAATAGATAAAATTTTATTAGGACCAGAAAATAAATTTATATCCAAAATGTAGAATTATTTATTACAATTTGATAAGGAAGAACAGATTGTAAAAGACAATATGATAGTGTGGGCAAAGAATTTTGGGTACACTATTCAATTAGATGACTGGGGAAAACTATGGACGAAAAATTATAAATTGACTATGTCAGCTTCGTATAAGGAGAATTTGTATAAAATGTACTATCGTTGGCTCTGGCTAGACTAGCTAAAATATATTCAAACTTGAACCCAAGATGCTGGAAGTGCAAGCAGGAACACGGTGGTCCTGTCCAGAGGCAAAGAGATATTGGAGTAAGATAAGAACATGGATTCAAGAAATAACAAATTTGCAAATCGAATGTAAACCAGAGATGTATCGATTTCCCCTCCTTTAATAACTAAATCAATCATCAAAGTTGTATTGAGAGTTATCTGGACCCAACTGAACCTCAGGTAAATATAAAAATCCAACTATATTTTGCCACTTTATTATGACAGGCTGTTTTTTGCATCTAAGGTACTTTAGGCTTTTAGTTCTCTATGGTACATAGCAAAATGTGTTCAGAACTGCAGGAAATTTGAAAACACATTCATGACATAACAATTCACATTAATTTAATGGTCCATTATTCAAATATAGGGGAAATATATGAAGATCTATTGAACATAATCATCCCAAACATTCTATTCTGCAATGAAGTTCCTTAGATGTATGTTGTTGCATATTAGTACCCGATGTTCTCCAGTATGGCCATGCTGACTAGAAGTGAGAAAAATTACAATTCATAACTATTGTAGAATATCAGATTAATTATAGCAATATATAATGAAAATACTGAAAAGCTTAAATGTATTTCCGTTAAGTAATCTTGTGTAGAGTGAACATTCTATTGTTATGTGCAGTTTACAGCTAAATATGTGTAAAATTTCATTGTCAAATCTTTTAAAGTATAAGACATGAAAACAAAGGCACATAAATTTTTCGGACTATAAGACGCACCTAGCTTTTGGGGAGGAAAACAAGAAAAAAAAATCTGCTTCTGCCTCCCAGTAATTTGCCTCCTTGCACAAACAGCCTGGTCAGCTTCAGCACAGCCTGATTTAGCATGAGCAGCTGATTGGCGGTTGAATCTGCCTCCCAGAATACTGCCTATCACCTGTTCCAGGCTGTGGGGATCGTCACCGCCCATCGCTGCACATTGCCACTGCCACCTATCGCCGCCTCCGCGTTCCTCATTTTCGGCCTCTGCACGTCCCGTTTTCGGCCTTTGCACATCCCATTTTTGGCCCGTTCCAGGCAGCTGGGATAGGTGGTGCCCGCCGCCTGGAACAGGTAAAAAACGGGGTGCACCGAGGCCAAAAATGGGATGCTCGTGCTAAATCAGGCTGTGCTGAAGCTGATCAGGCTGTTTGCTGTTAGGAGGCAAATTGCTGGGAGGCGGAGGCCTAAGGGTGGGGGCCAGAAGGTGGGTGGGGGCTTCGGCAACATTCGCTGTATAAGACGCAAAGACATTTCCACTCACTTTTTTTGGGGGGGGGGAGTGCGTCTTATACACCGAAAAATATGGTAGATTGTCAATCATCACATATTTCTTTGAAACAAAGTAACTTGTGAGCTTTGTAAACAATATATTCTTACACTTTTAAGTGAAGACAGTGCTGACTTAATTATTCCTTCATTCAGTTAAGTAAAATTGAGATTAGCGATGACAATATATTTTGCCATTCCTAAAACATATTTATCTGATTCTTTTGAGGTTTCTTGAACTGAATTATAAAGAATAAACCTGAATACAAATATAGTTCTCCTAACTCACTGCAATAACATGTACTAATTCAACTTCAAAGATGCCTACTAAGTTAAAAAAATATTCTGCAAAGAATAATTCAAGCCCATAAATTATTATGGTAAAAAACATAATAACCAACCCCCCATCCACCGTGATATCACTACACAAATCCTAGCCTTTTTGAACTTTTAGCCCAATGTCAGATGCATGTATCTAAGACAGAGGTTCCCAACCCCTGGGCTGCAGCCTATAACCGGGCTCCGGCCTGCACGAAGCAGCACTTGTGCAAGTGGTGAGTCCTTTTGCTCACGTGCAAAGCTCCACTCATGTGAGTGGAGAGGACTTGAGCGGAGGGTGTTTGTACTTGTGTGCGAAGCTCCATTCACGTGAATGAAGCTTTGCGCATGAGCATTCTCCACTTGTGCAAGTGGAGTTTCGCATGCAAGCACAAGTGCCCTCCACTCGTGCAAGTGGAGCTTTGCACACAAGCAGAAACACCCTCCACTGAAGCACCCTCCGGTTGCATGCAAACATCCATTTGCGCAAGTGGAGGGTACGTGCCCATGCCGCTCGCACCAATGGAGCTGCGGCCGGATGCATGTGCCTGCTGGACACATGGCTTCTCCCGTGCCGGGCCAGGGTGCCAAGGTTGGGGACCACTGATGTAAGATACATGTGGTTTCACAAGCCATGTTTCATCATTATTTCCAACCCTCAACTTGTAGATGCCCAAGATGCTCACTATCTTCATTTTGTCCTCAATGGGAGATAATGCAAACTTCAAATAACAGCATATTAGAGCCCAACATTTCTGTAGGAACAACCTTCAGGCATCAAATATTCTCCTACATTGGTCTGTTCAGTACGAAAGTCTGGATAGCAGTACTTGCAATGATCACCTTTCCTTAGTTCTTCTGTTACTAAGGTCCCTTATACTTTTTATGAGTTGTTTTATGAACACTTTGTATATTCTTCCACAGTAGGTATGTTGTGTCTTTTGTAATTCGTGTTCAAGAGGTAGAAGCAATGCATGTGGAAGGTCATCTTCAAACGAATACTAGAAAAGTATTAGAAACATTGTATTGATAAGTTAGATTTACCAATGCCAGGTTTTCTGATGTAGTTCTAAAACTGCTATTATACAATATAGTGCATTTTATAAATATGTATTTCTAAGTAAAATAATCTAGGTCCAGTAAAAAACCTGCCCCTACTTTTAATATTCTTAATCTTCATCAAGCACAGCAGCAATATCATCTAATTATTCATAATGCCCAGTTAATGTCACTTTAAATAAATTAAAAAATTAAAAAAACACAAATATTCACACGAAGATACATAAAAATCATATTAGCACTTAAAATGATGCATTGATTTTTGTGGAGCACATTGTTCTGATAAAGTGGCTTTAGTGTGAAATATATATAACTTCCCCCAGAATATTCAAGTGATATATTAATATACAATATATTGAGTAGAAACTGCATAAAAAAGCAATCTATAGAATCATTAAAGAAGGGGTACTTTCATTAAACTGAGTTATAAACACGCACACACAGTATTTAATGCAAACCTGAAGTAAAGGGCTATTGCTCTTCAGTTACAGGTTTGTTTAATATGTTATAAATGACGTAATATATGCCAACACATTACAAATAAAATAATGTTATTATTTTTCTGGAATTGATCTACATCTTTTCTATGCTTTATGCATAAACAAAAGCTGATCTTAAATAAAGCCAACAGTTTTATTTTTTTAATATTTTTTGGTAATACTCAAAGGAATTAAGAAATTGCATTTTTATGAGACCACATTTTCTTTTGGTGTAATAAATTCTAAGGCCCCCAATAGTATTTTTTTTCATTTTTATACCTATATGACAACATCCCACAAAGCACCATTAAAAATATACTGATTTTTGAAGATTATATACAAGGTAGAATGAACATTAAAATAAGCAACACTGCTACATTTATAGCTTTTCAGTGAGTATACTGAAAGACTGATAGTTTATTATAAATAGTTTATTAGAACTGGCAAACTGAATAGTTATGCCAAGCATCTATAATATTTAAAAAGTACAAAATTAAAATAAGAAAATTATACAACTATGACATTGAAATAAAACTTTTCAATAACAAAGCATCACATACAATTTTAGCAATAAAAAGGAAACAACGAACTGTCATATTCCTGTGTAGAAATTGTTATTTTGGTTCACCAGTGCAGATTTACTAATTACAAGCATTTATACCGTGTTTCCCCTATAATAAGACATGTCCTGATAATAAGGCCAACAGGACTTTTCAGGACATGTGTTGAAATAAGTCCCCCCCCAAAAGCCCCCCACTACTTTCCGGGGAAAGGGGGGGACATGCCAGGAGCCGTTCTTTTTGCAGCGGGCACTCATTTGGCCGGGAGAGTGAGAGCAAGAGCAAGCGAGAGGCAGGTGCGCACACATGACGTGGGACTAGCTCGGCTCCTCTGGGCTCTGCCTAAGGCAATTTGAAACGCACTTCTGCCTGCGAGGAAGAGGAGGCGAGCATCGATCCCTGCCTCCGCGCAGGCAGGAGTGCATTTCAAAACACTGCCAGAGGCAGCCCAGAGCAGCCGAGCCAGTCCCGCGGGGTGTGTGCATAGCCGCCCCTCGCTTGCTCTCTCTCTCTCTCTCTCTCTCTGTCTCCTGGCCAAAAGAGTGCCCGCCGCAGAAAGTGCGGCTCCCGGCCGGGAGAGCGAGCGCAAGCGAGAGTTGGGTGCGCACACACCCCGCGGGACTAGCTCGGCTCTTCTGGGCTCTGCGTACGGCAATTTGAAACGCGCTTCTGCCTGTGAGGAAGAGGAGGCGAGCATCGATCCCTGCATCCGTGCAGGCAGGAGTGCGTTTCAAAACACTGCCAGAGACAGCCCAGAGCAGCCAAGTCAGTCCCGCGGGTTGTGCGCGTAGCTGCCTCTTGCCGCTCCCGGGAGAGCGATAGCAAGCGAGAGGCGGGTGCGCACACACCCCGCGGGACTAGCTCGGCTCCTCTGGGCTTTCTGCCTGCGAGGAGGCGGCAAGGCCGGTCGGGTACAGTGATCCCACAAGCGCAGGGCTTGAGCAGCAGATGGGCACATCCAGCCCGTCCCTGTTGCCACCCCTTCGGCTCTGCCTCCCACCGCCGCCTCCCTCACTTGCTTGCCGGCTCAGGCCGCTCATCCTCCACCTGCCCTCCCTGTGTCCTTCAGGAAGAAGAGAGCGGTGCGTGGGAATCCCCTGCAGGAACAGCCACCCATTCCTCGGTGTTGTGTCCACTGATCCTCCCCTGCCTCCGGCTCTTGAGCGAAGCGGGAGGGGGAAGAAATTATCGTGGGCTGGAAGGAAGCCGATCTGACAGCCAAACCAGGAGAAGGAACCATTTGGCTGCATGCTGAACGCAAGAAATCTTTCTCCCCTTTCACTCCAAGATGCTGCGCAGGCGCGATGAGTCTCATGAAGACTCATTTCTGGTGGAGTTTTGAAGAGAGAAAGATTTCTTGCATTCAGCGTGCAGCCAAAAGGTTCCTTTCTCCTGGTGCTGTATCTTATGTGCATCCCCCCCCCCCATTTCCGAGAGAGAGAGGAGCACATTTGGAAGAGACAAGGAAGCACATGCCTGGCTGCTTCTGCTGTTGAGTCTGGCTAGAAGTTTGGCTGTCAGCTCGGCTTCTTCAGGCAGCCCGCAAGAGCTTCTTCCCCCTCCCGCATCGCTCAAGAGCCGGAGGCGGGGGAGGATCAGTGGACACAACACCAAGGAATGTGACGGAGCTACAAGTCCCATGTAGAATGCGCGTCTCGCGCCCCACCGCGCCCCGCCTCACCTGCCACCCCCAAATTGCACCCCACCGCGAGACGCGCGTCCTACCTGACACTGGTACTGTAGCTCTGTCGCGTTCCTCGGTGTTGTGTCCAGGGAAGGAAGCCCATTGTAAAAGAAAACTTCTTGCGAGTACGAGAAGTTTGATTGAACTCGCGAGAAGTTTTCTTTTACAATGGGCTTCCTTCCCTGGACACAACGCCGAGGAATGTGACGGAGCTACAAGTATCAGGTAGGATGCGGGTCTCGCGGCCCACCTCACCCCGCCCTGCCTTACCTGCCACCTAAAATTGTGCCCCACCGTGAGACGTGCGTGCTACCTGACACTTGTAGCCCTGTCGCGTTTCTCGGCGTTGTGTCCACCGACCCTCCCGCGCCTCCAGCTCTCGAACGAAGCGGGAGGGGGAAGAAACTCTTGCGGGCTGCCTGAGGCAAAGCACCTGCCTTTCCCCTTCCCGTCCCTCCCCCTCTCTCGGAAATGGGGGGCGAAGAGCCCCGTAAGACACAGCGCCAGGACAAGGAACCTTTTGGCTGCACGCTGCACGCAAGAAATCTTTCTCTCTTCCAAACTCTGCGAGAAATGAGTCTTTGTGAGACTCATCACGCCTCAGCAGCCTCTTGGAGCGAAAGGGGAGAAAGATTTCTTGCGTGCAGCATGCAGCCAAAAGGTTCCTTGTCCTGGTGCTGTGTCTTACATGCACTCTCCCCCCACCCCGCCCGAGAGGTTTGGTCGCCGGCTGCTTCTGTTGCTGCGCCCGGCTAGACGTTTGGCTGTCAGCTTGCGTTTGGTTGCCGGCTGCTGCCTTCACTGCCCCCGCAGGGAGCCAGCCAAGCCGCGTCTGTCGGGGCTGCCCTCCGGCTCTGTGGCTTCCAAACCCCAGCCAGGGCAGCGGCCGCTCTGCGAGTGCGCTTCCCACTCTATGGTGACGGCTGGAGCTGGAACTGGAGCTAAACAGACTGGCCGAGAGATGCCACAGAGCTGCCAGATTCCAGTAAGATGCGTGTCTCGCGGCCCGGCCCGCCTCCTGCACCCTGAATATAATAAGCCCACCCCCTGATAATAAGGCCAAGGCCATATTTGGGGGGTCAAAAATATAAGGCCCTGTCTTATTTTTGGGGAAACATGGTAGAAGCAATATATTGCATGGAATTTCTTAAGTATAATATTGTGTTCCTGAGTCAAAATAATGTGTCTCACCTGGTCTTGATGAATTTAAAATTAGAAAACTTAATATTAGAGGTTTTCAGTGTCTCACTGAAATCAATACTGTAATTATGTAACTTCTGCCCTTCCGTATAGGCCAAAGCCTTATTTCCTTTCAAAGTCTATTTTATTCTTGAATATTTCAGAACAGATTCTGAAATTTTCAATGTCTTTATTTATTTTCAAAAATAAGTAAAATTTATTGTATAACTGGTGGTAATACATTTATTGGAAGGCTTAAGGTAGAGTTCTAAGAATTATTTTTAATTTTAGAAGTTCAAATTAAAAATGTTACTTACATTTTTAATTGCATAATAAACAGCACGAAACGTTAGCTGTTTATCATCATGGTAAACTCCTCTATTTCCATGAAGAATGAATATTCCTTCCTTTTCTGCCTCCTGGCAGTTGCTCCCATAAATACAATGGTCGGGCCGATAGTTCCATTGGCAAGGAAAAACAAAAAGGCTTTCTATAGAGGAAAACAAAAAAATCATCCATTATAATTTTTCTAGGCAAACTGTTCATTGAAGGACTTAGGCCAGTGATGGCGAACCTTTTTTGGTTCGCGTGCCAAAAAGGGGGGGGATGCGTGGGATCATGTGTGCGCGTGCCCACACCCATAATTCCATGCACCCCCGCGCATGACCCCCCCCACTCCCAGCATGCAATGGCACGCCCATTTTTTGCTCTCTCCAGGCTTCTAGGAGCCTGGGGAGGGCGAAAACGGCCTTCCCCACCCCCTCTGGAGGCTGGAAACAGCCTGTTTCCTGACTCCCAGTGGGCCCAGAAGGCCCGAAAATCAGCTGGCCGGTGCGCACATGCGCGCCGGACCTGAGCTCACGTGCCCACCGATATGGCTCCACGTGCCACTTGTGGCACCCGTGCCATAGGTTCACCATCACGGACTTAGGCTATCAAGTCCAAGCCCTTATTCAATGGAAAAATCAAAATTAAAGCATGTCCAAAGTTTGCTGTCCAGACTTTGACTGAATACTGTACATACAGCAAAGTGAAACTTATACCCTCATTTGATAACTGGTTCAACTATTGAAATGCATTACCATTAAAAAAAAAATTCCCGTGTTTCCCCGAAAATACGACGAATCAGCTGTTTTGTGAATGGCAGCTGGAGTGGCTCAGCTGATCTGATTAAGGGGCCGAGAAGCCCTGAGGCGACCAGGGAAGGGAAGGGCTGCCTCCTGTGTTGGCCTCGCCCACCCCTTCACTAGGGCTTATTTTCAGGGGAGGGCATATATTTATGCCCACCCCAAAAATCAGGCTTGACCTTATTTTTGGGGAAACACGGTAGCATTAAACTGAAATGTTTTCCTCCAATTTAGAATAGAATAACAAAGTTGGATGGGACCTTGGAGGTCTTCTAGTCCAACCCCCTGCTTAGGCAGGAAACCCTATACCATTTCAGACAAATGGTTATCCAATCTCTTCTTAAAAACTTCCAGTGTTGGAGCATTTACAACGTCTGGAGGCAAGTTGTTCCACTGATTAATTGTTCTGTTAGGAAATTTCTCCTTAGTTCTAAGTTGCTTCTCTCCTTGATTAATTTCCACCCATTGCTTCTTGTTCTGCCCTCAGGTGCTTTGGAGAATAGCTTGACTCCCTCTTCTTTGTGGCAGTCCCTGAAATATTGGAACACTGCTATCATGTCACCCCTATTCCTTCTTTTCATCAAACTAGACATACCCAATTGCAGCAACCGTTCTTTGTATGTTTTAGCCTCCAGTCCCCTAATCATCTTTGTTGCTCTTTTCTGCACTCTTTCTAGAGTCTCATCTTCTTTTTTACATCATGGTGACCAAAACAGGATGCAGTATTCCAAGTGTGGCCTTACCAAGGCATTATAAAGTGGTATTAACACTTCATGTGATCTTGATTCTATCCCTCTATTTATGCAGCCTAGAACTGTGTTGGCTTTTTTGGCAGCTGCAGCACACTGCTGGCTCATATTTAAATGATTGTCCACTAGGACTCCAAGATCCTGCTCACATTTACTACTATTGAGTGAAGTACCACATATACTGTATCTGTGCATTTTGTTTTTCTTACCTAAATGTAGAACCTTACTTTTTTCATCATTGAATTTCATTTTGTTAGATAGCGCCCAATATTCAAGTCTGTCAAGATCCTTCTGTATCTTAACTGTATCTTCTGAAGTGTTGGCTATTCCTGCTAGCTTGGTGTTGTCTTCAAATTTGATGAGTTCCCCATCTATCCCCTCATCCAAATCATGAAGATGTTGAAGAGTATTGGACATAAAACAGAGCCTTGGGGTACCCCACTGCATACTTCCATGTAGATGCAGTTCCATTGAGCACTACAAGTTGAGTGCAGTTGGTCAGCCAGTTACGAATCCATCTGGTGCTGATGCTGTCTAATCCACATTTTTTTATTTTATCAAGTAGTAGGTTATGGTCTACTTTATCAAATGTCTTACTGAAGTCCAAATTATATTGCTAGCATTCCTCTGGTCCATTAATTTTGTCACTTTGTCAAAGAATGCAATAAGATTAGTCTGGCATGATCTGTTTTTGACAAACCCATGTTGGCTTTTGGTTATTACTTTGTTTGCTTCTACAGTATGTGTTCGCTGATTCGTTGCTTATCTTTTCCAGAATCTTCGCTGGTATGGAGGTCAGGCTGATAGGTCTGTAGTTTCCTTGATCTATTTCCCCCCCCCTTTTTTGAATATGGGAACTACATCAGCTCTTTTCCAGTCCTCTGGCAATTCCACGGTGCTCCAGGATCTTTGAAAGATATAGTTCAGTGGTTCTGAGATCACGTCTGCCAGTTTCTTCAGAACCTTGGGGTGTAAACCATTTGGTCCTGGCGATTTGAACTTGTCTAGGGTAGACAGGTGCTCACTTACCATTTTCTTCCCTATTTTAACTTGTATTCCTAATCTGTTTTTTGTGTTGCTGTTTTTGATAGGTTGGACGGTTTTTTCCCTTTGTGTAAAGACAGATGCAAAAAGTGAATTAAGTAGTTCTGCTTTCTCCCTGTTGCTTGCTACCTTCTTACCACCTTCTCCCATCAGTGGATCAATTGTTTCCTTGACTTTTTTCTTGTTCTTAATATGCTGGAAGAAGCTTTTTTTGTAATTGTTTTTACTTTTGTCACAAGCCTTTGTTCATTGTGAGCTTTAGCTTTCCTCACTTCATCTTTGTAAGCTCGGGCTATTTGCTGATATTCTGCCTTTGTTATGTGCCCCTCTTTCCACTTTTTATACTTGTCTTTTTTGTCTTCCAATTTATCAGAGTTCTTTATGCAGTCATACTGGTTTCTTTTGAGAACTGTTATTTTTCTTCTTCATTGGTATTGTGCTAGATTGGGCTTTTATAATCTCTCTTTTCAAAATTTCCCAAGCTTCTTGAGTTGTTTTCTCCTTCAGGATTCTCATCCATGGAATTCTTCCCAAGCTCTAAGTTTATTGAAATTAGCTTTTTTAAAGTCCAAGACTCTAGTTTGACTTTGTTCTATTGCTTGTGCTTGCATGATGTTGAATTCCAATATTGCATGATCACTCCCCCTCCAAGATTCCTGTAGCTTCAACACCTTCTATCATTTCATCTCTGTTAGTGAGAATTAAGTCCAAAATGCCTGACCCCCTTGTTCCCTTCTCTATTTTTTGGGAAACAAAGTTGTCTGCTAGGTTTGTTAGGAATCTGTTGGATCTTCCACTTGGTGCAGAGTTTGTCTCCCAGTTGATGTCAGAGTAGTTAAAATCCCCCATTACTATTGTGATGTGCTTTCTACATACCTTAGTTAACTGACTAGCAAAAAGTTCATCTATTTCCTCTGCTTGGTTGGGTGGTCTGTAGTATATACCTATGTCAACGTCATTTTTCTCCCTTTTATATTGACCCAAATGCATTCAAGGCAGTTTTCATCATTGTTGTGCTCTATTTCTGTAGATATGTAATTATTTCTTATATATATAGTGCAACTCTACCTCTTATTTTATTTGGTCTATTTCTTTTAAATTAAATTTAAAAGCTGTATGTTCTATTTGTGGGTTTCATCCCACCAAGTTTCCATAATGGCAACAATATTATATCTGCCCTCATTTACTTGAATTTCTAATTCTCCCTGTTTATTCCTCATACTCTGTGTATTGGTGTATAGACCTTTTGAGTCCTTTTCGACTGACCCTGTGTTTACTTTCTACATAACCTGTGTTGTGCCTGATTTCTCCTACTTGTTTGATAAGTGCACTGTATGGCACTCACTATTAAACGCCTGATAGCAAGGTTGATATTCTTACCCACACATTTAATACCATTATTCTGTATCTGGCACTATAGGATGTTAAACACAATGGCTTTCCTCTGTACTATTTGAAGAGAGCTTTATTTCTTTATGTCATGTTCTTTTAAAGGAAACCACAGCCTGCCTCCTTGAGGTTTTTATAGGACTTAATGTCTAATCCCTTAACCATTCTTTTTTGCTCTTCTTTTTACTTGTCTGTTTGTCTGAACTAAACACAGTAACAAGGTGAGGTGGCAACAGAACTATTCCCAATTATTCAGATTTGAAAAGTATAACTTACAATTATACTGTTATCAGTTATCAATGTAGTGGCCTGCCTTCCCCTAATAATGCAGTTACCCAACCATTGTTACAACTTTTATAAAACGTTAACAAATGGGCCTTGTGGACAATTAAAATTCAAAATTCAGTCAAACCAATACAGTGATACCTCGGTCCTCGTCACTAATTCATTTTGGAAGATGCGCCAAATACTAAAACCAATGGGTACTGAGAAAATCATGGGACCTGCTATTTCGGCTGGAAGAAATAGTGAGTTACGAGGCAGCCAACACCAGCAAGTTCTTCTTTGCATGTCAACTACCGGGAGAAAGACGAGTGCCAGGACAAGATTTCTGCTTCAAAATGCGATGAATACTGAATTTGATAAGTTTTGAAGCAGTTGAGTCATTAATGACTCCTAAGACGTGTCATTTAATGGAATGAAAATTAATTTTTGCAATTTTTTCAGTGAGGGGTTCTAAAAATGTGTTTTTACACCAAAAATTCAAATCTGCTGACCTGGGATTTGAATGGCTTCGATATTTGTAGCACAATAAAGTCACAGTTAATGTGGATTTCAAAAATCATTACATTAGACATGCTATATTGAGAATATGGATTAAAATACAAATCCAGGTTATTTCCAAAAACACCTTTGTGACTCTCAGCATTTTATAGATAAGAAATAAACGAGGGCATGTCATTTAATGGGGTGAAAATTAACTTTTGCAACTTTTTTCAGTGAAGGGTTCTAAAAGTATGTGTTTTTACACCAAGAATTCAAATCTGCTGTTATTTTTGCAATTGCACAATGTTTATCTTGGTATGGTAAATCCACATCTGATCATATACAAAAATAAAAGTTTTTTTCTGCATAAATCTTATCTAGCTAAGCAAAAAAGAATCCATGCAATCATAAACTAACATTAGAAAGCAATTATCTGAGTTACAAAAATGTTTAAGTGAGTTTCATCAAGTCTTGTTTTGATTCGTTTGACATCAGCCAATGACTTGCTTCTTGGCCTCTGATATAACCCTGTTTCTCATGTGCATGTACTTTGCTTGTTGCCTCTGTGACCTGTTTCACACATCTCTCTATCGATTGGGCATGACTGGGCCACTTTGGTAGTTGCATTGCTTCGTCAATGAACTTCTTTATTTCCGCTGTAGTTAGATTGTATGTGAAAAGTGGCTCATATACACTTTCAGACCAGTCAATCAGCTCCAGCAGAGTGGATGCTCTGGGGTTGATTAAAGGCATTTTTCTTGCATGTACAGAAAAATCTCCCAGGGTGTCGTCTGCACCCATCAAGTCAATGATCTTTTGCACACCAGCTCTCCTCTCTTGAATGTCATCTGAACACAAATGTGTCTGAATTATCATTTCACTGAAAGAGTACAATGCTGAGCGCTGAATGGTTGGCAAAACAGCATCTACTACAGCCTTCTTTTGCAGACTGACTTGTTGCAGCTGGAACAACACATGATGTGGGCCTTCAATCCAGGAATGTTTTACTTTGATGTTGAACCAGCAAGGGTAGTACACACCAATGATGTATTCCACTATCATTCATAAGTTTTGGAGTCTTTTGCCTTTAAAGCCACATTTTGAAACCCATATTCGACAAAGAATATGAGTTTCAAAATGCCCCGGAGATTGTTGGGTGTGACACGCTCCTTCTGAAGTTGGACTTAGGGGTACAGGTGGGCCTTTTCTTAACGTACCTGCCTCCCAGCTGCGTAAGTAAGGCCCTGCCTGAGCTGCTCGAGGCAGTAGCCGGCTTGGCAGTTGAGTTCCCTAGGCTTATGGTGCTGGGGGACTTCAACTTGCTTTCTGCTGGCGAAACCTCTGGGGTAGCTCAGGAGTTCATGGATTCCATGACAACCATGGACCTGACGCAAGTAATCCAGGGTCCGACTCATGAGGGTGGTCACACGCTCGACCTAGTGTTTCTTTCGGGGCAGTGGAGAGATGATCTGAAGATAAGGGACATAGTCATCACCCCACTGTCATGGTCAGATCATTTCCTACTGAGGCTGGATTTCGCAGCCCCATTCCTCCCCCGCAGGGAGGCGGGACCGACTAGGTGGTTCCGCCCCAGGCGCCTAATGGAGCCGGAAGGATTCTAGAGGGAACTTGGGGAAATACCTGAAACCCTGGTACACAATTCGGCTGACTCCCTGGTAGCTGCCTGGAACACCGCAGCATCTTTAGCAGGAGCTTTAGACCGAATTGCGCCTAAGCGACCTCTCCGCGGCAGTGGATCCCGGAAAGCTCCCTGGGTTTACCAAGGAGCTCCGGGAGATGAAACGCCAGAAGAGACGTCTGGAGCGCCGCTGGAGGGCCAGCCAAACCGAATCTGACCGAACACTATTAAGAATTTACATCAGATCTTATTTAGTGGCGATAGGGGCGGCAAAACGATCCTATTTTTCCGCTCTTATTGCGTCCGCAGATTCTCGCCCAGCCGCCTTGTTTAGGGTGACTCGCTCCCTCCTTGCTAAAGGGGGGAGCGAGGAACACTTGCAAGGCAGAGCTGAGGAATTCGCAGAGTTTCTGTCGGATAAGGGTCGCTCAGATCCGGTCGAACCTGGACTCTGGCTGGGCAGAGTCCATGGAGTTGACAGGGGCTAGTCTTAGTCCACCGTTGTGGGAAGAGTTTGGGCCTGTTTCTCCCGAGGATGTGGACAGAGCCATGGGGGCGATGGGTACCTCCACCTGTTTATTGGACCCGTGCCCCTCCTGGTTGGTTTCGGCCAGCAGGGAGGTGGCACGCGGCTGGATCCAGGTGGTGGTCATCGCTTCTTTGAGGGAGGGATCCGTACCGCAGTCGTTAAAAGCTGCGGTGGTGAGACCCCTCCTGAAGAAGCCTTCCCTGGATCCAGCTGACTTGAAGAACTATCGTCCGGTCTCCAACTTACCTTTTTTAGGGAAAGTTGTGGAGAAGGTGGTGGCTACTCAGCTTCTGCGACTCCTGGATGAAACAGATCATCTAGATGCCTATCAGTCGGGTTTCAGGCGCGGCTACAGTACAGAAACGGCCTTGGTCGCTCTGATGGATGATCTCTGGCGGGCCCGGGATGGGGGGAATTCATCCATCCTGGTGCTACTTGACCTCTCAGTGGCTTTCGATACCATCGACCATGGTATCCTTCTGCATCGTCTCGGCGAGTTGGGAGTGGGAGGCACCGTTTTGCGGTGGTTCTCCTCTTATCTCGCCGATAGGTTGCAGTCGGTGTTAACAGGAGGGCAGAGATCGTCCCCTAGGCCCCTGTTATGCGGGGTGCCTCAGGGTTCGGTCCTCTCGCCCATCCTGTTTAACATTTACATGAAACCGCTGGGGGAGATGATCCGCAGACATGGGGTGTGTTTTCACCAGTACGCTGATGACACCCAGCTGTACATCACCACCCCATCTGAATTCAGTGTGGCAGTTGATGTAATGTGCCGGTGCCTGGACGACGTGAGGATCTGGATGGGGAGGAACAGACTCAGACTCAACCCCGACAAGACTGAGTAGCTTTGGATATTGTCTCCTAAGGACTATGACAACTGTCCCTCCTTGGCTCTCGAGGGAGCGAAACTGACTCCCTCGGATCAGGTCCGCAACTTGGGGGTCCTCCTAGATCCACAGCTAAAATTGGAGCATCATCTTACTGCTGTGGCTAGGGGGGCCTTTGCACAGGTTCGCCTGGTGCACCAGTTGCGGCCATACTTGGAGAAGGAGGCTCTACTCATGGTCACTCACGCCCTTGTCACCTCCCGCTTGGACTACTGCAATGCGCTCTACATGGGGCTACCCTTGAAGAGTATCCGGAGACTTCAGTTGGTGCAAAATGCGGCTGCGCGTGCTGTGGTGGGTGTGCCTAGGTACACCCACGTGACACCTATACTCCGCCAGCTGCATTGGTTGCCCATCGGTCTCTGGGTCCAATTCAAGGTGTTGATCATCATCTTTAAAGCCCTTCATGGCTTAGGACCAGGCTATCTCCGGGACCGCATTCTGCCTCATACTTCCCTTCAACCGGTTAGGGCCCACAGAGTTGGCCTCCTCCAGGTCCCGTCGGCCAAGCAATGCCGGCTGGCGGGCCCTAGGGGGAGGGCCTTCTCTGTGGCGGGCCCCGCGCTCTGGAACCAACTTCCCCGGAGACCCGAACCATCCCCACTCTGCTGGCCTTCCGAAAAGCCGTTTTCCTGCAGGCTGGGGGTAGAGCCTAATCCATCTGAGCTCACCCCCAGGTATGTATGGTTGCTGGATAGTTTTTAATATTGTATTTTTAATTTTTATATTTGATTTTAAGCTATGTTTATTATTGCGTATTCTTGTATTTTTTTTCTGCTGTACGCCACCCTGAGTCCCTCGGGAGTTGGGCGGCATATAAGAAAACCAAAATAAATAAATAAATAAATAAATAAAGCATATTTGCAGTTGTCAACCAGTGTGAATGTGGCTTACGGGGCCAATTTCCAGAAGAGCCAGATCTGTGGGAAGTTCTCTTGTCTTTATTGCCTGTGTGATACTATATCCATACCAGAGATGGGTTCTACCGGTTCTAACCGGTTCTATAGAACCGGTAGCAAAACCGGTGGTGACGTCACGGAGCCGGTTCTGTCGGTGCTGGTCTGTGGCCACCGCCATCTTTTATTTTGCTTTTTTTGCTGGTTTTTGCTTCTGCGCATAAGCCAAGTTTTTCGCACTGCGCACGCAGTCATGTGGCATGGGAGGAAGCAAACCGGCGGCGAGGTAAGTTAGAACCCACCCCTGATCCATACACTTGATCAGTAGAGAGATCAGTAGAGAGATCCTTTACAACACTGTCTCTCAGTGAAACAAGAGGCTCACCAATTGAAACTCAGTGAATGAAGGACCAATATCAAGTTCTGTTGCAATGTCCAGCATGTTACCAATTTTACCTGCCCATTTGTTGTTAGACACGGTCTTCCCATCCAATGTTGTGATTGTCGTAGGGGTAACTCATTCGTGTGGAGTGCGCACACCAACCAGATCAACTTCCGGTCAAGCTTGATCTTTACGCAGTGCATGGCACCACCTTCACAGCCAGTCTTAACATTTGTAGAATTTCCTCCAATGGCTTCCAGCTTTTGTCAATGCCTTTCTTCTTCATGAAATACATGAAGTCAACTGCAATAACTTGAGCAGGTTTTCCTGTTTTTGAGCCTTTCTCTGGAGTGAAATGATAAAAGATATCTTCCACTCGACTCACTGCACACAGAATAATGTTCTTCTTTGATGGTACTGGGGAATTGCTGGTCTGAATTGTTTGCTTTCAGCATAACTTTAGTTGCATCTAAACGGCCGTTGAAGAATATGCATTCTATTTCGCCCTTCTTACAGACCTAGGGATTCTTGACCTAGGGATTTCATAATTTTTTCCTGGGCTCTCTTGACTATACTGTGATCAATTACAAGTCTCTTATCTTCTTCAGTGATCAAGCCAGCATCTATGAAGGCAGCTGTGGTAATGGCAGCAGTGGCACGTAGACCAACACTGTATCTTATGCTTTGCTATTATAAAGTGCATAATTTCTAATCTATTATTTCTAATCTCTTATATTTTGTCTTTTCTTTTGAATAGAGGGCATGTGTGTTTAAAGCCTCTTCATAACTTCCATCATATTCCTCTTCATTTTCATCATCAGTCATCTGTTTCTAGCATCATCAATACTTTGGTCTCTTAACAGTAGGCCATATCTGAAAATGTTGGGTGTTGGGAGTTCAGACAGCAACAAGTCTCTGCCAGTCCCAATTATGTTGCTCATATGAGTGAACGTTCCCATTTTTTTAGAAGCCATTACATCAGTTATCACACTCACAGGAAGGCCAGCAGTATTAACACTGTCAGAGAAAATAACATTTAACAAAAAGAGAAAGACAGCTGAACCTGTAAAATTAAACAAGCAAAATGTTAAAAAGTTATGATATTTATGTAGTTATTTACCAAGCACATATAAATTATATTAAAATAACCAAAATATATTTACAAACCCCAAGGCATGTCACAACTTTTGAACACCCCTAATGTTTGGAAATTGAAAGTTGAAAAATTTGACACACACTAAATTTCTTGGGAACACTTTAAAACACAGTACATTTGTATAACTCAAATAGCAATATCATATTAAGATTGAGAATTAAAATTGCATTTTTAAAAGCAACTTACCAGGATTATGAAAAAACATAATGTTCAAAAGATCCTGATCACCCCATGTTATATTCAACTTGTATTTTTTCAGCAGCGGCATGAGAATGTCTTCCCAACGTAATCGTACTGATGTCATATCATTCTTCAAAATCAAAATACTAGAATTAGAAGGGGATCTAGATCCTACTTTTTATGATAAAATATATGCTTCTTTAATCTTTATCATACAATGCCTTATTTTTATGCAGTATTATGTCACAGTAATAAATCTTTCTTATTTAAATAGGCAATGTTTTTTTAATTATTAAATATTTATAACAAATAAAACCAAAAGAATCTTCAGTTTAGATTCTACCAGATTAAACTACAAACTTCTAGAAGTACAACAAATATACCGAAGGGTCAATATAAAATACTTTCCAAGTCATATTTTCAGTTCAAACATTCTAAAATTAAAAACTGGAAAGGGTAATAGATATTGTATTTCCACACCCTGATTTGGAGTTTACATAAGGAGTAAAAAACTAGACTACATTTTTACATTGGAATGAAACATTTCATGAGTCTATCACTTATGAACAATGTCCTTAAAGAGAACATTATTTTGGATAGATTGTGAGAATGAAACAAATGTCTTTAAATGACTGTACATAATCTTACATGAATTCTAAAGCTTTAAGTCAATAGTCGAATAGCTCCACCTTCTGGTTAGATTGCATACATACTCATAGTACAAATTACTGAGTCAGTTTAACATGAAGTTTCAAGATAAAAAAACAATGAGAAATGAGTCGGTGGGAAGAAGTAGAAGAAAAATTAAAAAAACAAATGACAAAAAGTATTTCATTAAAAAAACATTGAGAATCAACAGTATATGGTGTTTATATGTTAGAATCCATTTTGGGATACTACTAAAAACATGGTGTTTTAATTTACAGAAAAGTACCGAAAATGAAAAAGAATCAAAGCACACTACCTTGAAATATTTTCTTCTAATGCGGGTCATGTTCATTAACATTACCCCAGAATTGATTCCAGTTTTTCCATAATATGGGTGCCTAGCAAAGCGATTATACCACCCAATACGAGGTTCTTCATGCTCTGGTGCCATAGCAGCAATCTGAGTAGAGTTGAATTTTTTCAGGAAAGACCAGATATCATCAACAGGTCTTAAGAACAAGATGTCTGTGTCAACATATAGTAAAGAGTCCACATTACTGAGGATTAACTGTAGAAGAAAATTTTTTGGAAACAAAATTAACCTCAAACTCTAACATTTTATTCAATTTGCTATTGTGAAAGTTTTATTTATGATTATTGAACTACAAAAGTAGCCAAACACCTCTTTTTTAAATTATCTATTTTTTACTTTGATGAACTGAATATAAAGCATACATGTTAACTATAAAGAACGCGTTAACTATGAGATGATTCCCTGTAGGTTGAATTTAATTTTTTAAAATAAGCTGTTATATTAGCATTCAATTTTATTTTTGAAATGTTACTGATTTTCTGTTTTCCTGCTTTTAATATTGGAAGCTGGACTCTTATAAAAAAAGTTGCTTAATCTTTGTTTTCCATTCAATATAAAGCTCAAGAAAGCCTAAACTTTGTTTATCTGAATGTTCCAATAAAAAAGAATAAAAATTATAGTCCTAGGCATGAATTCTAAGTTAATGAGTCATGGCAAAAAAGGAGTGTCTCCAAGGAAATGTCTATAAAGGTAGAAGTCCAAAACAATAGAGTAAAGAGGGCACTGAAGTTGATGAATGATATCAAACAAATCAGCTGCTAAATGAAGATGGCAAAATAATAATAGGGAGCAGAAAACAGGCAAAGCATCTTTGATTTTGCTTCAGTCTTCCCAAGAGGGCATATATTCCATTAATGAAATGTGAAGAAGATGAATGGGCAGACTGATAGAAATATAGATCAGAGAATATACATTTACTGTAAATGAGCTTAATTTCCAAAAGCCAGAAGAATTGCATGATATGGTATTAAAGGAACTTGCTAATTATCTAGCTGAACTTTTACAATCATGTTTGTGAAAGCCTGAGAACTAATTAAGCACCAGTGGGCAAAGGTTGCTCCTACCTTCAAATAGGACGAAAACGATGCAAGAGCCACAGAACTTTCAGTTACAGTGATATCTGAGAACATTCTAGAATAGTTCATAAACTGTATTTTCACGTCAGTCTATCCATTTTATTGGGTTTAAACCCATTTCAATCATTAACTGACTTTGAGCAACTTACAATACTATCTAAATAAACAGGATTAGAACAACAAAGATATAACCAAACAATTCAATGTTATGTTGTACATTAAAATATTTTATGCCCATGAAGTCCTGATTAATTTTATATTCTGATACAGGACGAATCTTCTTTCATTTTACCCCCTCCCCCTCGGCTTAATAAAATAAGTAGTTTTGATTGCTTACTGTTTTCAAATGGAATGCACTATAATAGTCCAAACTGACGTAAATGCCCATGAGAAGGACTTTTTACTCAAGAAAAGGTAATTGCTGCATCAGATGAAACTATTAAAAGTTCTTCTGACCACAACTGTCACCTGCTCTTTCAGCAGGAGCTGTGAATTTAGGAAAACCTTATTATGAATCTGTCCAGTACAGGGATCAGAACTCTCAAGGCTCTCCCAAAAAGATTCCCCCCTTCGAAGGGCCCGGAGGCGAGCCTCCAACGATTCTTCATGTCCATCCTCCAATGACGCAGCCAAAGCAAGCGCCTCACTGTCACGGACGAGGCAATGGCCCTGGCGGAAAACTTGGCTGCAGCCAATGACGCGTCTGCCGTAAGCTCCGCTGCTGCTATGATCTTAGATAGATCCTGGTGGCTCCGCAGGTCCTCTAGAGGAACCCTGTCCTGCAACTACCGGAGCCAACACAGCGACACCCGCGTAAAGAAAGAAGCAGTGGTCGCTGCCTTAATGGCCCAGGCGTCCGCCTGATGAGCCTGGCGTAAAGCCATCTCCTCACGCCGCTCGTCGGCCTTTAACACATCGTCTGCATCGGGGGGCAGGATGGAAGATGATGTCAAGGAAGCCACCAGAGCGTCCACTTGTGGTAGTTGAATAAGCTGCTGGAGAGCTGAATTTACAGCAAAAAAGGCAGTCTCCGGACCGCTAGGGTGCTGGCTGGTAGACGGCGAGCTTCACTGGCGTTTGATTACGTCCAAGAATATCGCCGGTATTGGAACAGAATCTGGCGCCACCTCCTGTTCTGAAAAGAGAGAGTCCTCCTGCTCCCCAGAGTTCTGGGGAAGCAGAGGATCACAAGCAGCTGGGTCCAACCCGGCTGTGGCTTTGGCCTTGACCACGAGCAGACCAAACAGCCGGACATTCAGAAGACTCTGGCTCTAGGTCTGACCAATTCTCCTCCCCCCGTAATTCACCCTCCGACAGGGAAGACTGGCTCGCATCCGAGTGGTCAGATGCATAGGCCTCCTGATAAGTGAAATAATCTTCAGTAGGCCCCACAGGCACCAAGTACCCCCCAGGGTCAGATGGAACAGCTGAGATGGGAGGAGCCTGGTGCAGCTCCGCAGTGATGCCCTGACGAATTTCCGCCGTTAACCAGGCCTTAACTGCTGGAGGAATATCTTGAGCCAGCGTGTCATCCTGATGGAGCCCCGCCAAGGTCGCCGAGGGGCCGGAAGGAAGGAGAGTGCTTGTGGAGGCAGGAGCCAACCAAGCTACAGATGCTGGAGCCGCTGAGGCCCCAGAGGCTGGCAGTACCATCTGAGAACTAGACTCTCCAGCCGCATGCGAAGAGAAAGCAATTGGTGCAGGGTCTGGAAGGGCCACTGCCAAACTACTCAGTCCCGCATTCTCCTCGGCTCTGGCGAATTCCTTCTCCAGTGCCTTCTGTCTTTTATGCGCCACCCGCTGTTCAGCCCGGGAAGGTTTGCCATGATCACGGGCTTTAGCCTTGAGCTTTTCTGCGGCCACCAGGCTGGCAGAGCGTGCTTTAGCTGGGGCTTTTGCCAACTTCGCGGCGGCGGGGGGATGACCAGGAGCCCTTGAGTTGAGACATGGAAGGGGTCTCCCCATCCATCCTGTGACAGGGGGAGAAGAATGGGGAAAAAATTAAATAGGAATTTTTTTTAGAGGCCAGCCTCAAACACCCCCCCCCCCGGAGGTGCAGCCAACTCCAGGCCAATAGACCTGACTGCCTTGTCTAGGAAGCCATAATCAGACTGAGTCAAACCTGTCAGGAATCCTACGCAGCTGAGAAGTGAAGGGCAGGCTTATGCCAGTGCCGCTGCCACTGCAGAAGTAGAGGCTGAAAGTTGTTCCTGTCAGCAGAGTAAGGCAGTCTTAAGCCCAAGGCTGCTGCTCCTGTGTAAATGGAGAGAGGAGTATGACAAGTCAGGGACCCCTTCTCCCGCAGCCAAGCATGGAGTATAGCCAAGGTGGGCTGAAAGCGCACCAAGCAGGCCACTCCCATTCAACCTCCAAAGGTGAGCATTGCGAGGCGACCGAGGGTGACCTCTATTCAGTGCACCAATCCGGAACTCAGGTATAGGCTGGTGATCTGACAAGGCACGCTTACCGGGCCTGATGCAATGAAGGTATCAGAAAAAGCCACAAATTGTCTCAAAGCTGTTGCTGGACAAATTGGAAAGGCAAATAGGTGGTTGCAGCCAAACGGCCGAAATAATTGCCCTAGCTGTGGAGCAAGCTATCAGCAAACAAAAAGCCACCAATAAAAAAACTCCAAATGAGTTGCTGGGCAAATTAGTGAAAAACAAAATGGCGGCCGCAAACGAACAGTGATCTAAAATGGCGTTCGCGCTAAAAACTGGCGACCGTTGGGGGCTAAAATGGCGGATCGTGCCAGAGAAAAGAGCCCCAAGCCGCCTGGAGAAGTTTGAAAGGACTGGCCCTGAGCAGCCTGAAGCAGCCGGCACGGAATCGCTTAAGCGAAAGAGGCTAGCCCCGAAGTCACGCTGACAGAACCAAAGCGAAAAAACCGCCTGCCAGCTGATCGAGCCGGCTAAAAATGGCGGTGGGAGCAGCCAGAGCACAAACAGAGCAGTCCGACCAGGCAAGCCTGGAACAGGATGGCCAGACGATCTACTCTGCTCCCTAGCCCAGCACAGAAACGGAAGGTATAAAAAGGCAAACAGTCGAGGCTGTAGCCTGCCCGGTCACCCAAAGGCAAGCGGAGCAGGCACTCACGGTACTGTGTCCACTGACAGCAAAGTCATCCAGGGAAAAGGAGGGAAAATAAAAGAAAAAAATCCTAGGAAGGGTCCAGGAAGGATAGAAATATTTTTAAATTAAACCAAACAATACAAGCCAACCCAAAGCTCAAATGAGTGAAGAAAAACGCATCCAAGAGCTGAGGACTGGATTGAACGACTGAGCAACGTCACAAGGGAGGCGGATGTCCAGAAAATTCAACCCAGTCCATAGAGTTATGAGGCTAGAACAACACATCCTGGACTCTGCCTTCAATGTGAGGGAAAATACATGGGGAAGTTATAGTAGCATTCTCCTAACATTTGGAAGGACACAGACAAAAATGGGCAAGATTGTTTGAGCGAGTGTGAATATTATACAGAAAAAAAAAGTTGTAAGAAGGCATATGGCAAGTGAATGTTAGAAAAACCTTCCTAACATTCAGAGCAGTCTGATAGTGAAGCTAATTACCAAGAGAAATGGGGAGTTCCTTTTATTTATTTATTTAGCTCATTCTTATAAGCTGCCCAACTCTGGAGGGACTCAGGAGTTTCATTAGATGTGCTTAGGTACAGAATGCAAAGTACAGTATCTACTCAGAATACTTTAATTTAGATTTCTATATTGGGCAAAATTTCAGACTGAAAATCTAAATTGTTCTTCCCAACTTTATGATGTTATTTCATTCAACATAAGCTGTGTACTGGTGATTCTGTAATTGGCAAATGTACTGAATACATAGATATGCCTTCAAATTTCTGTTGATTGGTGAGTAAAGTTGTTTTTTCTTGGCTCATTAGAATTTTAACCTTTTCATCAATTTATTAATGAGAGAGGAAACAGTAAGGAGGTGCAACCCTACTAATCAGAATTCCAGTAATATTTTCAAGCCAAAGCACAATCATCTTTAGTGTGGAGTAACTGGAATACTGAAACAGGAATCTCATCCTACAAATAATGACCTACCTCTTTATATTCAACCTGATTATGCTTCAACTTGGTAGTACTACTCACTTTTGAAAGGGCAAGAGCTAGTCTGCCACATTATTACATTGTCATAATATGCCAAATAAATAACTGAAGAGGTTACATTTTATGTTCATTCAAACAGCAATAGCTTACCAAATAACTCACTTTTCTCTGGAAGCATATTTATTTATTACATTTATATGCTGCCCATCTCATTCTGAAAAATGACTCAAGGCAGTTATTTAAATATAAAATAACACTTATTTTTCACTTATGACTAGAATTATTAATTTTGTTTAACAACTACCATTGCTACTTACTGGTAGGAAAAGTCTTTGAGAAGCACAGGGCTTGAACAATTTCTTCCATTCTGCTGCATTCTCAGTTGGAAATGAGATAGAGTACAGAGTATAATTAAATTTTTCATTATGTGTCAAATTATCAAGCTGAAAAAAACAACATGTTTTAGTATTTTTGTATCAAAAGTATATAAGCAAGATTAACTGGTTTCTAACTACTCTATTTCTCATTTTGATTATTAAACAGTATGTTTTCAAGCCTATAAAATTAAGATTTGTGAAAGGAATATATAATACTGACAATATGTTCTCTTATTTTATTGGATTTATAGCTACATTTCTAAAACAAATGGTACTCATTAAATTTACTAAGAAGGTGAGAATATCTTGGAATAGTCACTACTTGTAATTGATGTAAAACACAGAGAAAAATGAATCAACATAAAATGTATCTTAAATGCAAATAATGTGCTTTAGAAAATGGTGTTTAAAAAACCTCTATGCAAATAATTGGGAATACCAAATAACCAAACTCACAACTTATCACAAAAGCATTTTCTATGAAAAGCACCTGTCTTCATGAAAGACAGCTATAGCGTGTGCATATTTAAGGTAAAAAAATGTATGGTTCAGCAGGATACTAATGTTGCCAAACTGAGACTGTATCAGAGGATAATTGAGACAAATGCAATTCATAGAATAAAATCTCTTCATATTTAAGGCAGGTCAAGAAGTCACAATCTCCTGGTTTCTAGGCCAGCATCTTAACTACTATACCAAAGTGGCTCTAAGTTTTATACAAATTTAAGAGGCTATGTGTTTCTTATAAGACTACACTTCTATCATAGTGCAAATGTTAAAATATGCTATGAACATTTTATAGATAAAGGTAGTTCTTGACTTATGACCACAATTGAGCCCCAAGATTTCTATTGCTAAGACAGTTGTTAGTGAATTTGCCCCATTTTACAACCTTTCTTGCCACAGTTAAGTGAATCACTGCAGTTGTTAAGTTAGTAACACAGTTGTTAAGTGAATCTGGCTTCCCCATTGATTCTGCTTATATGAAGGTCGCAAAAGGTGATCACCTGATCCCAGGACACTGCAAACGTCACCAATGTGAGTCAGTTGCCAAGTGTCTGAATTTTGATCACATGACCATGGGGATGTTGCAATAGGTGTAAGTGTGAAAAATGGTCATAAGTCACTTTTTCAGTGCCACTGTAACTTTGAATGGTCATTAAATGAACTGATGTAAGTCAAGGACCACCTGTATTGGATAGCCTGAACAATTTCTAATTACTCACTTTCTTTTCAACTTTAGAGTTCAAAGAACTGGAAACTGCTGTGCAATTGCTGAATACTGTAGTGTAGCTCCACTTATGACTGAGAAGACAGCAGGGGTTCAACACATCCACCATGAGGTCACAATATACCTAAATTACATGCTTTTTGCTCTTGGAAATATACTGTTTTCCAATTACAAAGTAAGAAATATATATTCACAGAATATAGATCACAGATTGGCAGATTTAGATACAGAAACCAAGCAGCCTTAAATTTGGTGGAAAAATACAAACAAAGTTACCTTAATCCAGGCATACATTCTTTTATGAATACTTACTATTTCTCTGAAGTCACTATGTAATGATTCCTCAGCAAAAATATGACACTGAAGATTTTTGATGCTGAAAATAATAGCTGATTTCAACATAGTAACAGTTTCCTCCAATCTTTCACCACAGGCTACCACCGCCAAATGCATCTTTTCAGAAAGCTGAGGCCTTGGGAAATCATATCTGATGCAAAAAATACAAGAAATAATTGTTTCCATGGAAACAATACTAAATGTAAACATGCTATATTACATTTGAAACAAAGATTCTTTGTTCAAATTAGTCATTAATGTTACTTAGCTTTATCACAATTTGAGAAAAAGTAGTTATGACAACCAAGAGAATGACAAGGATATATTTCCTAACTGTTATTAAACCAAGTTTTTAAATCACTTTTTTGTAGTTTTAATTCTAAATGTGTTATAAAAATATATTTTCCTACCTTATCTGCTCATACACTTTTATTTGAAAAAGCATCTCATTTTTGTCAACGAATGTTTAATAAACACATTTGGTTGAGAATGTAGCCCACTTAACTTTCCATCTTACAACAAATTTTTAATATTTTCTCATATTGTAGCTTTCTCATAGTAGCTTTCATTACTAATTTCTTTACAGCCTATTCCTAACAATATTTCCTGCTGCTAACATAAATGCTTTGCGGTAAAGAAAATAAACCAAAAACCAAAAGTAAAAACAATACTAATAGCCAGAAAAAAATGTCAATGTACACACTGTAAAACACATGAACCTTTTGTAATATCAAAATAAATTCCAATAAAAATCAAAATGTTTCAGACAATAAACTGTTAACCTTAAGATGCAAACAGTAAATATATACTGTAAAAATATATATATATTTTTCAGAGTATAAGACGCACCTTTTTCCTCCCTAAAAGTGGCTGAAAATTCAGGTGCGTCTTATACTTCGAATGTAGCTTTTTTTTCCAGCCCTAACTAGGTGCTAACAGATCTTCCCAGCTCTTACCTTGCAGGCTTTTTCATTGTTACTCTCTCCAAAGAATGTTTTTCCAGCCCTAAGTCTTTGCAGGTTTTTTTTTTCATTGCTCTACTTGCTCCAAAGAAGTTGTTTTCTAGCCCTAACCAGGTGCTAACGATCTTCCCAGCTCTTACCGGCTTGCAGGCTCTTTCATTGTTACTCTCTCAGAAGAATGCTTTCCAGCCCTAAGTCTTTGCAGGTTTTTTTTCATTGCTCTACTTGCTCCAAAGAAGTTGTTTTCTAGCCCTAACCAGGTGCTAACGATCTTCCCAGCTCTTACTGGCTTGCAGGCTCTTTCATTGTTATTCTCTCAGAAGGTTTTTTTAAGTCCTAACCAGGAGATAAAATAATGTGCTGCAACTGCTCCGAATAAGTTTTTTTTTAGCCCTAACCAGGTGCTAACGATCTTCCCAGCTCTTACTGGCTTGCAGGCTCTTTCATTGTTACTCTCAGAAGAAGGTTTTTTTTAAGTCCTAACCAGGAGATAAAATAATGTGCTGAAGCTGACCAGACTAAGGATGCTAGCCAGATGAATACCTGGTAGGCAGAATGTTTTCCCCTATTTTCCTCCCCAAAAACTAAGGTGCATCTTATACTCCGGAAAATACGGTAATTAGATGTCTGCCAGAGTTCCCACAGAAAAAAATGACAATAAGGTTATCTTAAGATCTTATTAAATTGAGTAGATGAAAAATATCATCAATTAAGAGATAGTCAAATTCCAGTATCAACATTTCACTAATATGTGAATATATAAGAAAGTCCTGGATGCAACCTATAAGTTTGCATAAGATACTTCATTCTTTTTAATCTTAAATTTATTCTTCAAACTTTAATAAACACCTCACCATATATTTTATGAATTAGAATGTTTTTATTTTAAGAATTAATTTCTAACATCTTCTATTTATACGCATAAGAATAGAGATATAAAAAATAGTTCAAATACTTTCTCTTTTAAAAATCTGAAGGCTTAACTATTGCACTGAATTGAATTCAAATACAAAGCACTCTGTCTTGCGGTAAAATGTTAATTCAGTTCTTGGGTTATCTAGATAGCTCCCAAGCTGTTGACATTAAGGGAGCTACTGAAGACTTGGCTATATCTTTGAGACTTTGGATAGGTGGTGCAGCTCGTTATATGGTGTCAAGGTTCCAAATAGTAATCGAGCAGAAATCAAGAGTCCAAGGCAAAAGGTTCACCAAAGTTCCAATTTATTGCCGATGCCATGTTGGCAACTCAAAGGAAAACCCAAATCCAACTTGTTTCCCAAGTTACCTTTCGATAGGAAACGGCCACACCTTATTCCCCACCCCAATTCGGGTCACATTGCCCACTAAGCTTCTGCCAGCGTGGCAACCCCTCCTTGCAGGTGCTGGACAAGGATGAAGATGAGAATATCATCTAAATAAACGAGCACCCCCTTGTACAAATGGGGTGGAGCACCTCGTTAATGTACTACATGAATACTGCTGGAGCCCCTTGCAATAGCAATAGCACTTTACTTATATACCGCTTCATAGTGCTTTACAGCCCTCTCTAAGCGGTTTACAGAGTTCAGCATATTGCCCCCAACAATCTGGGTCCTCATTTTACCCACCTCGGAAGGATGGAAGGCTGAGTCAACCTTGAGCCTAGTGAGATTTGAACAGCTGAACTGCTGAACTAGCAGTCAGCCTGCAGTCACAGCATTTCACCACTGCACCACTTCAGCTCTTCACTGCAGCCCGAAAGGCATCACTTTGAATTGGATACTCCCCAGGGGGCAGTTGAAAGCGGTTTTCCATTCATCCCCCTCTCGGATTCGGATGCGATAGTACGCTTCTCTTAAGTCCAACTTAGTGAATATCTTGCCTTTTGACAAATGGTTCAGTAAGTCTTTTATGAGGGGGAGGGGGGGAGGTGTTTTGGACGCACACAGCATTGATTCCTCTGAAGTCAACGCATAATCTGACCCCCCCCATCTTTTTTCTCTTTGAACAGCACAGGGGCGGCTACTCTTGACTTCGCTGGCTGGATGAAACCCCTCTCCATGTTTGAGTCAATGTATCTCCTCAATTCCTTGGGAGACATTGAATACATCTTTGGCTTTGGGAGCGTAGCACCCGGCTCGAATTCTATCGCGCAGTCGGTTGGCCGGTGAGGAGGGAGCTTGTTGCATTCTTCCTCACTAAACACCCTCTCTAGGTCAAGGTATTCTCTCGGCACCCTTTGGGCTCCTGGAGGGGCTATCTCCCTCATGGGCGCGGCTAGTTGAGGCTCCGAATTCCCCCCTGCACACCTTTCTCCTTCTGCTGTTTGGTTTCTGAGGGGGGAGTCGGCCCAATGTGTCTATTGAGTTTCCGGTACCCATCTTCCCATCGTATGGTGGGGGTCCATTTATCTAACCAGGCCAGACCCAGGATAATTGCTTCTGGCATCTTGGGGGCTAATATGAATTGAATTAGTTCTTGGTGCCGCGCAAACTGCAGGCTCACTTCCTGGGTTAATAGGGTGGCAGGACTCCCACCCACTAGTGACCCATCCAGTTGTTGAAAACGAATGGGGTTGGTTAAGGGCCTGGTGTGGATCCCCAGTTTATCTACTACTATCTTGCTGATGAGACACCTCGAGCAACCAGTGTCGATTATGGCATCTACTTCCCCTTCTTTTCCCGTATCGGGCAACCAAATTTTGGCTTTTATGAGAAAAGACCAGATGGCTGCACTCACCATCGGGTCGTCTTCCTCCTCGACCCCCTCTTCCCATGGAGGACTCAGTTCCCCCATCGATGGTGGTCCGTTGTTGTCCGGAGGGGGAGGGGACTCCTCTGGCTGCAGGGCCAAACGCCCCGGTTCGGGCGGCTTGCTCAGCTTCCTTCTGGGGGCAGGGGTTGGCCTGGCCCTTTGGAGAGGAAGGGTAGCTGGTGCCAGGCACTTAGTCGCGTGGTGCCTGGCTTGGCCGCATCTGTAACACTTCACTCCCCTCGTCGGTTCCATTCTGAGGGTTGGCCTCGGTCTAGGAGGGATCCTCCGGGGCGGCAGCCTTCTAGGGGGTCGCTCCGCCGGGATCTCTTTCTTGACTCTGACCACCTGGTCCAGAGTGATTGCGGTGGAGTACCACTGCTGGATCTGGCATGAGACCCCCCGTATTTCGCATGCTTTCTTCAGCTCTGGGTCTAGCGCGTCTCGGAATGTGTGCACTAAGAGCCGCTCGGGCCAATCTTGCACTTTTCCTGCTGCTCTCCTAAACTCCCACACTAGTTCCTTCACTGGGCGCCCCGCTTGCTTCAACTCTTTGATATGGGCCTCGGCATCTGCTTGCTGGGACTCATCGCGAAACCTGATCCTCATCAGCTGGATAAGATCGTCCAGATCATCTAATTCAGGGGCCTCTTCGTCGTGGAGCTCTGCCACCCACTCGGACACTTCCCCGTCATTCATCCCCTCGGTGATCTTATCGATCAGCTGTCTATCTGTCTGGAACAGCCCTCGATTTTCATCTACGTACACCAGCACCCGATGGAGGAAGTAGGCCAATTTGGTTGGGTGCCCATCAAATGTGGCTCGAAACCGGGGGGCCAGCCTCCTGGGGCCAAGGGGGGGCGGCTAGCCCAGCCGCGGCTGGCAGAGCAGCAGCTTGCTGCTGGATTCCTCCCATCTGGAGCCCTCCGTACGGCATCTGCTAGCCCCAACCCCCCAAACCCCGGTTGGTTTCTCTTCTTTCTCCATCTTCCCTGAGTCTTCTGTACTGCCCAGCTTTGGGTTGGAACTGGGGCTCAGGACCCCATCCAGTGCCCCAGGAAAGGGGTAGCTAGGTAGAGTTTTTAAATGAGATTTGGGTTAATGTCAAGGTTCCAAATAGTAATCGAGCAGAAATCAGAGTCCAAGGCAAAAGGTTCACCAAAGTTCCAATTTATTGCCGATGCCATGTTGGCAACTCAAAGGAAAACCCAAATCTAACTTGTTTCCCAAGTTCCCTTTCGATAGGAAACGGCCACTGGTTCCCCACCCCAATTCGGGTCACATTGCCCACTAAGCTTCTGCCAGCGTGGCAACCCCTCCTTGCAGGTGCTGGACAAGGATGACCTTGGAGAAGCCACGAAGAATGTGCTATCTGCCGCTTCTCACGCTCTCTGCTTTCCCCCTCCCCATTTCTCTGTAGAACGTTCTTCTATGTAGAATGGTGTCAAACGATGCTTTGACATATGGGTTCTTTGTTCATATGTCCATCTTCATAGTGTTTATGATTATTTTTGTATTGTTCTCACCTTTTTAATTGTAAGCTCTCCAAAGAGTCAGGCAGCCTTCAAACTGCTAAATGACTCCTAAAGTCACTTTAGGTTGATAATGAATCTTAAAAGAGAGTGGAATCATGGCTCCTTACAGGAAAAAGTTGCAAAGAGTGCAGTAAAGAACAGGATCCAACCTAACTTACTCTCATAAAAGAGGTTTGTAACTCATGTCATTTCTGGCTTCTCTGTTAGTCTTGGCTCAACTCTGCTGGAATCAGATTTTAAAGCCAAAATAAAATACTGTTCCTTTTTACTGCTTTTATTGTTTTGTGAGCTGTCCAGAAATGTGGTTCTTAATGTGAGGGGAGATGTATGTATGTATGTATGTATGCATGTATGTAATAGGACAAACAGGAAACCCTAGCAGCAAGAACAGATCTTATACATACTGTTTTAAGTAATATTTGAGCATTTTTGGTTACTCTTAAATAGGTAAACATCTGAGATACAGTGAAACCTTTCTTTTTTAATGAGCATTTTTGGCTTGCAATATCCCTGTATTCCTGCCAGCATAATGTAAGATGTCATCAGTATGTTGAAGATATCCAGCTTCACATCTCCCACCCAAGTGATACCACAGAGTCTTGGTGTCTGGAAGTTGTGGGGATTGTAATTGGCTTCAAATCAGCCCTAGCAACACTGACTGGCTTTGGGTATAGCTACATCCTTCCAAGAATTTTCCATCTTTAGTTCTGTTTGGGGGCCACACTACCCCAAGCAGAAACACCACACAATTTGGGGGTCCACCTGGACTCCAAACTCCTGTTCAATGAAAAGGAAGCAACTGGGAGGGGGAGGGCTTTCCACAATTTTGTGTTTCTGCCAATTGGACTTTCTTAGACAGCAAGGCCCTTCTCATAGCAATTCATGCCTTTCACGTCCCAAATGGAATGTACTTTACATGGAGCTAACCTTGAACAGAATCCAGAAGTTATAGCTGGCAGATAATATCTCGGCAGTTATGTGCACACCTTAATCAGTGTACATTATACCTTTGCTCTGTGAGCTGCATTGGCTGCCAGTATGTTTTTAGTGCTGGTTGTGCCGAAATATTATCTACCAGGTACAACTTCTGGATTTGGTGGGAGCCAGGAAAAGAACCCTTTCTGTTGTGGCCACACTTTGGAATATCATTTCCACTGGCCCCAATCCTGTTGTCCTTTTGCAACATTTACAGACTTGGTTCTGTCACTGGACATGGGAATCAGCAGGTGTGGTTGACTCTGTGCAATGATTGTGCTGTTTTGTTATTGGTGAATTTGTTTTTAGCCCAACATGTTGTTTCTGGTTTTTATGTTGTTTTAAATATTGTTAGTTGCCCAGATCTATTCCTCATGACTGTATTAGAGAAAGGAAGAAAATAAAGGATGTATGACACAATTAAACCATGGTTCCACTATTAAGCACCCAATGTTATATAATTAACCAGCAGTCATATTGTGTAAATCATGTCCAAAGTGATCTATAAGTATTAGTGCTGAAACAACCAGATCCCTAAAATAAGGAAACATCACAATAAGCCAGAGTAATTTTAATGACACTACAATATTTTTCAAACTTACAAACCTTTATTATTCCACTAACCAAAAATAGTGACATTCTACAGAAAAATAGTTCTTTTTTTATTCAAGTTTTTTATTGTATTTCCATATACTGTATTTTTCGAAGTATAAGACGCACCGGAGTATAAGATGCACCTGAGTTTTGGGGGAGGAAAACAAGGAAAAAAGGCCTCTGCCTCCAAGCAATTTGCCAAACAGCAAACAGCACAGATAATATACACTGTTTGCTGTGTATTTCTGTATGTGTGCCTGACCCATAGAAATAGCAAAGAATTGGAAAAATGTACATTATGCCAGAAAGTTTTCTAAAATGTAGTCACACTAACTCCTCCCAATTATTTAAATAGATCTACTCCAAGGTAAGTCAGGATTTAACTCTAATACTAAACAGGACACTGTTACATTTCAGACTATACTTGTACAGAGCTGTTAAAATTAATTAAAATTTCTGGAAGTATACATTATTCTCTATTATTTAAAAGAAGATACAATAGCACTGGGCCTCTTCAGAGCAAGCATTTATTTTTTAAAAAACTTCTTTATTTTGTTAAGTTGTCTAGATTTACAGGGGTCTCCAACCTTGGCAACTTTAAGACTTGTGGACTTCAACTCCCAGAATTCCATAGCCAGCAAAGCTAACAAAGCTGGCTGTGGAATTCTGGGAGTTGCACAAGTCTTAAAATTGCCAAGGTTGGAGACCCCTGGCCAGGGGTGAAATCCTCCCGGTTCGCTCTTACCTGTCGGTCGTCGCAGAGCCGATGGAGCCGGTGGCGGGGCTTTCCCCGCCCGCTTCCCCTGCCTGCCTGGACGCCGCCATTTGAGTTCTTTTGCCCTCTGCGCATGCAGAACGCAGAACGCATGCAGAGCGAACCGGGAGGATTTCACCCCTGCCCCTGGCTCTAGAACAATAATAAAGCAGTCTTTAGAAAATAAGTCTAATAATTTGAACATTCTACAGACATTTATAGTTATTCGCATACCTCCCTACGACCGGTCAGGGCCCACAGAGTTGGCCTCCTCCAGGTCCCATCGACCAAGCAATGTTGGTTGGCGGGGCCGAGGGGGAGAGCCTTCTCTGTGGGAGCTCCCTCCCTGTGGAACCAGCTTCCCCCAGAGATCAGGACTATCCCCATCCTGCTGGCCTTCCGTAAAGCAATAAAAACTTGGCTCTTCCGGCAGGCGGGGTGAAAGTGAGACCAACTAGACTAGATATGGGTCTCCCCCCTTGATTGTGAATGTGAGATACTCTTTTTAATTTTTGTACTTTTAATTATTGTATTTTTTATACTGTGGAATGGATTCTGATATGTTGTGAGCCGCCCAGAGTCCACCGTTGGGTGGCATAGAAATCCATTTAAATAAATAAATAAATAAATAAATAAATAAATAAATAAATAAATAATAAATAAATAAATATTCACTTACCCCTGTTTGCATCCAGTTCAGCAGAAAATAAAAATCTGTGGGTCTCTCCCAGCAATTTGCCTCTTTGCAGTTTCAGTTTCAGTTTCATTTTAGCACGTGGCAAATCAGCTGGGGATCGGGAAGCTGCTAAGGACTTGCTTGTCTTAACAGGCTCTTCCCTGTTCGCTGCAAACAGGTAAATTGCTGGAAGACTGAGGCCAAAGGGTGGGGGTGGCTGGCTGGGTGGGGCTACATTCGGTGTATAAGACGCACCCAAGTTTTCACACTCTTTTGGGGGGTAAAAAGGTGCGTCTTATACTCCCGAAAAATACGGGAGACATTTTACATATTTATCATCTTATTTCAATCTTTTATACATTCATTTCATATTTATACATATTTCTTATATTTATCTTATTGCTTTATTTTAGTTCAGGATTGCTTTTTCTCCCATCCACCCTTTATCTTATAACCCCTCCTTCCATTTCTTCTTTCCTTCCCTTCTCCTCCTCCTGAACTACTTTCTTCCTCTCTCTCCCCTCCTCTTCTTTCCTTCCTCTCCTACCTTCTCTCCTCTCTCACCCCTCTTTACCCTCTTCTCTTACTTCTCCTTCTCCCTCCTTTCCTCCTTCTTTGCTATATTTTCTCTTTTTTGGGATAGTTTTCCAGCAACCCTGAATTCTTATACATAATCTTATTTTATTCCCAATTATTCCATTTGTAATCTTTTACTTTAATTCTTTTATTTTAATGTGTTTGTCATTTAAAATCTTCCCAATTTCTGATTTCCCCCCCCCTTTCCCCCCCTTCTCCCTTCCCACCCACCCCTAAGTCCCTTCCCATCCCCTACCCTCTTTCAATTATTACTTCTGGGAAATAACCTTATTCATATTCATATATATTTCTGTAAATTCCATGTACCATAAATCACCTCTAAGTACATCCATACATTTTCCTAGATATATTCATTTTTTCTAATCTTTACCACTTTAATCGTTTAACATCATCATCTAAATTTCTTTATCTATTACATTTATCTTTCACATATGTTTTAATACTTTTGGTCATTTCATCTTTTCCCCAATTTTGTTTAAATTACTATGATTGCCCTTAATTTATAATTTACCACTGAATCTCCATCCATTGACTAATAATTTTAGCAAATTCCCAATGTTCACCAACCTACTATTCATCATTAAATATTTCTACATAAAATCACATTTTAGAATACATAAATATTCACAAAAAACCTTCAAATGATTATACAGCTTTATAGTGCTCATATCATTTTATAACAATCCATCTTTTTCATTTACTAATATAACCCTTAATACTAAAATCTTATATAAATACCTTGAACTAAACATTTATGTCAAATTAATATCTAAATATCATCAGTACTGTTACAATATATCTTTATACCCCTCTTATTTTCTTAACCTCCTACTTTTCATCCATTTTCCATCTTTCCTTTTCTCTTTTTTATCTTCCCCTTTTTCTCTTATTTTCATAAAAGTAACTTTTTCTTTTTCTTTATTTTCCTTTTTAGATATACTATTTGCTTAACTCATAACTCTCTTTCTCCCAGACTCTTCTCCCTACTATCCTTATTTTTTTGTTTCTTCTGTAACCACCATTCCTCTTTTATTTTATCATTGTCACTGTAAAACCCAGTGTAATTTTCATTAATTTTCCCTTCAATATCAACACTATCCATCGTAATAAATTCTTTGTTCTTTATCTTCCAACTTCATTTCAATTTTCTTATCCTTTCTCAATTCCAAAAGGCAAGTTTTTATATCTTCATGAATGAATAGTAACATCACCTTCAGCTCTTCATAAAAAGATAACTCCATTTTGTCCAGTTAAATCAGATATAGGTATTTAAATTGTAGCTTAAGTCTTTTTCCTCTCGTTGTGTTACAGTCTGTTCCAGTTCAAAGACTTTTCTCTCACCAAAACATTAAAACATCCCACGTAGCCAGATGGTTAAACACTTCTTTTTTCTCTTTAATAGTTCACAGCCTTTTTAAAAAAATCAAGGTCACAGTCTAATCTTAAAAAAAAAACTTTTCCATTTCATGTTGTAGTACTTTCTTTTAGTCAGCAGATGGCACTGTCAGCTCCTCAGTATCACAAAATCATTCTTAAAATGTAAATATCCAATATATTTCAAATCTTCTTCAAAGTATTTTTTCCAAATCTCCAGTTTCTTTAATTTTGTCCAAATCCAATTACATAGATCTCAGTAATCTCTTTGGGCTTAATCTTTGTTGTATTGCAATCATTCTATGATGTTTCCAAAGTGCTAATTAGCTGCCCTCTTCCGTTCTGGAAAACCCCCAGCTAATCTCTTTTCAAATTTTCTGCATTTCTGCATTTAAATAGGCCAGTCACTCACCCAGATCCAGCACATTGCTTTGTCTCCTCTCCTGCTTTAGAAACTTTAATCTTTGATCTTCTTAGCTAGATGGATCCCAGTTCTTTACTTTCTTCTTTCTGCTCGTGGTCGTTCCCTCTAATGGCGCTCGAAGCGCCCTGTACAGCTGCCATTAGAGGGAACGACCACGAGCAGAAAGAAGAAAGTAAAGAACTGGGATCCATCTAGCTAAGAAGATCAAAGATTAAAATCCCTTTACCCTCCAAGGAGCCTGCAAGGTCCTCACTTCTTCCCTCCCCCTCCAGGGGAGATCCAGCTCGGTTCAGACAGAACCGAAGCCCCCAAGCGGCTGCAAGATCGACATCCCCACGGAGCTTCCACGGGAGAGTCGCGTCGAGGGAAGCTGACCACGCCTTCTCCTACAGAAAAATAGTTCTGAATTTTGTCTATTAATTTTGCTTCAAGCACATTCATTACATTTACAGCTAAAGACTTTGTATACTTATCAACAGGTACACCTCATTTGCTTTTAAAAAACTTTTGTTTTTTACAGAAACAGCTGTACAGAATTACAGCTTCAAAGTCAAACTAAGCTTCTTGTGGCCCTTGTTGGTGCTGGGCAAGCCTCAGGCACTCGGGGAGATGCTCCATGTGGTCTCCGGGGTGGCGGCTGCTTCTCTCAGCTGCTGCTGTTGCTGGGAGAGCATCTTGCGCAGCACAGTGAGTGTAAGGTATGTCTTTCCAGCCACAATCAAGGAACGAACTTCTGAGCCAAGCAAAGGTTTTCAAAAGGATTTCCGTTATTTGCATCTGTATAACATCCATTCAATTCAAAGCAAGGTCTAAATGCCTTCAGGCAAGACAAGTCTTTTTAACCTTAATACCCCACCCCATTCAGCATAATCAATCCACAAATGTGTGACAGATAGTTACATTCCCACCGTCTCTCTTCCGTTCAAACTGACATATAATTACCCTCATAAAACCCTATCTTAAGATGAAGAGGCTCCCAGGCGCCTGGGATCCGGATATGTTATAACCTTTTGATCAAACAGAGCCAAGACCCCCTTCTCCTTCTGAATGGCAGAGTCTGGACTCTGACAGTGAGCCTCGGTAGCTCAGGGAGATGCTCCATGTGCTCTCCAGGTCGGCAGCTTCTTCTCTCCGCCGCTGCTGTTGCTGGGAGAGCGCCTTGTGCAGCAGAGTGAAATATAGCAGCCATGAGCCGCTGCTTTCCTCTAAGTCCCATCCGGAAAGCGCCGTGGAGAGAAGCAGCCGGGTTGAATGCTGCTTCTCTCCGCTGCATTTTCCAGATGGGACTTACAGGACCCAAAGTGGCAGCTCACGGCTGCTAAATTTCACTGTGCTGCGCAAGACGCTCTCCCAGCAAGAGCAGTGGTGGAGAGAAGCAGCGCCGACCTGGAGAGCACGTGGAGCATCTCCCTGAGCAACTAAGGTTTGCCCAACACCAACCGCAAGAAGCTCTGTGGCCGCAAGATGTTGCTTGATCTTGCGGCTGCTTATAAACTGCATAAACATAAACTGCATAAACAGAACAAATTTTCCTTCCTGGCTAGAAATGTTGAAAGAGTAAAACTTTGAATGAATAAAATATCAGTCATCATTTACCCTTAACTGATTCCCAGGTTATTTGGTAGCTTTCTATTTTTGTGAATAAGTTATTTTTCAGGAATAAAGTTTTCAGAAGCATTTGGCTCTTATGCTGGGAGATGCCCCAATTCAGCTGGAATGTTGATGGAACACAATAGGAAATCTCCCTTTCCCAAGAATAAAATTTAAATAAATAAATGGTTCCAGTTTTTCCTTTTAAACAGGGGATCAGGTTTTCTGCTTAATGGTGCTTGGAGAGAAAAAAAACCCCGATGGCCTTTTTTATCATTTCAATAAAGGCAACAAAATAATGATGTGAAAAAAAGTTAAGCTGCATCAGGTTTATCCTGACTAATTCCACACACTGATTTCAGAGAGATTTGGGCCATGCAGCCCAATAAAATATCTATTCAAATTCTTATAAACTGCATTTTTCGGCCAAATGAGCAGTTGTAGCAGCATTATAAATACAGCCATGAATGCAAAAATACCAACACCATAAATCTGAAAATAAATTTCACACAGAGCCCACAATGTCTACCCAGCAATTTTGAAAAAGAACTAGGCTGGAGTCCCAAAAGCTGCTCAGCTGAAATGTTCTTGAGCTTTTTTGGGTTTGAACTGTGAATATAATTCAGAAGAAGCTTTGCACAATGTGTGAGTCAAGCCAAATAGGACTTTCATGTTAACTTACATACCTGGTGTGAGAGTGAGAGAGAATACTGAAAGAACCGAGAACTCCGAAATTGAAAATAATCTTCCTGACTGTTGGACACAGTATAACAACTTTAAAGAAAAATATGAGGGACTTGAAATTTCCAGCAAAAAGTTAGGTTACAAGTGCTAAATTTGACTTCACAAAAGAAAGAAGTGTCCATGTATCAAAAGAATGGAAATATTTCCAGATTGAGGCAGCAGGGAAAAACAAAGAGGTACAACAAGTTTTCTAAAAAAATAAATAAATGAAAGAACATTTTTCATCAAAAGCTCATAACATTTGCACAGAGAACTTAAAACAATGTGAACAGGATGCAATAACAAAAGGAATAGATAGGATGACTGAAAAATATTTAGGTACACCTTGTAGAATATTCAATACAGCCTGGCACAAAAATGTAAATTATTTTCAGACATAGAAGATGACATAGAAGTGCAAATTAAAAATGGACTAGATATGGGAATAGGATTGCATTCACATAAAACTGCAGTGAAAATAGTTGATTTCATTGCAAAATAAATTAAAAACAAATTATTTGCTAAAATTATTGAAAAAAATCTGAAAATATGTTTGATTACTGACAAAGCCTCAACTATATCTTGCAAATCAGTTCTGATACTTTTCTTAAAAGTTGAGGATTCAGTTACCTCACCAACAATTTTTGTTGAGCTAGTTGAGCTGGAAAAACAAGATGCAGACACAATATGTTCTTCAGTTATGGAAAGTTTAAATAATGTTGGTTTTACTAAGAACTACCTAGAAAAACATTTAATAGAATTTTGCTACAATGGTGCCAGTGTTATGCTTAGGAGAAAATCTGGAGTGAGCACTAGAATAGCAAAAGAGTTTCCAAACATCATAATATGGCACTGCTTAAACCATTGCCTCCAACTTGTTTTAGATGATTCGATAAAGGAAATAAAGCAAGTAAATCATTTAAAAATATTTATTGATAAGTCATCAATCCAATAAGAACCAAACTGAATTTACCAAAATATCCAAACAACTTGGAATTGAAATTATAAAGATTGGTAGAGTTTTGGGACAAGATGGTCTGCCTGTAGTTTAAGGTCAACCCTAGCTGTGTGGCGTGCATCATTATTTTCTTTCAAATGAAAACTACTTAGTTACGACTGCCTGTCTTGAAAATATATATATTATTACTGATTTAGCATTGATGATCGACATTCTAAATGAAATGTCTCCTCTTTCAAATGCACTGCAAGCAAGAAATGTAGACATCATAAAGGCTTGTGATGAGATCAATTAAAGCATTTGAAATGCTTAGAAAGGAAAAAAAAGTGCAAACGAAAAAAAAATTGATGGATTAATTACTTCAGAAGCCTTCAAAAATATAAAATTTGTAGAAAATCATCTATTTGTTACGCTTCCTCAGGAAAGACTTTTAGAAAGCATCGTAACAAATTTGAATAAAAGACTAATGGATTGTGAACATTTAAAAATAGGTAGCCAATTTCAAGACATGAATAAATTAAAATTTATCAGTTTTTTGGAGCCAATTACTGGAATATTGAAGAAGTAGTAGTTCCATGAAAAGTAGCTGAAGAAAAATTGCTTGCATTTAGTGACATTTTAAATTATCAAATTAATATTAACGATTATCGAAATTTCATAGAAAACATTTTTAAAAATTCCCAGAAATATGCAATTCCTGACAGTATTAAAAAAGCTAAAGATATTGTCAGAACAATTACTGTAAGTTCAGCAGAAGCAGAAAGGGGTTTTTCACAAATGAACATCATATGTTCAGAGAGAAGTCCCCTAACTGTTTCTAATATAACAAACCTAATGACTATTAATCTAATTGGCCTACCTCTACCAGAATGGGACCCTATTCCTACAGTCAAAAAATGGTTGAGAGCACATCACAGAGCCGACGATGCTCGAGTTAAACTGAAGAAAAGTGCAAGTGAGGACACCAATCAAACAGCAATTTGGAAATACCTTAAATAGCAGTTTTATTGTTTTTTGTTATCTAGTAGTTTTTCATTAATATTTTAAAACTCTTTCTTGTAATAAAATCTAGTTTTGTGTACCTTTTTTATTGTTCTTATTTAAGTATTAAATGCATGAAATAATAAACTACCTTCTGGTATATCTTTTTTATACTTAAAACAGTCATTAGGGCAAAGAAGTGATGTCGAGTTGGCCACGCCCACCCAGCCAGTCATTAGGGCAGAGAACCAGTTGTTAAGTTATTTGAATCCCACCACTGGTAATGTATCACAGGGAAAAGAGAGAAAAGGGCTGTCCAGCTCTGCCAGGGCTAACATTTGTCTATTCAATTATACCTCTTTCTGAGGGTAAAAGTTTGTTCTCACTGACATCCCCTAAACTCCACTGAAGATGTTAGTGTTAGGTCCCTATCAGAACGCTGCCATTCTGGAAGGGAGGGTGGAGGCATCGTGGGCCACATAGTTTGCATGCTTTCGCTTTGCTGTAGTTTGCTGCAGCGACTCCTTCTGAACTGGTCCGGGCTGGGTATCCAAGATCGCAGTGCTCCAAACATGAACTCTTCACCATCCAGCCTCGATGATTTCCAAAAAACCTTTGTGGCATATTATTGGCAACTGATGGACACATGATATCAAAGGGGGGGAGGGTTTGAAAGGGAAAAGTTAGCCTAATGCTTCACATCTGAATTTCAGACTCCGCCTGACTTCTCTGTAATCACTCTCTCTCAGTAAAAGTTCCTTTTGAAATGTAAATTGTTTCAAGAGTTTTACTTTCTTGGGAAGGTAGTTGAGGCAGATCCTTACACCTAGCCTGGTAATGAAACATTTGGAAACCAACCCACATGCTTGGAGAATGAACATTTACACTCATCCTACATCTGAGCTATAGATATTTGCCACTATTGCATATCTCTTTCTGTTGATCTACCAATAGGAAGAAAACAAAGGATTCTATTTTTCCCTCAAAAATGTATTTCACCATCTTAAATTTTGACTAAAGCTATCAGCAGCAAAATTTCAATTAAAAAATTAAAAAGTCACATATTGTATTTTTCGGAGTATAAGACGCACTTTCCCCCCCCCAAACGAGGGTGGAAATGTTGGTGCATCTTATACACTGAATACAGCTATTTTTGGCCTCCTAAAGCCTGACCCTGTGCGAAAATGGGTGCGTAGAAGGTTTGGGAGGTCTGCAGAGTGCTGCTGGGGGAGGGCAAAAATTCCCCCATTTTTGTGAAAATGGCCCATTTTTCACAAAAACGGGGTGCGCAGAGGGTTTGGGAGGTCTGCAAAGTGCTCCTGGGGGAGGGCAAAAATTTTTTTTTCTTACTTACCTCTTCAAAATCTTGGTGAGTCTTATACACCGGTGTGTCTTATAGTCCGAAAAATATGGTAATTACAACATATATTGCAGACTTCATTGCTTTATGGTATGATCTTAGTAACTTTATACATTTATAAAAACACTCCTGTACCCACATTTGGGACACTTTCTTAGGCTGGTTAGATTATAATTACAACAACTAGTTAGTATACATATTTTAAAGTATATATTATTTAAAGAAATGCATAATTTAAAAAGAGGAACCTTTTTAAAATAAATTAAATCAAAATGACCTTTATGTCTATTAAAGTATAATGTGACAGAAAAAAACCTAAAGAGTTGGGTAATTGCATCAGCATTTTTCTACCTTTTGCAATACTTATTAGCATGTCTAAATTGGTAATGAGTAATTAAGATTGTGGCAAAGCCTACCTATGGGTAGCTTCCCAAAAGCAGTTCTTTCCACAAACATCAGAAGGCAGCATCCAAAAGGAATTCCAGTAAGATACAGAAATATTCTTACACCTAACAGGGTAAGACAGAAACAATCCTGTGTGAATATTGTGTTTTATCATTAGAGATTGCTGTGGAATATTTTACTTGCTCCTTTCAAAGAAAGTCATTACTAAATGATAATGCTGGTCTGTGACTGTAATAAAGATTAATTGATTGATTACTAAATGATCTGCTCCACTCCTTGAAGACATAACTTCCTCTAGTTGTGTTAAGTACACTGTACTATATCAAGATAAATCAAATAGGATCAAAATTTAATCGAAAAGCAGTTTCCGTGTAACGTCAAATCTTACAGACGTTAAATTCAGTGGTACTTATTAGATAAGTATGGATAATAGCTTAGTATTTGTCTTATCATATATTTACTATGTTTGCTATTAAACTTGTTTTTATACTATACTATTTGTACAGAGCAGATCCTGCCTATAAATAATAAAAATGTCAGTGACATATAAAAGAAGTGAAAAAATTGTAACTTTTAACCAATGAACAGAGGTGGGTTTCAGCCAGTTCGGACCTGTTCAGGCGAACTGGTTGTTACGATTCTGCGCAGTTCGGCGAACCGACAAATCACACCACTGGCTAGCCCCGCCCATCCTGCCCCTCACAGCCCCACCACTTACAGCCACTTTTCTCGCCTCGTCTGCTTTGGCCGCTCGCTTGCCACGGTAGCGCAGTGGTTAGAGTGCAGTACTGCAGGCTACTTCTGCTGATCACCGGCTGCCAGCAGTTTGGCAGATCGAATCTCACCAGGCTCAAGGTTGACTCAGCCTTCCATCCTTCCGAGGTTGGTAAAATGAGGACCCAGATTGTTGGGGGAAATATGCTGACTCTGTAAACCGCTTAGAGAGAGCTGTAAAAGCACTATGAAGCGGTATATAAGTCTAAATGCTATTGCTATTGCTATTGCCTTGCTCCCAGATTGCCTAGACCCACTCTGGTTCCCTCGCCGGCTCACCCGCTTTCCTGGCTCCCCAGCCGTCGCAGCTCGCCTAGGCCCTAGAACATGTGGCACCTGCGGCCCAGCTGCTCTCCAGTTCCCTCGCCCGCTTTCCTGGCTCCCCAGCCGTCGCAGCTCACCTAGGCCCTCTCCAGTTCCCTCGCTGACTCGCCCGCTTGCCTGGCTCCCCAGCCGTCGCAGCTTGCCTAGGCCCTAGACCATGTGGCACCTGCATCCCTATCTGGCTTCTTCGCTCCCAAGCCTTCGCCGCACCCTAGTTTTAGGTAAGTTGCTGTTTTATTTTACACCTCACCCCCGGGGTTGCATGCATTCCTCCAGAGAAATCTATGTTAGCTGCCAACGCTCGGATAGAAGCCCTGGGTCAAACTACGCCCCCCCCGGGTCATAGCAATTTATCCAGCCTGCGGCCTGCCGCACTCAGACGAAGGGCCACAGCGCAGGCGCAGGGAGGCACGGGCGCAGGTGGGCCAAAACGGTTTGGGTTCTTCTTACCTGTAAGAGGTCCCATCCAGAAAGCGCTGCAGTGGAGAGAAGCAGCCGCCGACCTGGAGTATGTGAAGCCCAAGCGACCAAGGCTCGGTCAGCAATAACCGCAAGATGATGTTGCTTGATCTTGCGGCCGCTTCTTGCAGCCCTTGGTGCTGGGCGTGCCTCGGGCGCTCGGGGAGATTCTCCACATGCTCTCCGGGTCAGCGGTTGCTTCTCTCTGCTGCTGCTGTTGCCTCTCATCTTATGCAGCACAGTGAAATTTAGCAGCCGTGAGCCACTGCTTTCCTCTAAGTCCCATCGCTGCGGCGAAGAGAAGCACCCAGAACTTCTGGAGACAAGCAGATCCACTGGTTAATTGTTCTCACTGTCAGGAAGTTTCTCCTTAGTTTTAGATTGCTTCTCTCTTTGTTCAGTTTCCATCCATTCCATACATTGCCCCCCCTTCTTGGTGGCAGCCCATCAAAAGCCTTTTTTGTGACCTGCCTATCACACTCTTGGGCAAAGCATGTGAGCCATTTCCTCCTTTCAGTGGTCCATGAAAATACATCTATAGTATGCAGATGCAGATAATAAAGTTGAAAAACGGTGAACAACATTTTTACAGAACTATAGATACATTGAGGCCGGGCATGACAAGGAGTGGCTGGGAGGGGAGGGGTGAGGCACCCCTTGATGTGAGTGACATTGAGTTGGCCACGCCCACCCAGTCACATGACCACCCAGCCACGCCCACCCAGTCATTAGGGCAGAGAACCGGTTGTTAAAAAATTTGAATCACACCACTGCCAATGAACATAGATTTATGTTTTAGTGCTATTTTTGTAGTCATTTCTATTTATTGCTTGTGAATAATTTATTTCCTTCTAATATTCTATTTGCACATCATTTTGGCTAGTGTCTACTTTTTTCTTGTATTTAAAAAATCATGTATTACATTGTATTTCATAGGACAATAAGTTGCAAGTCGCTAAGTCAAAAACTAAACATATTTCTAAGAAGCATCTATTTCTTCTTGAATGTTCGCTAGGCTAAATTAATATACATTTAAATTTTAAATAATTTTAAATTTTAAAAGTGAGATTGAATTGCTATGTAGTCAAAGCAGCATTGCTTTGCTACAACCTAAGATTGAAGTAGTGAATACTGAGGTGAGGAGCTGAGGTGGCGCAGCGGTTAGAGGCAGTACTGCAAGTCACTTTAGCTGACTCTGATCCGCAGGTCAGCGGTTCAAATCTCACCGGCTCAAGGTTGACTCAGCCTTCCATCCTTCCGAGGTAGGTAAAATGAGGACCCAGATTGTTGGGGGCAATGTAAAATATACATTGCTTACTGGTGTAAACCGCTTAGAGAGTGCTTGCACTGTGAGGCGGTATATAAATCTCACAAAATAAATAAATAAATAAATAAATTCTTCCTGAGAGGAGATGCTGCTGAGGCTTCCCAATGAAGTCAAGTGGATGGGTCTCAGAATCTATGCTTTTTGGGATCTTTCCTCTGCTGTGGAATATCATGCATGTAAAGGCATATGGGGATAAACATTTGGTGATTAATAATGGATGGGAAGTATCACAGTTTGGATTTTTACTAGATTATGCTTTATTATATTTTTATGAAAACTAGATGGGTTAATATAGAGATTGCTTACTTACACTGATACTTTTATGATAATAAACAGCCCAAATTCTTTAATATTTAGAGTATACAAACTGTTATATGAACAAATAAAATGCTAGAGTACTTAGGAAGCATTTTTTATAAAAAGACCAAGGTACAACACCAAGTAAATATTCAAGTAGAATTAAAATGCTGATTATTGTGAAAGGGATGAGACCACCAGGAAACTGATGCAAGGGAAAGTGTAAAGAGATATTATTGAGATATTGTACAATTGAATGAAATATTACTGTGGGACAATTATACTTCCATATCATCCATATTAAATACAGCTAATTCTTGCTTAACAAATTGATGTGCATAGTAATTATGCTACATAAATTTGGTAGGATTATTAAAAATGAAAAATAGTATTGCCTTTTTTATGATCAATGCACTTAATTATTTAGTGCTTTTCATACCATATATAATATGGTACTAATAAAATAGTTTTAAAAAGTGAATCACATGGAATATACAGATATATAAAAACCTCTACTAAACAAAATTCGAAATAATAAGGATATTAAGGGAACAAAGATTAGAAACCAGGAGTATAAATTACAGGCATTTGCCGATGATCTCGTATTTTTTATAGAAGAACCAATTGAAACAGGGCAAAAACTGATTAAAGAGATAGAGGAATACGGAGAATTGGCAGGATTGAAAATCAATAAACAAAAAACTAAACTATTAACAAAAAATATGACAATAAAACAAAAAGATGAATTGGAAGAGAAATTAGGCTTACAAACAACCAAAACAATTAAACATCTAGGGATAATACTAACAAATAGATGTTCATCTATTAAAAAAGACAATTATGACAAATTAGTAAACCAAACAAGATTAGAATTAGAAAAATGGAAAAAATTACAGTTATCATTATTAGGGCGTATAGCTGCAATTAAAATGAGTATACTGCCAAAATTTTTATACCTATTCCAAACAGTTCCGATCAAATTAGAGACTAAATTTTTTACTAATTTGAATAAAATTATATCTAAATTTATATGGCAAAACAAAAAGCCAAGAATCAAATTAGCGAATTTACAGGATGATAAGAGCAGAGGTGGTCTAGGGCTCCCTGACTTGAAACTTTACTACAAAGCAGCATCCTTGGAGTGGATAAAAGAATGGATAAATTTAACTAACAAAAGAATACTAACACTAGAGGGCCACGACCTACAAATGGGATGGCATGCTTACATATGGAAAGATGGAACTAAGCCACAACTTAGCTTCAACCAACACCTAATTAGAAAATCTTTGTTAAAAACATGGTATGAAATCAAAAAGAAGAACTACATGAAAATCCCCAAATGGCTTTCAATTATAGAAGCCATGACCTACCCCAACCTAATTGATATAACCAAAGCAGCAAAATATAGCGACATATTAGATCTGACAGGGAAATTAAAAAGTAGAGAACAATTGGCGAAACAAAATAAAAATATTGATTGGTTGACTTACTTACAATTAAAAACTCGACACAAAAAAGATACTGAGGGTATGGGTATAGAAATGGAAATGCAAAAACTGGATAAAATTTTGATTGGCCCGGACGAAAAAATAATATCAAAACTATATAAATATCTGCTGGAATTCGATAAAATGGAGGAAATTGTCAAGGAACCCATGATAGCATGGGCAAAAAACGTAGGCCACAACATACACTTAGCTGACTGGGAGAAAACATGGAATATAAACTGCAAAATAACTAAGTCAACAGCATACAAAGAGAATTATTATAAAATGTTTTATAGATGGCATTTAGCTCCATCAAGATTGGCCAAAATATACCCAAAAATGAATTCGGCTTGCTGGAAATGTAAAAAAGACGTAGGTACCTTCTTTCATGCATGGTGGTTGTGTCCCGAAGCAAAGGGCTACTAGAAAAAAGTGCATGCCTGGTTACAAGAAATTACTGAGAGAACAATGGAATTTACCCCAGAATTTTTCCTTCTGGGGATAATGGAAAAACAACATCCAAAAAATATACAATATTTAATACTACATATTACAACTGCGGCAAGAATAACATATGCACAATATTGGAAAGACAATCAAATCCCACCAGAAAATATACTAATGGACAAAATATATAGATGTGCTGAAATGGACATGCTGACTATTCAACTCAAAGGACAATGCGACTCAGAATACTACAAAACATGGACTAGATGGTACAACTGGACTAAAAAAAAGAGGAAAGACTGTGTGACAACGTGAGAAGAAAATAAAGACAGAAGAGACTGTAAATTTATGATTTAATGTGCATAATTGAGATATAACAATGTTGTAAAAACGGGTGTAGATCTGTATCAAAATATTCAGATGTTTAATGAAGAAAAATAATAAAAAAAACTAAAAAAAAAAACCTCTAAGTTACAGATTTGACTTTGTAAAAAAATGAATTTGAAATTGTATTGTGTGGTAATGATGAACATGTTGTCAAGGTTTATAAATTGTTATTGAAACTGAATTTGGAAAATGAATATAGTGAAGCATTGCATAATCTAACGAGTAAAAAAATTGAGTATAATGATTGCACAATGGACGAAGTGTGGACAACATGTGGATGAAGGGTTTAAAATTTACATTAAATTATAATTTAAAAGAATTTTTTATAAAACGATGTGCCTGATAAAACTGTCAAAGATGTATAAAGGTATTCCATATGTATTGTAGGAAGTTAGCACCCACCCCTCTCCTAGGAAATGAGATATCCTAGGAGATATTAAAAGGCAGAATATATTCTGTGGAATATCTCTGGAAACATGCTTGTGAGCGGACAAAAGACTCCCCTTGGAAAACCCCCACCCCTTGCCAATGGGCCATTAAGGACTGGGCCCAGCTCACATATTCCTCTCACCTGGCCTGGAAGTCTTCCAGAACCACAATAGGATTTGCCCAAGGCCCTTTCATTCAGCCAAAGCTGGGAAAGACAAAAGCCTATAGAGTTGCCACTGCATGGCCTTCTGGGAGCCTGACCACCAATCAGTTGCATCATATACACAAGCAACAGGAAACTAAGAGGTGGGACCCAACAGAGAGTATAAAACAAGGAACTCAGCATCTCTTCTGTCTTTTCTCTTCACCCACACCTGGAAGCATGTAATCTACCTTTTCTGTACAGGGGCTCATGCCATGTGCTCCTGTCCACCATTAAACCTTCTTTCCAAGCAACTTCCATGAATCCAGTGTCTTTTTCCCCACTTGGAACTGAACCCAGAAGGATATTCCTTACAACAATATGTTGGAAATGTAAATGTAAAGGAGGAACTTTTTATCATCTTTGATGGACAAAGCAAAGAAATACTGGGGTAAGGTTTATATTTTAATACAGAAGGTTCTTAAAATGAATATAAAAATCAAGCCAGAAACTTTTCTTTTAGGCTTGATGGACAAAGAACTTGAAAAAAATATGGAACTTTGCTGTTATATATGTAGACAGAACAAGAATGTTTTTATGCACAAAAATGGAAAGATATTTAATTCCCACAATGGATGACTGACTGGAAAGACTGATGGAACTAGCAGAGATGGCTAAATTAATTGCTTTAATCAAAGAAAATAACACATCCAGCTTTGTTTCTACTTGGAAATCACTTCTGGATTTTGTGCTTGAGATGGAAAAAAAATGAAACATTGACTTTAGGTTTTGCTGATTAGTTGAATTTGTTGTTATAGAAATGGCTACATATTAAGTATGTAAAAGTAAAAAACTTGAGGCTGTGATGTTGCTATCTTATTCTACTATGTTAAAAAGAGTTCCCTCATTTTCCTACTATTTTCATTTTCTTTTGCATTTATATCTTGATAAGCGTAATAAAATTATTAAAAGAAAAACAGTATTGCCTCAATGTATTGTTTTCTTATGATGAACACACTTAATTCTTTAGTGTTTTTCATACAAAAGTACATCATATGGTACTAACAAAACAGTTTTAAAAAGTGAATTACATGGAATATGGAGACATACAAAAAACCCTACCGTATATACTCGAGTATAGGTTGACCCGAATATAAGCCGAGGCACCTAATTTTACCGCAAAAAACTGGAAAAGTTATTGACTCGAGTATAAGCCTAGGATGGGAAATGCAGCAGCTACCGGTAAATTTCAAAAATAAAAATAGATACCAATAATGTTTTTGAATATTTATTTCAAAGAAAAACAGTAAACTAGCTCTGTAAGTGGAAAAGAGGGTCAATAAAAACAATATGGTATCAACAATAACTAAGGAGGAGGTGGGACATCGTTGCAGAGCGGCAGGAGGGGGAGGAAGGGGAATCGTAAGACAGCCCTGCATTACATTAGAACGTGAGGAGGGGGGATGGTGCGGTGCGCGCTGCGCGGCAAACTGACACAGAGGGAGGGGAAACTCACAGGGGCGCCGAGCCATTCACGAGCGTCACCTAGCGGCATGGCCCCGCCCCCTTTTCTCCTCCATTTCGGGCAAATTTTTCACTGACTCAAGTATAAGCCGAGGCGGCTTTTTTCAGCCCAAAAAGTGGGCTGAAAAACTCGGCTTATACTAGAGTATATACGGTATGTTCATTAGGAATTGGTAATCTACATTAACCTCAGTGAAGCTGATTCTGTAATCCATCAGGAAATGTAGGCTTTCTACAGATGGTTACTACATTCACTTCTGAAATGCATTTTAAATATTTAGAAATGCAGTTGCAATAGACCATACATTGTCAAACTGTACTTCATAAAAAATACTAGCAGGAATACAGGCACTAAAAATATAATTTAAATTCTCAAGTTAGTACTTCACAGAGAATTTTAAAATTCATTCTTATGTAAACAAAAAGCAGCTGCATATAGTTTATTTTAGATGACATTTCTATGATGTAAAACAACTGTGCTTCCACTAATTAATGCCAGAATTGCATACTCCACAAGAAACAGGGCTGAGAAATCTAAATGGAATTTTTGTTCCTCCCATTATATGCTTATACTTAAGTGGCAACACTAAGCTTCATTTGCCCACAGCAACCCTTTAATCAAATAAAAGATATTTCTGTCATAAAGCAGTTAGTGAATATTAAGTCAATATTCCTTTTAATAAAAGCCATCTGCTAAAACACTTGAACTGGAGACAAACTGTCTTTTGCCATTTCCAAATCTTATGGGCTATCCTATATATAAAGCATCTCATAAAATCAAAAGATGAAGTTTAAAATTGACAGCTTTACTCTTCGGAACTAAAAATTTCCTTCCACTTTAATTATAAAGCTCAAACACATTGTAAAAGTTGGAACTGAAAAGACAATATTGGGGCAGGAATGGGATTTTCAGAGTTCTGCATACAGTAGGTGGAATCAGAATGACCTCAGGCAAATTTCCTAATTTCATGTTAATGTTTGTGTAATAGATAAACTCTTTTTCTGCTAAACAAACTGGAACAGCAATTATCACATTAAATCATGACTTTCATCTAACAAAAAGTAGCTAAATATATCGGTAGAACATGATTGTATTTCAGTAAACGAATTTAATATCAAATCTTATTTTACACTAAAGCAATCAACAATCTTAAAATGCAAAGTCACTTTGGAATACTATGCATTTTAATTTCCAAAGTATAATGAGGGAAAAGCAGAATTAATTAATGTCTGGAAAAATTCTTGATTAAATCCATGACTACTTTCAACATTTGCAGGTGTGAAGTAGCAGTTGGATTTAAATTTGATCTTTTTATAAAAAATATTCAATAAATATGCAACATCACGAACAACAAGACAGCTCATCTGCACATCTTCAACATAATTGTGTATCTTCATAACACAAATAATCAAGATGTGGTCTCTTTCACAAAAATCTCACAATATCACCTTTCACTGTCATCATTTTCAGTAACATATTTATTGCTTTACCTATAGTATGTGATTTGAAGCCTAGTTTGAAATATTTCTTGTAAACCACAGCTGGGACAAAACCTAAACTATAACCAAATGAGATAGAACTTTTAAATTAATCACTTGATTGAACATGTGAATAATCTTTCAAATAAAAAACTATTTACAAATTGGGAATTTCCCATGTTGTATTATAAGCGGGATTTTTTTCTGTAGTTCACATCATAGCAAAAATGTGATAGTAGCTGCAAAGGCATTCAGATTCTTCACAACTCAAGCAGAATTTTAAAAGGGATTCAAAATTTTATGTCTGTCCACTGCAAATATGGTGCTGCAGGAGCCATATACAGGTAGCCCTTGACTTACAATCACAACTAAGACCACAATTTGTTAAGTTATTGTTAAGTGAGTCATGCCCAATTTTAGGACCTATTTTGCTATAATTGTTGTAAATCACTGCAATTGTTAAGTGAATCATATGGTCGTTAAGTAATCTTGATTCCCCCATTGACTTGTTCATTGAAAGCCAGCTGGAAAGGTCCAAATGGTGATCACATGACTCCGAGACTGCAACTGTCATAAATATATGCTGGTTGCCAAGCACCTGAATTTTGATTACATGACTATAGCGATGCTGTGATATCGTAAGCACAAGGACCGGTTGTAAAACATTTTTTTCAGATCTATTGTAACTTCAAATGACCACTAAATGAATGGTTGTAAATCAAGGCCTACCTGTACTGGAACATTGTGCCCCCCAATGTGAGATCTGCAGCCACCCTTTTAGCCTTGCAAAAGGGCCTGAAGACTTGGCTCTGCCAAGTGGCCAGGGACCCCAGTGGAGGTGTGTCATTCTGTAAGTGGTTAAGAACTAGGTAAGACTCCACCTTTCCTCATATACATCTTTTGCTCCCTTCCTCCCCAGTTCTGTCAAATTTAAAGTTACTATTTAATATTTTACATTGTTTTATTGATTGTGAGCAACCTAGAGTCAGCTTTGGTGAGCTGGGTAGCATATAAGCTTAACATAAAAGTATGTAAATAAATAAGGCACAAACTATTCAATCCTAGCTGAATGTCTATGGAGATTCTCAGTCATCCAGGTCATGGTTGTCCCAAAGGTACTTTTTCAAGAGGCAACTAGACTTTCTGGTTTTTCTTTGAAGATGTTTTGCTTCTCATTCAAGAAGCTTCTTCAGCTCTGACTGGATGGTGGAGAATGGAAGGATTTATACTCCTTGCAAACAGCTGGTCATTTGCATTCTTTTAGCAGGTTATTAAGGTCACCTGGAGGTTTATCTATGCCACCTGAGTAGTGCAAATGGGCGTGGAGCCTTCTTGGAACTGTTGAAAGGACTGTGTTGTAGACTGGAGATAGATGATGTTGTATCCCTCCCCCTCTGTTTAGAAAGGGCTGTTCAATATTGACATAGATGGCCTCTTTGACCCCTTTCAAACCAGTGGTCCTCTCTGTCCAAAATGTGGACTTTGCTGTCTTCAAAACAGTGGCCTTTGTCTTTTAAATGCAGACGGACTGCTGAATCTAGTCCTGATGTGTTTGTTCTCCTATGTTGTGCCATGTGTTTATGAAGTGGTTGTTTTGTTTCTCAGATGTACAGATCTGCACATGGCTCACTGCATTGTACTATATATTTTATTTATTTTATTTTATTTTATTTATTTTTGTCAAGTACTGTTAGATAGACACAGAGGCAAGTGTCTAAGGATAACCCATTTATTGAAGTTAACAAGAACTCACGAAACAAGGAAGGCAGTCAGAAAGGAATCACCTCAGCCTCGCTCTGACAGCTCTTTTATGTGGAGCTGTCAGACGCGGCAGCCAATAGGAGCTCTCCAATCTCCCGCTCCGTGCTAGCCCTGCGGCAACCAATCACCAGAGACGCCTGCTGTTGCCGGCGTCTCTGCATATTCAACACCCCTCTCTTCCTGGTTGCTGCACACGAAGTCTTCAAGGTACGCAGGGCGCCTGCGCGGTCTAGTTGATCACCGGAGCTCGGCCGGAGCGGGCGTGGCTGGCTGTTGCGCTGTGGGCAATGCGCCGGAATTTCCAGCTGGGCAAGGTGTCGCTGTGATTCCTGGAATCTCCGACGCGTCAGCCTCCGGAATATCAGGTAAGGCCCATAAGTCGGGCTGCGCGGGAGGACTACCCTGCAGGGTTGGCGTGGGTGGCATGGCGTTGCTTTCCGGAGTTTGCGGCCTGTTGTTTGGTGTGGAGGCGGGTGGACAGCGGCCCCGGAGTTGATCGATGTGCCGCCTCCAGATGCGGCCGTCCTCTAACTCCACCCTGTAAGAACAGGGGCCGGTCATGAAAGTGACTCTGGCTGGCAGCCAGCTTGGCGTTCCCCCATAGTTTCTCGCGTACACCCAGTCCCCCTCTGAAAACCCCCTGGCAGGGTCCACCTGGGGTGCATGGTCATTAGGGGCAAAGTGGGGGTGCAATCTGTCAAGCACTGTCCTAATGCGGCGCCCCATTAGCATCTCTGCTGGGCTTCGGCTGGTCAAAGGGCATGGTGTTGCGTGTTGGGCCAGCAGGTATTGAGAGATTTTGTCCTGCCAGTTTGGGCTGTCCAAGCGACCCAGGGCCTCTTTGGCAGCCCTCACAGCCCTCTCAGCCCTCCCATTGCTCGCAGGGTGCCAAGGGGCTGTTAACGCTTGGCGGATGCCATTGGCAGCCAGGAACCACTGGAAGCGACTGGAGGTAAACTGAGGGCCATTGTCGGACACCACCATGTCGGGTAGGCCGTGGGTGGCAAACCATTTAAGTAGGACCTGGATGAGGGCGTTGGATGTTGTAGAGGCCATTAGTTCTAGCTCAACCCATCCAGAGTAGGCATCTACTAACAGCAGGAACTGCTGACCCATGTAGGGGCCTGCAAAATCTAAGTGCACCCTAGACCAAGGCCCCCTAGGGGTTTCCCATGTCCTGGGTGGTGCCTTAGGCGGAGCAGGCCTAGAGGCCTGGCAAGCTTGGCATCTGGCAACCCACATTTCAATGGCCTGGTCCATGCCCGACCACCACATGTAGCTCCTCCCCAGGGCCTTCATCCTAACCACACCTGGGTGACTGTCATGGAGCTGATGAAGAATTGCTTCATAGAGGTTTGGGGGTGCGACAACCCGACTGCCCCAGAGTAGGCAGCCCTTGTGGGTGGACAGTTCGAATTGCCTGGTCTTAAAGGGTGAGAAGACAGGATCCAGCCTACCCTGGGGCCAGCCCCTCCTCACCCAGTCTAGCACTTGGCAGAGCACTGGGTCCTTGGCAGTGTGGGCAGCTATGTCGGAGGCAATGACAGGCAGGGCTAGGTCCTCAATGAGGAGCACCTCAGAGGTGGGGGCAGGATCCTGCACGGAAATAGGTAAGGGGCAGCGACTGAGGGCATCAGCATTGGAAAGTTTGCTGCCAGGCCTATAAGTGAGTGTGTACGAGTAGCCAGCCAGGAATTCAGCCCAGCGTGCCATTCTGGGGGAAATGAATTGAGGGGTTTGGCGGTCCCCTGCTAAAATGCCCAAAAGAGGCTTGTGGTCTGTGACTAGGGAAAATTTTCTGCCATATACATAATCGTGAAATTTCTTTACTGAGGCTACGAGTGCGAGGGCTTCCTTATCGGTCTGACTATAGTTGCGTTCTGTGATGGAGAGGGTGCGGGAAAAGAACGCGATTGGTGCTTCTGGGCCAGAGGGCAACCTGTGGCTGAGAACAGCCCCGATGCCATAAGGTGAGGCATCTGCTGTGAGCACCAAGGGGAGTTTGGGGTCATATTGGACTAAAACAGCATCTGATGTGAGCATTTCTTTTACGGTTTGAAATGCCTGTTGGGCCTCATGACTCCAAGTCCAGGGCTGGTTGGCATCGAGGAGGCGATGCAGGGGTTCGGCCCTAGTGGCCTTATGTGGTAGAAAGACACTATAGAAGTTGAGCAGGCCGAGAAATGCTTGCAACTCTGCCCTATTTGTTGGTACTGGGGCCTGTTTGATGGCGGCTACCTTAGATGGAGTGGGGTGGATACCCTGAGCGTCTATGCGGAACCCTAGGAATTCAACACTGGGTACCCCTATATGACATTTGCTTTGTTTAAGCTTGAGGCCTGCTTGTCTAAATCTGAGTAACACAGCCCGAACCCTGGACTGTAGGATAGAAGGGCTAGGGCCTGAAATAAGCACGTCATCGAAATAGGGGATTACCCCTGGTAGGCCAGAGAGTAGCCTCTCCATAATATTTTGAAATAGGCCAGGGGCAACGCTTACGCCAAACTGGAGGCGGCGACACTTAAAAGCCCCCCGGTGGGTGACTATGGTCTGTGCGACCGCAGTGGCCTCGTCCACCGGGAGCTGCTGGTAGGCCTGGGCCATGTCCAGTTTGGCGAAAACCTGGCCCCTGCCTAGGGAGTGAAGCACGTGTTGGACAATAGGAACAGGGTAGGGGTGAGACTGCAAAGCTATGTTGACCGTACACTTATAGTCCCCACAAATCCTCACAGAGCCGTCAGGGCGAAGTGGGACAACAATGGGGGTCTCCCATTTGGAGTGATCTGTGGGTTCCAGAACACCCTGGGCAATGAGCTTATCTAGTTCAGCGTCCACTTTTGGGCGCAGGGCAAAGGGCAGGCGCCTTGGCTTGAGGCGGATAGGAGCCACCTTGGGGTCAAGGTTGAGGGAGATTGGGGTTCCCACGTAGGAGCCTAGGGAACCGTCAAATACATCTGCAAACTCAGAAAAGAGGCTGTTAGGTTCCCCCCCTGAGGGTGTGATGTGGTTGACCCCTGTGAGAGAGAGACCTAATGGCTGGAACCAGTCAAGGCCTAAGAGGGTAGGCAGGGCTCCCGAGACTACAACCACTGGCAAGGGACCCTTGAACGACCCCTTCTCCACAGACAGGGAAGTCTGGCCTAGAATGGGGATGGAATAGCCTAAATAATCCCTCAACCTGAGAGGGCAGGGGGTAAGGGATGCCTGGGAGATGGCAGGCACCAGTTTTTTTAAAATGTGCCACGAAATTATGCTTCTTGAAGACCCAGTGTCCACCTCCATCTGGCATGGGGCCCCTTCCAATTTTACAGTCAAAAAAACTTTTTTGTGCGCACCCCCCCCCCAGATGCCTGGAACACTGCTTCCTCTTGGTATTCGTCTGGCAGGCGAACGGCGAAACAGTTGTCTGGTTGTCCCGTCGGTTTCCCTGGTAGGCGGCTGGTGGGTGCTGAAGGGACAACCGAGGCTGGGGCAGAGCGGCAGACTCGGGCTAGATGGCCGTAGCGGCCTCAGCGGCGGCAGGTGGCTGTTCTGAAGCGGCAGGTGCTTCTTTGGTGTGGTTCACCGCAGCTGAGGCAGGAAGGCATGGAGGAGCGCTGCGGCTTTCGGGATCCCTGGAACGGTGCAGGCGGTTGTGGCATCGGGCTGCCTGGCTGAGGTCTGCGGTTCCGTTGGCCAGTTTGGAGGCGGCAGACGGCAGACTCGCTGTCAGAGTCAGCAGGAGGGTCTTCCAGGTGATGGATAGGTGGCAGGGAACGGGCCGAGCTAGGCGCAGGCGCTTGGAAGCGGTTTATTTCAGCGGCTGACAGGTTTGACATCTCGGCGGCTCGAGCTTCATCCAGGACGACTTGCAAGGTTAGCTCAGTTCGCGCCAGAAGGCGACGCTGAAGGCGGATGTCCCTGACCCCACAGACTAACTGCTGGAGCAGCGCGTCGTCCAGGTTAGGGAAGTCGCAATCGAGAGCTGCACTGCGAAGGGAAGCTATGTAGTGATTGATGTCTTCCCCTTCTTGTTGCAGCCGCTGTTGAAAGGCAAAGCGGCGGGCTATTTTTGATGGAGTGGGGGAGTAATGGTTTCTGAGCTTTGCAAGAAGCTCCCCCCAGGGCACCGTGGAGAGTGATTGGGGTGCTACCAAAGCGCGCGCTGTGGAGAATATTTTGTGGCCACAGGCATTAAGGAAACAGGCCCGCTTACGGTTTTCAGTCAAGTTGGTTAAATCACTTGCTTCCAGGAAGTAGTCAAAACGCTCCAAATACGCGTCCCACGTTTCGGAGCCAGGGCAGAAGGGCTCGAGAGAGATAGCACTGGAGCTGTTTCTGGCCATGCTGGCCGGGCGCGGTGGCAGAGAGGCGAGGATCAGGAACGTTTGGTCAGAAGCAGCCTGATTTAGGGCACGGTGAGCCGATCCAGCACCTTCGTCGCCACTTTTGTTAGATAGACACAGAGGCAAGTGTCTAAGGATAACCCATTTATTGAAGTTAACAAGAACTCACGAAACATGGAAGGCAGTCAGAAAGGAATCACCTCAGCCTCGCTCTGACAGCTCTTTTATGTGGAGCTGTCAGACGCGGCAGCCAATAGGAGCTCTCCAATCTCCCGCTCCGTGCTAGCCCTGCGGCAACTAATCACCAGAGACGCCTGCTGTTGCCGGCGTCTCTGCATATTCAACAAGTACATGTTGGTAATATACATATATATAACATTGTTTATATACATAAGATGGGTACTGATAAGAGGGAACATTAGGACAGGGACAGTAGGCACGCTGGTGCACTTATGCACGCCCCTTAAAAGTAGTGTATGCACTACTGCATACAACACAAATTTAGCAACTAGTATATGCAGTACAATGCAGTGAGCTATGTGCAGATCTGTACATCTGAGAAACAAAACAACCAAAGGTTGATGGGAGAATCCAAAAGTCGGTAATATTCTTGTTAAATATTATTATTCGTAGTTCTATTAGTTAAAGTATTTTCATGGAACAAATATTTGGGGATCTATAAACAATCTGAAACTTCATGAAGAGGTCGATAGGACATCTTTGCCTAGGATCTATTACTGTAGTAGCAACTCTTAGCAAGGGACCACCTTGCGGGCTTTCCTCTTTCTTAGGTACCCAGCCAGCCTTCCGCCCACTGCTCATGAAAGAGGAAAAATCCCCCTCCCAATTTAGGAATAAAGGAGGAGCCTTTTTGGGGGGAGAAACCCTTTCTTCCCTCCCCAAGCTTAAGAGCCGAGTTATATACCTCTCCGACCCCGACCGCAGGGGTGTCTCATCGCGGCCTGCGCTTCCCACCACAGCGCCCAAACGCGCGTTGCCGCCACTCAGCTGCCTCCGGACTGGAAAGGCGGAGTCCCCCTGGCGCCGCGGCGCCTCCTGTTCCAGCGACAGAGCCAGTTGGCTGAACGTGTACAGCAGCGAGCACAAACCACAGCCCAGGCACAGCAACACTACCCGCGCCAGCCGCCGCATTCTCCCGCGGCCCCAGCCGTCACCTGAAGCCGGGGCCTTGCCGGGCAGCCCCAATCCCAGCGGCGACCGGCAATTCCGCTGGAGGGCGACGACGCGTCCTCAGCCGCTTTGATTGACTCGGAAAGGCGGCCGACACCGCAAAAACGACGACGGCGCCACTTCGGTCTCCAACGCTGGACGAAGAGGAAGAGTGGGAGAGGCCTCCGAGATGGAGGAAGGCGGCGCCAGTTAGGTGGCTCGGCGTAAGCGAGGAGGAGCCGAGCGGGAGGTGGGGGCCGTTGGGCCTTGTGGCTGGCTGCTTGGGTGGAGCCACGAAGGCAGTCGAAGTCCCATCCTGGCAGCGGGGCGTTGAGCTAGAGATTCTGAGCGACTGAGAAACATTTCTGCCGTCGGGCAGCCGAGGTTGACGTTATTAACAGATTAACAGTTGAAAGGGATCTTGTGTAGGTCATTTAGTCCAACCCTCGTCCCAAGCAGACACCATTTCTGAGAGATGGCAGTCCAGTCTCTTCTTGGGGTTTCGCTTGTTTGCGTGGCCCGGTTGCTGGCACGCCGCATACCGTTAATTAAAGCAAAAACGGCAGAGGAGGTAGTTCTGTTTAATCGACAACTATTGGCTTTATCCCCAAGAAACAGTGCATAACGTGAACGTTCTACTGTCAGCCCCCAGTGCAGTTACTTGGAAGCTGAGTGATCTGAATTAAAATTAGGAGAGATGTTATGTTATACTGTTCATAGTGGGTTGCTTTTGATCTAGTATTTTCAATCTGATGGGCAACAGCTCTAGAATTTCTGGTCGGGTTATTTTTTTCTTCTCAGGTGACAAACATTGATTTTGGATCGCCTGCATGCAAAAACGTGCCATGCTCTTGAAATAGGCCTTCCCGTCTAAATAGGTCCACTATAATATGATGTGGCATTTTAATGTTATCATGCATCATGCAATAAGAACCGCTCCAAACAAAATTGTGAAGAAAGTTATTTTTATTAAGATGCTCTTCTGCCAACACACAAGTCTATCTGGAAGATAAAAACAGAAGTTAACAAAAGACAGTAAAATACAGTACAGTAAGAGCCCACTGCCCAACATCTCTGGATGGCTGTTTTATATTTTATGATTATTTATTTATTTATTTATTTTGGTATTCTTATATGCCGCCCAACTCCCGGAGGACTCAGGGCGGCGTACAACAGAGAAAAAATACAAGAATAAGAATGATAAACCACAATATCTTGATTTTTTTTTGTAAATTAATAATTTGCTTGAGAACCTTTAATGCTTTGAAGGAGGGGAGCTACATAAACTGGCTTCTTTGGCATTACAAGAACTGATAAGTAGAAAGCGGCAACCTCTTTTGAATATTGTGTTACAGCAGAGGTCTTCAAACTTGGCAACTTTAAGACTTGTGGACTTCAACTTCAAGAATTCTCCAGCCAGCATAGTTTGGGGGCCGTGTTACAGTAAACTTTAAAGGAGAGGGCAATTACTGATTACAATCAACATCTGTCTCTGAAATATGTTGATCATGACCCAATTGTAAAAAGTTGTTAAGCATCTCTCTCTCTGTAATAATGAAAAACTATGTGTTGTCAGAAAACAAGATCAACTGATAACTGGATATTCCATAAAATAGCTTTGTTTTAGAAACACAGTTAAACTGTCTAAAGGAGTATTCTTTCAAAAGAAACCAATTACCAGTAAAACCAGAATTAAATCATCTCATCACACTGACATGCTGAGCAATTAGTCAAAGAGCTAATTATAGAGGAATCGTAAAACCATTTTTCTCGTGTTTTATTCCATTGAAAGCTGTGTCATATGATAAAAGCCTTCAAAAACTTACTGATGAAGTTCACTAATTGCTGGGTGACTTTGGGAGTGGGCAGATTGGCAGTTGACAAGTGTGCTGCTGAGTGGGAACAGTTTCAACAAACAAAAAGGAAACCTGTTTAACAATAGGATGAAGTCTTCATCAAATATATGCCAAAGAACCAAATTTAATTTTGTATTTATTGTTTAATGAATTATGATATTTTAATAACATGAGTTTATTTTAGAATAAAATCAGATATATTAGCCTTATAGGTAATGAAAATCAATATTCTCCATGATAGGGCAGAGAAAGTGTGATCCTAAGTTAACCATCAGAATAAAATTTTGAAAGATGGTATCTTCTACAGCAAGAGATTCTCTTTTTTTATTCTGACATTCTATTTTTGTCTCCTGATTCATTTAAGAATATTTTTTTTAAAGTAATTCACTACTAAATTTATGAACAACAGAAACCCTCTTCTCCCCTTGTTTGCTACAAATATCAGAATATTTTTGTAAAATCTTACAAACTGTGTTTTGATAGTCTGTGTATAATTGAGTTTAGAAGAAATATTTATTTAAAAAATTAAAAAAGGAAATTAAGGTATTTCTTAAGGAAAAGTTAACATATTTCTAGTAAATGGACTGTTATATTCAACTTTTGATACAGCAAAATGTTTCAGATATTAGTGATCATTTGTAATTCTCAGTACTTACCATATCAGTTAATCATTTAAAATATACTAATATCTAATAAAATTATTTAGATCTTTAAATAATTCTAAATAATTCATTGGTTTTTGGTTCCTTTGAGTTAAGTATTGACTTCTGGTAACTGCCTGGACTAGGCACTGCAGTTTTCTTGGAAATATTTTGGAAGTGATTTGCCATTGTTTCCTTTCTAAGGGTGGGATAGTTGTTTAGTGTGAGGACCAGCCATAAGTCACTTTTTTCAGAATTGCTGTAACTGGATCATGAAATCTGAATACATGGGATACAGAATGAAATGTTTATTAGATTAATATCCTACCTGTTCTCCCAAGAGCTCAAGAGAAATCCAGGGATTTTCCACCGATGGAAATGCTTTCTTTCTGCAACCAGGAGGGAAACAATGCCTCCTCTCCTCTGCATTTTCAAATGATATTCTGAATGTATTTTGGAACATGTGTATCTTAGGCTACATGGAGAGCGAAAGTCTTTTATATGGCACAGTATTGGATCATAACTCATTCAATGGTACAGGCACTCAGAAAATAGCCTTTGCTGTGGCAGCTTCAATTACATCCGTCTCCCCCCAAATTAGGTTGGTCACTCCCTTGTTATCTTTTAGAACAACAAAAACAGTACTATTCTACATAGTGTTTGCATAAGAAGGTTTTAATTGTTTTAGCGATATTTGAGATATGTTAGAGAAATTTATTTTTCTCAAAGTCAAAAGTGTAATAAATCAGATAGCGTATACATTTTTATAATAAACAAATAGAGCAACCCAGTGTTTCTATATAGTAATAACTCATTGGAAGTAGCCCATGGAATTTTTTAGGAGTGTATTCTGCTTCTAATGAAAAGACACGCCTAATAAATGATATTTATGATCACTTTCAAGCTTAATTTGATATAGATGTCATATGTCTTAAATAATACTGTGTTTCCCCGAAAATAAGACCCTGTCTTATATTTTTTTGAACCCTGAAATAAGCACTTGTCCTTATTGCCATGCACTCAAAAGTCCGATTGGGCTTATTATCAGGGGATGTCTTATTTTGGGGGAAACAGGGTATGTTGCTAAGTTAATGTAATGTAATAATGTTACATTTATAAATAAAATGTATTTATATCCATTTATAAAGATAGATATTATAAAAAAGAATAAAGAGGAATTCTTGTAAAGAAATTATGTAGAATTTAGTTTTGAAACACATTTTGCATCAAAGAATCCAGTTCCTGCCATCCACAAGCTGAGCTAGCAACATTAGAGAGTTGCTGCAATCACTGTCAAGATGACTGAATCATATGGACTGATTGGGTATCTAAAGTAGCTTCCTAAATACTTGTGACAAAATGAATAACTAGATATGCCAATTATGTAGTTATATCACTTGTAGATTTCAGTTTCCCCCTGTGAATAGCCACATTTAGGTTGTTTATTTATTGAGAAATTACCTATAGAAATTTATTTTAAAAATTGAAAAAAATATTAAAGGTTACAGAGAAATTAATTGCATTGTTCCCCAGTATGACTTAAAGAAATAAACTCTGTTTAGAAGCCAATAAAAGACCAAGCAGTACTTTGTAACATAAAAGTAGTCTGTGAGGGAGATGGGTGGCTCAAAAATGAGATAAATAAAATAAACATCCCAATTTCAGCCTTTTCAGTTCTTATTCATTTAGGAGAACAGAGTTAATGTTAACTTATTAGACAGTAAAAGTAAGAAATGACATATTCAAGTTTTACATATCACATCAGACTTTCATTTTATGCAACTAACTATTTCACATTTCACATTGTACAAAATAGACAGTACCATTGTGCCTGTAGAAGTACTGGAGTTAAAAACAGAAAAATACATTACTGCAAGAGACCAGCAAACATCACAATTAGTAGGGCTACAAAATTCAATTCTAGCTGAAAGGCTAATATTTTTGGTTAGAATTATTACCAAATATCCTATGTAATTTTTCATAGTTGTTAAAATAAATATTTTAAGTGAAAAAAAAGTTATTTCCTAACTATTATGTGAAGTGCTCCCTTCAATAATACGCAACTGGACTTTTTACCAAAACAAATAATATTAACAGCCTGATCCTATGTATATTTTCCCAGAGTTAAATTTCACTGAATTCAGTGGGATCTATCCAAGTAAGTGTGCATAAGATTAATCTAACACAGAAACCACAAATATATAAATTGACTAGACCAGTGATGGCGAACCTATGGCACGGGTGCCACAGGTGGCACGCGGAGCCATATCTGCCGGCACGCGAGCTGTTGCCCTAAGTCAGCTCCAGTGCGCATGTGATTGCCCGCCAGCTGATTTTTGGCTCATGCGGAGGCTCTGGGAGGGCGATTTCGGCCTCTGGAGGGCCTCCAGGGTGGCGGGGGGAGCGTTTTTGCCCTCCCTAAGCTCCCAAAAAGCCTCTAGAACCTGGGGAGGGCGAAAAATGGGCCCACCGGCCCACTGGAAGTCGGGAAATGGGGGAGTGGGGGGGGTCATGCACACATGTGCAGGAGGGTGGGGCAAGTGAGGGGCTTTGAATTATGGGTGTGGGCACACACGCGCGTGCAATAGCGCGCACATGCACTATTTTGGCACCCGAGGAAAGAAAGGTTCACCATCACTGGACTAGACTCTCTCTTCTAGCTTATTTTAAGATCCATCATTATGAGAAACTTCATTTTTAAGTCACTCTGAGTCTGAAGGACGTTTTCATGAGGATGTTTGTGGGTACAAAAATGCTAATATTGGTAACAGGTCCAAGCAACAGAAAAATACAATAAATTTGGAAAAATGAATTAGAATGCTTCGACTACTACTATTTACTTGCTGCAGTGCAACTCTATGCATGTTTGTTTGGAAGTAAATTCCAAACAGCTCAGTTCCTAAATTCCCTAGGGCAGGGGTGTCAAACACAAGGCCCGCGGGCCGCTTCCGGGCCACAATGTCAGATCTGGCCCCTGTGGCCATCCTGGAAACTAAGGGGCTGGTCTACGTCGCTTCAGCCCGGTTCATGTCATCCAGTTGGGTGTGTGGGTGCACAGGCCTGGCCCACACCATCTGGGCAGGCACGTGTGCGCACAGGAGGCAGCAGGAGCACACGCACCTGCCCAGATGCGCGCACGCACCTGCCCAGATGCGCGCACAGGAGGCGTCTGTTGTGACTTGCCCACGTCCCACGCAGATGATGGAGGACCAGGAGCCGCTCATGTCGCAAGACCACCCCGTGTACCTGGCACCTGAGTCTGCCAGCGATGACGACTCAGTGCCAGAGGAGGAAGACCAGCCAGGACCTTCTGCACCTGCTCAGCAAAGTGAGTTGTCAGAGGAAGAGGAGCCTCTGCTGGATGCTAGGGCTCGTAGAGCAGCCAGCAGGCAGGATTGGCTTAGCAAACGGAGGTCTCCTCGGAGGTAGCACTGAGGGCTAATTGGGCAACGCCCTCAGTGCCTATTTAAGTCTGGTGCAGTCAGAGATCCGTGCTGAAAACAACACCAGTGTTTCTCGAGCACCATCGGAGATTCTTGTAATCAGAGTTCTTGCGTTTGGAAGCTAACATCATCTGCCTGGGACGCCAGCCAGCTCAAGTGAGTTTGAGATTAGGAAAGCTAATTGCCTCTGTATTTGAACTTAACCCACGAAGAGCCCCAAGGACATTTGAGAGACTGTTCTTTGTATCTTTTCTGGACATTATACCTGTTGTGCCTTTACTAAGAAGATGTATTAGTAAAGAGATACTTTTATTTGATTATTACAAACGGTTGTGTGTGTGTTTCTGGTCAGGTTGCGGTGCTGGGACACAACAGCGTCGGGCCAGTGTTGCCTCGGTCCAGCCCACCCCATCTCAGCATGGATGCCACCAGATTGCAGATAAGCCCAGTGCCCGTACCAGCGTCTTCAGAATTTCAGGTGTGCGTGTGTGCACAGAGGGAGCAGTCAGGGAGCGGGGGCTCTGCAGCTGGCCCTTCAAGAAACAAGCATGGCAGCACCGGCAGCAGGCAGTCAGGGGGGGGGGAAACGTGATGCAGGCTACCGGATGTGCCTGCTACATCCTACATGACTGGAACAGGCAGGTGGCTGCCTGGCTCATCCAGCAAGCTGGACTGCGTACCTCTCCCCAGCGCTTCTGCCTCTGGATACTGCCGCCACCCCGGGCCAAGACAAAATGAGGAATGGGGTGGGGCGGCTGCTGCCAGACATCACTGGCCTGCTTACTCCGTCCCGTCTGGTTTTGCTTGCAGTTGGAGAGCAGGTCGCCACTGATCATCTCGGGCCCCTCACGGATCTTGCCCTTGGCTGCACATGGAGCGTGTTCTCCTCGTGCACCCAACGCACCTCAGCACTGCTGCCAGCAGCTTGCGCAGGTCTATTAGGCTGCTGCCTCAGGCAGGGCTCGGCTCTTCCTGCCAAGAAGCCTTGGTGAAGGGGATGCATCATTACCCCTGGTGCCCCAGGTCTTTACCCCTGACAACTCCTGGGTGGTAACTCCGCCGCTGCTCGGCAGACCTACCCAGCCCAAAGCGGCCAGCTAGAAAGGCCGAGTAGAAGTGGTGGGGCATGCCCAAGCCCAGCAGGGAAAAGATGGCCACCGCGAGTGGGGAAAGCCGGATCCCCATCGGCGTCATGGCCGCCCAGGCCCAGCAGGGATCGCATGTCTCCCCCCGTCTCTGCTGGGCCTGGGTGGCCATGGCACCAATGGGAATCCGGCTTTCCCCACTTGCGATGGCCTTCTTTTGCCTGCTGGGCTTGGGCATGCTCTACCACCTGTACTCGGCCTTTCTAGCTGGCTGCTTCACCTCCTTCGAGCTGGGCGAGTCTGCCGAGCAGTGGTAAAGTTGCCACCCAGGAGCTGTCAGGGGTAGACACCCCCAATGATGCGCCTCCTTCACCGAGGCTTCTCGGTGGGGAGAGCTGAGCTCTGCCCTGCGAGGCAGCAGATCCAGAGCGCTTTCGGGGTGCTGCCTGGCCAACGCAGCTCCTTCGCACAGAGCCCCCGAGGGTGCAGTCCCTTCCCGGGAATGGCCCCGCTGAAGGCAGCTTTCTGTGTTGCAGCCCCCGCATCTCCGTTCTGAGTTGAAGGTTGCAGGCAAATTCCCCGCTCAGCCGGCATTCCCGGAAGGCGTAGCTCGGCCGTTTCTAGCGCCGTTGCAGGAGGCTTGGGAGGGCGAAGCCGAAGTGAAAGGAGCTGCAGTTGGGAGTTTTGGGCCCCACATCCCTCGCCCTCGGGGCACTGGTAAGTGGCAGGGTGACTCGGCAGGGCACAGCCCAAACCGGTGCCCAGGGCTCAAAGACCCACTTCCCGTGGAAAGGCCCTCTTCCTCCAGCCTTGGGACGGGCGGCACTTTCTATTTGGGCCTGCTGGCGAAGCATCGCTCTTGTGCACCCGATGCACCTCGGCACCACTATGGGCTGCTGCGGTCCAGTGCATGAGGGGAACATGCTCCATGCGCAGACCAAGGGCAAGACCCATGAGGGGGCTGAGAAGATGACCAGCAGCGACCTGTTCTCCAACCACAAGCCAAAACAGTGAGACGGAGTAAGCGCATCCAGCGGTCCGCATCTTGTTCCTCCCCCTGCCTCCAATTGCTGCTTGGACGGCCAGCCCGGTGGTGGCAGCAGGCTCTGGAGCTGCAGCATGGGCCAGCTGAGGGGCCGTCAGGCTGCGTCTATAGCTGGAAACCATCCCCCCCGCAAAGGGTGGCAAGCATGCAGTGGCTGAGGGTTTCCAGCTGTAGCTGCCCTGCCCTGCCTCCCCTCCCCATATCCTGTGAGATGAGCCTCCTGCCCACCGCCCCACCCAACAGAGACGCCTGGATTCCCTCCCCACCCGGTCCCGACAGGCACCACACATGCGAGTGATGTCAAGTTGGCCACGCCCCCAAGTCATGCCCAGTGGGCCTTGACCACCCCTGCCACGCCCCTCCTTCCCCCCAGCCCCCGGACCAAAATGCTCAATGTAATCGAGTTTGACACCCCTGCCCTAGGGGAACAGCCTCAAGCCCAGCTGAATTTGCAGTAAATTATGAAGGTACCAAAATAATATGGCTGATGTCATCCTACAAAAGTTACCATTACGTACTTTGTGACCTGATATGTGACACAAATAAGCAGCTTAAGAGATTATTGTGATGACATCATTGTGCACATGCCATGAACCTCCCCCCCACACTCATGTTTGCGCTGCTGAGTAAAAAAGCAAGGATTGCACTGATTACTATAGTGCTATAAACTCAGTGAGACAGCAGTTGATGTAATGTGCTGCTGGCTGGACGATGTTAGGGTCTGGATGGGAATGAATAGGCTCAAACTCAACCCTGACAAGACTGAATGGCTGTGGATATTGCCCCCCAGGGATTATGTCGACTTCCCCTCCTTGGCTCTCGGGGGAGAAAAATTGACTCCCTCGGAACGGGTTCGCAATTTGGGTGTTCTCCTAGACCCACAGCTAAAATTGGAGCAACATCTTTCAGCTGTGGCTAGGGGGACCTTTGCACAGGTCCGTCTTGTGCACCAATTGCGACCATACTTGGAGAGAGAGGCTTTGCTCACAGTCATTCATGCCCTTGTCACCTCACGGCTGGACTACTTTAACGCGCTCTACATGGGACTACCCTCAAAGAGCATCCGGAGACTGCAATTGGTACAGAATGCAGCTGCACGAGCTGTGGTTGGTGTGCCGAGATACACCCACGTAACACCTATCTTCTGCCAGCTGCATTGGCTGCCTATTAGTCTCCGGTCGCAATTTAAGGTGTTGATTTTGACCTTTAAAGCCCCACATGGCTCAGGACCAGGTTACCTCTGGGACCGCATCCTACCACATACCTCCCTATGACCAGTTAGGTCCCAGAGTGGGCCTCCTCCACGTCCCGTCAGCCAAACAATGTCGGTTGGCGGGTCCACGGGGGAGAGCCTTCTCTGTGGGAGCCCCATCTCTCTGGAACCAACTCCCATCAGAGATCCGGACCATCCCCACTCTACTGGCCTTCCGCAAAACCGAAAAAACATGGCTCTTCCGGCAGGCGGGGTGAAGAAGAAGATCGGATTCCCCCATGAATGAATGGTTTTTAAAATGATGTCATGTTTTAAATTGTCATGTTTTATTGTACTGTTCTTATTCCTGTTGTACGCCGCCCTGAGTCCTATGGGATTGGGCGGCTTATAAGAACTTTTAATTAAATTAAATTAAATTAAATTTCTAAGTAGAAATGCATAGACTTTTGTGCTGTCAATTATGTATAAGTTCTGAATTACTAATTCATTGCCTTATTAAATTAAAATAATTTTAGATTGGGTTTACATTCTGATCAGTAAATGTCCTTCATTTAAGTGGACAATCATATATAAAAACACCCTTAGAAGTTCTAAATTATCTTCTCCCTCCCACTATATTTCTAATTCTACAGAACAGGTGAAGAGTTAATCATTAATTTGTACATTAAAACATTTAACTGATTATAAACAAAATTTCAAAACCTATACTCATAAAAATATTTTATTGGAAAGTTTACATAATACTGAATGGGACTGTAAAACCTTTTGTTCTGTATCTCTATATTGCTAAATGCATAAATGTCCACTATATCAAAAACAAAGAACTGTATTTTATCTATGATTTACTCTATATTATTTAATAAAAGTTATTTCAAAAGAATGCAAAAGGCTGATACAGGAACAAATGTAATACATACAGCATTTGCTTACTTATTTACTCTGGTGCAACATTTAATATCACTGGCCTGAATTCTAAAGGCTGCACAGGTTCTTTTCACACCCATACGCACACACATACACAGGCACCATTGCTTTTAAAGTTCACCTCCTCCAACTGTAGTCCCGCACTACCCATTTTCAATCTTGGGAGATCTTTGAGAATGCTCTCTGGTGCGGTGCAAAGAACTATGGCTAAAAACACACACAAACAAAACAAAATAAAGCACTAAACTCATACACAAACTTAAAAGCCTCTTTGGATCCCAGCCTCCTGCTGAACAGATATATCACTATAACATTGAGCAAATCTCGGAGAAAGTAAGTAGAAAATATCAATTATGATGGCATCAAGTTTGGGATTTTAAAGTTATCAGCAATAGTTTTAAGATATAGAATTAAAAAAACAGAAAATGACTAATAATTTCAGAATAAATTTATGTTCTATAACAGAGAATACCAGTGTATAAGGACAAGGTAGTACTATATTTGAATTATAAAGCTAAACAATTAATGTTTGTAACAGATTTACTTTTTTGCTTGTAAACATTAACAATAAATGTTCTAAATGTGTGAGGAAAATATTGGAGAAGCTAGTAACATTATTCAGATACAATAATCCAGTAAAATGTGTTGGACATTGGAAAAAAATCATACAAATGTTTTATTTAATAACATTTTCCTATTCAACCACACCAAGTACCAGCAGGTGTTTTAAAGATAATCATTACGAAAAGTCTTTTGCAGCAATAGTTGATTAAGTTTATCTTTGACTTGCATACATATATAACTATGATTCACAATTCTCAAATAATACATATTTAGGCAGCTTGAACTATTTTTTAAATTCATTCAGTACATGCCAATAGGATAGAATCCAAGAGTTCTGTTAAAATTCACTAAAGTAAAAGAGGAAAAGGACTTGCCAGTAACACTGCATCAAGAACATTCAAACCACATTTTCATGGCACCATTGTATATGAAGATTAAAAAGTTGATCTAAAAATGTTTTGTAGATTGCGGTGCAATTTAATTGCACTGCAGCACTGCTTGTAAAAAACTGCATAAATCATATTTGAGTAAACATAATCATGCACTGTGATAATAACTCATGAAAATATGGTAACTGTTGGCAGAAGTTGTATATATGTAATTTTTTGAGACGAAAGACTAAATAAACTGAAGTAAATAAACTTTAATGAGATTCTCCATTCAGTGATGAGGCTTCTCCTCTAGGTGAAGATGACCTGGACATTCCTCTCTCTGTATTGTCAGAACTAGAACCACTCTGACTGTGCTGGTCTGCAGAAGCTGCACTTGAAGCAGGTGACGACTTAGTTTTTTCCTTAAAGTCTGTAATAATGACTGTCAGATCACCAACAGTAACTTCCAAATGTTGAGCACTACTTCGATCCACATTTTTCAATCTGGGCCTAAAATAATATAAATAATCAAATGAAAGAGGAAACTCAGAAAATGTTCCAGTCTTTTACTTTAAAGATTTTTCTGGAACCACAAAGAATGCTTGTATCTCCTGTATTATGATACAATTCATTAGCAAGTTCTTCTAAAATTGATTGAACCTTTGAATTATGTCAAGCAAATGTCTGTTAGTCCTGATCCCTGAATATTTAAAATAGAAATGCCAAATACTAAATCTGAGGTTTTAGATATGCCAGGCATGTGCTATGCCCTGACCTATGATTCTAACCTCATAATCTGTCTATTTATATTTCACCTTTATTATTTATATAAATAACTCAAGACGCAAACATACAAAATACTCCTCCTTCCTCCTATCTTCCCTACAACAATAACCTTGTGAGGTTAGTTGGCTGAGAGAGTCCAAAGTCACCCAGCCAGCTTTCATGCCTAAAGTGGGATCAGAACTCAGTCTCCTGGTTTCTTTTTTCTTTTTTAATAATCTTTATTGAATTTTAAACATTAAAAACAAACAAACAAAACCATCAGACAACACAAACATACCAAAAAACCGCAGTAAATAAACAATCACTTTTACAGCGTTGTCCAAACGTTATTTCACATTTAAAGCTATCTAAACATTTAATTATTCTCTTAACATGTTTTTGGTGTCTATAATTTTTATCTTATTTCATTTATATTATTCATTTAATTTTCCAAGGCTGAAAAATGTAAACACGAACATTTATGGGTTTATTTTGATTCATCATTCTTTTATAACCAGATTTTTAAATTTGGATTTTGTTTTAACTAGTTATACATTTTGTTTCATATTTCGTAGAATTCAGTATCTTCTTTTTCGCGTATCTCCATCGTCAGCTTACACATCTCAGAACATTCTAGTATCTTTCTAATCACCATAGATGGTAGTTTTCCAATTTTGGGCATATACTATCCTGGCCGCTGTGGTTATGTGTAATATTAAGTATCTTTCCTCTTTTGTATATTTCGTACGGAATATCCCCAATAAAAACATTTCCGGTTTTAAGTCAATTATTTTCTGTAAAAGTTCCTCCAACCAAGTTCTAATTTTATTCCAAAATGTTCTAATTTTGGAACATGTCCACCACAAGTGTTAATATGTTCCTCGCTCCGTTTTGCATTTCCAACATTTTGGCGATGTTGTTGGAAACATCTTCGCCAATCGCGCCGGAGGTAGGTGCCAATGATAAAACATTTTATAAATGTTTTCTTTGTATGATGCCGCCAATATAAGTTTATAGTTTGTTTCCCATATTTTATCCCATTCTATCAAGGTAATTACATAGCCAAAGTTTTGAGCCCATGCGATCATGTTTCCTTTCACTACCTCTTCCTCCAGCTTAAATTGTAGTTGGATATTGTAGAGTTGCGAAATCATTTTCTCCTCCGGGCCGAATAGGATTTTATCTAGGGCATGTTCTTTTTGAAAACCGAATTGTACTAAATCTTTTTTATATCTAGTTTGGACTTGCAAATAGTGCCACCATTCTAATTCTATTCCCAATGTTCTAAGCTCCTGTCTTGTTTTCAAATTATCTTGATCGTCCAAAATTTGTTTATATGTAACAATTTTTCTTCTTCTAGTAAATTGGGATATATAATTGCTTCTGTAGCTGAAAGCCATTTAGGAATTTTGTTACAATGTTCTTTCTTTATTTTAAGCCATATTTTGAATATGGAACCTCGTATATAGTGCCTTTGAAAATAAGTGTGTGCCTTATGCTTCCCATCCCACAAAAAGGCATGCCATCCAATTTGGAGATCATAGCCTTCAAGGGTCAAAATCCTTCTGTTTCTTAAAGTAATCCACTCTTTCATCCAGTTCAGCGCCGCTGCTTTGTAGTAACTTTCCCAATCGGGGAGTCCAAAGCCCCCACTCTTCCTCTTATCGTATAATGAGTAAATCTTAATCCTGGCTTTCTTCTTTGACCATATAAATTTCCTAATCATGTTATTTAATTCAATGAAATAGTTTTTCTTTAGTGTAATTGGTGCTACTTGAAATAAAAATAGGATCATTTTTATAGCTGCGATTTTACCTAACAATGATAGTTGTAGTTTGGTCCAACTTTCCAGTTCTTTACGTATTTTTTGTGTTAGGATACTATTGTTGTCATCTTTTATTGAACTAAATTTAGAAATAACCCTAGATATTTTACCTTTTTCACTATCTTAATTCCTAATGCTATTTCCAAAATTCTATTTTGATATTCCGTTAGATTTTTAACAGTCTCCTGGTTTCTAACATGATGCCTTAACGATCCTGCTCACCAATACTATGGAAGACAATTTCACTAGGAAAGGAGAGGCCAGAGGAACATATGCAAAACTACTATGCGGAATATTTGAAGCATTTGACAGATAAAGTAGTTCAGATCTGTTCTGATCTGAACTCTGGACGGGCAGTTCCTGTGAAGCTGAAAGAAGTATGGTCAAACTTGGTTACTAGGTAGGAGTTTGAGCCTGTTGGTCATGAGCAAGTAGACAGGCACAAGACAGCAATCAGTATATTAGATCTATGTCCCTCCTGGGAGATGATGTGGTTGGGTCCAGGCAGAGGTAAATTATAGGTACGATATTTTGCGCACTATAAGATGCACTCCCCCCCCAAAAAAGTGGGTGGATATGTTTGCGCGTCTTATAGTGAATATTGCGACGGGGGAAAGGGGGGTTGGTGCGGGAGTGGCATTCACCCCTGCCTGTCACTGCCGCCGCCATTCGCTGCCACCGGGGAACGCTGGAACCTTCGCTGCCGATCAGCTGATTGGTGGTTCGATCGGCCTCCCGGAATACCGCCAATCAGCTGTTCAAGGCGGCAGGGATCGCCGCCACCGTTCGTCACTGATTGCTGCCGCCTAGAACAGCTGATCGGCAGTATCCGCCAATCAGCTGCTTGGCAGTGAAGGCTCCAGCGTTCCCCAGTGGCGGCAGCAGGAGCTCAGCTCAGTTGACTGTTGGTAGGCGCAACGGAACGGAGCCCTGACAAGCTATGTGCTGGGGCTGCGATAACGTGCTAAAGCTGACCAGGCTGTTTGCTGCAAGGACGCTAGTCAGATTAGTGCTGGGAGGCAGAGGCTGATTTTTTTCCCCCTCCTCTAAAGCTAATGTGTGTCTTATAGTCTGGTGCGTCTTATAGTGCAAAAAATACAGTAATCCTCAATTTATGACCTGTCGTTTAACTGACAGTTCAGTCATGACAACCTTGGAATAGGAGCTTTACAGCTCATAAAGCACTTCCAGACATTATAAATCAACATACTGCCCCTCCCCTGCCACATGACTGCAGTTTGGGCATTTATGACCAGTTACCAAGTATCCTGTGATCCATGTGCAATCTTTTCTGCTCATTTTTTTCAAAAAACAATGGAGAATCCAGCAGGAAAATTTGCAAGTGGTTGGGATGTTAGAGTTGAGGTTCATTCCTCCACCCCACTGAGGGATTTCTCCTCCCTTCCATGAAGAGAGGGGAAATCCTCCCATATGCTGGAGAAAAGGAGCTCAGATCTAGCAAAAACAGTACTGAATATGTTTCAGTCCCTCAGGAGGGGAAAACACTAGCAAATGCTGGCATTTCCACCTTTCCATAGGGGAAAATGGCTCAGAATGCTGGCATTTACTAGTATTTTCATCAGATTTGAGGTCTGTTCCCCCGGTGCAAGAGAATTTTCTCTCCTTGCATGGAGGGGGGAGGAAATCCCTTGGCATACTGGGGTAACAGAATTCACACTTGGCAAAAATGGTAGTGCCAGGGTTCTGACCCTTTCAGAATGCGGAAGTTTGGTAGCACTTTTCACTCTGGAAAAGAAAACACTAGTGAATGCCAGGTTTTACGCTCCTCCAGAGAAAACATTACTGTGAAATAATAGAAAGTACTTGTAGCTTGGGTTTTAGATTTTGGCAGTGGTTTGCTCTCCAAGCTTGTTTCAATTTAGTTTCTGAGCGTTTCATTACCAGACTGGGTAACATCATCAGCAGGATTTTCTTGTCCTATTCTCCCTAGCTTGTAAATGTCTTTTTTTTAAAATTCAAAAAGTTTTATTAGTACAAAGTACAAACATTTTTCTCTTTTTCTCCCCCCCTTCCCCCCATCCCCTCCCCCCCTCACCCCCCCGACTTCCCAGAAAAAGCACAGGGCATATTATTCATTACAATAAATTTAAATTATACTAAAAAAAATTCTTAATTTCCACATTTCTTTAAATCTTTAACTCCGTGTTGTTCAAAACTTTTTAAGCATAATCCAAAAATCAAGCATATTGTTAATCAAACATCATTTCAATATTTCCGGCTGCTAATTTATTCCACTAAATATCTTTCCTTTATATAATCTTTGTATAATCTAATATAATAATAAAAAACGAAAAGAGGAGAAAAAAAAGAAGAAAAAAAGGAAGAAATCTTTCTTTCAACATTTCATTCAATTATAACCATCAACATCATTTCCTCGATATTAAGTAAAAATTTAGTAAATATTAAGTATTATGTAAAACTACCTTCTTCATTATACCTCATCAATATACATAGAGATTTAAAATATTCTAGCGAAATGTTACTTCCAATATTTCTAGATTCCTTTAACCTCCTTTTAACTCAAAATTTTTTAAACTTAATCTTAAAGTCAAACACATTATTAATAACCTAACATTACAATATATCAGGTTACTAATTTCACAAAATTTCTAAATCTTTGATTATTTTGAAATATAGTAATAAAAAGGAGAGACAAAAACAAAACAAAAGAAAAAAGAAAAACACAACCATCAAAATCATTTCCTCAATAATCTTCTTACTCTTGTCTGACTCTGATCCTCTGTCTCCTTTTGCACATTATAAACATCTCTCTGGCTCTGTAAATCACCTTGAGTCATCAGCACTCTTTCCGTTTGAGCAACAATCTGTTGCTTTCATGCTTCTTCCTTCTGGAATTTTGGATATATCGGCCTTTAAAACTTTAACATAAAAATCAGTAGCTTTCATTATCGTGTTGAGCTGGTATCTCTTTTCGAAATATCTCACCACTATCCCCCGTTGGGGCATCCCATTTATACTGTAGGTTCTGTTTTTTAAGTTCTTCCACAAGAAAGGTATAACCCTTTCTGGCTCTGAGCATTTTAGGAGGAATTTCTTTCAGTGTCATTACTTCCTGTCCATTTACTTGGAGCTTATTCTTGAAGGTCGCCTGTAGGATTTTATTATGTAACGCCCTTGCAGTAAAATATATTACAATGTCCCTTGGCAGATGTTTTTGTTTGACAATCCAAGAATTAACACGGTATATCTTATCAATTTGCATGACCAATTCTTCTTTAGTCATTCCTGACACCTGCACCAGAGCTTCCAACATCCTCCCTTTCAGATCTTCATGTTTTTTCTCTTTTAAACCTCTTATTCTTAAGGCAAATTCCATGCTTCTGAATTGGATCATTAACACCTCTGTTTCAAAATTTTCAATATTGTTTTGAGTTTTATCTATATTTTCCCCCAAGGTTGTCATAGACTGTTTAATTACTTCCACATCCTTTTCCAAAATTTCCATATTTACTGCTATTGCTTGAAATGCAAAGTCCATCTCCTCTAGGGCAGCCTGCATTTTTTTATTAATTTCGTTAATTTTTGAATTGAATTCTATAATCAGTTCATTCTTCATAAGTTTTAAGGTATTAAATAAATTTTCAGGTGTTAAAGTCTGTGGGGGTGTTAAGTAAGAAGTGGATTGCATTCTTGAAGTATAAGCAGAGGGATGCTCAAATCCTTTATTAAAAACAATCTTTCCAGATTTAGAAGCCATTTAAAATTTTAGATTAAGCTTTTAGTTTTAATCCGAAATCAGAGAGTGAAGAGAGTTCATCAAAGTCCAACGTTTTCAAAAGTGTACAAAAAAAAACCCCAAGTCCATAATTGAAAAAATTCTTCCCAGATGCTGAAACCATTTAGATTTTTAAATTTGAATTGTTCTTTTAATCCAAAGTCAAAGATAAGAAAGAAAAAGAAAGTTTTTTCCTCGGAATCAGAGGTTTCCATGCAAAGGGCTGCAAAACGAAACTTTCTTTATAACTTTCGCTTTTTCACGCCCTTCTAAACTTCAATCCCCATTTTAAAACAGCTTGCTAATTTGTAACTTCCGAAGTGAGAATCAACATAGAGTTAAGTATAGTTACTTGCCCAGCTTGTCTCCTGGCTTTTTCTGCTGCTGCTATTTGAAAAAATTGTAATCTGTCATTTAAAGCAGGGTTGGTCGCGATCTTCTTGCTCCGCTAAAAGGCGGAGATGTTCCGGGTCCGGAGCATTGGCCAGGTTTCCAGGGAGCCCTCTCCCTTCGCGCCCCAGGATTTCCTCCTGGGACTCTTGGGGGACTCTACCTGTGCCTGCCTGCTCTTCACCCTCCCCTTTGCCCGGGGAGGGGATTTTCGGCCGCCAGTCAGCTGTTTGTCGGCTGTACTGGCGGCTTGAACGGAGCCGGGGACCGGCGCACGACGAGGAGCGTCTTCGGAGACCGCGGAGCCAAACCGGAAGCCCCTAGCTTGTAAATGTCTTGTGTGCCAGTGTGGTCAATTGGTCATTTGATTGAATGTTCGTTTGGAGCTATATTCAAATTCTGAACAGCTGATTGGTACTCTTGTTGATTGCAAGTCTATCCTATAACCTATTGGCTCGATGAAGTGTCATATTTATAATACAGGGAACACTTTCTGATATCTGACTGAAATATAATTAAACAGTAGAAGTATGGAACAACAGGAATGGCTTTCCTCAGCTAGTACCGTGTTTCCCCAAAAATAAGACATGTCCACATAATAAGGCCAATTAGTATTTTCAGCGCATGAGCTGAAATAAGCCCCCCCCCCAAAATAAGCCCCCCAACTACTTTCCGGGGAAAGGGGGGACATGCCGGGAGCCACTCTTTTTGCGGAGGGAACTCTTTTGGCTGGGAGAGCAAGTGAGAGGCAGGTGCGCGCACACCCCTCGGGACTAGCTCGTCTCCTCTGGACTCTGCCTATGGCAATTTGAAATGTGCTCCTGCCTGCGAGGAAGAGGAGGCGAGCATTGATCCCTGCCTCGCCACCTCCTCGCAGGCAGGAGCACGTTTAAAAACGCTGCCGGAGGCCAGTCCCGCAGGGTGTGCACATACCCGCCTCTCGCTTGTTCTCTCTCTCTCTCTCCCAGCCAAAAGAGTGCCCACCGCAGAAAGAGTGGCTCCTGGCCGGGAGAGCAAGAGCAAGCGAGAGGCGGGTGCACACACACCCTGCAGGACTAGCTCGGCTCCTCTGGGCTCTGCCTACGGCAGCGTTTTGAAACGCGCTCCTGCCTACGAGGAGGCGGTGAGGCTGGTCGGGTACAGCGAGCCCACAAGCGCAGGGTTTGAGCAGCAGACGGGCGCAGCCAGCCCGTCCCTGTCGCCGCACCTTCGGCTCTGCCTCCTGCCGCTGCCTCACTCGCTCACTGGCTCAGGCTGCTCATCCTCCACCTGCCCTCCCCGCGTCCTTCAGACGGGGGATGCAGGCAAGGGCGGTGCGTGGGAATCCTCTGCAGGAACAGCCACCTGTTCCTCGGTGTTGTGTCCAGTGATCCTCCCCCGCCTCCGGCTCTCAAGCAAAGAGGGAGGGGGAAGAAAATCTCTCGGGCTGCCTGAGGAAGCCGAGCTGACAGCCAAACTTCTAGCCAAGCTCAGCGGCAGAAGCTGCTGGGCACACGCGCTTCCTTGTCTTTTCCAAACACGCCCCTCTGTCTCTCGGCAGGGGGAGGAAGAGTGCACTTAAGACACAGCACCAGGAGAAGGAACTTTTTGGTTGCATGCTGAACGCAAGAAATCTTTCTCCCCTTTCGCTCCAAGAGGCTGCGTACGTGCGATGATTCTCACGAGGACTCATTTCTGGCAGAGTTTTGAAGAGAGAAAGATTTCTTGTGTGCAGCGTGCAGTCAAAAGGTTCCTTCTCCTGGTGCTGTGTCGGGAGGGGGAAGCAGGAGGGGGAAGAAACTCTCGTGGGCTGCCTGAGGCAAAGCACCTGCCTTTCCTCCTTCCTTCCCTCCCTCCCTCTCTCTCTCGGCAGGAACCTTTTGGCTGCACACTGCACGCAAGAAATCTCGCGGCCCAACACGTCCCACCTGCCAGAAATGAGTCTCTGTGAGACTCGTCACGCCACCGCCGCTGCCTTGTGGAGCAGGACTCTGCAAGGCTTGTGCCATTGCATGCACGAACAGCAGCAGGACCCCAGCTGTGCCGGTATGATGAAGCTTGCGGCAGTCCTGCAGTTTGTGCATGCAACGGCACAAGCCTTGCAGAGTCCTGCTCCACAAGACAGTGGCGGTGGGCCAGCCGCTCGGCCAGTGCCAATAACAGGGAGGGGAGGTGGCGGCGATGGGACATCCAGTCCCACGCTCGCCACCTACTGCACCCCCAAAATAATAAGCCCCCCCCCCAATAAGGCGGCCAAGGCCATATTTCAGGATTCAAAAAATATAAGGCCCTGTCTTATTTTCAGGGAAACACGGTGGCTGGAAACAAATCTTACATATGTTGAAAATTTCTCTATCCCCAACAACTAACTTCAACAGAAATAAAACTACCACAAGACTTCCCAAAATACACAAAAATGAAATTCTTCTCTGCCCCTACAAACCTACAAACCAGCAAAAGCTTTAAGAAAAAGACTTCACCATCTCATCAACAATTTGGCTTATTCTATAAACTCACCTGAGCAATTCCTTCAATTAATTAAAAACATCAAAATAAATGAAGTAGAAATAATGGTCCCATTTAACGTGACTGCATTATTCACATCTATCAACATTGACCTGCCAAACAATGATCTACTCACAGAAAATCAAAGCCATAATGAAAAGACACCTAAAGAACACTCCATGTCATTGACACTACCATGAAACATCTGGAGTTATGCCTCATAACACACTTCAAATTCAATGGCAAAATCTATCAACAAATACAAGGCACGCCTATGGGATCACCTATATCCAGCCTAATAGCAGAAGCAGTAATGCAGAAACTTGAACGCACAGCCCTGCCAATCATCCAGCCAAATTTTTGGATACGTTACAAGGACAACACTTTTGCCATCATGAAACGCAACAGACTAGAAGAGACACACCATTTACTCAACAACATATTCACATCAGTTTTACACGAGGAAGAAAAAGAACGACGACTCCCCTTCCTAAATATTGACATAAGGAGACAAGATAACGGCAAATTAACAACCTGTGTATATCGAAAATCCACGCACACAGACCAAATTCTAAATTTCACAGTCACCCACTGCATACAAGCAGCGCTGCATCTGGATCCTTTTCAAAAGAGCCAAAACACACTGCAGCACCGAGTCATTAAGAAAAGCAGAAGAGAAACATCTTTTCAATGTTTTCCTCTGCAGTGGCTATCCAAAAAAATTCATAATACGATCCTTGTCATCCAAACCCCAACAAAATACACAGCTGACCACAACACAAAATCAAGTCCTGCCATACATCAAAGGAACATCTGAACAGCTGCTGGAATACTGCAACCCCTAGGAATAATGATAACTCACAAACTCACATTTACACTCAGAAAAGAGCTGTCTAAAGTCAAAGACAAAATACAGAAAGAAGACAACAGCAACATAGTATACAAAATCAATTGCAACAATTGTAACCAAATCTATGTTGAACAACCAGGAAGGCAATAAGGATTCATGAACATTAACTAGCAGTTAAATGGCACGACCAAAAATCCCTGATCTCAAACCACATTGATAATAAATAACACCAGTTTGATGGGAAGGAACAAAAATCATTGGCCATGCCAGCACCCGCCACACATGTGAATTTATTGAAGCCTGATATTCTTACCAAAGGAGCAGTTAACAAGCATATCGATCTAGATCCATTCGAACAACCAGTCCATTCAAACAACCAATCAAGAGAACCAATCAAGAATATAAATATAGCTCCAAACGAACAACTAATCATATGACCAACTGACCACACTGGCACACAAGACATTTATAAGCTAAGGAGAATAGGACAAGAAAATCCTTCTGATGATATTACTCAGTCTGGTGACGAAACGATCAGAAACTACATTGAAACAAGCTTGGAGAGCAAACCACTGCTAAAAACATTACAGTATTCCAGAGTTGAGCCTTCCAGAACAATGGTGTTTACTAGTTTTTCACCAGTTTTGAGGCCTGTACTTCCAGTGCACCAAGGACATTCCTTGGTGTGCTGGAGAAATGAACCCCAAATCTGGGGAAAACACTAGTGAATGTTATAATTCTCACATTCTCTCTGGTGGTATGAGGAAAGGGACTAAGCCTCCTGGCTGGTGTGGGAGTTAATGCCCTCTCCCCAACCCACCAAACCTGGGAGACCTGTGGCCCTGTTCAATGTTTCAACTAATGATCAATTCCCTGCTTTACAAGCACAACTAGAACAGCTGGGATTGTAGTCATTGAGTAAAAGAGTTATATAGTGTCTCACTTAACAACTACTTTGCTTAATGACTGAGATTCCGGACCCAATTGTGATTGTAAGTGGACACTATCTGTAATGCTTGATTGAATGGTTCTGTCTATACTGAAAAATGTAGTGGTCCATCCGCTCTTCAAGAAGTTATCTACAGATTTTCATTCCCAGCCATTGTGGAAATTTCTGTGTTAGATGGAATTAAGGGAAACTAGGTCTAAAATATCTGGTCAGCATCACATTTGAGATCATGTAAAAATTGATATCATACAGCAAATATCCAATTACAAAGCATGATAAGACATGAATTTCTAGTGCTATTGTTCACAAAACCAATGTTAGGTCGGGTACATTATCATTAAGTTTGTAAATTCCATAAAAACAACATTGCTCAGTATAATGTAATTTATTAATGTAAGTTATCAGAGAGGTTCATGCCCTCATTGCTGTTTCACTATTTTGATTTGGCACTCTTTGCTTTTTTCATTGTGCTAAAGAAAATCGTGGATTAAATAATCAGTTTTTATTTTAGCCAAACAAAAACACTATTGAGCTATCTACTTCAGAAATTTATTTGAATCTGCAATACGATGTCATATGTTTATTTGTGTATTCCAAACTTGAAAACTGCAGCTTGCTGATTTGATTTTTAAATGTATTAAACATAGTTACAGCACAAAGTACATGAGCATTGAGAAAAAGAAAATAATGGACATAACATAAGGGTAAGCAGTCATTGTACATATTTATCTTAATAAATACCAATATGTTATATCTAAACTGGCTCATTGTATAACCACTGATACAGGTATCCTTTATAAATGTATCCAATCTCTCTAGTAATTTTGCAGCAACGAATTCTATAATTTTGCATTCTTAAAAAAGTATTTTGTTTCAGTTAATGATTCTGAATTTTACATTAGGAGAAAAGAGGAAAAAAGTTTTTTATTATATGCTATTAAATGCAATTTAGAGAAATCTAGGAGACTGGAAATACTGAAAGCTTATTTACAAGAAAATCTTCTGAAATAATAATGGCAATCAACCAAACATATTAAATCGAATAAAAGTTAAATTATCTTTACTAAAGACTTACCTTTTATAAATAATTTCCTTAATTCATCCCCCAAAATTTTATTTAATGATGGACACAGTCTCATGCCTATATTATTGAAGCTACTAAGAGTCTGAATGGGATGGCATGAGGCAAATCCAGTTATTCAAGTAGCAAAAATTTAAGAGTATTTTAGTTAAAGTGTATTTGGAAAATGGAGAACCTGGGTCAAAGCTTCTGAAACATTTATGTTACTCATGCACCACATTTGGTAGCAAAAGTGTACTCTGGAACAAACTGAGAATGAGGTTATATAATGCCTTGTAATGGAACTTATATGCTTATTGTGGTATGATTTACTCACCTTGGTTCATGGCTTAGTTCACTTTGTGAAGCCACGAAACAGGGGATGAGAGACTCATCAAATGTTGTTTTTTTAATCACTGTGGAATATCCTAACAAAACATATACCATCATAAACTAGCAAGGCCCAATATTTACACACACACACACACACACACACACACACACACACACACACACACACACACACACACACACACATATATACTGAGTTGAGTTTCAGATAAGCATAAATATAGTTTTATTTAGTATAGTCCATAGGTCCCCAGATTTTTGGTTCACAGAGCACTTAGTGCCTCAGTACTTTTCATGATACCTCTACGCCAGAACCCTGACCTATCTCTAGGTAGTAGTTTCTGCAGTATTTGATAGATCTTGAGTATTGTGTGTTTTCCCTGAAAATACAAAATATCCTGCAGTTTCCCTAACATACACAATTTAAAAACCACAGCAATAGACAATACGGGAAAGTTTACAGATCTCCTTTTTGATTTCACACCTTTTATTTATTTTCTGTGTTTGATCAATGTATTTGGCTTTTACTACCATTTTCTAAGAATTTTACAAGAAGATGACAATTTAATATTTATTTATGTATTTTGAACAACCCCAAACAGCATAAATTTTACCTGGTTTTTTTATGACTGTTCTTTTTGGTAGTAGTTTCTTTTTCACTTTTTTCTTTTTCTACTTTGTCTTTTTTTTCTTTTTTTGATTGTGTAGGGGACACAAATTGCTGGGTAACCTGTTGTGCAACCAGCTGAGAGACAGGTCGAGGTTTCCTGTTTGTACATATATAAGAAATTTCAATTAAGTAGCATTAGTATAGTAATTCTTTACATTATTTTTACAAACTAATATTTGAATAAATAAACCTATACAACATCAACGTGTGGATATATTTAGAGTTGCTATTTTTCCTGCTCTCCTGTCTTGCCAGACAGTATTTTCTAAATAATGCCAAAACATTATGTCATTCTAGCTTGGAACATTACCTGACTTTCAATGGTACAATGAAATAGTGATTAGAATGTAGAGAAAGAATAGTCTACAGATCTGATGTTTCTATCCTCCATAAGTACACCTTTCTGACTAATATGAGCAATATGAGCATATTAGAATAATATGGTATATTTACCATTGCTTTTCTTTTCAGTCCTGCTATAAATCTTTTTGTGTTAATAGAGCATATTCCCATGCTTGGAAATCTATTCCAAGGATGCTTCAATTAACTCAATTAGCCTCTACCTCTAAGCATAGAGGTATATAACTATTGACATTCCAAGCAGACATATGTGACTGCATACAATGTATTGTCAATCTCTAGTAGTGCTTAGGAGTGAGAATTACTATTATTCATGAAAGAAAAGGAATCAAGGATATCCTAATTAAACCAGAACAATATTATATTTTTCCCCAAACTAGGTAGCTGCTCTTAGCTAAAGTTGGCTGATCTTGAAAAGCTGGGAATAAACTGACTCAGTAATAACTGTATCTGGATGGGAGAACATTAGGAAATTTCAAGGCTGTATTCAAGTGTAAGTTTTTAAAAAGTACAAAAGAATTCAGTGGCAAATCTGTATCGTTGCCATAAAAACTAAATGAATATGTTTGTGAAGTCACTAACAATTGCGCTTGATCAGAGAAATATTTCATATTACATGTTTTCTAGGCAAAAATTAAAATTTTCTAGAAAAACAAGTATCCAGTAATAATAAGTACAAAAACTAAAATCCATAGCAACCAAGGAAATTACATAGGCAACAAAAACTTATATATCCAGGAGATGGATCCTTTCATGTACCCAGGCCTGAGAAACAGATCTACTGAGCCTTATAAAAGGCCAGTAAGGTTGAGTCCATCCTAATAAGCGGGATAGACAGCTACACAACCAGATGGATTAACAATTGGCTGACCAACCGTACCCAGCGAGTAGTCCTCAATGGCTCTAAATCCACATGGAGAGAAGTAAGCAGTGGGGTACCACAAGGTTCCGTCCTAGGCCCAGTACTCTTCAATATCTTTATAAATGACCTAGATGAGGGAATAGCAGGAGAACTAACCAAATTTGCAGATGACACCAAGCTGGCGGGAGTAGAAAACACCCCAGAGGACAGACTCAAAATCCAGAGGGACCTCGACAGACTCGAACACTGGGCCCAAACCAATAAAATGAAATTTAACACAGAGAAAAGTAAAATTCTGCACCTAGGCAAGAAGAATCAAAAATACACATACAAACTGGGCGAAACCACACTCAATAGCAGCGATTGCGAAAGGGATCTCGGAGTCCTGATAGACAGCCAACTAAATATGAGCCAGCAGTGTGCAGCAGCAGCCAAAAAGGCCAATACAGTCCTGAGCTGCATAAATAGAGGGATACAATCAAGGACCAGAGAGGTACTAGTACCACTCTATAAAGCCTTGGTCAGACCACACCTAGAGTACTGCATCCAGTTTTGGTCACCACACTACAAAAAAGACATTGAAACTCTAGAGAAAGTGCAGAAGAGAGCAACCAGGATGATAAAGGGTCTGGAAAATAAAACATACGAAGAGCGGTTGCAGGAACTGAGCTTGGCCAGTCTAGCGAAGAAAAGGACCAGGGGAGACATGATAGCAGTGTTCCAATACTTGAGGGGATGCCACAGAGAGGAGGGGGTCAAGCTGTTCTCTATGGCACCAGAAAGCCAAACAAGGAATAACGGATGGAAGCTGACCAAAGAGAGATTCAACCTGGAAGTGAGGAGAAACTTTCTGACGGTGAGAGCGATCAACCAGTGGAACAGCTTGCCAGCGGAGGTCGTGAGAGCCCCAACACTTGCGACCTTCAAGGAGAGACTGGACTGCCATCTGTCTCAAATGGTGTAGGAACTCCTGCTTGAGCAGGGGGTTGGACTAGATGACCTACAAGGTCCCTTCCAACTCTAATAATAAATCTAAAATCTAATATCCAGAGGAAGAATGTTCGTGGGGGGGAGGGCACTATAGCAGAAAAGACACACCTTCAGAGCCCCACCAACCAGCATCCTTAGTTGATGGAATCTGAAGCGTGTCTATCCTGCCAAGGATGGTCCCTCAAGTAACCCAGTCCTAAGTCATGAAGGGCTTTAAACCATTACCTTGAATTGCATTCAGAAGTACACTGGTAAGCAATTCAGCGTACAAAATAGATGTGTAGAATGCACCGAGTAACCAGTGCCGTTTAAACTTGTGCTGCTGCATTCTGAACCAGTTGAAGCTTTCAAATGCTCTATAATTATGGTCCCATATTTAATCATGGTAATGATATTGATTCATTATATGTCAATCAGAAAAGTAATATTTAGTTACAATGCTCCCTCTACTCATCAGTAATACAATACAATTCATAAATGCAATTCATGATCAAGACAGTTAAGAATAGATCAAGCCTATAGATGTCAGTAGCCCTTTGAAAAACAGCAACATTCGACTTCCGGTTGGCTCCGCGATCGCCGAAAGACGCTCCTTCTTCAGGGTGCCGATCCCCGGCGCCGTCAAAGCCGCCAGAAAGCCGAAAAACAGCTGACTGGCGGCTGGAAACCGCCTCCACGGGCAAAGGGGAGGGTGAAGAGCTGGCGGGCGCAGGTAGAGCCCCCCTAGTGCCCCAGGTGGAAATCCTGGGGAGCGAAGGGTGAGGGCTCCCTGGAACCTGCCTAAAGCTCCGGACCTGGGACTCCTCCGCTTTAAGCGGAGCAAGACGAACGCGACCAATTCTGCTTCAGATGACAGAATCCAACGTTTTCCAAGAGAAGCAGCAGAAAAAGCCAGGAGGCAAGCTGGGCATGTAACTATTTTTAACTCTACTCTGATTTTTACTTTGAAAGCTACAAGATAGCAAATGGTCTTAAAATGGTGATTGAAGCTGGAAAGGATGTTTCCTAAAAGTGAAAGTTTAAGAGAAAGTTTCCTTTTGCAGCCCTTATTATGATCTTTGACTTTGGGAAACTTTTTTTTCATCATTTTTGACTTGGACTTTGGATTAAACTATATTTTTAACTTTAAAATTTAATTAGTGCTGCATTTCAAGTGAAAGTAACTTTCGTTTTGTTACTAGCTTTTTTCCCCCCTCTGACTCTGAGAATTGATTTTTTTCTCCTTTTGTTTCCTGATTTTGGATTAAAATAACAATTTATATTTTTGTAAAAAATAAAAGAATAACTGGCTTTGGACCTGGAAAGAACTTTGCTAAGTAGAGATCTGGTTTTTTCTTTGTACTCCTCTGGAAATACTGAAATGGCTTCTAAACCTGGAAAGATTGTTTTGAATAAAAGAACTGAGTATTCTTCTGGTCATATTTCAAAAATGCAATTTACTTCTGATCTAATACCCTCACAATCTGTAACACCTGAAAATTTATTTAACACTTTAAAAAGTATGAAAAATGAACTCATTTTGGAATTTAATTTAAAAATCAAAGAAATAGATGAAAAAATGCAGGCTGCTTTAAAGAAGATGGATTTACAATTGAGAGCGGATGTGTTGACAGTTTGTAAAGGACTAGCAGTAAATATGGAGGTTTTGGAGAATGATTTGGAAAAAAATAAACAAGCTTTGATAACCTTGGGGGAATACATAGACAAGACTCAAAATGACATTGCAAATTTTGAAAGAGAGGTGTTAATGTCTCAATTCCGAAGCATGGAATTTGCTATAAGAGTGAGGGGCCTGAAAGAGGGAAAATATGAAAATTTGAAAGGAAGGATGGTGGATGCCCTGGAGCAGGTGTCTGGAATGTCTAAAGAGGAACTGGCTATGCAGATTGATAAGATATACAGAGTCAATTCTTGGTATGCAAAACAAAAACATCTGACAAGGGATATTGTAATATATTTTACTACAAGAGCTTTACGGAATAAAATTACATAGGCGACTTTCAAGAATAATCTTCAGGTAAATGGCCAAGAAATAATGATATGGAAAGAAATTCCTTCTAAAATGTTTAAAGCCAGAAAAGATTATACCTTCTTGATTGATGAGTTTAAAAAACGAAATTTACAATATAAATGGGATGCACCAACAGGAGTAATCGTGAAATTTTTGGGAAAAAGATATCGGCTTAATACAATAAAGAAAGCTACTGAATTTTATGTCAACGTTTTAAAGGCTGACATATCCAAAATTCCAGAGGAAAGAAACATGAAATTAACAGAGGAGGAGAAGAAAGAGCCACCCATATTTGTCCAGACCGAAGCAGTTTCAAAGATTCAAAGTGATTGGCTGAGCCAGACAGATGCTTAAAACGTGGAAAAGGAGATGGAGGATCGGGGTCAGCAGGGAGGCGAAGTGACAAATTTAAAACTATCAAGTTATAAAAGGATGCAGTGAGGAAACTTATAGGATGGATGGAGAGAGAGACTATTTTTTTCTTTTTTTTCTTTTTCTTTTTTCTTTATTATTTCCTTATTATTAATATTTTCTAATGATTTATGGATGGAGAGGTCAATATGATTGTATTTCCTTTCTCTATTTTTTTTACATATTCTTAATATTCTTTAAAGATTCAGAAGTTTTCTGAAGCTAATAATTTGATATATTGTAATATTATGCTATTAATATTGTGTTTGATTTTATAATTAAATTTAAGTTCTTTGAAGTATAAGGGGTTAGTTTTAAAATATTGGAATTAATAATTTGAAGAATATTTTAAATATTTAGGTATTTTGAATAAGTATAAATACTCAATGTTTAGTTATTGTTTATGTAATATTTATTCAAGTGTTAGTTAGTTTTCAGGAAATGTTCTGTATTGTAATTGATTGAAAGGGGGAGGAAAGATTTTTTCTTCTTTTTTTTATTTTACTTGTGTTTCTCTCTTATTTTTATCTCTTTTTATTTTTATTTTTGTTAGTCTATATATGGATTATATAAAAGATAGAGGTTAGTGATGTAAACTTTGTGGTATGATGTTTGATTAATATAATGTTTTTATTTTCTTATCTGTTTGTTTTTTCAATTTCTAAAAAATCTTTTTATTATTTTTATTATTTTTTTAATTATTTTTTTAATTATTTTATTATTATTATTATTATTATTATTATTATTATTATTATTATTATTATTATTATTATTATTATTATTATTATTATTATTATTATTATTATTATTTCTCTTTTTAATTATTATTTTTTGATTACGCTTTAAATGGTTTTGAATAATGTGGAGTTAAAGATTTTTTTAAAAACTATGGAAATTAACAATTTCTTTTAATTTAATTTAAATTTATTGTTTTTTTAATATTATGCCCTGTACTTTTTCTGGGAAGTCCGGGGGGGAGGGGGGAAGGGAAAGGGGTGGGTTGGGGTTTGGGGGGAAGGGGAGGGAGAAAAAAAAGAAAAGTGTATGTACTTTGTACTAATAAAACTTTTTGAATTAAAAAAAAAGAAAAAGAAAAACAGCAACATTCTTGTCAGATACAAAAAAATCCATTTATGCTAACTTTATATTCATTTCAATATCCAATAGGAGTCTTTAAGTTTTATCCTAGGAGGATAAATATACTGAAAAGGAGTATACTAGAACTTGGGTCTCCCACTTTTAATTCATTGCTGCTACAACCCATTAGCTTTCATCACTGGGACCAGTGGTATTGGATTGCCCTATTTGTTAACAAACAGTAGCTCTATCTTAATAGATTCCCTGAGAGAATCAGGTTTTATATCTGATTTTATTTATATAAAGAGAGGGTTATTTATTTGAAATCGTTATGGCTGCCTAATTCATAAGACCATGGGCAGTCTGTAAAATTGTATAGCTAGTTAAATTAGCTATGGCCGTCCATTCCAACAGATCCTGATCTGCTTATAAAATCTACTCCAAAGTTGAAACAATTAAAAACATAAAGAAATCAAGATAATTAAACTAGATTATTAAGGCCTTCCTTCTTTCACAACTGTTTTACGCCTCTCTGAAAGATCTGTAATTGGTTTGGAAAGAGTTATGCACTTGGTTGGGCAGGTGGTATGTCACCAAAACAAGTCAGGAATCCTCGGGAAGACTTCTCATCTACCTATAATTATTTTTCTTGTATGGAGGAAAATATAGTATTTTATAAAAGATCTCTCAAACTACGTAGAATCTCTAAGAAAATAATTTTTGAGTTAAACTTATATTTACATTTTATTTTTATTCAAAATCATTATGTTTAGTGCTAGTACTGATTATATTACCTAGTTTGGGTAATGAAACGACTGTAAGGAAAAAATCAAGCTCAGAGAGCACCAAGGACCCCTCATTTCATCCCTGAGCTACAAATATTCTTCTTTAGAGTTAATATTATATTATTTCTGCTTATTAAATATGCACATATATTTATACTGTTTAGTAAATAAGCTGTTAAGACTATACATCTGAACGTAATTAGGCACACTTAAAACATTGACATGTTACAGGGCCACAAATAAAAATACTTAGAAGTACTTAAGCTATGTATTTCCATGGCTGCTGGAATTAGGTCAGTTTGCTAAAATTCATTCTTGTAGTTCTTTTCAAATCATGCACATCTGGCAGAAAATCCAAGCTTTAAAAAAGTGGAAATAATATTTAAAGAATATTAAAATAATTGTTCATAACATCTGGATGAGTATTTGTTTGAAGATATAGAAATTATATTATCTATTTGTTACTGTTGTAATTCAAACAAGATAATTATTTTATTTATCACATTTTTGACCACCCATTTCCCTCACAGAGAGATTACCTGTGTTTTAGCAACTTTTGCTGGTTAGTGTTTTGGCCCGCCAGCGGCCAGCAGAGCTGGCAGCAGATTCAAACAGTGAGGAGGTTGGGGAGGAACATGGGCCAGTCCTGGAGCCTGGGGGAGGCTTTGACGAGTGTTCTGCCTCAGAGGCAGAGATGGGGCCAGGGCCATATGACAGTTATCAGCTGCCTCCGGAGTCAGACATCAGAGAGGCAGACGAACAGCTGGAGCCTGTTCCCAGTGTGCACATGTGCAGAGTTGCCAGACGAAGGGAACAGCTAAGGAACAAGGGTCGACTTGGGAGTAAGGCCACAGGTGGATAATGAATGGCCCCTCCCATAGGGAATAAAAGAGGAGCAAAAGGGGAGGGGTGTTTGCAGGAGACAATTAGTTCATTTGGGCGAAGATCTGTTCCTGCATTCTTGACAAGTATTGTCTGTTATAGTGTGGAGTCTGAAAGATATCGGCTTGGCAGCTCTGCAAACCTGATAAAGGTCTGTAATTGGGAAATATCTTGAAAAACTGTTGGCCGGGACTTTGCTGGAGTGGAATTCACTGTAAACTAAATAAAAGGGGTTTTATCAGGACGTGGAGTCGGCTTCGTGCTTTTGGGGAAGCCTAGGTCAGAACAATTAGAACTGATTTGAAATAAATAGTTTGGACAATATTAAGTTATCTCAATATTAGTAGCCTTTAGCAGTCAGTGTGATTGTTCATAATCATATGAGTTGCTTGCTAACATCTACTGCACAGAATGCTAATAGCATTTCACTACACTTTTGCACAGTGATGTCTGCCAATACAGACTTGAATAATTCTTAGTAGCAGTGTCCAGGTTTTCCTACTGTGTTTCTGTATGTGTTCAATCAACAGATTCTCTCTCCCATAATTTTAAACTACTTTAAATGTAAATATGACTTTTCCTATTACTTTACAAATAATTTATAAAGCACTATGAAGTTGGTTAAAAAAGCCAATTTCAAATATATAAAACATGACATATAGTTATAGGAAAAATTTTAATGTGCTCTGGTAAAATTATAAATCTCAGTAAATCCCTAAGTAAACAAAAGCTGATAATTAACCCAACATGTACAAAGCAAATTTCTGCAAATTTGAAAGCATGCTAAGTATTTATACAGTCAATTTTCATTAGTTTCAGTAATTACGTTCTATATAGTTGACCTGAATATTGAATTAGCAAATACTGGAACCTCCGCTGGGAACAAGAGTGTGGATGATTCAAGTTATTTTGCATGTCTGTGAAAGTGCCACAAGTCTTGATTTTATGGTTACAAGTAAATTTTAGGAAGGAGGTAAATTCACAAATATGAAATCCATGAATGAGAATTAACTGTACCTGTTTACAGATTCAGAATAAATAGTAAATATGTCATACAAAAGTTTGAAGTTTCATTCTGTATTTTAAAGCACTACATTTTGCATAAATAGCAACCTCCAAACATTTCCTGTAGCCAAAGCCAAGCCGTATTATTTCTATTTCTACTTTTGAATTATTCCCTGCTTTTCTTCCAAAAGTTGCTGAAATATCCTCTTTTTAACTTCAATTTCTTTAAGTAAATAATATGAGGAAACCTAAACAAGATTTTGTATTATTTAGTTCTAATACAATTATCAATTGTACGACTTGCAGTTTTAATCATGTCTTATTTCTCTATATAGGTTTCTAAGTAAATGACACACTTATTTCATTACCTTATAAAAGTAAAGTTGCATGACCTTGACCACAAGCAAGAATGATGATTATGTATAGGGAGTGCATATGGAAATGTGGTTCATAAGCATTATGTTTCTTCTTCGCTCAGGGAATATTATCCTAGGATAGACACACATGCAGAATATACATGATCAAGTCTAAAATGCTAACAGTCTTTTGACTATTAGCATAAATGAGAAGAGAGAACAAAAACCAGACTATAAGAAAAGCACTAGCAAAATATAGTTATTTAAGAAAAACTAATTGATAGTATGCATTCTGATATAAATGACTGTGAAAAGCACAGATAAAAAATCATAAAATACTTGTACCCAGTGTTAGAAATAATATAACAATTTTGGAACTTTATTTTTTATCATTGACATTTTGTATTCCAGTTCCTTGCATACCTTCTCAATATTCATACTATTTGGATCTGAGCACAGTCATAAATTATGAATACTATACTCTCAAAAATATGTACACTAGGAGATATTTAACTTCAAATGTAAGAGATTCCCTGGCTACAAGTGTTTTTGTGACTCATCAATCCAGATGTTTAGAACTAGCCAATTTTTTAAACAAACTATAATTCCAAAATTCAGAAGGGCCTTATCCTTAGCTCATTTCAATACACTCCCCACAATGGTCATGAAGGGAGAAGTTAAATACATTCTTTGAGTCTAAATTTTGATTTTGCAGCACCAGAGGCACTGAAATCAAAGTTCATGTAACTATATTGTCAGAACAATATTACTGTGATATTATCAAAACAAAATTTTATTTTATAGTCTGTAAATCTGTTAAAGGTTAATGAGCTAATGTCAAATTATGTATCATCTTATTGCTCTGTTATGTTCTGCATATACAGGTAGTACTCAATTTACAACCACAATTTCAATCGCAAAGAGATGCAGTCATAATGCAAGACATCAGCTCTCCTAGCTGCCATTAAGTGAGAATCGAGGGTTGTTAAAGCAGAGGGGGGGTGCCTCAGAGTGGCGAGGGAGGCCCTGGGAGACCCAGCACAGGCAGCATGCAAATTAGGAGCGTGCTGCAACCTCACCCTACCTGCAAACCTACCTAGCAGTGTGTTGCAAAGCTGCTGCACACCAGGAAACCTAACCACCATTCTGGCCTAGCAGTGCTTAAAGCTGCAGGGTCACTGCAACTCCCCCACCTACTTATCTCCCCACCTGATCTAAGCCCTTTTGGCTGACCTGCACAGTGTTACTCAGTGGTGGCAGCACTGGGGCTGGGGCTGAAGTAGAGGTCCAGAGCCTTCAGCTCTCTCAACCAGCTGCCACCAAGCCCATCCTCTACTTAAGCCCAAGGAATGCTGCTACCACTGAGAAATGCCATCTCAAGCCCTATACCACGGCTAATCAGACCAGCACCCTTGTAAAAAGCCCCCGTTTCCCTGCCACTCTGTGCTTCACAGGTTCTGCCATGCCCTGACCTGTGCTGCTTCATGCAATTTTCCTAGTCACACATCCCATTCCCTCTCCAAGCTGTGACCCATTTTTGCAATCATTCAGAAACCTTCTAGTCTTTCCCAACTCTTGCAAGAATGAAATGTGCAGTTTGGAGAATGGCAGGAGCCTCATTCTTGCAGTACTTCAAAAAGCTGTTAAAGGTTCCTAATATAATACAGTATGAAGAAATTAATTGATTTAAAACTACTGCTAAAGATACAATTGGCCTCAATAACAGTTTCCCCTGACTACTGTGTTAGTGAGACCCCTCCTTGAATAGCTGTGTCCTGGCTGCAGAACTTTACCAATATTCTGGCAATAATTTGACCAAATTTGCACATGCGCAGGGCTATCTTAAAACACATCCTGGTAATTTTAATACATTCAAATACTTTTTCCAACTTACAAACTACTGCTATCTATTCTACAATTCTTCACTAGTGGTCTATCATTTTATTTTGATGTGCATGCATGCATGCATGCATGCATGCGCAAGCACGCACACACACACAACACATAGCATTTGAGATTTTTCAGACTTTTAATAGAAATGTTAATAATAATGTTTCAGACTCATGGAACAGATGCAATGTAATTTAACAATTCTTCTGAGTGTCACTAAAAAAAGGGAGAAAGAATGAGAAAAGAATCTTTAATGCTTAAGTTTAAAAAATTATTTTATTTACTTATCTAGTTTATGTAGCCACTCATCTCACCAGAAGTGACTCTGGGTAGTGTAGAACACAGTTTAAACAGTGAATGAATCCTTAAAACTATTTATCATTATTATATAAAAAGTTTAAAAGCTATAAAAAACAAAACAAATAAGGAAATAACAATTAAGGGATTAAAATAATAATAAAACCATCTCACAAATTCACCCTCACTTGGGATCCTCAGGCTTGCTGATATAACCAGATCTTAAGGGACTATTGGAAGCTCAGCAGTGATGAGTAATCTCACATCAAGGGGGAGAAGATCTCACAATGTGTCACTGCTGCGAAAAATGCCCACTAGCCAAGGGAACTTGGAACATGTTCTCTCTGTTGTATCTGATGGGATGAAATCCAGAAAAGGATTATAATCAATGCAGCTCATAAATCACAGGTATACTGTTCTACAAGAAACACACATAACTGCTTGCGTCATAATAATTTTGCACTATCTGACGTTTTCAAGTACTTTTCAAGGACAACCTCATGTAGACTGTATTGCAGTAGTGCAACTAGGAGGTGACTAGGCATGAGTGACCCCTGAATACGGCCCCTCACCCTCAGAAATGGTGCAATTCACATGCAATATGTTGTGCAAAGGCCCTCTTAGCCAAGACCACTCCCTGCTCATTGACCAGGAGTTGTGAGTCCAGGAGGACCCCATACTGTACACGGGATCTCTTTGGGACAGTGCAACCCCATCCAGCACTAAAGATGGTATAGTCCCAAAACCAGGTGTCCTTAAAATCCAAAGCCAATCACTCTTGTCAGAGTTCAGTTAAAGCCTGTTCTTCCCCATCCCAACTCTCACAGCCTGAAGACACTGGGATAAAATGTCCACAACATTGCTTAACTAGCCAGGAATGGAGATGTACAATTGGGTATCTCAGCATATTGATGATACCTCACCCCATGGTGATGGATGAGCTCATCCAGCAGTCTCATGGAGACAGTAAACAGGGAATACCAACCCCTGTGGAGTAGGAACAGGAGACAGGATCTTTCTTCCCCAATCACCAACTGGAAGCAATCAAAGAAAAAGGAGGTGGACCAAGAAAATACTGTGCTACCTGCCCCAAGTCCTCTGAATTTTTCAGTAGGATACCATGGTTGATGGTACTGAAAACTGCCAAGAGGTCAAATAAGGCAAAGATGGATGCACGTCCACCATCTCACCCATGCCAGAGATCATCCAAAAGCATGACCAATACCCACACTCAGTTCTGACTGAAAAGGAACCGGATAATTTGTTTCATCCAAGTTCCTTTGAAACTATTGTGCAACCTTCTCAATCACCTTCCCCCAAAAGGGAAGGCTGTATACTGAATGGAAAAGGGCGTTGTACTTACCTGATACGCCCATTCTTGTAGGGTGGAGCTAGCCTCCAAGGATGGGAAGACACCGCCCCTATCCAATCAGGACTGAGTCTGAAAAGGTATAAATAGCACTGCTGTGCCTCAGTTCCCCCTCTTTTGACGAGGAACGTAAGTCAGACTCTGCGTGCCAATGTCAAACCAAGATATTTATTAACACAGACTTCAAGAACCAATAAATGTACAAACACAGGATGCCAGAACAAACACACCTGAACCAAGAGCCACCCAACAGCCAGCCAAAACAAAACACAAGGGTGGGACTAGCTCCACCCTACGAGAATGGCATATCAGGTAAGTACAACGCCCTTTCTCCATATTGGGTGGAGCTAGCCTCCAAGGATGGGACATAGCAAAGTAATACGTCCCTTGGGTGGGCCAACTAAACCTGGCTGGAACCCCCACTGGCCTGCACCACCTGTTGTAACACCCTCCGCCCAAAGTCCGCCTCCTCCGAGGTGAAGACGTCCGGTTTGCAGTGACGGACGAACGGCGTAGGGGATGCCCAGGTGGCCGCGTGGCAAACCTCCTCGATCGACGCCCGGGTAAGCCATGCCGCAGTGGTAGCGGCACTACGCGTCGAGTGGGCAGTAAGCTTGCGAGGTCGTGGCAGTGACATTTGGTCATAAGTCATGGAAATAACGGTACGAAGCCAATGACCCACAGTGGAGGACGACGCCTTCTGGCCCATGGAGGCGGGTTGGAACTAGACAAACAGTGCCTCAGTCCGTGTCCTATGGAAATACGAGTTCACCTTTGGGACAAAGGCAGGGTCCAACCTCAGTACCACCCTATCCTGGTGGAAGACACAAAGATCAGATCGTACAGATAGGGCAGCTAATTCAGATATTCTATGGGCAGATATTATGGCCACCAAGAATACCACTTTATAAGTCATATTACACAGAGCAACAGTTTGTAATGGTTCAAAGGATCCCCCTGTGAGTGCGGAGAGCACCTTGGACAATTCCCAGGTGGGGTACCTATGTACCATGGGGGGGGACACAGATTGACTGCCCCCTTAAGGAACCAGCGAATCAGGGGATGTGCTGACAGGGATTCAAGGGGCTCACAGGACAACACCATCGACAGGGCCACTACCTGGCGGCGGAACATATTGGGGGAAAGCCCTTTGGCCAGACCCTGACGCAGGAATTGGAGGACAATGATAATGGTCAGGTCCACGGGGGAATACCCCTCCTGGCTGTACCAGTGACAGAAGACCTGTCAGGTGGCCGAATAAATATGGTCCGTGGACGACCTCCTGAAGGCCAACATGATGTCGATAATGTCCTCAGGGACCCGGCGATGCCTCAGAGTGAGCCACACAAGTGCCAGGTGGTCAGTTGTAGCCAGCGTGGATCTGGATGCTGAACTGACCCCTGGGCAAGTGACCACTCTGTCAGAGGGATTCGCCAAGGAGGTGACACCGACAGGGAGACCAGGTCCGCGAACCAGGCTCTCCTGGGCCAATGAGGGGCCAGGAGAACTACCTCGGCCCTGTCCTCTAGAATCCTCCTGATCACCTTGGGGATCAATGGCAGGGGAGGGAATGCGTACAGCAGCCCTTGCGGCCAGGCGCAACGAATAGCACCCGTTCCCTCTGCACCCTGAGACCTGTACCTGGGCAGAAACCTGGGCAGTTTGGCATTCCCCGGGGTGGCGAAAAGGTCGATGATGGGCAGACCGAAGCGGCTCACCAGCTGCTGGAATAGATCTGGATGGAGACTCCACTCCGCCGGATCGATGTGATGACGGCTGAGCCAGTCTGCCTTTGTGTTGCTCACCCCAGAGATGTGCTCCGCTGCGATGGACAACAAGTGCCTCTCTGCCCAGAGCCCCAATCGCATGGCATCTGCCATCAGCTGCCTGGACATGGATCCCCCCGTAGGCTTATGTGGGCCTTGGTGGTCACATTGTCTGTTAGTACCAGCACATGCTGGTTCGACAGGAGGGGCCTGAAATGACGGAGGGCTAGAGACACAGCACGGAGTTCCAGCAAATTGATGCTGAGGCCGGTTTCTGCCCATGACCAGGGGCCCTGGGCCACCTCTGACTCCACATGGGCCCCCCACCCCAGCGTGCTGGCATCGGTGGTCACTGTAGTCCTGTGAGGTTCCAGGAAGCAAGTCCCCTCGTGGATGGCGGCTGACGTCCACCACCGGAGTGACCTCCTGACCGGAAGTGGGAGCATGACCTTGGCTGGAGAGGCGCTGCGTCCTGACTGCTGAAATGGGAGAAGAAAACATTGAAGGTCCCTGGAGTGCAAGTGAGCCCACGGGGTGATGTGGATGGCAGAGATCATCTTGCCCAGAGGGAGGACAACAGGTTCAAAGGAACCGAGGTTTGTCTCCAAACGCGTGGAACTAGTTCCAATATGTCGTCCCTCCGCTCCTGGGACAGGTACACCTTGCACTCCAGGGAATCAATAATGGCCCCCAAGTGGGTCAGTCTGGTGGAGGGGGTGAGTTGGCTTTTACCCAGGTTGACCAAGAACCCGTGGTGTCCAAGGGTGTTAAGGGCTACCTGGACATCCCTCTCTGCCTGGGACAGAGAGGAGGATTGCACAAGTATGTCGTCCAGGTAGCACTGAACACACACGGATATGGACCTTAGGTGGGCCGTCAGGGCAGCCAGGACCTTTGTAAATACCGTCAGTGCCGAAGAGAGGCCGAAGGGAAGGGTCCCATATTCGTAATGCACCCCTGCATAGCAAAACCGTAAGTATTGGCAATGGGATGGCCGAATTGGAATATGGAGGTAAGCCTCTGAGAGATCGATGGATGTGAGTAGATCTCCCTTCCTAATACTTGCCAGAATTGATTGCAGGGAGTGCATTTTGAATTTCTTGTAGACTATGTAGTTGTTCAGACGCTTGAGGTCTAATATGGCTCTCCACCCACCCGAGGATTTCGGCACTACAAACAAAATGGAGTAGAAGCCCTGCCCCTGTTGGTCCTCAGGTACCTGCTGAATGGCTCGAATGTCCAGCAGGTGCTGGATGGCCTTATTCACGAGGACCCTTTTTTTAGAATTTGATGACAAGGGGCAATGTAGGAAAAACCTCGGGGGGTTGATAGGAATTCGAGTGAGAGCCCTGATGACAGGGTCTCACAAACCCATGCGTCATCGGTGATTTCCTCCCATCGACTGGCATAGAATGCCAGGCAACCCCCTATGGGAGGATCAGCCGGAGGTTTACTTGTTCCGGCGAAAGGGGCGACCACCGGCCCCTCTAAAGTGCTGTTTGAATTGGTTGCCCCGGAAGGGACGGTCAGAGGAGAACCTCTGGCGAGGACCATACTGCCCTTGGTATTGCCCTTGATATTGACCCTGATATCTGTTATAAAACTTGAAAAACCCCCTGGAAGCCCTTTTGGGGAAGGAGGCAGCTCGGAAGGAGGCTTTACGGTTGCCCAAGGGAAGGACTTTACACTTGTCCCTCGTTTCTATCAGGGCCTCACCAAACAGGGATTGCCCGGTGATCAGGGCAGACGCCAACCTCCATTTGTAGCGCACATCGGCTGACCAGCTGCGAAGCCAGGCCATTCTGCGCACGACCACTGCAGACCCCATTGCCCTAGCCGCGAAATGAGCGGACTGCAGGGTGGCGTCGGACGTAAACTGGGCGGCCGCCAGGAGCTTGTTCAGGTCCTGGTGCGCCCTGACGTCCGCCGCCGGCAGGTGGTCCTGGAGGGCGTGGAGCCGCTTGCGGCTTGCCCGGCAGAAGGACACCGTCGTTGACGCTTTAACCGCCCATGCAGCCGACTGGTGGGCCTGCTGGAGCGATGTGTCTGTGCAGCGATCCTCCGGCCGGAGGAGCTCCTCGGGATCCCCAGGCATCTGCACATTAGAATATAAGGCCAGGACCGGGCTGTCCACTGGTGGCACTGGAAGGTGTTGAGCAAGAGCATTGTCAATGTTAAAGAATTTTTGTCCAGTGCATTGGGCAAAGGACCGGCCACAGGAGAATGCCATTGTTTTAGTATGGCTTCTACAAACAATTTAGGGGCTGGAACCACATCTGTTGACGAGGCAGTAGCTTCAAACAGGGGATCCACCTCAGAGGCCTGTTTTGACTCCCCAGAGGGAGGCGGTAAATTAGCCGTGGTCCTAGCCTTATGGAGGAGAGCGCGGAAGGGGGCTGGTTGAAAAAGCCCTGAGGAAATTGTTGGCTCTGGGGCCAAGTCCTCGTCCTCAGATATGGCTAGTTCTGGGAGCCCCTCCTCCAGTTGGTTTCCCCTGCCATTGGCCCTCTTCAAGGTCTTCTAGGGGATCAAGAGGATCGTCGGCTCCCTCCTCCCCCTCCTCAAGTTCAGGGTAGGAGAAACAGTCCAGAGAGTGTTGAGCCTCACAAGGGGTGGTGGTGATCTGTCTGCCTGGAGGGAGGAGGAACCTGCCATAGCTCTGATTCCGGCCTCCACCTCCCCGCCTGATGGCCTCATTGATTTTGTCCTGGACCTTTCTAGACTGGAGAGGGTCCCTACTGGCCCCCTCTTCTCTCGGCCCCTGTTCAGACCCCGTTGTGGCCGCCTGTGAACCCAAGACATCCGTCTCAGGAAGGCAAAGGTCCACGTTGTCAAGGGAAACCGAGTCTGAGGGGCGAGCTGGGCGCTGGCTCTGGGGAGAGGGCTGAGAAGCTCCCTGGGGTCTGGGGTGAGACCCTGAAGTAGGTTGGCCCAGCTGTGTAGTAGGGGCCTTGGTCTTGTGGCGGGGTTTGGCAGACTGGGTAGGGGAATGAAGCCTGAGTGGGGAGCGATCCCTGGCGGGAGAGGGAGAGGCAGCCCTAGCAGGGCCCAGTTCTGCTGGTCCGGGTCTAGGAGTCTTGGCCTTTGCCTTCCCTGATTTTTGGGCTTTTTCAGCCATTACTGCCTTCTGAGGAGAAAAAGAAAAAAACTCCAAGTGGGCGGTCCTAATTGGCTCTCAAGATGGCGGCCACCCACGAGGCACACCCAAGATGGCTGACGTGCTCTGAGGAGGCAGTCCCAAAGGCAGAGCAATGGAATTCAGGGTAATTCAGGGCCTTTGCCCAGTTCATTCTTTTTTCCCCATTTGTTTCTGCCTCTCTGGAGGCCTGACAAGTACTTCGGCCTCCCTGGGAGAGCGCTGAGTGCGGGATGGAGAGGAACGCCTCTCCAATTGGCCAGGCCGATATGATCGGTTTGGAGCCCTAGCGTTGCGAGCGGCCACGTGGGTAGCGCTGCGATCGGCTTTCTGATAAGCCCGGTCTTTGGCTTTGATGCTGCGCAGCGATTGGCTCCTCTTGCCCTCAGGAAACCCTGGATACTCATTCACCCAGGGCTACAAGATGGTAATAGTAGTACAAGCAGTACTCTTACAAGCAGTAAGAGTGGATAAGTACTGCCACTTGCTATCCTTACCACCACTAATAGCACTCTAAGCCATCATTTTAACAGATTTAACAGATTATCAGAGTTGGAAGGGACCTTGTAGGTCATCTAGTCCAATCCCCCACTCAAGCAGGAGACCCTACACCATTTCTGACAAATGGCTGTCCAATTTCCTCTTGAAAATCTCAAATGTTGGAGCTCTCACAACCTCTGAAGGCAAGCTGTTCCAGTGGTTGATTGCTCTCACTGTCAGAAAGTTTCTCCTTATTTCCAGGTTGAATCTCTCCTTGGTCAGCTTCCATCCAGTATTCCTTGTCTGGCTTTCAGGTGCCTTGGAAAATAGCTTGACCCGCTCCTCTCTGTGGCAGCCCCTCAAGTATTGGAACACTGCTATCATGTCTCCCCTGGTCCTTCTCTTTGCTAGACTAGCCATGCCCAGTTCTTGTAACCGCTTTTTGTATGTTTTAGTTTCCAGTCCCCTAATCATCCTGGTTGCTCTCCTCTGCACTCTTTCTAGAGTCTCGACATCTTTTTTGTAGTGTGGTGACCAAAACTGGATGCAGTACTCTAGGTGTGGTCTAATTAGGGCTTTACAGAGTGGTATCAGTGGTATCATGCTTCCGGGGTGGGGCCAAGAGCAAGAGGTCGGAAGAAAATAGGCCTCCGTTCCTTTCACCCGCTTTTTTGGGGAAGCCGTGGACCCCCGACCCAATTTTACTACCAATTAGATGGGTCGGTGAGAGTTGAAGACCACGGGGCTTTTCCCCAACATTTTAAGCCAAAAAACGGCATGCTAGGAAGATCGGGAGACGCGGAAAGCTTTGGACTCGGAGGACGCCGTGGGCTGTGAAATGGTGATTTCGGCGTCATAGAGCTCTCCGCATGAAGAACTCGCTGGGAGGAGGCTGCCCGAGAGCGCAGGAAGGCGAGCGAATGTCGGGTATGTTTTACAGCCTGACTGGCACTTTCTCGGGCAGGGAGTTAACATCAGCTGGCTGGCTATTAGAGAACGTATGCAAGACTCAACGAGACTGTTGGGGGGCTCGTTATTTTTTGCCGTTGCCTGCTGCCGCTGTTACTGCTACCGCGCTTAACCTCCCGCCAACATCCCTTCCGGAATTTAGAACAGCAGACCCCCCAGGCGACTCCCCAGGACATCTATTTTTTAAAGATCGCTAGCCAGGTGCTTTTCCGGCAGGACCATTACTACTACTCGATGCGTCTGTCACGACCGGCCTTTCGGCGACGGCTGCTCTGGCGATTGGAACGGCCGAGCTCGCAGAAGACCCTGCTCTCTTTGGGTCAAGACTTTATCAGCATTGGCCATCACTGCGGCGATTTACAGCGACCATTAATGTCACCAGTGCAGGCACAACGGAGCCTTTTACAGCCGTTCCTCTGGACTACCTCTCTCCTCCATTTCCAGCGCTGCTTCCATGGCTGTATTTACATCATTACTGTTGCTGGGACGGCTGCGAGGCCTTTCTTCGCTGACGCAATCCTGGCTGCATGGCTGCTTTTGGCCACATTGAGGGAGCCGCGGAGAAGAAGAGGGTTGCCAGATGTTACTGCAGGTTCAAACCCTATAATTACTAACACTGTGGGAGAGAACAGCAGACAAACACGGACTATCCTGGAAGTGCCTACAGATTATGATGGACCTTGGGATGAGTGGATAGGACTAAGACTTTATATTAACTGCAATTGGCCTGGAGGTTGTATATCTGTACCTCCTTTGGTGCTAGCACTGACTTTTTAATCATTTTAAATCTTAACCCCGGAAGTGGTGTGACTGTGCTTGTGCTTGCTGATGACGATTGAATGCTTGTGTTTGTTTTATGACTTAGGGAATAAACTGTGTAGATTATGGAAGAATGGTTGGTAGTATGAGTGAACCAGGGACCGAGGTTCGGACCCCCTCTGCTGAGTGTGGAAACAGAAGCGGAGGGGTGCCTGACTCTATCCCCTGGTTCAATATGAATGGAATGGATGGCCTGCAGGAAAGGAGGGGGACCAGCGGGGAGGGAGAGGGGGTCTCTGGTAGGGACGAGAGCCGGAACATCTCGGTCATAATGGGAAGAGGCAGATATGGCGGGAGCAGAGGGGTGGGCCGCTCTCGGGGAATAAGACCTCGCTGTTTACAAGCGATCCCTTGTTCCGGCCCCTCCGATCCGGTTCCATCTTGCTCAACCCGGATACCTGGCAACCAGGGTTTTCAGGGCCCTGGGCTCAGGATGCTGCTGCTCAACGCCAGGTCAATTATCAACAAAGCCCCCCTGATACGTGATTTAATCACAGATGAGGGGGCAGACCTGGTGTGTGTTACCGAGACCTGGCTGGGCCAGGAGGGGGGAGTAGCTCTCTCTGAGATATGCCCAGCCGGTTTCTCGGTGCAGCATCATTCTTGACCCCAGGGAAGGGGGGGAGGAGTGGCAATAATAACGCGCAGAAATCTGCATCCTCGTAGGATCCCTGCCCCGGAGATTGTTGGGTGTGAGACGCTCCTTCTGAAGTTGGACTTAGGGGTACAGGTGGGCCTTTTCTTAACGTACCTGCCTCCCAGCTACGTAAGTAAGGCCCTGCCTGAGCTGCTCGAGGCAGTAGCCGGCTTGGCAGTTGAGTTCCCTAGGCTTATGGTGCTGGGGGACTTCAACTTGCCATCTGCTGGCGAAACCTCTGGGGTAGCTCAGGAGTTCATGGATTCCATGACAACCATGGACCTGACCCAAGTAATCCAGGGTCCGACTCACGAGGGTGGTCACACGCTCGACCTAGTGTTTCTTTCGGGGCAGTGGAGAGATGATCTGAAGATAAGGGATATAGTCATCACCCCACTGTCATGGTCAGATCATTTCCTACTGAGGTTGGATTTTGCAGCCCCATTCCTCCCCCGCAGGGAGGCGGGACCGACTAGGTGGTTCCGCCCCAGGCGCCTAATGGAGCCGGAAGGATCCCAGAGGGAACTTGGGGAAATACCTGAAACCCTGGTACACAATTCGGCTGATTCCCTGGTGGCCGCTTGGAACACCGCAGCATCAGGGGCTTTAGACCGAATTGCGCCTAAGCGACCTCTCCGCGGCAGTGGATCCCGGAAAGCTCCCTGGTTTACCGAGGAGCTCCGGGAGATGAAACACCAGAAGACACGTCTGGAGCGCCGCTGGAGGGCCAGCAAAACCGAATCTGACCCAACACTATTAAGAATTTACATCAGATCTTATTTAGTGGCGATAAGGGCAGCAAAACGATCCTATTTTTCCGCTCTTATTGCGTCCGCAGATTCTCACCCAGCCGCCTTGTTTAGGGTGACTCGCTCCCTCCTTGCTAAAGGGGGGAGCGAGGACACTTAAAAGGCAGAGCTGAGGAATTCGCAGAGTTTCTGTCGGATAAAGTCGCTCAGATCCGGTCGAACCTGGACTCTGGCTGGGCAGAGTCCATGGAGTTGACAGGGGCAAGTCTTAGTCCACTGTTATGGGAAGAGTTTGGGCCTGTTTCTCCCGAGGATGTGGACAGAGCTGTGGGGGCGATGGGTACCTCCACCTGTTTATTGGACCCGTGCCCCTCCTGGTTGGTCTCGGCCAGCAGGGAGGTGGCACGTGGCTGGATCCAGGCGGTGGTCACCGCTTCTTTGAGGGAGGGATCCGTACCGCAGTCGTTAAAAGCTGCGGTGATGAGACCCCTCCTGAAGAAGCCTTCCCTGGATCCAGCTGACTTGAAGAACTATCGTCCGGTCTCCAACTTACCTTTTTTAGGGAAAGTTGTGGAGAAGGTGGTGGTTACTCAGCTTCTGCAACTTCTGGATGAAACAGATCATCTAGATCCTTATCAGTCGGGTTTCAGGCACGGCTACAGTACAGAAATTGCCTTGGTCGCTCTGATGGATGATCTCTGGAGGGCCCGGGATGGGGGGAATTCATCCATCCTGGTGCTACTTGACCTCTCAGTGGCTTTCGATACCATCGACCATGGTATCCTTCTGCATCGTCTCGGCGAGTTGGGAGTGGGAGGCACCGTTCTGCGGTGGTTCTCCTATTATCTCGCCGATAGGATGCAGTCGGTGTTAACAGGAGGGCAGAGATCGTCCCCTAGGCCCCTGTCATGCGGGGTGCCCCAGGGGTCGGTTCTCTTGCCCATCCTGTTTAACATTTACATGAAAAAGCTGGGGGAGATCATCCACAGACATGGGGTGTGTTTTCACCAGTAAGCTGATGACACCCAGCTGTACATCACCACCCCGTCTGACTTCAGAGAGGCAGTTGATGTAATGTGCCGGTGCCTGGACGACGTTAGGATCTGGATGGGGAGGAACAGACTCAGGCTTAATCCCAACAAGACTGAGTGGCTTTGGATATTGCCTCCTAAAGACTATGACAACTGTCCCTCCTTGGCTTTCGAGGGGGCGAAACTGACCCCCTCGGATCAAGCCCGCAACTTGGGGGTTCTCCTAGATCCACAGCTAAAATTGGATCATCATCTTTCTGCTGTGGCTAGGGGGGCCTTTGCACAGGTTCGCCTGGTGCACCAGTTGCGGCCATACTTGGAGAAGGAGGCTCTACTCACGGTCACTCATGCCCTTGTCACCTCCCGCTTGGACTACTGCAACACGCTCTACATGGGGCTACCCTTGAAGAGTATCTGGAGACTTCAGTTGGTGCAAAATGCGGCTGCGCGTGCTGTGGTGGGTGTGCCAAGGTACACCCACGTGACACCTATACTCCGCCAGCTGCATTGGTTGCCCATCGGTCTCCGAGTCCAATTCAAGGTGTTGATCATCATGTTTAAAGCCCTTCATGGTTTAGGACCAGGCTATCTCCGGGACCGCATTCTGCCTCACACTTCCCTTCGACCTGTTAGGGCCCACAGAGTTGGCTTCCTCCAGGTCCCGTCGGCCAAGCAATGCTGGCTGGCAGGCCCTAGGGGGAGAGCCTTCTCTGTGGCGGGCCCCGCGCTCTCGAACCAACTTCCCCCTGAGACCCGAACCATCCCCACTCTGCTGGCCTTCCGAAAATCCGTTAAGACATGGCTTTTCCTGCAGGCTGGGGGTAGAGCCTAATCCACTCGAGCTCACCCCCAAGTATGTATGGTTGTTGGATGGTTTTAATATTGTGTTTTTTTTTAAATTTTTATACTTGTTTTTAATGTAATATTTACAGTTGGTTATTCTTGTATTCTCTCTGCTGTACGCCGCCCTAAGTCCCTCGGGAGTTGGGCGGCATATAAGAAAACCAAAATAAATAAATAAATAAATAAATAAATAAATAAATAAATAAATAAATAAATCAGTACCTCCCTAGATTGTAGGGATTGTATTCCTAGATTGTATTCCTCTATTAATGCAGCTTAGGATTGTATTGGCTTTTTTGGCTGCCGCTGCACACTGCTGGCTCATGTTTGTTTAGCTGGTTGTCCACTAAGACTCCAATATCCCTCTCACAGTCACTGCTATTGAGTCTGGTTTCACCCAGTTTATATATATATTTTTGGTTTTTCTTACCTAAGTGTAGGACTTTACTTTTCTCTGCATTGAATTTCATTTTGTTAGATATGGCCCAGTGTTCAAGTCTGTCAAGATCCATCTGGAACTTGACCCTGTTCTCTAGGGTGTTAGCTATTCCTGCCAACTTAGTATCATCTGCAAATTTGGTTAGTTCCCCTTCTATTCCCTCATCTAGGTCGTTTATGAAGATATTAAAGAGTACTGGGCCTAAGACGGAACCCTGTGGTACCACACTGCTTACTTCTCTCCATGTAGACTTAGACCCATTGGGGACTACTCGTTGGGTACGGTGAGTCAGTCAGTTGTGAATCCATCTGGTGGTGAAGCTGTCTATCCCACTTTTTTCTAGCTTATGAAGGAGTAGGTTGTGGTCTACTTTGTCAAATGCTTTGCTGAAGTCTAAGTATATTATGTCCACAGTATTTCAATGGTCTACTAATTTAGTCACTGTGTTGAAGAATGAAATGAGATTGGTTTGGCATGATTTGTTCTTAACAAAGCCATGTTGGCTGCTGGTTATTACTTTACTCATTTCTAGGTGTTGGCAGATCTGTTTTTTAATTAACTTTTCCAGTATTTTCCCGGGTATTGATGTTAGGCTGATTGGTTTGCAGTTACTTGGGTCTGTTTTTTCCCCTTTTTTGAAGATGGGAACCACATCAGCTCTTTTCCAGTCTTCAGTTAGTTCCCCTGTGTTCCAGGATTTTTGGAAGATGTGGTGCAGTGGTTCTGAGATTACATCTGCCAGTTCCTTTAGGACTCTGGGATGTAATCCGTCTGGTCCTGGTGATTTGTATTCATCAAGTTCAGACAGGTGATCTGTTACTGTTTTTTTTGCTTATGTTAACTTTTGTTTCCAGTCTGTTTTTTGCAGTTATATTTTTGGTTAGTTGGGCTGCAGTTTCTTTTTGCGTGAAGACCGATGCAAAGAATGAGTTAAGCAGCTCTGCGGCTGAAGCCATCTTCATGGCTTCAGCATTGCCACAATGGAGATGAGGGATAGGGAGGGTGGGAGTAGAGATAGCTGAGGTATCGTAGCCAAAACAAAACAGTTTCTCCTGGGAACCAAGGACATTCCCACAGGTTGCTGAAGAGAGAAGTGAAGTTACCAAGCAACTGGACAGCACCTTGACTGGACCATGTGACTGATTGTTTGGGAAAAGGGAAAAAACTTTTACTTTTAGTTAGGTGAAAACTGCGGGAACTTTTAGAGTCAGTTTTCACCAGTCTGTGCCATGGGGACGCCTTGGCCAGGGGTCTACAATCTTAAATACTCAAAGAGCCATTTGGACCAGTTTTCCACAGAAAAGACCGGGAGCCACAAAACCTGGGTGGGCGTGGCCAACTCAACGTCACTCATTCCCACCCAGTCACATGACACACACCCCAGCCACACCCAGGTTTTGTTGCTCCCAGTGTTTTCTTTTCTGTGGAAAACAGGTATGTGTCTCTCTCTCTCTGTCTCTCTCTCACTTCTTTCTATCTCCCTCTCTCTTTTTCTGTTTCTATCTATCATCTATCTATCTATCTATCTATCTATCTATCATCCATCATCTATCTATCTATCTATCTATCTATCTATCTATCTATCTATCTATCTATCTATCTATCATCTATCTATCTATCTATCTATCTATCTATCTATCTATCTATCTATCATCTATCTATCTATCTATCTATCATCTATCTATCTATCTATCTATCGATCTATCTATCGATCTATCTATCGATCTATCTATCTATCTATCTATCTATCTATCTATCATCTATCAATCATCTATTCTGAAAATCATAAAAGAGTCAGTGGTGTCTGGCTATATATAGTCAGCAAGTACAGGAGTGCTTCGCTCCCGCTCTGGAATATGGAGCAAGTTTCCATCCCCCGCCATCACCCTTACCTTCTCAGGCCAGGCGAGGAGTGACTGGGAGGGGAGGGTGAGGGGCGGGCCCAGCCAGTGGTGGGTTCAGCCGACAGGGAGCCACAGCAGGGGGATGAAAGAGCCGCATGCGGCTCCGGAGCCACGGGTTGCTCACACCCGGCCTAGGCCAACGACCAAGAAATCATTCAAGCCACCATGTAGAACCTAGACGGGGAGGCAGCCGAGTTGGTGACCCAACTGCACGATGAAGACGCACCAGAACTAGGGAATGTCGATGACTTCCTGCAGGAATTGAGGAGTAGGTTCGAAAACTAAGCCCAAGTCCAAGAAACGGAGGCAGAAATTAAAGCCATCAAGCAAGGGGGTCACCCGGCCAAAGAATACGTTAGAGAATTTTGCAGAATTGCCAGAAAACTGCGACATTTGCCAAGCGTCTCCTGGTCCTGGTTCTTCGTCCAAGAGGGCTTGAACAAAGAACTACACCACACCTGCGTCTCCTGGGGAGTCCCAGACCGCATCCATGACTGGTACCAAATAGCTGTGACCATAGACCTCGAGTTACACCAGTACCAGAAGGAAACTCCAGAGAAAAAGCCAAGAGACAGCTCGGCCAGAGAACTAACACCCACCAAGCAGAGGACAGACCGAAAGGGGCCTCAACAGCATTAATCAAGTGCTTCTGGTGCGGTCAATAGGGCCACTGTGCTGCGATCCCAAGTAAAGAACCGCTCGGCAGGAAAAAAAGGGGCGGGTTTCCTGCAGCCTGTCCTTTCTTTGGGATCGCGGCACAGATGCCCCTCCCAAGATTGCAAGGCTGAAGGTTTCGGATAGAGCATTTTGGGGATATGTGTCTGTGCTGCGATCCCAGGAAAATTCCCTACCCCTTTTTCCTGCTGATCGTCTGTACTGCGGTCCCAAAAAAAGGACAGGCATCAGGAAAATCCCCCACCCTTTTCCTGCTGATCGTCTGTACTGCGGTCCCAAAGAAAGAAGTGTGTGTGTGTGTGAGAGAGAAAGATTCATCCAACCTCGGAGAGTTATCCAGGGCTGGCAGCAATGTTCTCTCTCTCTCCCCCCCCCCAATCTCTCTCTCTCACCACACACACACACATACACAAACACACAAAGGTCCCTCACCCCCCCAACCCTCCCAAAGCAGCCACATCCCTTCACTAACTTGCTTTGTTCTGTTCTCCACTCTCACATGCAGGGCAAGAAAAGTAGTCTGTAGGACTACGGTAAAAATACCTTCCAACTTCACGAGATTTTTTTTTCTTTATGAGAAGTTGAAAGGTCTGAACTACCAGTATTTTTTTTACCGTATTTCCAACAGACTACTTTTCTTGCCTTGCATGTGATGGTGGAGAACAGAACTGGAAAGCAGGTTAGTGAAGAGATGTGGCTGTCTTGGGAGGGTTGGGGGGGTGAGAGACTTCTATATGTGTGTGTGTGTGTGAGAGGGGGGTTGGCATGGGTGGCCTGGCTGAAAGGTCTTCGGGTAAGCCGATGCGGGGCCTTGGGGCAGCTCCGCAGCCCTTGCCTTGCTTTGTCCTCCCCCCCCCCCGCCTTGCTTCGTTCTTCTTTGCAACGTGCAGCCTCTCACAGCAGAATTGCAGGCAATTCTTGTTACTGTGAGAGGCTGCACGTTGCTTCTGGGCAGGGGTAGAGATGTGAAGGCCCGGAAAAAATCTGGAAAAAAATCGGGTTTTTTCCGAGCTTCAATATTTCCGGAAATTTTACATCTCTACTCCAGATACCTCCATCTTCTGCAGCATGTGAAAGAATCTGGTCTATGTTTGGAAACACTCACACTAAGTCAAGAAATAAACTGACATGTGAAAGGGTAGAGAAGCTTGTTTCGATCTGGGCAAACCTTCAGTTTTTAGAAGTTCCTAATTGTGATGACGGACAAAAAAGAGTAGCTGCAGAAGCAGAGACAGATACTGACAATTTCAGCTCAGAAAATTATTCTGATTAAATGTCCATTGAAATTTAGTCCCCCTCTCTTCTTAACACTTCCCCCATCTTCAATTCTTTTTATGAGAATGGGTTTTTTATTTTTATTTAATACTGTGGAGAGGAAATATGAAAAATTGTTACTTTTGGTTTTGAAAATTGTTTTGTGGAGGCTTTTTGGCTGTTCCACATAAACTAGTAAGCAGTTCAGGAGATTGTTGCTCCCTTTGTTACAAATAAATATTATAAAAAAGTAAATTCTATTTGTGATAATTGTTTGGCTACACTATATTTTTAATATGCTAGTTGTGATAATTTTATGCCAAGTCAAATTGTCCATAGTCATATTTTATGTTCCTAAAGTAACAGAATGACTTTCAATCTTAAAAAGAGAAAAAAGTGCTAATGTAGCATTTTTTTCAATTTTTCCGAAAATTTCCATTTCCCCCCAGAAAAAACGGAAAAAACCCGGGTTTTTTTCCGAGCTTCAAAATTTCCAGAAATTTTACATCTCTAGCAGGGGAGGCTTGGTCCTCTTACCCGGTTCCCCTCCACAGTTTCTCTTTTTCTCTCTCTCTGTTGCTAACACACACAGAGAGATATTTGATCTCTTGAACTGCCGCGCACTTTTCGCCCAGAGGGAGACGAAGCAGGTGAAAAGTGTTTGGGCGCCCGATAGGTGCCGGCCTGCATTGTCAAATGTTTGGGCTGCTGAGCGCCAGCCTATACGCCTATTCGGTGCTGCAGGCTACAGATACGCCAAGCCAGGCTCTTTTCAGGCCCTGACCCTAGTGGCCGCTGCAGCTCTCATGCCAGCTCTGCGAGGTAAGCATGGGGCTGTCCCAGTTGCCTGCGGCAGCTCTGCAAACACCTCACCTTCCGACCAATGCAGCCCAGCGCCAAGCCCCGGTTTGCTACCCAGCAGCCTCTAGTATCTCCCACTGGAACTACGGTATCTCATGCACAGCTGGCCTGAGAGCTGCAGCACCCACCAGACCCAGGATTGTAGCCTGGCACCTGCAGCACCAAGTAGGCATGCAGGCTGGCACTCAGTAGCCCAAAGGAGACGCCTTCCTGCCAGAGTTCTGTGACCTGCTGGGGAGCGGTTCCCAGGATTGCCCGATTCTCAACAAGCCGGCTGCATGGTAGGAGGGGGCTTCCTGCCCACCTGAAAGAGAGGCTGGGTTGCGTAAAGTGGCTTCCCCCCTCAAGACCCTCTCAAGTGCCGGGCTCTGGGCTCCACCCCAGGGAGCCTCAATTGGGGCCAAGCTCTTGGCAACCGATTGAGGTAAGACTGTTCTTGAAGGGGGTGCGAGATGCGTGGGGCCTCCTGCTGCTTTTGCAGCTCAATCAGCTGCAAAAGCAGCCGCGATTCTTGCCGTCTCTTCTCACCCCCTTGCCGGGCATGGCAGGGCTTCCTGCCCCTCACTTCTCCCCCACCCCACCCCACCTGCCACCCCTAAATTGTGCCCCAAAATAATAAGATCCCCTGAAAATAAGGCCACTACAATAGATTCATAACATGTATCTTGCATAATTGAATTGGGCAGAAAATATTGCTGATAAATTTTTTAAATGTCACAAATGCATGTGTGCATGCATGTCTACTGGCTTGGTTTGAATATTCAAAGTCTGAGAGTGTAAAAAGAAAAATAATTATATGGGTACAAATAGGTCAAGATCTCAGTATTAATCGTTGTGAGTCCAGAGTGACAGAAAACAGAATTGAACCACTCCACACATGGATCACTTGCTTTATATATTTAAGTAAATCACTTACGTTTAATTTTTTGGATTTTGGATAAATGCTAAGTACTGTTCTAGGTTACTACTGTACCTGGAGCAAAATATGATCTCTAACTCTGTTAAGAAACAGCTGTGAGAGATGGTCGTTTGAAAGAAAGCATGTATTGCCACTGTAAATTTTTGAAAGAAATTAAAAAAAACTGCAAGTTCATCAGTAACTACTTAAAGTAACAGTGGGACGTAGGAGATAAGTGTAATATGAAAATATTATCTTAATTATATTTACACACTTGTATAATCATATAAAGAAGCTGGGGACAGCTCAGCAAATACTTATTGTTACTGACTAGGCAATCCTATTGACATCAATTATCTGCATCAAGAGAGGCTCTGCTGTTTTTTTCTAGGATGTGGACTAGCAAAACTCCTGCTCCACCTTTGCCTCCCAAATTACCAATAACCATGTTTTTCACTTTTTTTAACATCCTACAGAAGCTTGAAATTTTCATAACCTCAGCAGCCACCACTCACTCAGCTTTCATAAATATGTATCTCCATCCAGTATTTTCTTATTTCCCTCTCTCCTTATAACAACTGTTTTTGGATAATCAAATAATTTTTAAAAGTTCTGGAATACAGGGACAGAAAAATATACTCTTATTGTCTACATTATCATTGTTAATATTTTCAAACGTAATAGAGAGTACTTCCTGACCTCGCATTCTATTTTGATCAACAGTATATAAGAAAACATTTCTAATATCACAATATAAATGGGACAGTCCATGGACTTGTCCATGTGTGCACATGTTTGTGTATACACAGCACAACAAACAGAGTTGTCTCAATAAAAGTAAAACAAAATCTGGCCCATTTTTGTTTTGTTTTTTCAACTGATGACACAAAATCTATTCTCACAATTTGTGCAACTGCTTGCTATTAATATTTGGTCAGTTTGAGCATTCCAAAGCATGAGAAATACTTTAGCTTGCCAGGATTAAAAACCAACAGCCAGCACTTCCCATTTTCCTACATATCCAGAGAGGTGGGAAGCAGACAGAAAGAGCATCTTATTCACAAGTTTTAAGTTCACCACAGGGGAATTCTGTTTCAGCCCGAGAGTGGGATGTTTATTGAAGTAAAGAAAGGGAAGGGTGCAAACGGAGCTGTTACACTTCCCATAGAAGAGAGCAATCGATATGCCTGCCCCACGGCTATGGTGGTGGCAGTCCCGGCTCCCCTGTTCTGAACCACCTTTCCTGACTCGGGCCCACTTGTCCCCCCCGCCGCCGCCGCCCATCCGTCCCCGCTCCTGCTTTGCCCGGGGAAGTGGCTGTCAGGCCAGGCTTCTTGCCCACTCACTCACCGGGTGGAGGTGCCCTTTCTCACATCGCACATCATGCACTTGAAGGCCTCGGCGCTGTTCCGGAAGGTGCACACGCTGCAGTCCCAATAGCCCTCGTCGGAGGAAGGTTTCGGTTGCCGCTTCGGCCTACTCAAAAAAGCGGGGGGAGAGGAAGAGGGAGGACGAGGAAAAACGTAGGGAAATTTAAGACACAAAACAAGGCATCGCCGCGGACGCCCTTTCCCTCCCTCCCTGCTTCCCCTCAGGGCCTCGCTTCTCCTCGGCCGCCGCCGCTGCTGCTGCTTCCCACCAGGTCTCCTCCTCCTCCCTCTCTTTTCCTTTTCCTTCTCCTCACCGCCATCGCTTCTGCTACGTTGGGGGGCGCCAAAGACTTTGGCAGAGGAGGATGGAGAGGGGGAGGGCGATGAAAAGAAGCGGGGACGCCGGCCTCGCAGCTCCGCCGTCTCCTGCCGTCTCCTGACCGGCCTGCCCGCGGAGGCCCTTTGCCTGTCAGTCAGTCTGCCTGCCGGCCTACGTGGTTGCCCTCCCACTCGTCTTTCCGCTCTCCTCACCTTGTGGGGCTCTTCTTGTCTCCCATGCCGGCTACAGACACGTCTCCAGACCGGCGCGACCCTTTGTGTATTTGTCAATAAGGAGGAGCGACCGAAGGCTCGGAGAGGCGACGGCTGGCACTCAGGCGGAGGGACTCAGCGAAGCAGGAGGAGGAGGAGGAGGAGCCGCTGCAGCCGCTATTGCTGCGGCGAACAGCTACTGCCTGCCGCTCGCTCCCAAGCGCGGCCGCCGACACCTCCAGATGTCGGGGAAACTCCTGCTGCTGCCGCCGCCGCCTTGCTCAATCCGACCTTGTGCTCCCCCTTTCTTCTCACTCACGTGTTCCTCCCGTCGCCAACCAGCGTCAGCCCACAGCCAGGCCGAGGCGTCCCAGACGGCGGCCGGAGCAAAGCGAACGGCTTTCGCCTTCTTCAGACGGTGACGAGAAGGAGCCCTTTTTGGGGCCCGAAGCAGCGCCGCCGGTTTCCCCTTTTGCGCAAAGACGCACTCGCCTTGCCGGAGATGGGTTTCTCCCCACGTCGTGAAGCCGTAACCTTTCCTAGGCCAAGCCTTTTAGCGAACGGTTGCTCTAATTTTCAACTTAACGCAGTCGCTCATTTGGGTTAGCGTCTCCCAGCATGCCCACGCCGTCAACCCAAAATCATCCCGTTGGATTTCATATAAATCCGGAGTAACCCTGTACCAAGTTTATATCGATAAGGAGTACAATGCTGACTTCAGCTATGCTTATGTAATTGGGTCCCCGAATACCTGAAATTATCTCCCTCCAAGGCATGTGCGCGCATCCAGCTCTGTTACAGCTGTCAGATCTTGGCTAAGACAGGGTCAACTTGCAGTGAATGATGATTTAAGAATGCAAACAACGGAATATGATTGTGGTGAAGTAACTGATCTGCGTTGAACAATTTTAATCATGTAAGCAAGGGGACTACATCACATCCCTTTCCATATTACTTGAAATCATAGAATGTAAAATGTAATATGGGTAGATGTGCCATTATTGTTTAGATTTATTACCTAAAGTGATTGTTGTAGCAGCAGTGTGCTATATTTAATCATTTCAATTTTTAGTAGATATATTATTTTAACATTTTCCTGGATCAATTGAGGATTCTTCCACATTTGCCATTAACCATGGCATGAACAAAGTTCATGGTATGTGCTTTTTTTTTTAACCTCATGACAACTTTGTCTCATCCCCAGGCCTATCTAAGGCAGTTTTAAATCAGCCTTTAATCTGTACCAATGTTTTCCCTCTTCAGTTATGTTATGGATACGATCTGTCATGCTTCGCCAATCTTTTGGTTACAGATGCAACCAGGAGTTAGAATCTGCTGCATGCTCCTATTGGTCACTTTAGGCTGCTGCAAACATATATCCCCCCCCCTCTCTGTTTCAGTCACTAGGCACTGTCCATGGCCATTTTCGCTTGAACCAGACACCTGTTTTTTACAGAAGCAGCTGAATGTATAAATGCCTGACCAATGTACACGGGAGGATAACAATAGTGACAGATGAATAAGATATGCTGGCAGATGAGGGCACGTTTTTGGGGGAGAGGGGAAGAGAGATGGGTAATTTTGGACGCAATATTTAATTCAGGCCCCATATCTCATATTTGACGTAAGCATTCTGGTAGCTAGGTGCCTTGGGCTCAGACTGGTATTTTGATTGCCAGATTTATTTATAATAAAATAAAATAATTGTGGAATTAAATTGTAGACAAGAGAGCAGTGCTGACATGTATTACCAAAATCTGACTGGACAACAAATACAAGGTATCTCTCAATGTGATCTGCCTGGCTGAGTTACAGGTCATTCAGAACCTGAAAGCAGTGAGGTGGAAGGCAATTGTGCATTGCAAGACCTTGTTTGTTGTGAGAAATATTGTTTCACAGGTCGCCGGATGCAAAACTGTATTTGTAAGGTTAGGCCTAAATGATAGATTGAGCATGCAGGTGATAACACCTATTTGAGGGAAAGAGAAGTAGATTTGAAAGAGGCACTGGTCTGCTCTCTACTTAAGAAACTAACTCTGGATCCTCTTCTACCTAACTACTACTAACTCCTAACTTCCACTTTCTAGGAGCAGTATCCAGGGGAACATTTGGCTAGCTTTGAGTGGTGCATCAATTGCAGATTTATCTCAATCAGGAAGCGCTGGAGATGGCCACTGATATCTTTTTTTCATTCTGTTACTAGATTATTATAAATGGGGCTGCCTTTTGAGCTGGTCCATAATGCAATAGCCCACATGCTTACTGGGCAATCTTGATACTGCTTATTGGAAAATGCTGTTTCTGAGTACAATTTAAGGTGCTGGTCATTACTTGCAAGACTTATATAGCTTGGGGCCTTGGTATCTCTTTTTTTTTAAATTCAAAAAGTTTTATTAGTACAAAGTACAAACATTTTTCTCTTTTCTCCCCCCCAAACCTCTACCCACCCCCTTACCCTCCCCCCTCTCCCCTCCCCCCCACTCCCCGGACTTCCCAGAGAAAGTACAGGGCATAATATTCAATAAAATAAGTTTAAATTAAGTTAAAAGAAATTCTTAATTTCCACATTTCTTTGAGTCTTTAACTCCTAATTATTCAAAACTTTTTAAACATAATCAAAAAATCAAGCATATTATTAATCAAACACCATTCAGTATCTCAGGCTGATAATTTACCCCACTAAATATCTTTCCTTTATATATGATCTAATAAAAATAAGAAAAAAGAGAAAGGGTAAAAAGAGAAGAGAAAAAAGAAGAAAAAAAGAAAAAAGTCTTTCCTCCCCATTTCAATCAGTTGCAACATCACAACATTTCCTCAATATTAAATAAAACTTGAGTAAATATTACATAGATAATGAGTAAATATTAAGTATTTATACCTGTTCAAAATATCTAAGTATTTAAAATATTCTATCAAATTGTTAATTCCAGTATTTTAAGATTTCTAACCCCTTATACCTCAAAAACCTTAAACTTGATCATAAAGACAAACACAATATTAATAACCTAATATTACAATATATCAAATTATTAACTTCACAAAAATTCTGAATCATTAATTATTTTAAAATATATTGATAAAAAAAGGGAAGAGAAAAGAAAAAAAACATATTAGTCTCTCCATCCATTCTGTAAATTCCAACACTAACACCAAACTCTGACCATTCCTTCCTCTCGATCAAATTTTGAATCTAATTCTTGCAGCCTTTTGTAGCTTGATGGTTTTAGGTTTGTCAGCTCGCCTCCCATCTGACTTTGATCCTTTGTCTCCTTTTCCACATTATATCTGTCTGGCTCTGTAAATCACCTTGAATCTTCAAAACTCTTTCCGTTTGAACAAATATAGAGGGCTTTTCCTTCTCTTCTGTTACTTTCATGCTTCTTTCCTCTGGAATTTTGGATATATCAGCCTTTAAAACGTTGACATAAAAATCAATAGCTTTCTTTATCGTATTAAGCCGGTATCTTTTTTCCAAATATCTGACCACTATCCCTGTTGGGGCATCACATTTGTACTGTAGGTTCCGTCTTTTAAACTCTTCTACTAAAAAGGTATAATCTTTTCTGGCTTTAAGCATTTTAGGAGGAATTTCTTTCAATATCATTACTTCCTGGCCATTTACCTGAAGCTTATTCTTAAAAGTCGCCTGTATGATTCTATTCCGTAGAGCCCTTGTGGTAAAATATATTACAATGTCCCTTGGCAGATGTTTTTGTTTTGCAAACCAAGAGTTCACTGGGTATATCTTATCAATTTGCATAGCCAGTTCCTCTTTAAGTATTCCAGACACCTGCTCCAAAGCCTCCACCATCCTTCCTTTCAAATCTTCATATTTTTCCGCTTTCAGGCCCCTCACCCTTATAGCAAATTCCATGCTTCTGAATTGAGTCATTAACACCTCTGTTTCAAGATTTGCGATATCACTTTGAGTTTTGTCTATATATTCCCCCAAGATTATCAAGGATTGTTTAGTTATTTCCACATCGTTCTTCAGAACTTCCATATTTACTGCTAATACATTACAAACATCTAACACATCCTTCGTCACTTGTTGATCCATCTTCTCTAAAGCAACCTGCATTTGTTTATTAATTTCATTAATTTTTGAGTTGAATTCCATAACCAGTTCATTTTTCATAACTTTTAGAGTATTATATAAATTTTCAGGTGTTAAGAGTCTGTGGGGGTGTTAATTCAGAAGTAAGTTGCATTCTTGAAGTATGACCAGGGGGATATTCAGTTCTTTTATTTGAAACAGTCTTTGCAGGTTTAGAAGCCATTTGAGGTATTAGATTAAAAAAAAATAGCAATGCTCATCAAAATCCAATATTTCCAGAAGAGTACAAAGAGAAAGCCAAGTCTCTAGTTGACAAAGTTCTTTCCAAATACAAAACATATTAGTCTTTTATTTTTAAAAAGATATAAGTTGTTATTTTAATCCAAAATCAGGAATCAGGGCTAATATAATGTGTCACTCAACACACAGTAAATATCTGAGGTAATCATGCTGAGCAATAGGTAATGGTTTGTTCAGAATGTCAGCTATCTGATATTTTGTTGGCACATATTCTAACTTTATGAGACCTTGTCTTACTGACTCTCTAACATTCTTGTAACGTATGTCAATGTGTCTGGACCTTGAACCTGTGAAGTGAGTCCTGGAAATGTAAACTACTGATTATCTTCCATCACAGTGATCGGTTTTTCAGGCTTCATCCAGATATCTGTAAGGCATCGAACCACGTTAAAAAGTTACATGCATTGGACACACATGCATACTCTGCTTCAGTTGATGAGCAGGAAATAAAACTTTGTTTTCTTACGTTCCAGTAAACTGGACATCCATTCAGGAACACTATGTAACCTGATGTGCTTTTTCTTGACTCCTTATCACTTGCCCAATCTGCATCTGTATAACAATACATGTCAGCAAAATCTGTATGTTCTGGTTCTAGCTTCAGTTTGAAGTGTTTTGTGTGTATCAAGTATCTCAGTAACTTCTTAATACATGACCAGTGAAACTCTGTTGCTTTGCCTACATGTCTTGAAAGTAAATTAACACTAAGTGCTATGTCTGGTCTAGTTCATCCACTAATGTAAAGTAGTGAACCAATTACTGAACGATAAAGTGTTTGATCCTTGAACTCAGGACTGTATGCATCTTTCAAATTGTGAAAATCAGTTTGCATAGGTGTTTGTGTAGGCGTTGCATCTGTCATGTTGCATTGATGCAAAAGTTGATCTATCTTAGCTTCTTGTGAAAGGCTAAACCCCTTCTGTGTCTTTTCAATGTGAACTCCTAAATATTCATTGATGTGTCCTAATGATTTCAATGTGAAGTATTTCTGCAAACCTTTAACAAAATTCTCACTCATGTGTTTGTTTGGACCAAAGTAAACAATGTCATCAACATAAACAACAACAATTTCATTAATATTTCCATACCTTTTTGTGAACACGCATTCATCAGTGTCGGACTTAATAAAGCCCATTAAATTTAGTTTGTCTTTTAGACATGTGTACCACATCAGTCCTGATTGTTTCAGACCATAGAGACTTTTGTTTAGGAACCAGGTATCCCCTTCTCGGTCCCGGAAGCCAGGAGCGGACCTGACGTAGATTTCTTCATCTAGATCAGCATGTAGATAAGCTGTTTCAACATCAAATTGGAAAACTTCAAGTCCAAGGATAGAAGCAGTGGTTAGAGCAATTTTCACACTTTCAGTTCGCACTGTAGGTGAGTAAGTGTTTGTGTAATCTTCAGGATAGCTTTGTGCGAAACCCTGTGCGACAAGTCTTGCTTTGTATTGCTTTGTATTCACCATCTGGCTTTTGTTTGATTTTGTAGACCCATCTTGTGCCAATGACTTTTTTGTGTGTTGGAGGTGTTGCAGATGTGTATACTTTGAGTTTCTGCAAACTATCCATCTCAACTTGCATGGCTTCATACCATTTTTGTTGTTCATCTTCAGAAAGATATTTAATTTGTGAAAAGTTCTCCGGTGGGAGTGTAACATTACAGATCAATGGCGATGGTGTGTTTGTCAATTGCATTGTGTATCTCTTTGGTGGAATACCTTTTGTAGTTCTCTTGGAACGTCTCAGGACGATTGTCCAGTCGTCTTTCTTGTTGTCCACATCTCCATCAGCGTCGCTAGCTTCAGCATCCACGGCGTGGTAGGATGGGATATCAGGTGATGAACGTTGGTCATCTGGTTGCACTGTATCAACAATTTCAGTTCTAGGGAAATAAACTCCAGGGTCATTAGAATGTATCCTGGACCAATCTGTATCTTCTTCAAAATTAGCTGAATTAGAAATTGTTATCGTATTGTGAGAGTCAATGAATCTTCCCCATTTAGAATTGCTATCAACACCCATATATCTCAGTCTCTTTGCTACTGGGCCACCTTTTCTTCTTTGGGCCAATGGAATGTTGACCATGGCATATGAACCAAAAATGTGTAAGTGTCTAAGATCTGGCTGGCGGCCATATAACATGTAGAAGGGTGTTTGGTCAATGACACTGCTCCATGTACGATTGACAATGTAATTTGCATACTGAACTGCTTCGCCCCAAAATGAGTGTTTGAGATTGGCATCTTCTAGGAGGCAGCGCATCATGGTTTGGAGGACCCCCTGTCTTCTCTCTGCGACTCCGTTGTGAGCCGGCGTAAAGGGGGCAGATGTTTGGTGTAGGATACCGTTTTGTCGCATCCAATCCTGGAAACGCTGAGACGTGAACTCGGCACCACGATCACTCTGGATTCTCCGGATTCTCACTCCGTGTTGATTGTAGATTTGAACTGCAAAATCTCTAAAGGTCTGAAAGGCTTCAGATTTTTCTTTCATAAGAAAGACATAACCATATCTAGAATGATTATCAACAATAGTTAAGAAATACTTTTTACCGCCAATAGTTGGGCCATAAGGGCCCACAATATCAGTATGAACCAAATCAAAAATGCGTGTTGACTTACGTGTAGCATGTTTTGGAACAGCTGCTGCCCTCGATTTTGCCTTTTTGCAAACGGCACAATTTAGATGTACCTTACATCCTTTGAAATTCAAACCTTGTGTGAAAAATGGCATTTTTAAGGACCTCAAAACTGGGATGGCCTAATCTTCTGTGCCATCTATGTATACACCTGTCATGTAAACGAAAACCTGTAAGTGGGGTTGCAGCATTAACATTAACATGAGGAACCTTGGGTTTGATTACCTGTTGCTTTGTGGCTTTAAGAGCCTTTGGAGTATTCACAGGATCTCTCTCTGGGGTATCTCTCTCTGGGCCTGTGATATTCTCTATTGAGATTTTTATACTTGCCTGAATTTGAGGTTCTGCCTTTGGCCTCAAATAGTAGACCTGACCAATCACAATTGTGTCAGCAACAATATGACCATCTTTAAAAATATAACTGGCGTTACCTAAATGAAGAACATAAAAATGCAAAACAGCAGATAAATGATTCTGACTAAGCAAATTACAATTAGCTGTAGGAATATAATAAACATCAGGTACCAGGGTACCTAACTCTTCAATAAAAACAGTCCCTTTTCCTTCAACTTTGAAGGGGTGGCCACCAAATGCGTACAGTTCACGATATTCTGGTTCAGGCTCATGTAGCTCTTTGAAAAGTTCTTTTCTGTAAGTAATGTGAACAGCCGCTCCACTATCGAGAGTCCATAAAAGAGAGCGGTCATATTTCTTTGGCTGTGTATCATTGGTGATTGCTAGCATGGTGTATGGAGGTGGGAAATCACGCCTCATGATTCGGCGCTGTCCTCTGCCTCTGCTGCCTGTTGCTCTGGGCTGGTACTGGTCTCTGTAGTCTTTTCTTCTGGGCTGGTACTGGCGTCTGTAGTCTTTTCCTCTGGGCTGGACAGGAACTTGAGTGCGTTGCAATTTAAGACAATCTCTGCTTGTATGACCCACATGGTCACAATATTGGCATCTTAGTACCTTTTGTGGAGGATTCTGGATTATGTCAAAAGTGCCCTCACGACGAAGCAAAGTAGTTATATCAGTGACCCAGGCTTTGTAGTTCTGTCCCGATTGCTTTAATTTTGCATCGCCAACCAATGGAACAATTTGTGACTGTTGGGTGACTATTGGGGCCTGCACTGGTGCGGCCTGTGAAATCACTTGTGGCAAGGCTTGGGCCTGAGCAGGCGGAGATGCTGCTTGAGGTGCCTGGACTGGCTGTTGCTGAGGGGCAGCAATAGGTGGTGGCACTGGAGCAGGCAAAAGTTGGGCTGCCACTGGTGCTGGAGTAGGAGGTGGTCCAGCTAATGAAGGACGCTGCATTAATGCATCTAATCTCATTTGATTCATTCTGTTCTGGGCCTGTAATATTTTTAATTGTTCATTCAAATTTTCATTTTGTTTATTCAAGGATCCACTCTGTTTATGCAAAATTTCATTTTGTTCCTGAAGTACTTGGAGAAATGCAAAGTCCCTTTCATCAAAAAATTTCTGCCCATGTGATTGTGACATGTCCATCCAAGGGCGTTGTTCTAATTTGTTTAAAGGAGAAAAGGAGGAGGGATCATGGCCCCTGTCTGGAATGTCTGAAGGCGGGCGGACATCTTGGTTTTGAGTACGAAAAAATGCCTGCAATTTAGTTTCGTGTAATTCCCTTTGCAAAAGATTAATCTGTTCCCGCTGTCTTTGCAGCATCTGGCCATAAGTTAAATTTATTTCTCTTTCAGCACTTGTCTGCCCTATGGAAGACGTTCGTGGGCTGGCAATTTGCTGCCTATAAAAGGATGTCTCCTCATCTTGTGGGGCTTGAGAGATTTTTGGAATAGCTCCCAAACGTGTAGAATTTCCCCCAGGGTCAAACGATGTGGTTGGGTAACTTTTACTAACCTCTGTAGATAAATCTTGTTCCGGTTGTGAAGATGCCCCGGTAATATCTTCCGTTTGCGTTCCAAAGAGAGTTGGTGAGGCTTGTTCATGCAGAGAAAAACTTTCTGCAGTGGATCTTTCAGTTGCTTCTGTTTGCAGCTTATCTCCGTTCGACATGGCTGGTCATAAATCACTCTAATTAGCTAACTATCCTAAAACGCAATAAAACTTTCAAAGGAAGCCATAAATTTTAGAACCATCCTTGGCTACCATGTTAACGGAGGAATAAATCCTCCGGAGGTCGATGGATCTTTGCTTCCCTTTTGAAGTCATTTTTACTTAGAAAATAAAACCGAGATTCAAATCTAATCAACAAAATATTTATTTCAGTAGAAAATAATAAAAAGAATCCTTATTAAGCTACATTTTATCGGCTAATGAAAAGAATCACTTCTACCTTCGGCAGAAAATGGCGGAGAGAAAAGAAAGGTGTTGACTTCAGGAATGCAGGCATGCGTAATAGAATATATCATACGTCTGCTTGACCATAAATACAAGAAACAGTAGAAAACATAGAGATGCACAAACTGACAGTATTCACATCGTGACAAAGAAGGGGTGTCACGATGTGAATACTGTCAGTTTGTGCATCTCTATGTTTTCTACTGTTTCTTGTATTTATGGTCAAGAAGACGTATGATATGTTCTATTACGCATGCCTGCATTCCTGAAGTCAACTCCTTCCTTCTCTTCCGCCATTTCTGCCGAGGTAGAAGTGACTTTTTCATTAGCCGATAAGATGTAGTTTACTAAGGATTCTTTTATTACTTTTCTACTGAAATAAATATTTTGTTAATTAGATTTGAATCTCGGTTTTATTTTCTAAATGAGAATGACTTCAAAAGGGAAGCAACGATCCATCGACCTCTACGGGGGATTGATTCCCCCCCTCTTCTTAACAGATATAGACTCAATACGATTTGTAAAGCAAAAGATTTTTTTGCCAACGTGTTAAAGGTGGGGAGACCAAAACCACCAGAAGATAAAGGAAATGAGGAAGTTAAAAAAGAGGGAAAAGAAGATTTGTGTATTGAACAACAGAAAGGAACTCTGAATAGTCAAGAAGAAACAAAGGACTTAAGACAGATTAGAGAAGTAATTGTCGAAAGTGAAGAAGAATCAAATTATCTACTTCAGTCCTCAACTCGAAGTGAAGCAAGATTAAATCGACATATTTTCAGATGCCAACTTAAAGAAATATTGGAGGCTGCAGATTTGAAAGCGAGAGGAATTAAAAATTGATGTTTTAGTAAGAGTAGGATAAGGCAAAATAAATAAGAATAAAGCTTAAATGTATATATGAGGTTGTATAAGGTTAGAGGAATTAGATTACAAGATTATGGGGATTAATTATAGAAGGTAAAGTGATGTAATAGAGATTAAATTGGTTTTAAATAATAAGATTAAATTAATAGTACAGTTTGGGGAATAAGTATAGAAGGTAATGTAATGTAATAGAGACTAAATTGGTAGAGAATGAGATTAAAATTATATTATAGGGTGGGAATAAGTATATATTGTAATCTAATGTAACAGAGATTAAATGAATGTGAAGTTGTTAAGTATTTTTAGATATGGTTTAAGTCGGTTTTGAATTTAACAATTGCGGCCAGGTTGCTGGTGGTACAAAATTGGAAGAGGAAGATTCATCTAAAATCAATATTGCATTTGGCAGAAAGGGCAAAAATTTTAGAACATTTTAAAGGCTATTTAAATGATATATTCGATAATGGAGAAGATGGACGGATCATATTTAAATCAAGTATTAGACTAAGAAGATCAAAACAGATTGTGAAGGATATATTTTAAGTTAACTTTTTGTTTAATTTACAGTATAAGGAGTTAAGATTTTATGATATTTGGAAGTTAATAATTTGTTAGTATATTTTAGTTTTATATTTGTGTAAACTATATTATACCCTGTGTATGTTCTGGGAAGTCAAGGGAGGGGGGAGGGGGAGTTGGGGGGAGGGATGGGGGGGAGAAAACAAAAAAAATGTTTGTACTTTGTACGCATAAAACTTTTTCAATAAAATAAATAAATAAATAAAATCCACTACTTACTTACCTGAGCAAACCTCTCTAGATTCCAAATTGTGGAATACATTACCACCAAAGGAACAATTGGCTCCTATCCTCCTTGTGTTGAGGATGGCCTAATATAACTCCCATTTCAGCTGAATCTTCAAGTCGTAGGATAGCTGCAGGACATCCATGTTCTATTTACAATTGGATTTTTTCCGTACTGTTTTAATTTTTCAAATATATTTTAGTTTTACTTGCTCGTATATGTTATCTGCAGTCAATCAGATGGAATGCTATATAGGTAAATGATATAAATTTTAAAAATATAACAAAAAACAACTGAAATGACACTGTTAAATAAACATAATACTATAGATGTTTGGTGCTTTCAAGTTATATTTTAATTACAAGAGAGATCATGGTTAACAACAGTAATCTTATTTCATAAAAGTATATTTACATAGTATTTGTATCAGTCACTAAGTTCTTCCTCATCACTAAAATATGCACTTTTTTTGATGCGTGGTCGTCTTGAATCAGATGTGGAGGGCTCACCAGCATTTTGAGTTGAACTTTGCTGTTCTTCTTCAATTTTGGCTTGCTGCAAGGTAATTGCATAAAACACAAAAATGGGAAACACAATTATATTAAATTATGTAACACACACTCTCCAAAATAGATAGGCCCAATTGTTTGCTTCACCCCTGTAATTTCTATTATTTTGAGCTATGGGTTAAATTACAAATTAATTATTAAAGGAAAGACAAAACAACGGTACCTTATTTCCTCAAGTCATCATGCAATTTTCCATAATACAATATTGTGTTTTAACTGATTTATCATAATATTTGTGGCAATGTTCACAGATAACATGAACCAAACCACAATGGCTGCACATAAGTCATACCACGATGGGATGGGATGGGATTTTTATTGACACTTTTTTCTGTGAGCACACTGGCACACATTAAAAAATGAAATTCTGATGCTTTCGAAAGAAAATATATACCCATACACATACATGCACAGAAATAAACATATGCAATATATACATACATATACATATAAATGCACACACATACACACACATGTGTGTGCACCACACAATGTTATTACAGAATCTAGTTGCTCTGCTTTGGATACCATGAAGCCGCCTCCCAGAAGGTAACAAAGAAAACTGGTCATGGAACTGGTCAAACAGCACTTATATGCCATATCCTGAATAGAAGTAAGTAAGCATCCAATAATCTTTTCTGCCGTCCTCACCACTCTCTGCACAACCTTCCTGTCTGTGACAGTAATAAATCCAAACCACATAATAATACAATATGACAAGATGCTTTCAACCATCCCTCTATAGAAAGTGGTAAGCATAGGGGAAGGAAGATGTGCTCTTCATATCTCGTGTGATATATGATATCAATAGAATATACCGTATTTTTCGGAGTATAAGACACTCCGGAGTATAAGACACACCTTAGTTTTTGGGGAGGAAAATAAGAAAAAAAAATTCTGCCTCCCAGCATCCTGTCAGCATCCTGTCAGTTTGTGAGTGCGTTGAAGGCTGTTTGGAAACTGAAACAATGTTTGCTGTGTGAGCAACAAGGAAGGAGATGGTTTGGAGCCTGGACATAGCTTAGCTTTGCAGCTCTGAGTCTCTGCTGAGCTCTAAACTAGTCTGCAGCTCAAAACTGAAACTCCTCTCCTCTGCTTGTGTTTTGCACATTGGAAAACCTGCTTTTGGTATTGTATATTTACTTCATGTGTTATGTTATATATAAAGAGAAGTTATTGAATCCTGCTGAATCAGTTACTTGTGTGTGCTTTCTGGATGTGGTTGCTGTTGCAAACTCTGAGTCCTTGCAGCAAATAGCGAATAGCCAGGTCAGCTTCAGCACATTATTGCAGCCTGATTCAGCACAAGCAGCTGATTGGCAGGTGGATTGGTGTCCAGGAATACCCCCAATCAGCTGTTCCAGGCTGCAGGGATTGCCACAGACCATTGCTGCCTCCGTGCCTCGCGTTTTTGGCTACATTCGGTGTATAAGATGCATCCAAATTTGCATCCTCTTTTAGGTGGGGGAAGTGCTTCTTATACTCCAAAAAATACAGTAGATACCGTGTTTCCCCGAAAATAAGACAGGGCCTTATATTTTTTTTAACCCCGAAATATGGCCTTGGCCTTATTATTGGGGGGGCTAATTATTTTGGGGGTGCAGTAGGCGGCGAGGGTGGGACTGGATGTCCCATCGCCGCCACCTCCCCTTCCTGTTCTTGGTGCCAGCCAAGCGGCTGGCCCGCTACCACGGCCTCGTGGAGCAGGACTCTGCAAGGCTTCTTGTGCCATTGCATGCACGAACTGCAGGACTGCCGCTGGGACAGCACAGCTGGGGTCCTGCTGCCGTTCGTGCATGCAACGGCACAAGCCTTGCAGAGTCCTGCTCCACAGGGCAGCGGCGGTGGCGTGATGAGTCTCACAGAGACTCATTTCTGGCAGGTGGGACATGTTGGGCCATGAGACGTGCATCCTACCTGACACCTGTAGCTCTATCACGTTCCTTGGCGTTGTGTCCAGAGAAGCCCATTGTAAAAGACAACTTCTCGCGAGTTCAATCAAACTTCTCGAACTCCCGAGATGTTTTCTTTTACAATGGGCTTCTCTGGACACAACACTGAGGAACGCGATGGAGCTACAAGTGTCAGTTAGGATAGAGATGTGAAGGCCCGGAAAAAACCCAGAAAATTTTGGGGAAAAACCCGTTTTCCCCCCGTTGTTTTTTTCTGAATGCTTTTTTGTTTCTTTCCAAAAAAATGGAAAAATTGAAAAAAGAAAAAAAAACATTGTGGAATATTTTATTTTAACATGATGAATAAAATATTTTAAGACAGGGTGTTCAAATATTTTCCAAATCATTTCTAAAAAAATGTATGATATCAGATTATTCTAATTTCTGTGCATTGAGTGAGGACAAGCAAGTCCTAGGAAACAAACTGAAGCCTCCAATGCAAGAACAGTTCCTAAAGTACAGGAGTGTAAGAAACACTGTTCTTGATCAGGATGTCTTCTGGGTTCAGCTGCAAAATTCCCTGAAGATTCTAAAGCCAATTGCTGCAGCAATCACTGCATCTGAATCAGATAGTGCACTTTTGTCAGAAATTCCTTATCTAATGACCAAGATAAAAACAACTGTTTTTGAAAATCTCAGTATATCTCCACTTACAACTATAGAAGAAAGTAAAGTGAAAGATTTTATTTAAAAAAGGGAAGAATTTTGTTGTCATCCAATTCATGCTGCTGCAAATCTGTTGGATCCAAGATTCAAAGGTGCAAACATAAGTGATGATGATAACACTGCTATTGCATTTGACTGGATCACAATCAAGCATCACATTTAAGACTTGATGTTGGGAAGTACTTTCAAATGTTGCAGAATATAGAACATCTTCAGGGATTTGGTCCAGAAATGCAATCTGGGATTCTGCCAAACATATTCCTCCTGCAACATGGTGGCAAGGTCATTGCACAACACAGCCTCTGACTTCTATTGCTTCTTGCCTTCTCCAGATACCTCCATCTTCTGCAGCATGTGAAAGAATCTGGTCTATGTTTGGAAACACTCACACTAAGTCAAGAAATAAACTGACATGTGAAAGGGTAGAGAAGCTTGTTTCGATCCGGGCAAACCTTCAGTTTTTAGAAATTCCTAATTGTGATGACGGACAAAAAAGAGTAGCTGCAGAAGCAGAGACGGATACTGACAATTTCAGCCCAGAAAATTATTCTGATTAAATGTCCATTGAAACTTAGTCCCACTCTCTTCTTAACACTTCCCCCATCTTCAATTCTTTTTATGAGAATGGGGTTTTTATTTTTATTTTTATTTAATACTGTGGAGAGGAAATATGAAAAAATGTTACTTTTGGTTTTGAAAATTGTTTTTTGGAGACTTTTTGGCTGTTCCAAATCATCATCATCATCATCATCATCATCATCATCATCATCATCATCATCATCATCATCATCTATCATCAGAAGAGAATACACCAACAGGAAAATTTTGAAATCTAAATTAAATGGTGGAAACACCATCAAGGCCATGAATACCTGGGCAATACCAGTCATAAGATACACGGCTGGTATAATTAACTGGACACAAGCTGATTTGGACATTTTGGACCGAAACACCAGAAAACTAATGACAATGCACTACAGTTTACATCCACGTAGTGACACTGATAGACTTTACCTGCCCAGAAAATCAGGTGGCAGAGGACTACTACAAGTAAAGCAAACAGTTGAAGAAGAAAAGCATGCATTGGCGGATTATTTAAAAGAAAGTCAAGAACATCTATTAATTGAAGTAAAGAACAAAAATCTACTGAAGGTCCAACAGACGAAACAAGAATACAGAAAAAATGTGATAAAATCAAGAATGGAGAGTTGGCAAAATAAAGCATTACATGGCCAATTTCTGGAAAAAATAAAAGACAAAGTGGACAGTGAAAAAACTTGGTTATGGTTAACATCTGGTACTTTAAAGAAAGAAACAGAATCATTGATCCTGGCCGCACAAGAACAGGCAATTCGTACAAATGCCATAAAGGCCAAAATTGATAAATCCTCAAATGATGCTAAATGCAGATTATGCAAGGAAGCTGATGAAACTGTAGCCCATGTGCTCAGCTGCTGCAAGAAAATCGCGCAGACTGATTACAAATTACGGCACAACTCTGTTGCACAAATGATCCACTGGAATTTATGCAAAAATTATAACATCCATACTGCTACAAACTGGTGGGAACACAAGCCTGAAAAATTCACTGAAAATCAGATGGTCAAGATCTTGTGGGATTTTCGTATACAAACAGACAAGGTACTGGCGCATAATACACCAGACATCACGCTGGTCGAGAAAAACAAGGTGACTATCATTGACATTGTAATACCAGGTGATAGCAAGGTTGATGAAAAGGAACACGAAAAAATCGCAAAATACCAGGACTTAAAAATCGAAATTCAACGATTATGGCACAAACCAGCAGTGGTAATTCCAGTGGTGATTGGAACACTGGGTGCTATCCCAAAAGCACTGGAATTACATTTAAAACAGCTCAAAATTGACAAAATCACCATCAGTCAAATGCAGAAAGCCGCACTGCTCGGTTCCGCACATATACTTCGAAAATACATTACGACGTCTTAGGCCCCTGGGTGGGGCTCGACTAGTAATCAATGCCAAATCCAGCGAAACAACTGGCCGCTGTGATACAATTGTATAATAATAATAACAACAACAACAACAACAACAACAGAGTTGGAAGGGACCTTGGAGGTCTTCTAGTCCAACCCCCTGCTTAGGCAGGAAACCCTACACTACTTCAGACAAATGGTTATCCAACATCTTCTTAAAAACGTCCAGTGTTGGAGCATTCACAACTTCTGGAGGCAAGCTGTTCCACTGATTAATTGTTCTAACTGTCAGGAAATTTCTCCTTAGTTCTAAGTTGCTTCTCTCCTTGTTTAGTTTCCACCCATTGCTTCTTGTTCCACCCTCAGGTGCTTTGAAGAATAGTCTGACTCCCTCTTCTTTGTGGCAACCCCTGAGATATTGGAACACTGCTATCATATCTCCCCTAGTCCTTCTTTTCATTAAGCTAGACATACCCAGTTGCTGCAACCGTTCTTCATATGTTTTAGCTTCCAGTCCCCTAATCATCTTTGTTGCTCTTCTCTGCACTCTTTCCAGAGTCTCAACATCCTTTCTACATCGTGGCGACCAAAACTGAATGCAGTATTCCAAGTGTGGCCTTACCAAGGCATTGTAAAGTGGTATTATTACTTCACGTGATCTTGATTCTATCCCTCTGTTAATGCAGCCTAGAACTGTGTTGGCTTTTTTGGCAGCTGCTGCACACTGCTGGCTCATATTTAAACGGTTGTCCACTGGGACTCCAAGATCCCTCTCACAGTTATTACTGTTGAGCAAGGTACCACATATGCTGTACCTGTGCATTTTGCTTTTCTTGCCTAAATGTAGAACCTTACTTATTTCACCATTGAATTTCATTTTGTTTGATAGCGCCCAATGTTCAAGTCTGTCAAGATCCTTCTGAATCTTGAACCTGTCTTCTGGAGAGTTGGCTATTCCTGCCAGTTTGGTGTCATCTGCAAATTTGATGAGTTCCCCATCTATCTCCTCGTCCAAGTCATTGATGAAGATGTTGAAGAGTTCAGGAGATTGTTGCTCCCTTTGTTACAAATAAATATTATAAAAAAGTAAATTCTGTTTGTGATAATTGTTTGGCTACACTATACTTTTAATATGCTAGTTGTGATAATTTTATGCCAAGTCAAATTGTCCATAGTCATATTTTATGTTCCTAAAGTAACAGAATGACTTTCAATCTTAAAAAGACAAAAAAGTGCTAATGTAGCATTTTTTTCAATTTTTCCAAAAATTTCCGTTTCCCCCCCCCCAAAAAACGGGAAAAATCGGGTTTTTTTCCAAGCTTCAAAATTTCCGGAAATTTTACATCTCTAGGTAGGACGCACGTCTCACAGTGGGGTGCAATTTGGGGGTGGCAGGGCGGGCCGCGAGACGCGCGTCCTACATGGGACTTGTAGCTCCATCGCGTTCCTCAGTGTTGTGTCCACTGATCCTCCCCCGCCTCCGGCTCTCGAGTGAAGCGGGAGGGGGAAGAAACTCGCGGGCTGCCTGAGGAAGCCGAGCTGACAGCCAAACTTGTAGCCGGGCTCAGCAGCAGAAGCAGCCAGGCATGCACTTCCTTGTCTCTTCCAAATGCGCCCCTCTCTCTCTCGGCAAGGGAGGAGAGTGCACTTAAGACACAGCACCAGGAGAAAGAACCTTTTGGCTGCATGCTGAATGCAAGAAATCTTTCTCCCCTTTTGTTCCAAAAGGCTGCGCAGGCGGGATGAGTCTCACTCTGGCGGAGTTTGGAAGAGAAAGATTTCTTGCGTGCAGCGTGCAGTCAAAAGATTCCTGCCGAGGGAGGGGGGGAGGGAAGGAAAGAGGAAAGGCAGGTCCTTTGCCTCAGGTAGCCGCGAGAGTTTCTTCCCCCTCCCCCTTCGCTCGAGAGCCGGAGGCGGGGGAGGGTCAGTGGACACAACACCGAGGAACGGATGGCTGTTCCTGCAGGGGATTCCCATGCACCGCCCTCTGAATGACACGGGGAGGGCAGGTGGAGGATAGCGGCCCGAGCCGCCGAGCAAGGGAGGCGTCGATGGGAGGCAGAGTCGAAGGGGCGTCGACAGGGACGGGCTGGATGCACCCGTCTGCTGCTCAAACCCTGTGTTTGTGGGCTCGCTGTAACCAACCGGCCTTGCCGCCTCCTCGCAGGCAGGAGCGCATTTCAAAATGCTGCCGGAGGCAACCCAGAGGAACTGAGCTAGTCCTGCGGGGGGGTGCACCCGCCTCTCACTTGCTCTCGCTCTCCCGGCCAAAAGAGTGCCCGCCGCAAAAAGAGCAGCTCCCGGCATGTCCCCCCCCTTTCCCCGGAAAATAGTTGGGGGGCCTTATTTTCGGGGGGGGGGGTGTTATTTCAGCTAATGCGCTGAAAAGGCTAATTGGCCTTATTATGGGGACATGTCTTATTTTCGGGGAAACACGGTAGCTCAGGGTTGAACTGTGGAATCCTAAGTGCTCTCTTGGCTGTTTGCTTGCAGACATTTCTTTACCAGGTTAGATAATACCATCAGTATTGCTTGAGTGATGGATGGGATTTGCTTGCCCTGTTATTGATGGTGGGGATGTAGTTTTTCTTTTTGAAAAGTTCCTTAATTAAGGTATTGTTTCCTACTTGATTGTTTGCTTGTTTATTTCAGTATTTCCTTGATACAGTATTATTTTCTGCTTCATTGCCTCTCAAATTAATCCTTAATCTCTTTACTAATCCTTAATCTCTTTACTAATTACACATACACAAAAATAGACGTGTGTGTGTGTGATTGTGCGTACATCTACCTGTACTATGAATATATATACAACACAATACTCCATAATCTCACAACACATGGACAGATTCAACCATACCTTCAGCTGGAAAACTGCATCCTAGACCAAGCTAAATCCAAAAACCACAAGGGAATTCCTGGAGCCTTGACACTCAGACAAATTTATTTATTTATTTATTTATTTATTTATTTATTTATTTATTTATTTATTTATTTATTTATTTATTTATTTATTTATTTATTATTTATTTATTTATTATTTATTTATTTATTTATTTATTTATTTATTTATTTATTTATTTATTTATTTATTTATTTATTTATTTATTTATTTATTTATTTATTTATTTATTTATTTATTTATTTATTTATTTTTTATTTATTTATTTATTTATTTATTATTTATTTATTTATTTATTTATTTATTATGGTGTTCTTATATGCCGCCCAACTCCCGAAGGACTCAGGGCGGCGTACAACAGAAAAAAATACAGGACACCAATTTATAAATAACACATTAAAACGAGATATATAAAAATTAAAAAACACAATATTTAAAATCATCCAATACCCATTCAATAACCATACATACTTGGGGTGAGCTTGAGTGGTTTAGACTCTACCCCCAGCCTACAGGAAAAGCCATGTCTTGACAGCTTTTCGGAAGGCCAGCAGAGTGGGGATAGTTCGGGTCTCTGGGGGAAGTTGGTTCCAGAGCGCGGGGCCTGCCACAGAGAAGGCTCTCCCCCTAGGGCCCGCCAGGCGGCATTGCTTGGCCGACGGGACCTGGAGGAGGCCAACTCTGTGGGCCCTAACCGGTCGGAGGGAAGTGTGAGGCAGAATGCGGTCCCGGAGATAACCTGGTCCTAAACCATGAAGGGCTTTAAAGATGGTGATCAACACCTTGAATTGGACCCGGAGACCGATGGGCAACCAATGCAGCTGGCGGAGTATAGGTGTCACGTGGGTGTACCTTGGCACACCCACCACAGCACGCGCAGCCGCATTTTGCACCAGCTGAAGTCTCCGGATACTCTTCAAGGGTAGCCCCATGTAGAGCGCATTGCAGTAGTCCAAGCGGGAGGTGACAAGGGCATGAGTGACCATGAGTAGAGCCTCCTTCTCCAAGTATGGCCGCAACTGGTGCACCAGGCGAACCTGTGCAAAGCCCCCCCTAGCCTCACAGCAGAAAGATGGTGATCCAATTTTAGCTGTGGATCTAGGAGGACCCCCAAGTTGCGGACCTGATCCGAGGGAGTCAGTTTTGCTCCCTCGAACACCAAGGAGGGGCAGTTGACATAGTCCTTAGGAGGCAGTATCCAAAGCCACTCAGTCTTGTCGGGATTAAGTCTGAGTCTGTTCCTCCCCATCCAGATCCTAATGTTGTCCAGGCACCGGCACATTACATCAACTGCCTCCCTGAAGTCAGACGGGGTGGTGATGTACAGCTGGGTGTCATCAGCGTACTGGTGGAAACACACCCCATGTCTGCGGATCATCTCCCCCAGCAGTTTCATGTAAATGTTAAACAGGATGGGCGAGAGAACCGACCCCTGAGGCACCCCACATGATAGGGGCCTAGGGGACGATCTCTGTCCTCCTGCTAACACCGACTGCATCCTATCGGCGAGATAAGAAGAGAACCACCGCAAAACGGTGCCTCCCACCCCCAACTCACCGAGACGATGCAGAAGGATACCATGGTCGATGGTATCGAAAGCCGCTGAGAGGTCAAGTAGCACCAGGATGGAGGAATTTCCCCCATCCCGGGCCCGCCAGAGATCATCCATCAGGGCGACCAAGGCAGCCATCAATGCATACATAGGGATAAACTACATTTACATATCATTCAAAAGAAACAATAAAAAGCTAAGAAGGAAACAAAGGCCAGAACACATTCGCTCTAGTACAGGTAGTCCTCGACTTACAACAGTTCATTTACTTACCGTTAGAAGTTACGATGACACTGAAAAAGTGACTTATGACCATTTTTCACAGTTATGACCATTGCAGCATCCCCTGGTCATGTGATTTATATTCGGATGCTTGACAACTGATTCACATTTATGACGGTTGCAGTGTCCTTGGTCATGTGATCACCTTTTGCAACCTTCTGACAAGCAAAGTCAATGGGGAAACCAGATTCACTTAACAACCACGTTACTACAGTGTTTCCCTGAAAATAAGACCCACTCCCAAAATAAGCCCTAGCCTCATATTTTTTGGGTGAACCTAATAAAAGCCCTACCCCAAAAATAAGCCTGGGGGTGGGCGTGGCCAGCACAAGAGACGGCGAGTGCCGACGGTGTACAGCCGCAGCCGCAGCCCACCAGCCCCATGGTGCAGTGCAGATACGTCCGAGCACAGAGGCGGAGGTGGGGAGCGGAGAGACAGGCGATCCGGATGTGCTGTGCGGCTCCCTGGCTCATGGGAGGCTTGTGCGGTGGCAGAGGCACAGGGGGGAGGCAGGCAATTTTGATGCCCTGCGTGGGCGCCTGCCTCGATGCAGCCAAGCCGAGAGACGGTGGGACAGAGTGGGCAGCGCGTTGGGATCGCCTGCCTCCCCCCCCCCCGTGCCTCTGGCTCCGCCACACACTTTTTTCCCAGAGGAAGACTGGAAGCTTTGTCTGCTTGCAAACGGGGTGCTTTGAAATGGAGCAATTAGCTAATCACACTGTTTCAAAATACCCTGTTTGCAAGCAGACAAAGGTTCCAGTCGCCATCATTTCTCCGTCTGGGTGAAAAGTGTGTGTGCCCTGGGAAGTGTTGCAGCCACGGGCAAGTAGGAGGGAACCAAACCTCACAACAGGAACTGTGTAAAAACATTATTCAAATGAGCACAAATGCACTCCAGCAACCCACAACACTAAAAAAGGAAAGGCTGCCTATTCATTTTCCAACAAAATGGATACCCATTCAACTTTATTAAAAAGAAAAAAGCCTGACCCCTCAACCCACTATAGCACTACCAACATAAGCTATGAAAAGGATAATATTGCCACACATCAAAATATCTCAGAAACAACCAACAGATTATTATAAACATACAGCATCAGCATAACCTACAAAACTAAAGCCCTCCAAAACATCGTAAGTAAACTAAACGACCCAGTAGCTCAAGAACAAAGAACAGGACTTACCTACAACATACATTATAAGGACTGTAACAATCACTGTGTAGGACAGACAGGAAAGGCAAAACATTAGGAGAGCATATCCATGAGCACCAACTAGCAGTCAGAAGACACAATAAAAACTCCTTAATCTCACAACACAGAGATACACAGCTGGGAAACTGAGCATACTAGACCAAGCTAAATTCCCCAAAGCTAGGGAATTCCTGGAAGTTTGGCACTCTTGACATTTCAGCCATCAAAGGCACATTTACTGTACACACTATTCAAAAGAGACAATAAAAAGGCTGAGTAAACAGAAATATCACAACACATCCTTTCCTGCAGCCAACAGCCAGATAAGCAGAGATTCTCATTGCACTGGTGTTGGAGGCACCAAGGTGCTTCCAGGTGGAAAGGATTAGCTGGTGACATCATTGTTGTCCAGGGGAAACCCAGTTGGGGGCTCCTCTCATGTCCCCAGCGGTAGCTAGAGCAAAGGACAGGAGATCACCTTGTCCCATGGGAGCACTCAGGTCTCGAACACGAACTTGTTGCTTGTCAAGCCAGTGTCCTAACCATGCAAGCCACTGTGCTCATAAGCAGGGATTAATACCAGATGAAAACAATCAAGCAGAAAATACAGTAATACCCTAAACAATGAATTACCAATATAGTTCCTCATGGTGTATGTACACGTATCCTTGTGATATATGTTCATATGTGCTCATTCCTTAATCACACACTCCTTAATCATACACATGGACAGTGTGCACAGGATATGTTCATATATATTCATATACAGTATACTGTTCATGCATAGTACGTTCACATATCCCTGATATATGAATCCAGTCTGTATATGAAACCATGACTCTATTACTTGATAATTAGATCACCTTGCATATTAAGTAAGATACTCAAAAAGTAAGAAATAAACATTCTGGCGTAATTCATAATCAATAATTCGGCCCCCCAGAAGCTCCATTTCGGCCTGCAACGGGCCGGGGCAGGCCCGCAGAGGCCCAAACAGAGCGTTGGAGGGCCGGATCCGCCCCTCGAAAGCTCCATTTCGGTCTGCAATGAGCCTGGGGGAGACCCGTGGAGGCCCAAACAGAGTGTTGGAGGGCTGAATCCATCCCTTGGAAGCTCCATTTCGACCTGCAACCTGCTAGGCAAGGCCTGCGGAGGCCCAAACAGAACTGCAGAGGGGCGCACGCAGCTGAGAAGAGACTGCTTGCTAGATTTTCACAACATAAGTGACCCTGTGCAGCAGGTTGATTGCGGGGGGAAGCAATTGTGGGGAGCATGAGGTATTTCAGTGGGTCAGGGAGGCCTTGGGTGGTTTTAGGCAGGTGGCCTGCCTAAGGCCACCCCCCCATGGCCTTCCCCACCCTGAAATACCTCATGTGCACTTAATGAGACTTGCATTTGAATAGCGAATGTATGGGTGAAAGGAGGGAGTGATCCCATTCAAGGTGCGAGATTCACTCCCACGAATCCTCGGGTTATGAATGGAATGGGCAGGCTCCATTCCATTCATAACTTGAGGACTACCTGTATTTCTCAAAACATTATGTGGAACCATGTTCCAAAACCCCTAATTAAAACGTGCCATTTTTTAATGTAATTGCCATTGTGTAAAACCAAAGGAGAAAACTCAATATGCTGAATTCAGCTGTAAATAGAAGCAAATAACAATGTATGCCAATTGGTGGCCTGAGAGGCCGTATTTATAAAAGTGCATCCATTTTCTTAGAAACCAAGTATGTTACGAATCATGATATACAGTATATGCAGAGACACATTTAGCTGAATGAGTAAAACCTCTTATGAGAATCTTAGCAATTATTATATGAAAAGAAGAAATTAGAACAATCATTAACTGAAAGTTCTGAGGCCCTTAAATTGCTTTAAAAAGAAGAAAATAATGCATTAAATATTTATTTTAGTACCTGGAAAGCTATAGCTTGACTGAGACTATCAAGAGCAGGATCTTCACCCTCATCTTCACTTTCTTCTTCTTCTCTGAACAGCAGAAAGGAAACAGAAAAACCCATATACATTGAATTATATAGAGCAGGCATTTAAATCAGTAAATGAGAATAGGAATATGTGTTGTACATATTTTACTCACATTTCTTCTTCTGGTTCAATTACTTTCTTCCTTTTCTTTTTGTCTTTCTTTTTGGGAGGTTCACGCTCTCCTAGCATGTTTTTCGGACATGCATAACTTAAATGTCCTATTTCCTTCAGAGAAAGGAAATACTATTGAACAAGGTGAACTTGAAGAATATTATTTTACTTCTTCATAAATTTATCTTGTAAATAGTAGATTTGTATTCATTTATAATTACTCTTAGAAAATGTAGCATTGTATGTAGTTTAAAAAGTTATTTGAACTGACTGTACCAACTGATAACCCAAGTGTGTATAGTTTCAGCGGATGGCATTAGCATAAGAACATGACAAAAACAAGTATCTTGTTGGGACATCAACATTTACTCACTCCACATTCATAGCATTTTGACTTGTCATAGTAATTTCTCCTTCGGATGAATTCTGCAGCTCTTCCATTATCAATAGCGATACTTGCTTTTATTACTCTTCCAAATAGCTAAAAAAAAAAAACAAATACAATTTTAGCTTTCAGAATATCTCAAAAGTTACTTAATAATATACCCTTATCACTTACTTGTTTATTATTAAGTGCCCGAGAACAGTTCTGTGCTGACTCTTTATCCAAGAACAAAATAAATGCAACTCCTTTACTTCTTCGTGTGTCTTTGTCTTTCATAATTGTAACTCTAGAAAAAAAATACTGATAAGTTCACATACTATTACAACACAGAGAGGCAAGCCTTACAGTTATTCAGGTTGCCTATATTAGTCTCATTCATTTCAAATTCCAGCAAAAGGGCAGCTATCAAAATAAACACAGCATGAGAACATCCATAAAAAACTACTAATGAAACTCAAATAATTTCCAATAAAGGACAATAGAGAAAAGGTTACTACATTAAACTCGAAGAATAGCCTTTATTGAGAATCATGATATATGAAAAGTGTTTCTAAAAACAGAGACCTGACAATAAATCAATCTGGTCCATTCATGAACTATTTGTGGAGCTCCACATTACAAATGTTTGGATAAGACTAAGATCAACAAGTACCGTATTTTTCGGAGTATAAGACGCACCGGAGTATAAAACACACCTAGGTTTTAGAGGAGGAAAACAAGGAAAAAAATATTCTAAACCAAATGGTGTAGTAATATATTATTTAATAAAATAACAGTATAGCAGAATACTTTTTACAACCATGTATACTTTTTACAACCATGTACACTTTTTACACTTTTTGGCTTTGACATTTTTCTGCAAGAAAGAACAATGATGTTTCCTTTATAACAATGCAGAACCATGTTCATACATTCATATGCACACGCCCCCGCCCTAAACTTCAAACTTGGCAAGTTTAACACTAATGGACTTCAACTCTCAGAATTCCTCCTCCAGTCATGCTAGCTCAGGAATAGGAGTTGAAGTCCACAAGTCTTAAACTTGACAAGTTTGAAGACCCTTGCCACCCCTAACCCCTAAACCAGGGCTCTTCAAACTTGGCAAGTTTAAGACTAGTGGACTTCAACTCTCAGAATTCCTCCTCCAGTCATGCTAGCTCAGGAAAGGGAGTTGAAGTCCACAAGGATGGTCGTGGTCAAACTCCTGTCCTGAAGATTTCCTTTTTCGTTAGGACTTTTCCTTTCTTCTGTCTTCCTTACCTTCTTACAGGATTCTTTCCTTCCTAGAACTTTCATCCCTTTGTTCAGTAATCCCCTCTGTAAAAAAAAAAGAGAGAGAAATAGGAAAAGGGGAAGAAGAGAAGAAAGAAGCCCCTTAAACAAAGAGCCCTCTTAAGGGCTTCAAGCCTCCAATCATCACAGGACAAGCCGTGCCGTTGCTGTCTTCGGAAAGGTTTGTGGGGCGCGATTTCGGACTTTTAGCCTCCCTCCCGCCCCCCCATCCCCCACACGGTCTGGAGTGCAGCGTTCCTTCCGGAGCGGCAGAACTCGCCTGGCACATTGGGGCTTCATTAAGCCTCAGCCCCAGCCGGTGAGAGGGCCGTCCGCCATCGGGGGGGGGGGGGAGGCTAACAACAGCCAAAGGAGGAATCCCTAAACGAATGCGCAGCAGGCAGCACAGGAAGCAGGGGACACCATGGACTGATTTTAAATAGCGCGCTTCGGCTGGAGCTCGTCAGCACCATTGTCCCCGCCCTCTTCTTTCCGCGCTTCAGCAATAAAGCGGCAGAAGGAGGCTGGCAAGGCGGCAATCGCTCCGTGCCAATACAGGCCGCCTAGGAACACCCCCCCTCATCCCCCCAGCTACCATCAGCCCCCCTTGTTTCGGGGGGCAAGCAGGGGCAAAGGGCAGGGCGCTGCTGAGATTTCTCGCGGCGTCCAGCGGAAGAAGAAAGAGAGGACGGGGGGGGGGCGGATTAAAGAGGCCCAGCTTATATTGCAGCCCTGAGATTTCTTGGGAAAAAGGGGGCCTATCGAGACAAACCAGCTACCCTGACAATTCTCGGGCAGGCTGGGGAGGCAGGGGCCATCTTTAACAAAGGCTCCCACGTGGCAAGCAGGAGGCAGCCATTTTTGGGGGGACATCAGGAGGGCAGAGTCTCCTTCACCACACCCACTGGTAGCAACCACAGAATGGTGGCCAGGAGCTCCAGGGAAACGGAAATATTGGGTAAACGATCAAAAAAATCCAAGCATTTATCAGAGGAGGATACAGTTTCCTCCCCAGAACAATCCCCTCCCCGCAAAAATCCCTCAAGGGCCACAGCTCAGGCTGAGGAAAGGCATCATAGAATACTAGAAAAACTGAGCGATAAGGCCCTAGCAGTGGTGGAAGAATCTCAGGGCAAACAGGGGATTCCCAGTCAAGATCCAGAGGCAGCAGAAATGGATCCACTAGATCTAGATGCAGCTGCCCTTGCCAGATCCCGGGGAGACCCTTGGGGGCACTCAGGATCAACAGATCAGGGGGCTATCATGTCACAGGGGGTGCCTGAGCAGGAACAGACAATTGTTAGCACAACTAACCTCAGAGCTATGATGGAGGAGCTTCTACAACAGGTCATCACAGACAGATTAGGCACCTTATCGAGAGCAGGTTCCTCCACTGCGACCTCATCATCATCTAGGGGCGCAAAGAGGGTCAGCAAGAGGAAGCATCGTTCAACCAACAAGCATAGTTCTGAGGATTCTTCAGATGAATCAGTCCTTAGCAATGCTAAGGATGAAGCTCCTAGAGAGGAGGATTCCAAATGGGATCTATCGGAAGATGAGGAGGCATCTAAGGAGGTACCTCCCACAACGGGTCTGTTCCCCCCTAGTTTATATAAGTCCTTGCTACTCAAGGCTCAGGCTGTGGCAGGGATTAAGTTACCAAAAACCCCTGCAGACCCTGCTGCAGAAGATCAACCCAACCACTTCTATCTAGAGGTCAGACCAGAGGTGGATTTTGTGCCTATTCCACAGTTGTTTGTGGATGCAGTGGAAAAACACAGACCCACTCCAACATCCGGTCCACCCACTTCCTCACAGGACAAGAAATTTTACAATGTAGCTTCTAATCTTTCTGATCTGCTTTTAGTCCCTACAGTAGATGCGCCCATCAGGGCCCTATATTCCTCCACTACAGTTCCAGGAGAGCCCGAGGAGGTCCTGAAGCAGGAGGAAAGGCGCATGGAGCAGGTCTTGATCAAGAATTTCCAGTCAGCGGCCTGGTCTGTAAGGGCTTGCTCCACTTTCTCCTTCTTTGCGCGTGCGACACTAATGGCTGGAGCAGCTGGAGGAGCACATCCTCCCCTTGAACGCAAGGGCTCAACAGGATCTCAACAAGATCTTCGCAGCGGTGCAGTTCTGGGCGGATACTTCTCTACAAGCATCACGTTTCGCAGCAACGGCGATGAACTCCTCAATAGTGGCCAGCGACTGAACTGGCTCAAGAAATGGCAGGCAGATCCACGGCACAAGTGGAAGCTGGCAGCCGCTCCCATCAGAGGGGGGGCGCTCTTCGGGGCCACGCTAGAACCACTCCTCGTTGAGACCAGCGACAAGCGAAAGGTCCTGCCCTCGATCACGTGCAAGGGATCCACGAAATCCACCCCCTACGCTCGCCGGCCCTTTCGCTCATCTGACCAGGGATCTTCCTTCTCCCGGTCCCCAGTACTCCTCCAGACAGAGGCAACCAGATAGGGGAGGCAGGGGGAAACAATTTCGTAGACAGCCGCGAGGGGCCCCGTCAGGCAGGCCCTTCCGCAGAGGTAGATGGTAGTTCCAGGGATGCTCCTATAGGGGCAGACTTGCCAAGTTCTGGCAAGCCTGGGAGCATTCAACTCAGGACTCCTGGGTACGGAACTCCGTGCGCAGGGGACTGAAGTTGGACTTTTTGTAATTTCCCCCGAGATCCTTCATCAAATGTTCAGTCTCCTTCATTTACTCCAAACGTAAACTGATGGAAGAGGTGATCAAGCATTTGGCTTCTATCAGGGCCATTCAGCAGGTGCCCCTCCCCCGGCAAGGGCTTTATTCCATACTCTTCATAGTTCCCAAGTCCTCGGGGGATTGGAGAGCTATTCTGGACCTAAAGAGGTTAAACAAGTATTTGGCTTATAAACGTTTCAAAATGCATTCCCTGTCTTCCATACTCTATGATACGCCAGGGGGATTTCCTGGCATCCCTGGATCTCACGAAAGCATACCTTCACGTTCCAATATTCAAGCCACACAGGTGCTTCCTAAGATTCTGTTATGGCAAGCAGCATTATCAATATAGGGCTCTTCCCTTTGGATTCTCATCAGCCCCAAGGGTTTTTACCAAGATATTGGCGGCCCTCGCGGCCAGAATGCGGACTAAATCTATTCGCATCCATTGTTACCTGGATGATATCTTGGTGCATGCCTCCTCTAAGGGTCTAGCTCAACAACATGTGGAGGTCATCATAGAAACCCTTCAGGAGCATGGCTTCTCCATTAACTGGGAGAAGAGCCATCTCAGCCCAGGCACGTCCATACAACACCTAGGGGCAGTCATTAACTCCCTGGACTGCACAGTTTGCCTCTCCCCGGAACGGCAGGATAGCATTAGACAGTCAGTCACCCAGATCCTGGGGGACCAGAGATCACCTCTGGAATCATTATCCTCCCTGCTGGGGAAGATGATTTCCTGCATAGCAATCACCCCATGGGCTCGCCTACACGCAAGGGAACTCCAGTGGTTCCTGTTACCCTTCCAGAAAGCGGGCCAGGGCTCATCTTCTATGAAGGTCCAACTTTCCTCACAGGTTCGAAGCTCGCTCAATTGGTGGACTTCCTCGGCGATATCCAAAGGCACCTCGTTCAGAATCGCCCACAGAAGAACGGTCACAACTGACGCAAGTCTGACAGGCTGGGGAGCTCACTCAGAGGGAGCCATGGCTCAAGGTCAGTGGTCACCAGGGGAGGCCTCACACTCCATCAACTGGTTGGAGCTGAGGGCCGTGTACCTGGCTCTACAACACTTCCAGCACCTGATAGCGGACTCCAATGTTTTAGTCCTCACAGACAACATATCTACCAAAGCACACATCAACTGCCAGGGGGGAACCAGATCCAGGTTCCTCCAGGCCGAAGCAATGAGATTGGGCCTGTGGGCGGAGAAACATTTGAGTTCCATCACATCAGACCACATATCAGGGATCCACAACTCAAGCGGACTGGCTCAGCCACATCCAGGTGGATCAGGCGGAATGGAGGCTTCACTCAAACGTATTACGTCAGGTAGCTCAGAGGTTCAGCCGACCACTGGTGGATCTTTTCGCGACGCCCGCCAATTCCCAACTACCGAGGTTTTTCTCACGGTTCCCTTCGCCGGGAGCAGAACAGATGAATGCCCTCAGATGCCAGTGGCCCCAGGGGCTCCTATAAGCATTTCCACCATTACCTGTGATTCCGGAGCTCATCCACAAGATCCTAGTGGAGCGGGCAGAGATAATACTCACAGCCCCCTTCTGGCCACGGAAGGCTTGGTTTGCAGAGCTCCAGGAGCTCTCGGTCACCCGACCATGGCGATTGCCAGCATCGGAGGACCTGCTATCACAGGGGGACATTCAGCACCCAGACCCGGCCTGGTTACAACTGACTGCATGGAAATTGACCCGAGGGACTTACTAAGTCAGGATTACAATCAGGATGTCATTCTCATTATGCAGGCAACCCGTCGTCCCTCCACAAACTGCATTTATGCCGCTACATGGAGGACCTTCTGCACGTGGTGCAGCGAGGAGGGTTTCTCACCTGTGTGCATTCCCCTTCCCAAGGTATTGAGATTCCTAAAACACGGTCTCAATCGGGGCCTAGCTCCTAACACCCTTCGCAGGCAGATAGCGGCCCTTTCATCAGTATTAGCATGTGATAAATATGACTCTTTATCCGTGTCCAGCAATCAGACGCTTCCTGAAGGGGGCAGCAAACTTACACTTTATTTGAAAAACTACCGTCCAGTCTCCAACTTACCTTTTTTAGGTAAAGTTGTAGAGAAGGTGGTGGTGACCCAGCTTCTGCAGCTCCTGGATGAAACAGATCATCTAGATCCTTATCAGTCGGGTTTCAGGCGCGGCTACAGTACAGAAACTGCCTTGGTCGCTCTGATGGATGATCTCTGGCGGGCCCGGGATGGGGGGAACTCCTCCATCCTGGTGCTACTTGACCTCTCAGCGGCTTTCGATACCATCGACCATGGTATCCTTCTGCATCGGCTCGGCGAGTTGGGAGTGGGAGGCACCGTTTTGCGGTGGTTCTCCTCTTATCTCGCCGATCGGATGCAGTCGGTGTTGGCAGGAGGGCAGAGATCGTCCCCCAGGCCCCTACTATGTGGGGTGCCCCAGGGGTCGGTTCTCTCGCCCATCCTGTTTAACATCTACATGAAACCGTTGGGTGAGATCATCCGCAGGCATGGGGTGTGTTTCCATCAGTACGCTGACGACACCCAGCTGTACATTACCACCCCGTCTGACTTCAGGGAGGCAGTTGATGTAATGTGCCGATGCCTGGACGACGTTAAGATCTGGATGGGGAGGAACAGACTCAGACTTAATCCCGACAAGACTGAGTGGCTGTGGATAATGCCTCCTAAGGACCATGATAACTGTCCCTCCTTGGTCTTCGAGGGTGCGAAACTGACTCCCTCAGACCAGGTCCGCAACTTGGGGTCCTCCTAGATCCACAGCTAAAATTAGATCATCACCTTTCTGCTGTGGCTAGGGGGGCCTTTGCACAGGTTCGCCTGGTGCACCAGCTGCGGCCATATCTGGAGAAGGAGGCTTTACTCACGGTCACTCATGCCCTTGTCACCTCGCGTTTGGACTACTGCAATGCGCTCTACATGGGGCTACCCTTGAAGAGTATCCGGAGACTTCAGTTGGTGCAAAATGCGGCTGCGCGTGCTGTGGTGGGTGTGCCGAGGTACACCCACGTGACACCGATTTTCCGCCAGCTGCATTGGTTGCCCATCGGTCTCCGGGTCCAATTCAAGGTGTTGATCACCATCTTTAAAGCCCTTCATGGCTTAGGACCAGGATATCTCCGGGACCGCATTCTGCCGCATACTTCCCTCCGACCGGTTAGGGCCCACAGAGTTGGCCTCCTCCGGGTCCCGTCGGCCAAGCAATGCCGGCTGGCGGGCCCCAGGGGGAGGGCCTTCTCTGTGGCTGGCCCCGTGCTCTGGAACCAACTCCCCCCAGAGACCCGAACCATCCCCACTCTGCTGGCCTTCCGAAAGGCCGTTAAGACATGGCTCTTCCTGCAGGTGGGGGGGACAGCTTAACCATTTGAGCTTACCCCCCAAGTATGTATGTGGTTGAATGGATGGATGTTGTTGTTGCTTTTATACTGCCTTTTTAAATTTTGTACCGTTTTTAAATTGTTGAAATTTTGTTCATTCTTGTATCTCTTATGTTGTACGCCGCCCTGAGTCCTTCGGGAGTTGGGCGGCATATAAGAATAACAAAATAAATAAATAAATAAATAATACACCCACCTACGGTCCATCGGTACCCAACCTGGAACCTACAACGGGTCCTATCGTCCCTCATGGGCCCCACTTACAAACCGCTTGGGGAGGCATCACAACGCCATCTAATTATGAAGGTAGCCTTCCTGGTAGCCATCATATCTGCCCGTCGCATCTCCGAGCTGGCGGCACTGTCAGTCCGGAAGGATCTATGCATCTTCCAACCAAGCAACGTAACTCTCAGAGTAGACCCGTCATACATTCCAAAGGTGAATTCCGTTTTCCACAGGACCCAGGAGCTGGTGCTCCCTTCATTCTGTGCACAACCGACCCACCCATCTGAAAAACGATGGCACTTGCTGGACGTGCGCAGGGCTCTCAAGATCTACCTTAACCACACCAAGCATACCAGGAAGACGGAGGCGCTCTTTGTGGGGTTCCACTAGATCCCTGGGGGATCGAGCCTCTTCAGCAACCATAGGGCGCTGGATCAGGGGCACCATAGCCAAGGCCTACGAACTAAATGACATGCCAGCACCAGCAGGAATAACAGCACATTCCACCAGAAGTGCATCCACATCGGCAGCCTGGAATACCCAGGCATCGATGGAGGAGGTCTGACGGGTGGCGACCTGGGCTCAACCATCCCAGTTCATTCGGCACTACAAGATAGACATTTTCGCATCAGCCGATGCAGCCTTTGGCAGAACGGTACTACAACAAGTAATGGACATTCAGTAGGAGCAGTGCCTGCTTCTTTCCCCTCCCTGGGACCTATGCTTTGGTATGTCCCACTTGCTAAAGGCTGGTTCCACCCCAAGATGGAGAATAGGCGTTGTTTTCTTACCTGAATGCCTCTTTTCATCTGGTGGAACCAGCCTTCAGTTCCCACCCTTGTATATATGTAAATACTTATTTAGCAGTTATCAATTCCTTCCGTTATTAGTTCTCCTTCTAGTAGCTTTACTCTTTAAGGGACAGGAGTTCACTCAGCTAACAGCGACTGAGTAACCACACCTGAGTCCAGTTGCCAGGATTCGTCAGATCTGGGAAACAAGGCGGATCCTACAGAGTATTTAAATAAACTGGCTCAGTCCTCAAGCTGATTGGCCGAGGTCTACCCACTTGCTGAAGGCTGGTTCCACCAGATGAGAAGAGGCGTTCAGGTAAGAAAACAACACCTATTTCAGTTTTTCCTCTCAAATAAGATTAAAATAAAAATCCGTAATGGTACTGCTTATTAAAATTCTAAATTTGTTTGACAGATTCTTATTCCAGTTGTTTCAACCTAGCATTGCTGGAATGTAATAGGACTGAGATTCTATTGATATAAAAATCAGCCTATTTCCTGCTGCGAGGTCACCCCCCCCCAGTCAGGGTTATTGATTTTATATGTATTGGTAGCGTAGAATAATGTTCAGATAAATCTTTTTTTCTTTTATAGCTCCCTGACCAAGAGTCACACCCTCTGTTTACTTTCTCTCTCCTCTTAGAGGTTTGATATTAATGTTTCTTTCCTCAGTGAGCTGAATAAGAATACATTTTAACACCAGCCAGTACTCTGCCGGTGATTTTAAAGATACAATATCTTTATTCTCTGCAGACTTGCTTTAAAAATACTTTATGTGAAAGATAGAATGACTTTGACACGTTTCTTTATCAAACAAGAAACCAGTTTATTAGTTACAGCCTTCTCAGTAAGTATCAAGTAAATTTCTTATAGCCACTACAAGCAATTCAATTCCTTAAGACCTTTTCTTCCCCTCAGAGAACTGTCCCTGCTTTCCTAATTAAACCTAAGGATCCCAGTTCTTCATGGATTAAAGCCTACAGATTAGAGTATGTTTCACCGTTTAACTCCCTGTACAACTAACCCAATATCACAATCGATAAAGCCTCCTGACCCTAGCACCTGCTTCCCTCAGGATTGGCTAGAGCCCATTTCTCTACTGTTAACTTCCTTCCTTGACAGTTAACCCCAGGCAGAGAATCCCTATTAACCTTCTTCCTTGGAAGTTTTACCTCAGGCAGAGAACCCCAATGGTTCTCCAACTCCACCTTTTATAGCTCCTAGCTCTGCTATCTTTGATTTGATTGGCTGACTTCCTCATGATGGAGGAAGTCAGTCTATCCCCCCTCCCTGCTGGAGAACTAGAATAAACCCCTCCCTTTACCTACTTACCTTTCCATTTTAAAGCTGTTTGGCTCCACATTTACTTATGAATACAATGCATTTTCACAATACTTTAACTTTACACAAAATTTTAACTCTTTTGTAGTCAGTACCTGTATGTGTGCGATAGCACACGCGCATGCACTTTCGGCACCCGAGGAAAAAAAGGTTCACCATCACTGCCCTATTCAATGTAGTTCAGGATGTGATTGCTACTATGACAGGCTATTTAAAGTCATAGATAGCAGATACAGAATAATCTATTATCTGGATTTGGTTTTAGAACTGATGTGGATGAAAAAAATACAATTTATATTGGGCATAGTCTCTGAACATTCTCCATAGTGGGTGGAACTATCATCCAGGATGGGTTGACCTCGTCCAATCAGATAAGGACTGAGTCTGTTGATTTTAATTTGGGGCTCCGCCTTGCCTGGTATCCCGAGTTACGACTCAGTCCTCAGACTGGACGGACGTGGCTTGGTCATCTCCATTTCTGTCACTAACTGAGTCAGCGTTCACATCTTCTTCATGAGTTTTCATTGATTTATTCCCCAGCTCCTTACTGTCATCATAAAACTGAGCCGGGTTGAGTGCGAGACTCTTAGCTCTCGCTCCAGCAGCGTTGCCTGTGCTGGCAAGGCATAGAGACTTACAAGACATTGTCTTTGCTCTGCCTCAGGACAGGGGGCTTTGCCCCACTTGCCCCAGCACCCTCAGGGGTCTTGGCCCCAGACCTCGGTGGGCCCAGTGGCAGTGGCCTGGGGAGCTTCCGCGCTCCCCCTCCCTCCCCCTCCCAGATAAATCGGATCATCGGCTGTCAAAGCTTCAAAGAGCTCTTGTAGCTCACAAGCGGGGGAGGGCCTTGGAGCTGCATCACTCGGACTTCAAAAGAACCAAATTTACCTAATTGCTCAGCGCGGTCGCACCGTGGCCTGGCCAGCCTTCAGAAGCTCAAATTGCCGCCAGCACTGAAACCGCTGCGTTTCCCGCCGTTCTATCGCTCGCTGGAGCTTCCAAGCTCGTGCGAAGCGGGCAGCCCCACTGTGTTGCAAACTGATATTGCTGGCTGCCCAACGTCGCCTGGAGCCTCTCCTCGACTAACCCCGGCCTAAATCGAGTCCCAAATATCAGACAGCCGTTTTTCTCGGCAAGCGGTCAACTTAAAGTGGCACTAAAAAATTTCATGCCAACTGCCATTTTCATCAGGCAGCCATTTTAAACAGCCAGGCCCTGCCAAGATTGCCGGGCGGCCATTTCTATCACTAAAGGCCATAAGAACCGAGGACTTCCTCTCTTTAGCGTCCGGAGTTATCTTAAAGGCCCTGTTCATCCTTAAATGGCCTGAGACCTTATAACACGATGTCAGAGACCACTTCTTCCCGGTCCTCCAAGTCTGGCAAACGACATCATAAGTTGCAGCCACAATCAGCGGGGGATCCTCAACCAACTACCTCCCGGGTTCACGACACAGCTGGACAGGAGCGGCCCAGCAAGGCCCCTAGGTCCAAGGCCATGGAACGGGATGAACGCAGGCGTGACAAAGCTCTGCAAAAGCTGTGCGCCCAATCCAGACCCAAGGAGTCTCCTTCCTTGGCTCCTAACCAAGGGCCTTCGGGTCCACGCAGGGAACAGCTGTCATTGGACAATGCCCAGATTTCTGTCTCGGACCAGCAGCTGTGGGGCCCAATAGCAGAGGCCCCCAACCACTCTGCCACCACTCCAGCTGCAGCCCCGGCTACTCCAGCAGGTTCTGTGCTACCGGAAAACAGTTCGGTGGGCCCAATGATCCAAATGGATCCGGCAAACTTCCAGGCCTTGGTTTCAGCGACCATCGAACAGGGTGTGGCCACGGCCCTTGGCCGGTCTCACAGCCACCTCTCTTCCAGGGCCGAATCATCCCGGGTCCTGGCCCCTACGGGCGGTCACGCCGATCTTGCTGCCCGTGGAGAGCACACCACCCTCTCCTCCCATGGTTCTTCAGGTGATGATCGCTCCATCTTATCGGACGAAGGGAGTCAGCTAGACATTGAACTTTCTGAGGATGAGGGTTTTGTCCCAGATCCTCCCGCGTCTTCCACATTATTCTATCCGGCTCTCTTCAGTTCCTTACTGTTCAAAGCAAAAATGGCCGAGGGTCTGGATGTCCCTCTGGCCGGTCCTTCGGATCAGGCAGATCCACTATTTGCAGAGCAGACTCCCGAAACCGAGTTGGTGCTGGCTCCTCAACTGTTCATTGACATAGTACAGCACCAACAGGCCGGTCCGGCATCAGGGCCCTCCTCCACCAACACCAACCGCCTCTATTTTAATGTGACACCAGCTCTGTCGCAAATTTTGGAGGTTCGCACCATGGACGCCCCAATTACAGCTCTGTATTCTCCCAATACCATGCCAGGAGATTCGGAGGAACTCCTTCATCCGGAGGACAGGTGTTCAGAACAGGCACTCCAGAAGACCCACCAGGCGGCGGCCTGGGCGGCCTGGGCATCATCCACGGCATCCTTCTTTAACCGCTCATCCCTGATCTGGCTCTGTCAGCTGCAGGAGCACATTCCTTCTTCTGACCTAAGGGCGCATCAGGACATCATTAAACTAATTGCCACAACCCAATTTTCAGCCGATGCCACCCTGCAGGCATCTAAATTCGCCTCCAAGGCCATAGCGGCATCTGTAGTCTCCAGAGGGATGCAGTGGTTGAGGCAATGGCAAGCAGACACACACCACAAATGGCAGTTGGCATCCGCGCCCTTCAAGGGCCATCACCTCTTCAGAGATGCCTTAGACCTGATCCTGATCGAGTCCAGGGACCGAAAGAAGATCCTTCCCTCCTTTTCCCGTAAAGGGGGCCTACGATCAACCCCCTATTCCCGGCGGCCCTCTCGGGAGTCCGACCAGCCATCATCTGCCCCCCGATACCTAGGTCAGTACCCATACCAACCGCGCCCACATCAAGATCGGGCTGGCCGAGGGAGGCAGTTCAAGCGGCCCTTTCGTGGAGGCGGGGGTCACTCCGCCTCCACGAAAGAAAGGCTTGAAGGCTTTGTCGATTGCTCCACATTGGCCAATTCCACTGAGGGGGGGACCCGCTCAGTCAGGGGCAGTTAGTCCACCCGGACCCGGGGTGGCTCTGCTTGACCGCCTGGCACTTGAGCGGGGCATTTTGAGGCACCAGCAGTTCTCGGCCAAAGTCATCACTACCATGCAGGTCTCAAGAAAGCCCTCCATGGAGCGGATTTACTCCGCGACTTGGCGGACATTTTGCACCTGGTGCACCAAGGGGAACCTTTCCCCCGTTCAGGTTTTGGTCCCCAAAATTTTGGACTTCCTCCAGGAGGGACTGGACAAGGGGCTGTCCCCAAATACCATCCGGAGACAGGTGGCGCCACTGTCCTCCGTCCTGACCTGTGGAGAGGCGGCTTCCCTGGTGCAACTACCTGCCATCCGCCGTTTTCTCAAAGGGGCCACCAACCTATGTCCCCCCAGCAGTCCATCGCTTCCCCACCTGGGACCTCACCAAAGTCCTTAACGCCGTTACCCAACTGTCCTATGAACCTTTACGCTCGGTGCCCCTCAGACACCTTACTTACAAGACTGTCTTCCTGGTGGCCATCACCTCGGCCAGGAGGATCTCCGAATTGTCTGCCCTCTTGGTCAGGCAGGACTTGTGCATATTTAATCAGGGCCAGGTCGTTCTTAGGCTGGACCCGACATTCGTGCCAAAGGTCAACACTTGGTTTCATCGCACCAAAGAACTCGTCCTTCCGGCCTTCTGCCCTCGACCGGTCCACGATCTAGAGCGCAAGTGGCACAAGCTGGATGTCCGGCAGGCACTCTGTATTTACATCAAGCACACAGCAACTATTCGCAGAACAGAGTCTCTCTTCGTGGCATTCCTGCCGTTGACCCTCGGAAGGAGGCCTCGGCCTCCACGGTGGGCAGGTGGATCCGGGCAACTATTGCTGCGGCTTACGATTCCTCCGCGATGGCACGGCCCGCTAGAATAACCGCACACTCTACCGGCAGTGGGCAACCTCAGCGGCCTAGGCGATCCAGGCGTCCCTCAAGGAGGTCCGCCATGTGGCCACCTGGGCAAATCCCTCTCTGTTTATTTGACATTATAAAATAAATACCTTCGCGTCGGCCGACGCTTCCTTTGGCCGCAGAGTTTTGCAGCAAGTCCTAGGAGATGGGTCAAGGTGAGGGGCCCAGCTACTTCCCGCCTCAGGACAGACTGCTTGGGTATGTCCCATCCTGGATGATAGTTCCACTCACTATGGAGAAGGGGCGTTGGTCTTACCTGATACGCCTCTTCTCGTAGGGTGGAACTATCATCCAGTCCCACCCAAGTTTCGCTGGACAGGGGCAGTGTTCTTTTTTCAGTACCACATCCTCCGGCCTCCAGTGTCTTCATCCGGGGGTGGCGTGCTACGCAGAGTTCCACTGTTCCCTGCGTTTTCCAAGCATCCTGCGCTTCCTGAGCATCCTGGTGACACCACGTCGAGTCTGTATTCATCGGCGTCATCATAACTGGGGATACCAGACAAGGCGGAGCCCCAAATTAAAAACAACAGACTCAGTTCTCATCTGATTGGATGAGGTCAACCCATCCTGGATGATAGTTCCACCCTACAAGAAGACGCGTTATCAGGTAAGACCAACGCCCCTTTCCCCCCAAAACCTCTAAAAGGATGGATCTACCAAATGCTTCCTCAATAGTGTAGAAGATTTGGGCAACAATCTTCTCTAAGCTTATTTCAGGAACCAAAAAATAGTTTAGAGATAAGAACAATTGTCCCTAAATATACAAAGTCAAGCCATAGGGAAAGTTTGACTGTACAGATATTGGTGAAGTGCAACTCTCAGTATCACTCTTCACTGATCTTGCTAGCTGGGCTGCTAGGAGATACTTTAACCATTTATGAAGTGCCAAAGATTTTACATTTCTGCTGTGCAAGGAAGAGCACAAAACGTAAAGTGACCAAGACCAGATATACTTTACAGTTCATCTGAAGATTTATTCTGTGGCAATGATGGTCAATAAAATAACTTCTTAAACTGGATAAGTAGTGACAGAAGTTAGAAAATTTATGGATCATTGTATTAAATGGTGGAATATACTTTCTGTTTAGACTTAAGATCAGAAAAAGAGGGGGAGGGGGGAGGGAGGGAGGGGGAGAGAGAGAGAGAGGAGATGAGATTGAGATTCAGACAGGTCTGATTCCTGTCATACATATCTTTCAGCTTGTACATTCTAAAGAAGTAAAATACTTGAAAGGATGGGAGCCACTTGCTCTTTGGAACATAATCCAATCTATTTTTTTTAAATCATTCTGGGTCAGATTCTATTTATGTGTATCAGCTGTGATAAAGTACTTACAGGTTTCTGGGAAAGTGTAAATATAGAGATACAGTGATCTGGGTGAGTTGCCATCAGTAACCAGATGAAATACAATTCTGTTTCTCTCCTCCAGCTTCTAAAATGCTGAGTAGGTGATACTTTAATTTTAGAAAATGGAGGTACAGTATCTAGCAGCATTTTGCAAGTAAATGCAGGAAAACAAATTAAAGTGTTATAAGTAGGTAATTACCTATAACACTTCAATTTGTTTGCTACGTTAGATGATGCTGTACAACATTTAACCTAAAGAACTGAGGTGTTAAAAAGCCATTTTTATGATAAGATTCCAGAAAGCTATGAATAAGCATGATTTTCTTTCTCAATCTGAGATCCTCTCTCAGAGGAGTAGGAGTTTGAGAGTTCTTTGCAGTACCTTAATTATTCCTAGCAGTGCGCTCTTCTGGACAGAGAACTCTGAAATTGTTCCTGGGATCTGTTGGAGCCACTCTTCTGGCATAGGAGTCATAGGCCTGAGTGCTCTTAATATCACTGGGGCCACTTTGGCCTTTACCTTCCACATCATTTCGAATTCCTCCTTCAGGCCCTGGTATTTCTCCAGCTTCTCATACTCATTTCTTCCTGATGTTTATGTCACTTGGCACCACTACATCTATCATCACTGTTGCCCTCTGGTCTTTTCTACTACCAGGATGTCTGGTTGATTCGCTAGTATCTAGGCTGTTGGTTTGAGCTCAGAGCTTGGCAATTTGGTTGCAAACATTTCGTCACAATTTGGTGAGACATCTTCAGTGCATTTTGAATTGTGCTCATCTATCAGAATACAGATCTTTAAATACCATTTGTTTTTTATGAGATGCAAATTAGTCTGAATGTTGTTTGTTTGAATATTTCTGAGTCATGGTCTGATTTCGGACTGTTTGATTGGCTGGCTGTTGTTGCTGTGCTATAGTTAATTACCATCTGTGTGACGCATTTTAGGATTAGAGTTGTTTATGTGGGTGCTTCTGAGTCATGGTCTAATTTTGGCTTGTGTGATAGTTTGAGTGGCTGGCTGTTACTGAGACGTGGTCGGATTTGTGAGCCGATGGGTTATAATTTTGTTGCTGCGTAGTGGGGTGCCTATTTGTTCATTTGGCTAGTATCTGCTTGTCCATCTGCATCTGGATATATATGTAGTATGGCACTATATTTTTACAACATAACCCCTAAATATAATATAAATACCATAACACAGAAATGGTAAAATAAGTACTTTTGAAGAACTTCCCCCCACCCCTAGAAAAGCACCACCTATGAATAGAATATTTTTATAGAAAGTTCATACCAGGTGTGGCAGTAACATTACAAATAAGCACCTGCCTTAGTATCCTATTACAAAAATTACACATGTGAAAAGATCTTGTTAAATCGAGGGTGTTGGTATTATTAGACACAATTTTAAAGAATAAGCTACATACAATTCGATATTTATACTTACTTAACTACTTTCCCATATTTTGAAAAAATCTGAAAAGACAGAAAAAATACAATTATTTAGGTTAGATATAAAAACAGGAAAGTAAATTCTTCACAAAGCACAGAAGTAAATATAAATGTTCTAGGATTATTCACACAATCAGATAGATTTCATTCTACAGAGCCGAGGTGGCGCAGCGGTTAGAGGCAGGTACTGCAGGCCACTTTAGCTGACACTGATCCGCAGGTCAGCGGTTCAAATCTCACCGGCTCAAGGTTGACTCAGCCTTCCATCCTTCCGAGGTAGGTAAAATGAGGACTCAGATTGTTGGGGGCAATATAAATATACATTGCTTACTGGTGTAAACCGCTTAAAGAGTGCTTGCACTGTGAGGCGGTATATAAATCTCACAAATAAAATAAATAAATAAATAAATGTTTAATTTTAAAGTACACTTACTCTGTACAAGTCATTGTTTGTCAATGAAAAGGGCAAATTAGATACATAAACTGTGCTTTTGCTTGGTGCTAATCCTCCACTCATTTTTTTTCTAGAAACAAAAAAGAAAATGTCATGTGAAAAGAAGCTTCAAACTTATTTAAAATATACAGGGTAATTTCCCAACAATCTTACTTACCCTGAACAAATAGTATTTAACAATGAAAAAAACTATCGCAGAAAAAAGATGATTAGGTTATGTGCCACTTCGTTACTTTTTCCAATGTTTATCTTTGGGGAACAAATTTCCTTCCTACTTTCTACATTCCTTTGACTTTATGCAAGGAAATAATCCTATTCATAGACCTTGAGCTGAGAATTCTAATTTAATTAATTCTGCAATATAACCAAATATACCAACATATCTGGAAAACAACAGCGGCCAACAGGATGGAAGAGATCAATTATGCCAACACCAAACAAAGGAGACTCAATGGACTCTGCAAACTATTGAATCTTCTTCTTCCCAGTGTATTCCCGCAAGTGCAGAGTCTGCTTTTCGGATCATTGATCACCACTTACCAATCCAAGATGGCGACAACGGAGGAAGCATAGTGACATCACTGGCAGAAAAGTTGCTACTAGAATAAAATAAAATGGTAGGAGGAGAGGTGGAGAGGGAAAGATAAGTCATAGAAAAAAAAAGACTAGAGAAAGGAAAAGGAGAGGAAGATTGGAGAAATTAAAAGTGACAGAAGCCCATCTGCACCCGAGAGGCCTACCCAAGAGACTGGAGGCCCATTGAAGTGAGGTGAGCAGAGAGGCAAACCGACTGCAGGCAGCAAAGCCAACTGGAGGAGAACGAGGCAAGCTGGTGAGCGAGTGGAGCCAGCTGCGAAGCAGGGAGGAAAAACAGCTGTGGGACAGAGAGGCCAGCTGACCAAGGGCGGAGAAACGACCGGCAGAGAACAAAGAGGTGAGCCGGAGAGCGAGCAAAGCAGGGAGGAAGGGAAGGGAAGAGAGACCAGCTTGCTGGGGACCATCCAGGCAGTCCTGTTTGCCGGTGGAAGCAGCATCCCCAGCGTGACGGACAGCAAACTGGAGCCACGTGACTCCAGAGCAAAAAGCAGTGCAAACGCAGCAGGGAGGAGAGAGGGCCAGCAGCACGGGGCAGCGGGTGAGCAGAGCTTGAGAGCACCGCAGAGAGCAACGGGGAAAGCGACGGTGGAGCTAACTGGAGCAGACCGGACAGCAGAGCTGAGAGGAAAGCTGCACGGCAGGCCAAGAGAGCTGACCAGAGCAGGGATGAGGCTGAAAAGACCGGAGCACCGAAGGAGAGAAGGGAGCTGGCAGAGAAAACAACAAAAGGCCAGAGCAGCAAACAAGGGAAGTAAAGGCAACAAATTAAACCTGAGGAGTACCGGAGAATTACCACAGGACTGGAAAAGAGCTGATGTGGTACCCATCTTCAAAAAAGGAAAAAAACACAGACCCAGGAAACTGCAGACCGGTCAGCCTAACGTCAATACCCGGGAAGATACTGGAAAAGATAATAAAAAACCAGATCTGCCAACATCTAGAAACAAGTAAAGTAATAGCTAGAAGTCAGCACAGGTTTGTTAAAAACAGCTCATGCCAACCAATCTTATTTCATTCTTCAACACAGTGACTAAATTACTAGACGAGTGAAATACTGTGGGCATAATATAGACTTCAGCAAGACATTCGATGAAGTAGACCACAACCTACTTTTTCGTAAGCTAGAAAAAACTGGGATAGATAGCATCACCATCAGATGGATTTGTAACTGGCTGACAACCGTACTCAATGAGTAGTAGTTAATGGTACTACATCTACATGCAGGGAAGTAAGCAGTGGGGTACCACAAGGTTCCATCTTAGAAGGGGAACTTACCAAATTTGCAGATGATACTAAGCTGGAAGGAATAGCCAACACCCTAGATCAGGGGTGGCCAAACTATGGTTCTTTGAGGACCTGTGGACTTCAACTCCCAGAATTCCTGAGCTAGCCATGCATGCATGGCTGGCTCAGGAATTCTGGGAGTTGAAGTCCACAGGTCCTCAAAGAACCATAGTTTGGCCACCCCTGCCCTAGATGATAGGCTCAATATCCAGATGGACCTTGACAGACTTGAACACTGGGCCCTATCTAACAAAATGAAATTCAATGTAAAGAAAAGTAAAGTCTTACACTTAGGCAAGAAAAACCAAAAGTACACATATAGACTGGGTGAAACCAGGCTTAATAGCAGAATGTCAGCCTCCATGCTGCTTGCTTGCTATTGGTTACCATAGAAATGGAGGAGGGAGGAGGCTTAGGTATTTGGAGGGGGGAAGAGTGCTGGAGGGGATGTCTCCTTGTGTGACTGAATAGGGAAGAGAAGAGAGGAAAGTTCTCATCATCTGCTGCGCAGCTGAATGGACTTGTTTACAGCCTGCTCAAGGTCAACTGCCCTGGCATACCAGATGGATGGCTCCACCTGAAGATGCGCCCCACATGACTTCCTGGGGGGTTGGGGATTGGACATTCATCCCGGGTCCTTGGGGGGGAGGGATTTGGAAATGCTTTTTTTAAAAAAATAATTTTTATCTTTAAAAACAAAAACATGCTTTTAATATGTAATTTTTGCGCCTTTAGCCTCAGATCTTGCTTTCATCTTGTTGATATCAGTTCATACTCAGTAAAAGTACCTTTCTCTATAAACATGGAGTTGGGGTTTTTCTTTCTTGGGTTATGAGCGCAGGCACACTTGACATTAAGCAAGATCTGCTTTATGAGCCAACCCGGAGAGAACTCTACCGTGGGGACTGAGCAAAACCATGTCTCGCCAAGGCACCGACCAGGAGGATGTGGGAGCTGCTGGATCGATTCCCCCCCAGCCCCACCGAGGCTGGGAAAGGTTGGAGTAGACGTCTGAACTGCAGATTGAAGAAAAGCCGGTCAGAGCTAAATGGTCATTGGGCGTAGGTCGGATGGATGTTCCAGAGGAGATTCCCCAGGGAGTAACTGCCGCCAGACGTCAGTGGGGAGAGGATGTCTGGCAGGAAGCCAACAAGGAAGACCTCCTGCTGACTCAGGCCCTGCATCTCCTGAAAGAACCTCTCGAAAGTCGGAGAGCACGTGAAAGGTTTGGCTTGCCTGCGGGGAGGGAAGCCAAGGAAGCAGTGGGAGAAGCGGACACCTCTGCTACCCCAGAAGCAATTCCTAGAGCTCAGCCAGAGCCAGCGGGAGTTGCAGGTACGCAAGCGGCTGCGGCAGCCCAAACCCTCCCAGCGGGGGTGGGGTAATTCCCCGGAGGCGCCGAATTCCAAAGGTTCCTCAGCTAGGAATAAAATACGGAGGAGATTCCAATGCTTTGGAATTCTTCTTAACCCATGTCTGGAATCATATGCAGGAGTACGGGGAGGATTTTACCTCGGAGGCAGCAAAGGTCAGGTGTGTCACCATGGCCCTGGAGGGATGGTGGCCCTACATAATGAGGATTCCCCACTGCTGAGGGATTATGACTCGTTTATGGTGGCCCTCCGAGTGCATTTTGATGACCCCCTGGCTGAACAAAAGGCTAGAACCAGGATGAAAACCCTGACCCAGGGGAGGAGATCGGTGGCTGAATACACCCAGGAATTTTGTCAGCTGGTTGTCCACATGCAGGGGTGGTCCGCAGAGGCCCTGATGGAATGCTACAAGGATGGCCTCAATGAGGATGTCTACCAAAGCTGCTGTTCCCGAGGCACCCCCCGAGACCTGCAGTGCTGGTATGTGATGGCGGCTGAGGTGGAAATTGACCAGGCCAAAGATTGGTACGGGGAGGCCGCAGCTAGAGCAAGCCTTTCCCCTCCACACCGAAAGAGACCCCTAGAGCGGCAAGAGGGGGGCCAGCATCTAAGCCCAGGTCCTCAGCATGCTTCAAATGTGGGAAGGAGGGGCACCAAGCTGCTGAATGTTTCTCCAAGCCTAAGATGACCTCAGCCGGAGGGAAGAATGCCAACAAGCCGGCAACAAAGAACTGTGAAACGGCTTTGAAAGGCGCGGAAGTCATTGAGTTCGCTCACCCAGGCCTGGAGGAGTTGGGAGCTCCGACCACCCCAGGGGACAGAGACACTGACTCAGATGATGACCCCCTGGTAAGTCAGCATGCAGGCCCCCTGACCATTCCAGTAAAGCTAAGGGTGCCATCATCCGGCGCCCAGGGGAAAATGCTAGCCCTTTTGGACTCTGGGTGTACTAGGTGTGTAATCAGCCCAGAGGTGGTGAAAAAAATGGGACTGAGACTGAAGACCATGAAAGTGCCCAATGCATTTTGACAGTTGGATGGGTCAGTAGCTGGGGGGAGCAGCCCACTTTGTGACCGAGCCAGTTGAGATGAGAATGGGAGACCACCGAGATTTTGAGTTTTATCGTAGCCCCTAGAATGGAACGACCCATCCTGCTTGGGCTACCCTGGCTCCGAAAATGGAACCCTCGTGTGAATTGGAGAACAAGGTTATTGCGCATCCGCTCCACCCAGCAAGGGAAAAATGGGGGAAGACCCCTCCACATGGCCAAAGCAGCGGAGGAGCTGGCAGCGGTGCGGAGCGAACGCATGGTGGGGGAGGAGAAAATCCCTAAGGAATATTGGGACCTTAGGAAGGCCTTCAGTGAGAGGCTGTCAGATGTGCTACCACCCCATCAGCCCATGGACTGGAGCATAGAAATCTTCCCGGGGTGAAATTCCCTAACCAAAGATCTACTCCATGACCCCTCGTGAGCTTGAGGAGTTGCGGAACTTTATTTATAAAAACCTGAAACAGGGTTTCATCCAACCAGCTAGGCCACGAGTGGCCGCCCCGGTGCTGTTCCGGGAGAAAAAAAGATGGCTCTCTTTGCTTATGTGTGGATTATAAGAATTTGAACACCATTTGCGTAGAAAATGTTTACCCATTGCCCCTTATGAAGGACATGTTAGCCCATCTGGCCAAGGGGAAGATTTTCACTAAGCTGGATTTGAGAGAGGCTTATTACAGAGTTCGAATTAAGGAAGGGGACGAATGGAAGACTGCCTTCAATTGCCCTTTGGGTTGTTCCAGCTTAGGCTGCTCCTGTTTGGATTACAGGGGGCACCGGCGGTGTTCATGCAATTGATTAATGAAGTGCTACATGAACATCTTTACAAGGGGGTCCTGGTCTACCTGGATGACATTCTTATTTACACTTAGACCATGGAAGAACACATGAAAATAGTAGTCCTGAAAAACTCAAGTCTGCTGAACTGCATGCTAAATTGTCAAAGTGCGAGTTTCATCAGAGTAAAATTGACTATTTGGTTTACCGCATATTGCATGAGGGCATTGAGATGGATCTGGAGAAAGTCCGCGCAGTCGTGGAGTGGGCGGCCCCATGAACCCTCAAGCAGCTGCAAAGCTTCCTAGGCTTCGCTAACTTTTATCAGCAATTCATTCCCTCTTTTGCTAAAATTGCACTGCCCATTACCAATCTCCTAAAGACAAAAGGAGAGGCAAAGTCAAAATCTAGTCGGCCCCTTGACTGGACCATGGAGTGCCAGGCTGCTTTTGAGAAACTTAAACGTTTGTTTGCAGCCGAACCCGTACTTAAGCCCCCCTACATGGACGCCCCTTTCGTAGTCCCGGCCGATGCCAGTGACGTGGCTGTGGAGGCGGTATTACTTCAACCAAACACTGATGGAACTCTACAACCCTGTGCCTATACCTCCCGTAAATTAACTGAAACCAAAAGGAGGTGGGCAATATTGGAAAAGGAAGCTTTTGCGGTCCGATGGGCCCTTTTAACCTGGAGGTATTTCCTCGAAGGGGCAAAACACCCCTTTGAAATGTGGACAGACCATAAAAACCTAGAGGCCCTAAAAACCCCAAGGAAGTTGTCGCCCAAGCAAGTCCATTGGACACAACACTTTAATCGCTTTAATTTTTCTCTGCGCTACCTTCCTAGGGAAAATAACTTTATACAGATGCCCTATCCAGATTGCCCCAATATAATAGCACACGGCCGGAGGTAATCCGCCCAGTAATCCCCTCCAAACAATTGGCTGCTCCCATGGTCACCAGAACCCAAGGGAAGGTGGATCTGGATCTCTCCACCGATTTAAACGCGCAACTAAAAGAAGTGCTAAAAACTGACAACTGATTCATGTCTCACTCGAACAAGTGTACTGTTCGTGATGGCTTCGCCTGGGTGGGGGCTAAGCTGTACGTCCCTTCTAGTCTTAGGGAGGTTGTATTACAACAGGCCCATGATTCAAAAGCTGCTGGACACTTTGGGTTCGTGAAAACATTACACTTAGTTAAACAACAGTTCTGGTGGCCATCTTTGAAAAAGGACATAGAGGCTTATGTGGCTAGCTGTCCTATGTGTGCTTCTGCAAAGAGGCCACCTGGAAAACCACAGGGGTTACTTCAAAACGTTGCTAGACCTGGTGCTCCTTGGAAAGAAATATCCATGGACTTCATCGTTGAACTACCCAAGAGTGGGGGTAATACGGTCATTTGGGTAATCACGGACTTATTCTCCAAGCAGGTCCATTTTGTACCCTGCTCCAAGATTCCGTCAGCAAAAATGTTGGCTAAACTGTTTATTCAATATCTATATAGGGTACACGGTGTCCCTGAATGAATAATTTCGGACAGGAGGGTCCCACTTCTGGAGGGAGTTCCTAAAGTTGTTAGGCTCCACCCAAGGCTTAAGCTCCACCCATCACCCACAGACTAATGGGGCTTGTGAATGAACTAACTTGGTTTTAGAACAATACCTCAGGTGCTATGTGAATTATCAGAAAGATAACTGGGTAGACTTACTGCCATTTGCAGAGGTCGCTTATAATAACTCTGTCCATAGTAGCACGGGTTTTACCCCATTCAGGGTGGTTTCCGGTCAAGACTTTGTACCCATTCCAGAACTGCCTCAAGAGAAGCCTCAAATCCTCAAAGTGGAGTGGATTGAATAACTTCAATTTACCTGGCCCGTTACTCTTAAGGCGCTAGATGAAACTCACTGAGCACATAAAAGACAAGCTGACAAGAAAAGAGTTAGACCGAAGGAATACCAAGTGGGAGATAGGGTTTTCCTCTCAACTAAATACCTATAGACTACTCAAAAGTTGAAAAAACTAGGGCCTAAGTATGTGGGTCCTTTTCCTATTGTAAGAATTGTAAATCCAGTCACGGTACAATTAGAGCTGCCCAAAACCCTTAGGAGGATTCACTCTGTGTTTCACATTAGTTTACTTAAACCTGAACATACCTCCTCACTTCGACCAGATCAAACTCCCCCTCCTGTTCCCTTACAAATCGAAGGTGAACAGCATTTCGAGGTTAAGGAAATCCTCAATTCTAGAAAACATAGGGGCAAGGTACAATATTTGGTGGCCTGGAAACACTTCCCTTCCTCCCATTCTGAATGGGTGAATGAGTGAGATGTCAGAGCCCTGAAGCTGTTAGTTATTCCATTCCAAATACCCTGATAAACCTTGAGATTATTTATGTCAATGTTCTTACACTTTCAAATTGGATCTATCTTGTCCATGTTGTGTTATTTTTTCCCCAAGGACTAACGTCCCTACTGCAGGAGGGCCGAGTATCAGCCTCCATGCTGCTTGCTTGCTATCGGCTGCCATAGAAACGGGGAGGGAGGAGGCTTAGGTATTTGGAAGGGGGGAAGAGTGCTGGAGGGGATGTCTCCTTGTGTGACTGAATAGGGAAGAGAAGAGAGGAAAGTTCTCATTATCTGCTGCACAGCTGAATGGACTTGTTTACAGCCTGCTCAAGGTCAACCATCCTGGCATACCAGTTGGATGGCTCCACCTGAAGATGCGCCCCACATGACTTCCTGGGGGGTTGGGGATTGGACATTCATCCCGGGTCCTGGGGGGGGGGAGGGATTTGAGAATGCTTTCAATATGTAATTTTCGGGCCTTTAGCCTCAGATCTTGCCTTCATCTTGCTGCTGTCAGTTTATACTCAGTAAAAGTACCTTTCTCTATAAACATGGAGTTGGGGTTTTTCTTTCTTGGGTTATGAGCGGAGGCACACCTGACACAGTAGCTGTGAGAGGGATCCTGGAATCTTAGTGGACAACCAAATAAATATGAGCCAATACTGTGCGGCAGTAACCAAAAAAGCCAATGCAATCCTAAATTGCATTAACAGAGGGATACAATCAAGAACAAGTGAGGCACTAAGACCACTCTATAAAGCCTTAGTAAGACCACACTTAGAATACTGCATCCAATTTTGGTCACCACACTACAAAAAAGACGTCGAGACTCTAGAAAGAGTGCAGAGGAGAGCAACCAGGATGATTAGGGGACTGGAAACTAAAACATACAAAAACCGGTTACAAGAACTGGGCATGGCTAGTCTAGCAAAAAGAAGGACCAGGGGAGACATGATAGCAGTGTTCCAATACTTGAGGGGCTGCCACAGAGAGGAGGGGGTCAAGCTATTTTCCAAGGCATCTGAAAGCCAGACAAGGAATACTAGATGGAAACTGATCAAGGAGAGATTCAACCTAGAAATAAGGTTAAATTTTCTGACAGTGAGAATGATTAACCAATGGAACAGCTTGCCTTCAGAAGTTGCGGGAGCTTCATCACTGGAGGCTTTCAAGAAGAGATTGAACTGCCATTTGTCAAAAATTGTGTAGGGTCTGGTGCTTGGGTGGGGGGTTGGACTAGATGACCTACAAGCTCCCTTCCAACTGTGTTAATCTGTTTAAAAAACCTCAGAAGGATGGAAGGCTGCGTTAACCTTGAGTCTGGTGAGATTCGATCTGCCAAACTGCTGGCAGCCGATTATCAGCAGAAGTAGCCTGCAGTACTGCACTCTAACCACTGTGCCACCGCAGCTCTTATAAAATATCAAAATAGCTTCATTTTCTTCAGGATTAGGCTATTGTAATTCCAAAAAGGAGTTTAGCATAAACAGTAGGAAAAATGTAATCTACTCAAATGGTTCATATAAGTATAACATTATTTTCAAACATGCATATTATATATGTAAGCTAAAGTACAAAATTTAAGTTTTGGGAGGACAGAAATGCTTGCCTGAAAAATGGTCCTTTGATTGCCAGATATTTCACCTTAGTTATACTGTGGAGCATTCTTTGATGACATTAGCTTCTAGCCAGGAATACCTAAAATATTCTCACATGTGATCACAAAGATGAATAATACTGGATCAAAACCAGAAAGTAGCTGAAAGATTAAAATGGTGCTGACACAATATGGAAAGTTATTATCTCTGTAAATTATCAGTGAAATTTCCCATTCCCCCTCCCCCCAAAAAACCCAAAAAGCAATTTTATCTGTTTTCTTATAGCTTCTTTGATCTTCAGCACTGTAGTCCAGGATATTTATATTTTGCATTTTTATGTGTTAAAAGGAATGGGATAAGGGGAGAGCCGTGCTACTTTTCCATTCTTTGTATTACAACTGTTAGAAGAAATCTAATAATGAAAATACTTCTAAAGTGGAGGAAACTGTTCCACCTAGAGTCCATTTTCTGGAGGTGAAAGCAATGGAAGGAAAAGGTTATATTTTATAAGCTATTTGTGAAATTACAAAAGTGCTTGCTACTTCATAGGGATTCCCCCCCTTCTGAAAATCAGAGATCCTGTCCTCATCTATAATTGACAATGTTAATCTTCTTTTCTCTCTTCAGAGCAATAAAAAAGGTCATTTTTATATTTAATTAATGCAGAGGATCGTTTATTAATCACTTGCTAATGAGGCTTTGATCACACTATAGTGGAAATGGGCATTAACATTGCAATTGAAGAGGATTCTTCATATTTAGAGAATCGACTTTCTAATTAGTCCACTGTGAAATGAATTACAGGAAAAGAATTTGAAAGGGCAACAGACCACCAACATTCTAAGCTGTTTTGTCTTGAGCCCGTCATCAACAGTGCAGTTAAAAACAAAGTATTCGACTTCCGGGGCGGCGCTATGATGGAGCGGAGCGAAGAAAGCTAACTGCGAACTTCGCCTGACTTTTCGTGTTTCTGGAAGCCGAAAGCGGCGTGCGATTCTTTGGAGGAGATCGCAGAAAGAAGAGGGACACTAAACTGCAGTGAGGAATGGTGCTATTTCCCGCTGTAATAGGTGGAAACCGTGATAACAGACACGAAAGAGATCGGCGATTGAAGACGATCCAGAGACATGGCGTTTTGATCTTGATGCAGAGGAAGAAAAGCGAGAGTGAAACGGTGAACACTTAACAAACTTTTCCTACCAAGCCTCGAAAGTGCTGAAACCCACTGGAATCGGAGACGGAACAGCAATGGCGGAAAAGTGATAGTCTCCTGAGAGGAACGGATGGCACATGAGCGGTAAGGAGTTATAAGAGAGGCTATCGTAAAAAAAGGATTGGAGAAGGATTAACAAATAAATAACTGTTGCAAACTTTAATATCCAGACTTTTTGGGCTTGAATAATAAGGAAAACGCAAGAACAGTGAAAGTATTGACTTTGTGATTTCTGTGGAAGCAAGCCGGTAAGAAAGAGACTGTAACAGTGACACTGAGTTTTCTGACAGCGACATCTTGGAAAGAGCTGAAGACTTGACAAGGAGATACTTTTTAACAACTAAGGCCAAAGATTGATACAAAGATTGAAATATACATTTGAAACTGTTGCAGTTGAGACTGTTGCTTAATTTTTGATTTGCTACAGAAAGAGGAGATATACTCCAGAAACAGATAAAGGAATACAATTTGAGAACAAAAAAAAAGAGTGAGACAGTGACTGTGCAGTTCTTGAAACAGATGACATTTTGAAAAATTACCGTATTTTTTGGAGTATAGGACGCACCGGAATATAGGACGCACCTAGATTTTAGAGGAGGAAAATAAGGAAAAAAGTATTCTGAACCAAATGGTGTAGTAACATATTATTTAATAAAATACCAGTATAGCAGAATAATTTTTACAACCATGTATACTTTTTACAACCATGTACACTTTTTACAACTATGTACACTTTTTACAAACTTCAAACTTGACAGCTTTAAGACTTGTGGACTTCAACTCCCAGAATTCCTCCTCCAGGCATGCTAGCTCAGGAATGGGAGTTGAAGTCCACAAGTCTTAAACTTGCCAGGTTTGAAGACCCTTGCACCCCTAACCCCTAACTCAGGGGTCTTCAAACTTGGAAGTTGGTCTTCAAAGCTGTGGGCTCGCTTTGGGCTGCAGCGGCAACGGCGGCTCCTTAGCTGCCTCAGAAGCAGGCTTCGGCCAGCAACGGCAGCAGGGGCTTTCCTGTGGTCCGGTGGCATCGGCGGCAGGCATCGGCGGTGGACATCGGCGGCGAGCAGCGTCTGCAGACAGCAGCAGCGGACATCTGCGGCAAGCGGCGGTGGCAGGCATCGGCGGTGGGCAACGGCGGTGGACATTGGCAGCGAGCGGCAGCGGTGGCAGTGGGCATTGGTGGTGGGCGGCGGCAGCAGGCAACGGCGGTGGGTAGCGGTGGCAGGCAGCGGCGGCAGCTTTGATTGGCAGTTCGAACAGTCTCATGGAATACCGCCAATCAGCTGTCTGTTGCCACCCATTGTCGCTGTTGCTGCCATTGCCACCATCACACCAACTCTCTCCCCCTCTCCCTAATGCAACATCCGGAGTATAAGACGCACCCAGTTTTGACCCTCTTTTTGGGGGTTAAAAGGTGTGTCTTATACTCCGAAAAATATGGTAACTGAGGAATATATTTATTGTTTCTTTGTGGGGGGGGGGGAAGAATATATCTCTGGACAATAATTATATAAGGAAAAGAAAGGAAACTCTTTGTGATTGAAATATATAATTTTGACTTATAAATATTTAACTGAGTAAAAAAAAATAATACAGCTATATTCAATTGGTTTAAATGAAACATTGAAGCATTTATCAAAGGTTAAATTTAATATATAGTGATAAGTTACTGTAAGATACTTTATTGTTGGATTGACTGATTGATTGACTACCATAGAAATTGATTGATTTAATTAAGTGTTATAGAAAATAATATATAGGAATTTGGAATTAAGAATTATAAGTAATATAATAATTAGAATATTGTTAATATGGATTTAGAATATTGTTATTGATTATCTGGTGAATAAGATATAAAAGGGTATAAGTCAATAATTAATAGAAAGGAGAAATAGAAGTCACGAAGAGGTTATATGAAAGTGTGGGATAATTTCTTTAAAAATTATAATTTCTTTACAAAAGTACAAATGTCCTCAACTACGGTGACAAAAACTATAAAGAGAACAGCTTCGACAGCACCATCACCGGCGGGACAAAGATTATTAACAGAAATGACAACAATAGAGAAACAGGGACAAGTACCAACTTTACAATCTATGCAGGCCTCACTTGATAGAATACAGGAATTTATGATTGCATCACAGGGAAAAATGACAAAAACACAAGAAACAATAGAAAACAATCATGAGGAAACAAAAGGGAATTTTGAAGAGGTCAAGAGAGATATTAAGAAATTAGATAATAAAATGGAAAATATACAAGAAATAGTAGCCAATCATGAACAACAAATAAAAACAATAATAGAAAAAACAGAGAAAGTGGAAAAAAGACAGGAAGCAACAGAAGAAAAATTGAGAATGATAAATAGGGAGTTAGAGGGGGCAATCTCACAGCTCGAATTTGAAAAAGCATCTTCTTATTTGAGTTTTCAAAATGTCCTAGAAGAAAAGGAAGAAGATACTTTAAATTTAATGTCAGAAATCCTCGCAGAAGTCCTTCAAGTAGATAAAGAAGAAATAAAAACTAATATTGATGAGATTTAGAGAGTCCAGAATAACTATATAAGGAAACATAAACTATCTAGAGAAATCCATGTTAAATTTATGAAAAAAACACATAAGAGATGAGATTTATAGAATCACAAGGACTGGACAAATAAACTACAAAGGAAAGGATATTATAATACTGAAACTGATGCCAAAAAGAATAAGGGAAAAAAGGAGGGATTTTCAATATCTCTCAGTAAAATTAATAAGAAGAGGAATACCATTTAGATGGCTAGTGCCAGAAGGAGTTCTGATCACATGGAAGGATAAAAAAATAAGAATAGACACATTGGAGAAAGCAGATCAATTTATTGAGCAACATCTAGAAGTGGAAGGAGAGAGTAGTATAGAAATAGAAACACAAAGTCAAGAGGAACAAAGTACAGAAAAAAGAGAGAAGTTAGAGAAAGTACAAAGTAAGACCCAAATAGAGACTCGGAGCGTGAGAACAACTAGAGCAACAGCAAAACAATAAAATGGAAAATGTAGCTAAAATCCTATCAGTCAATATAAACGGAATAAATTCGCCGATTAAAAGAAGACAAACTTTCAATAAATTACAAAAACCAAATTTAGACATACCGTATTTTTCGAAGTATAAGACGCACCGGAGTATAAGACGCACCTAGATTTTAGAGGAGGAAAACAAGAAAAAAAGTATTCTGAGCCTAATGGTGTAGTAACATATTATTTAATAAAATACCAGTATAGCAGAATACTTTTTACAACTATGTATGCTTTTTACAACCATGTACACTTTTTACAAACTTCAAACTTGACAGCTTTAAGACTTGTGGACTTCAACTCCCAGAATCCCCCCTCCAGTCATGCTAGCTCAGGAATGGGAGTTGAAGTCCACAAGTCTTAAAGTTGCCAAGTTTGAAGACCCTTGCACCCTTAACCTCTATTCACCCTCTCAATTCCTTTAAAAAAATAATCTTGAAAACATTTTTTTCCCCAGATGGAAAGGAATGCTTTAATTTCTGGTGCTACCAGACTGCTGATTTTGGATTGCCAAGATTAACACAGATCATTATGTAATGTAGGATGTTTTAAAGAATATCTCTCACTCCCCTCCTTCATTACACTATGGGATACCTTAGCTGCTGCCCAAGTATATTTAGAAAAAAAATGAAGAAGGGAAATCTAGTTTTTATTATACATTTGGCATCTTGTAACTGCAGCAAGGAAAATATGCACACCATCCTTCACTTAGACTGCACCAAGTCCTACCTGTCAATATATTTGAAAATCTCTAAATTGTAACTGCAAAGGATTGTTGGGGTAGGGGGAGATGTCTAATAAGAAAGTTCAAGTTCTCCACAAACTTAATTCTCCTGAAGCTGTAAATTGATGCAGAAAAGTTCTCACCAGCACTATGGATGTGCCTGAAAACGCTTGCAGACAAGACTTGTATCAATTTACCTGCGTTGTTTAACAAATTTTATGGGAAATCCAAACAATAATTTCAATCCCTAAGGCTGTGTCACCGTATCTTACTATTTTTCTTTCCACAAAAAGTAAAAAAAATAAATAAGGAAAAGCACTGAATATCTGTACTGTATGTTTTGACTGGCAAATCTGACGTGCTCCATCTACAGAGCCGCCTGTTAAAAAGTATGACAACGCAATATTCTTAAATGAACAACTAACACACACACACACACACACACACACACACACACACAGAGAGAGAGAGAGAGAGAGAGAGAGAGAGAGAGAGAGAGAGAGAGAGAGAGAGAGAGAGAGAGAGAGAGAGAGAGAGAGAGAGAGAGAGAGAGAACTTGATTTTGGATGGATTAGAGCAGGGGTCTTCAAACTTTGCAACTTTAAGACTTGTGGATTTCAACTCCCATTCCTGAGCTAGTCCTCCTCTAACTTGGCCACTTTGCTCTTTGAACTTCCCAGCTCTATTTACAAAGAGCCATAAAGATTATCACCGGAGATTAGGGAAAGGAAGATCAAAGGGGGAGATCGGGAAATTACTCGCCTATTGGAACTGGAGGAGCAGAAGCAATCGAAATGGCAGCTTCACCAGAGAAAACAAAACGCAAGGATGCAGGCAAAGAAAACAGTTTCCTTACTTCCACATGCAGATATATACCAATAATCCAAAGGAGTGTGCACATGGTCATATTGCTGCTGACTATCGTCCTGTCGGTCTTTCCTCCTTCCTTTCTACCCTGCCAGGCGGCTTGCTAGGGCAGCGGGGGCTCCTCAGGTGGTCTGGGAGCAGGCTTTGTGCAGGAAGGGCAGCAGCGTTTTTCAGGCAGCAGCGGTGGGAAGGGCTTGCTTCAGGCAGCAACAGTGGGGAGGGCTTGCTTCAGGCAGCAACGGTGGCAGCAGCAGCTCTTCCTCAGAAATTGAACAGAGAAACGGGAATACCGCCAATCAGCTGTCTGTTGCCACCCATTGCCGCCATTACTGCCATTGCGCCAACTCCCTCCCCCCTCCACCCGGATATGTGTGATGCAGCATTCGGTGTATAAGACGCACCCAGTTTTTGACCCTCTTTTTGGGAGTAAAAAGGTGTGTCTTATACTCCAAAAAATATGGTAATTTGTTTGCAGGAGGTACATGTCAAAAAAGATCATGTTAAATTACTAGAAGCACAAAAGCTAGGGAAATTGTTTACATCATTGGATGATTTTTTAAAAAAGAGGAATTGCAGTATATATTAAAGACTGGTTACAACCAAAACAAATATTTCAGGATAAAGAAGGTAGAACACTTATGATAGAGATTTCAATAAATCAAAAGAAAATGATACTTACAACCATTTATGCCCCCAATAGTAAACAAAAAGAATATTACAAGGAATTATATGAACAAATAATTAAACTAGAGAAAGAAAATATTTGTATAGTGGGGGATTTCAATGCTGTATTAGATAGTAAACTGGATTATAAATCAGTGAATAAAAAATACCACGAAAGAAAGATATTACCATGTGAATTTTTTGATTTGGCTAGGGAACTCAATCTTAGAGATGCCTGGAGAGAAAACCATCCATATGAAAATCAATATACATACTACTCTACCCCACAAAACTCCTGGTCGAGAATAGACATGGTTTGGACCGATATAGAAACATTGAATAACATGCAAGAAATTGAAATAAAACCAAATATATGGGCAGACCATAATCCTATAGTCTTTACAATAAAAGGGAGGAAAAGGGCAAATAAGAGATGGTTTATGAACCAGGCGATAATAAAATAAAAGAATTATATTAATTACATGGAAAAAGAGTTAGCTTTTTTTATGAAGGAGAACTGGAATGATGATACCACGATTCAGAATTTATGGGACACTACAAAAGCTTATATAAGAGGACTAACTACAACAGTGATGGCGAACCTATGGCACGGGTGCCACAGGTGGCACGCGGAGCCATATCTGCCGGCACGCGAGCCGTTGCCCTAGCTCAGCTCCAGTGCACATGTGCGTGCACGCCAGCTGAGTTTTGGCTCACGCAGTGGCTCTGGGAGGGCGATTTTGGCCTCCGGAGGGCTCTGGGGTGGCGGGGGCAGTGTTTTCGCCCTCCCCAAGCTCCAAGAAAGCCTCTGGAGCCTGGGGAGGGCAAAAAACAGGCCTACTGGGCCCACTGGAAGTCAGGAAACTTCCAGTGGGGGGGTCACACACGCATGCGCAGGGGGGGTGGGGCAAGTGGAGGGCTTTGAATTATGGGTGTGGGCACGCACGTGTGTGCAATAGCACGTGCACGCACTATTTCGGCACCCGAGGAAAAAAAGGTTCACCATCACTGAACTACAACATACACTATAAGGAGAAATAATGAATTGCAAAAAAAGATGGGAGAATTAGAATATAAACAACAAATCGAACCATTAAATGATAAAATTAGAAAAGAAAAGGTTTTAATTAAACATAGAATTAACTTATTGACACAAGAGGAGGTGGCACAGAAAATTAAAACAGAAAAACAGAATTATTTTGAAAATGCCAACAAGCCAGGCAGGTGGTTAGCCTATTTTATTTATTTATTTATTTATTTATTTATTTATAGTTAAATTTATATACCGCCCTTCTCCGAGGACTCAGGGCGGTGAACAGCCAAGTAAAAATACAATATAAACATTAAAATATATATACATTTAAAAGAAAATATTAGATGTGGCCCTGATTTAAGACAATATAATTAAAATTTGGTAAGATTTAGTAAAATCTTAACCCCAAAAACTTTTTCACGCCAGCCCGGCTTGATAAAAATAGTACGTCTTGAGGGCACAGCAGATAAATTACGAAAGGAAAAAGAAGAAAGATACATACAACAATTAGAAGATGAGAACGGTGATATAAAAACAACTGATAGAGGAGAAAAAAGATATAATACTCAAATACTTTAGTGAATTATATAAAAAAGAGGAAATAAGGGAAGATTATATACAAACATATTTGCAATAAGCAAATGATACACCAATAACAGATTCAGATAGAAATATATTAGAGCAGTGATGGCGAACCTTTTTTGGCTCGGGTGCCAAAAAGGTGCACATGCGCGCCATAGCGTGCGCACGCATGCCCACACCCATAATGCAATGCCCTTCCCTCCCGCGCATGCGTACTTTCCTGAACCCTGGGGACGGGTATGTTTCCAAATTTCCAGTTGGCCTGTTGGGCTGTTTTTCGCCACCCCCCGGGTTCAGGAGGCTTTCCTGAAGCCTGGGGAGAGCGAAAACGGCCGAAAAGAAGGCTGAAAATCAGCTGGCCAGCACACGCATGTGCGCTAAAGCTGACATAGGGCAATGCCTCGCGTGCCCTCAGATATGGCTCTGCGTGCCACCTGTGGCACGCGTGCCATAGGTTCGCCAGCACTGTATTAGAGGAAGAAATAACACTTTCAGAACTGGAAAAAGCCATAAAAAAACAAAAAAATAATAAAACACCTGGACCAGATGGTATATTAGCCGAGTGCTACAAAGAACTACAGAACTCTTTAAAACAACGATTACTAGTAACATACAATGAAGTTTTAAACCAGTGATGGCGAACCTTTTTTCCCTCGGGTGCCGAAAGCGCGTGCACGGGTGCTATCACGCACGTATGAGTGCCCACACCCATAATTCAATGCCTGGGGAGGGCGAAAATGGCCTCCCCCGCCCCCGCAGAGGCCCACTGGAGGCCGGAAACGGCCCATTTCCCGACTTCCGGTGGGCCCAGTAGGCCCGTTTTTCGCCCTCCCCAGGCTCCAGAGGCTTCCCTGGAGCCTGGGGAGGGCGAAAACGCCCCCCTGCCTCCCCGGAGGCCCTCTGGAAACCTAAAATGCCCTCCCAGAGCCTCCGCATGAGCCGAAAATCAGCTGGCTGGCACGCACATGCGTGCTAGAGCTGAGCTAGGGCAACGGCTCGCGTGCCAGCAGATATGGCTCCGCGTGCCACCTGTGGCACGTGTGCCATAGGTTCGCCATCACTGTTTTAAACAAAGGGGAAATTCCCAAAACTTGGGCAGAATCAACAATATCACTGATTCCTAAAGATAAAACAGGAAAGCAGAAGATACAAAACTACAAGCCAATCTCGCTGCTGAATGTGGACTATAAGATCTTCATGACAATAATGGCGGAAAGACTAAAAAACATAATTAATAAAAATATACACCCTGACCAAAACGGTTTCCTTCCAAACAGAAATATTAGAAACAATACGAGAACGATCATGGATATATTAGAGCACAATGAGGTAAATCCAGGAAAACCTGTAGCTCTCATGTTCCTCGATGCTCAAAAAGCTTTCGACAATTTAAATTGGGACTTTCTCATAAAAAAATTAGAGACTACAAATTTCGGCCCCAAATATATTATGATGATTAGAACTATATATTCGAAACAAACAGCTAAGATAATTATAAATCAAGATATAACAGATAAATTTGATATTCAAAAAGGAGTACAGCTAGGATGTCCACTGTCTCCCTTGCTATTTATATTTACCCTAGAAACGTTACTACAGCAAATTAGGCAAAATCCAAATATTGAAGGACTTAAAATTAGAGGACAAGAGTACAAACTCCAAGCTTTCGTGGACAACATGGTCTTTAATATAGAAAACCCAGTAGAGGTTGGACCAAAATTATTAGAAGAAATAAATAAATTTGGAAAAGTAGCAGGCTTAAAAATTAATAAAAATAAAACCAAAATAATAACAACAGGAGTTTTGTGGGGTAGAGTAGTATGTATATTGATTTTCATATGGATGGTTTTCTCTCCAGGCATCTCTAAGATTGAGTTCCCTAGCCAAATCAAAAAATTCACATGGTAATATCTTTCTTTCGTGGTATTTTTTATTCACTGATTTATAATCCAGTTTACTATCTAATACAGCATTGAAATCCCCCACTATACAAATATTTTCTTTCTCTAGTTTAATTATTTGTTCATATAATTACAAAAAATCTGCCAAATAAACAAATTCAGGAATTAGAAGATAAATTGGGAATCCAAGTTGTTAAGAAAATTAAATATTTAGGTATAATACTAACGGCTAAATGCACAACAATTAAGAATATAGAATTGAATAAACAAATAGAAAAAGACTTGGAAACCAAACTACCCATTTCATTGATAGGGAAGATTTCGACTATCAAGATGTCAGTATTACCAAAAATATTGTATATTCGGAATTTTTTGAAATTTGGAATTCTTTTTAAAATTGGCTGGAAAGGAGAAAATAAAAAAAATAGAAATGTTTAGACCGATATATAACTTATGAACTTATAGAGGAATAGACAAGTTTAATTATTATAAATGTATGTATCTATTAATATATACCTAGATAAAAACTATAAGAAAAATATGATATATATAGTTATATATAGTTGTACAGATATATATAAGTAAAAGGATAACGTCAAGACGCTTACTGTAGAAGCACCCAAGAGGTTTATGTGTATATATAATTTATATATGTTTATATGTATTATGTATAATATATATATATATATGTGTGTGTGTGTGTGTGTGTGTGTGTGTATGTATGTACATATGTACATATATTGTTTTGTTTAATGTTTGTCCTTTTTAATGTTTATATTTCAATAAAAATTATTTTTTTTAAAAAAAAACTGAAAGTATTCAGCTTCTGTTAACACATGTTAGAGCAAGGACAAATGGCCAAGAGATGCTGAAAAGCACTAAACTTTCATCTATTAAATTTTCACAGCAAAAGCCTGATCAAAACAAAATCCACCCAAATCAAATATGGATGCAATAAGCACTTGTCCAAAATCACATCTGTTTCTCTGCTTCCTTGTTTTGATGCGACAGCTAGCACATGTAAATTGTAGAAACACTGCTGTTGCTGGCAGACACTCTTAAATAAGTCCTGGATAAATCAAACTCTCCCCATAATGATAAACAGTACAAAGGAATAGCATAATTACTAATACAAGTATTGCACACAAAGAGAAAGTAAATTAACACTTATTCAAAATAGTGAAAAGAACCAGTGCATCTCATTTATTTTTAAAAAGTACTTCATTAAAAGCAGAGATTTCACAAACAGTAGAAGCTCGTCTTGAACCATAACATTTCATAAATAATTTGAAAACAATATATATCACAGACTTCTTAAATACTCACAGCTACAAAACCTTTATAAAGTGCAACTGACAGAAGGGGCGTTGGTCTTACCTGATACGCCTCATCTCATCAGGTGGAGACATCATTCAGGTTGGGTAGTCCTCGTCCATTCAGAGTGAGGACCAAGTCTGTTCTTTTTTTGCTGGGTCCGTCCCTTTGGAACCCAGTTGTGGTGAGGCCGAAGACACAGACTCGATGTGGCTACCATAGGAACCGTAAAAACAACTATGTGGTTCTCCCTTCCTGATGCCACCCAATGCAAGATGGGTGTTTATTAGCAAAAAAAGGGAAAAAACATCCAAACAGGCAAGGAATCATTAACTAGCTAAAAAGGGAAAACTAATAATAAACAAGTTTAAACTTCTAATCTTTAATTAATTTGGTCTGTCAGCGAGGAGTAAGTCCACATGTGGTTCTCAGGGAGGGGTCTGAATGATGTCTCCACCTGATGAGAAGAGGTGTATCAGGTAAGACCAACACCCCTTCTCCATCTTGGGTGGAGCCATCATTCAGGTTGGGACGTACCAAAGCCCTCAGTCCCCCCGGGTGGGATCATGTGAGACTTTATTGTTGTGGCTCCTCGTGGACTCTTTGCAGGACCCTTCGAACAAAGGCGGCGTCAGCCGACACATACCGTATTTTTTTTGCCCTCAAAAAGAGGGTGGAAATGCGTCTTATACACCGAATATAGCAATTTTTAGCCTCCCGAAACCCCGCCCCCACATCCAATTTTTGCAAAAAACTATCCATTTTTTTTGCAAAAATGGGGGGGTTTGCCTTCCCCCACCCCCTAGGAGTGCTCTGCAGGCTTCCCAGATCCTTTGCATGCCCTGTTTTTGCAAAAAAATGAGCGAAAAATGTGCCGTTTTTTGTAAAAATTGGGGCATTTTTGCCTTTCCCCACCCCCTAGGAGTGCTCTGCAGGCTTCCCAGATTCTTTGCATGCCCTGTTTTTGCAATAAAACGAGCGAAAAACGTGCCATTTTTTGTAAAAATTGGGGCATTTTTACCTTCCCCCCTCCCCCTAGGAGTGCTCTGCAGGCTTCCCAGATCCTTTGCATGCCCTGTTTTTGCAAAAAACGAGTGAAAAACGGGCCATTTTTTGCAAACATTGGGGCATTTTTGCCTTCCCCCACCCCCTAGGAGTGCTCTGCAGGCTTCCTAGATCCTCTGCATGCCCTGTTTTTGCAAAAAAAAAAAAAAAAGAGCAAAAAATTGTCCGTTTTTTGCAAAAATTGGGGCATTTTTGCCTTTCCCCACCCCGTAGGAGTGCTCTGCAGGCTTCCCAGATTCTTTGCATGCCCTGTTTTTGCAATAAAACGAGCGAAAAAACGTGCCGTTTTTTGTAAAAATTGGGGCATTTTTGCCTTCCCCCCCCCCAGGAGTGCTCTGCAGGCTTCCCAGATCCTTTGCATGCCCTGTTTTTGAAAAAAATGAGTGAAAAACGGGCCATTTTTGCAAAAATTGGGGCATTTTTGCCTTCCCCCACCCCCTAGGAGTGCTCTGCAGGCTTCCTAGATCCTCTGCATGCCCTGTTTTTGGAAAAAAAAAAGCAAAAAATTGGCCGTTTTTTGCAAAAATTGGGGCGGTTTTGCCTTCTAATTACCCCATCTAGCATGACTGGAGGAGGAATTCTGGGAGTTGAAGTCCACTAGTCTTAAAGCTGTCAAGTTTGAAGACCCCTGGGTTAGGGGTTAGGGTTGCAAGGGTTTTCAAACTTGGCAAGTTTAAGACTTGTGGACTTCAACTCCCATTCCTGAGCTAGCATGACTGGAGGAGGAATTCTGGGAGTTGAAGTCCAATAGTCTTAAAGCCGTCAAGTTTGAAGACCCCTGGGTTAGGGGTTAGGGTCTTCAACTCCCATTCCTGAGCCAGCATGACTGGAGGAGGAATTCTGGGAGTTGAAGTCCACTAGTCTTAAAGCTGTCAAGTTTGAAGACCCCTGGGTTAGGGGTTAGGGTTGCAAGGGTTTTCAAACTTGGCAAGTTTAAGACTTGTGGACTTCAACTCCCATTCCTGAGCTAGCATGACTGGAGGAAGAATTCTGGGAGTTGAAGTCCACTAGTCTTAAAGCTGTCAAGTTTGAAGACCCCTGGGTTAGGGGTTAGGGTTGCAAGGGTCTTCAAACTTGGCAAGTTTAAGACTTGTGGACTTCAACTCCCATTCCTGAGCTAGCATAACTGGAGGAGGAATTCTGGGAGTTGAAGTCCACTAGTTTTAAAGCTGTCAAGTTTGAAGTTTGTAAAAAGTATACATAGTTGTAAAAAGTGTACATGGTTGTAAAAAGTATACATGATTGTAAAAAGTATTCTGCTACACTGGTATTTTATTAAATAATATATTACTGCACCATTTGGTTCAGAATACTTTTTTCCTTGTTTTCCTCCTCTAAAATGTAGGTGCGTCTTATACTCCGGTGCGTCTTATACTCCGAAAAATACGGTACTTGTCGATCTTGTAATGTCTAATGAACTGCATTGGTGATTACCAGGTAGCCGCCCTGGGACACCCAGGCCGCTGACGCGGCTGCACTTCGCGTGGAATGTGCTGTAATCCCCGCTGGTGGAGGTAGCGCTTGGAGCTCATATGCCTTGGCAATAGTACCTTGAATCCAGCGTCCAATGCTGGTGGAAGACACCTTCTTTCCTATTGAATCTGGTAAGAAGGCCACTAATAGAGCCTCTGTTTTGCGAAACTGTTTAGTTCTGTCGATGTATATGCCCAACGCTCTCCGGATGTCCAATGTATGCCATAGTCTTTCTGACGGATGAGAGGGATTTGTGCAGAAGGATGGTAGTACCAACTCCTGAATTCGATGAAAGGCGCAGTTCACCTTGGGTATGAACGAGGGGTCCAACGGTAGAACCACCCTATCCAGATGGAAAATATATAAGTCCTTTCTAATGGACAAGACAGAGAGTTCTGAAATTCTACATGCCAATGTGATCGCCAGCAAGAAGGCCACCTTGAACGAAAGTTATCTCAGGGTTGTCAAGCGGAGTGGTTCGAAGGGAGGTCCTGTGAGGGATTGTAATACTTGAGGAAGGTCCCATGTTGGGTAGCGGTGGATCACGGGGGGTCTTAGGTTGGTGGCCCCCCTTAGGAATCTGCGAACCGTGGGGAATTAAGCTATTGAGTCCACCTGCAAGCATGACAAAATGGAAGAGAGGGCTGCCACTTGGTGACGGAGAGTGTTGGGGGAAAGGCCCATGGTCAACCCTCGTTGAAGGAATTTCAGTAGAGGAACGTGAGTGGGAGATAGGCCCTCCGAAGCGCACCACGAGCAGAAGGCCCTCCTCGTCGCAGCATAGATTCTTTCTGTAGAGGGCCGCTGAGACGCCTGGATGGTGAGTATGACGTCTGGGTCATAGTCCTGTCCTCTTAGGATTTGTCACTCAACTGCCAGGCGGTCAATTGGTATCACTGAGGGTCTGGGTGTACCAACGCTCCCTGACTGAGTGCCTCCTTGTTCATTGGAATCCTCCATGGAGGAGCTACTTATAACGCCTTCAGGTCTGCGAACCACGCTCTCCTCGGCCAGTGAGGTGCCAATAGGATCACCTCTGCCCTCTGATCCAGAATCCTTTGAATAACCTGAAGGATGATTGGTAATGGTGGAAATGCGTAGAGTAGGGCAGCTGGCCATTGTTCCCGAAGCACGTTTACCCCCTCTGTTCCCTTGGACTGGAACCGAGAGAAGAACCTTGGTAGTTGAGAGTTTTCCGGGGTCGCAAACAAGTCGACCTGAGGGCTTCCAAATCGCTTCTTAATTGCTCTGAATAGTGACGGGTGAAGGCGCCACTCCGCCTGGTCCACTCTGACCGGCTTAGCCAGTCCGCCTGAGTGTTGGATTCTCCGGAGATGTGGTCTGCCACAATAGAGAGCAGGTGTCTTTCTGCCCATAGACCTAGTATGAGTGCCTCTTGCATCAAGAGGACTGAGCAAGTACCACCCTGGCGATTGGTGTGTGCTTTGGTTGTTGTGTTGTCTTTTAGAACTAGGACATGTCGACCTGCTAACCTCTTTTCGAACTGTTTGAGTGCCAGGAATACTGCTTGAAGCTCCAGCCAGTTGATTGAAGCCTTGGATTTCAGGGGAGACCAGCGTTCCTGTACCATCTGGCCTTGGATGTGGGAGCCCCACCTGATGAGGCTTGCGTCCGTCGTGACGATCACTTTCGTTGGTTCTCGGAACAGGCACCCCTGAGCAATTGCTGGGGAGCACCACAAGGAGAGGGATCAGATTATGTTCAGAGGGACCTGAACTCGGGATGTGGAGCTGCTGCGACCCATCCTCTGTTGTTCCAAGGGAACTTGTTGTATAGCTTGTATATCCAGCAGGTGTTTCACTGCTTCATCCATGAGAGCCTTCTTGGACAGAACTCTAGATGTGGGCATCGAATGAAGAACTTCGGGGGGATAGAGATAAATTCCAGAGACAGGCCCTGACTGTGTCCAGTACCCACCTGTCCTGGGTGGTCTACTCCCACGCTGAGGCGAAGAGAGCGAGCCACCCCCCAACTGGAGGGTCGGGAGCCCCCCTATCTGGTTCTTTGGTAGGGTCATCCCCCGCCTCCCCTAAAGGGACGTTTAAACTGCCTCCCCCTCACTGATCTGTCAGGGGCTTGCAGTTGCCGAGATCCGGACTGACCTTGAGGCCGGTGGAAGCTGAAGCCCTGGTCACTGCCCCGAAAGGGCCGTCGGTAATATGGGGACTGACGGAAATTTCCTCTTTGGGATATAGATGGGAGCACCTTCTTCGTCTCCCGAGTTTCGATGAGGATTGGTTCCAGAGCGTCACCGAAGAGAAGTCGACCCTTGAACGGTGCTGAAGCCAGGCGCCACTTATGGCGGGTGTCAACCAACCACTGTCGCAACCAGTGCATGCGTCTGGTGACTACTGATGTTGCTATAGCCTTGGAGGCGAATCGAGAAGCGTGCAGAGAGGCATCAGCTGCAAACTGCATGGCTACAAAGATCTTGTTTAAATCCCGTTGCACCCTTGTATTAGATGTTGGAATGTGCTCCTGGATGAGGCGCAGCCATATCAAGGCAGATCGGTTGAAGAAGGATGCCGAAGACGCGGCCTTCACTGCCAAGGCAGCCACCTGATGAGTTTTGACCAGGGATTGCTCGATCCTTTTGTCTTCCGGCTTTAACCACTCTTCAGAATCGCCCGGCATGGATGTAGGTGAATGTAGGCTATCACAGGTGGGTCCACTGAAGGTACTGATAGAAGAGATGCCAACTCTGGGCCTACGTTAAAATGTTTGCGGTCTAAAGAGGAAGGCATGGGGCCTGATGCTGGTGCTGACCACTGGCGTTGAACGTTGTCCAAAAATAGTTGTGGAGCCAGGACAAAATCTATTTCCGGTGTAAATTCAGCAAAGAGTGGGTCCAGAGATTGGGTCCCCGATGGCCCTGGGGTTGGTTCTGCTTCAAGCCCTGCTGCGGCCCTAGGCTTATACAGAAGGGACTTGAATAATCCCGAGGGGAACAGAGCATTGGAGATATGCTGTTCCTGGGCTATCCCCTCATCATCTGATAGCTCATAGTTATCACGGTCCTGGTCTACTGGAAAATCCTCCCCTTCCTCCTCAGAAACCTCTGAGTAGATCTCGGACTCTTGGTTCCAGGTGGAATCCCCAGCCCTGGGAAGGGGCATGCCTGAGTTTAATTGGCCATTCCCTCCCAAGGACTGGTGACCCACTGAGAGCCCCTGCTGAATTGCAGTGGACAACAGCATTTGTAGGGTGGCATGGTCTAAGGCAGTGGTTCTCAACCTTCCTAATGCCGCAACCCGCCCCTGCGCCCCCACCGCAACCCACCTCGCCCCCGTGCCCGCCCCCGCGACCCCCACCCCGCTGCCATTTGGGTTCTTTTACCCTCTGCACATGCACAAAGCGTTCTGCGCATGCGCAGAGGGTAAAAGAACCCAAATGGCGGCGTCCGGGCGAAGTCTCCTGACCCCTGTGAAAGGGTCATTCAACCTCCAAAGGGGTTGCGACCCCCAGGTTGAGAACCGCTGGTCTAAGGCAGTGGTTCCCAAACTTCTTCAGTCCACCGCCCCCTTGGTGCTACAAACTCATCCTCACCGCCCCCCACTCCACCCCCTCAGGTGAGCGTGGCTTAGTGGTCAGGTGACCGGGTGGGCATGGCCAACTTGTAAAATGTGGTGAAACTCACTTAACAACGCTCTTGCTTAGCAACCAAAATGTTATGCTCAATTGTGGTCATAATTCTTTCTTTCTTTCTTTTTTTTCTCTTTCTTTCTTTCTTCCTTTCTTTTTCTCTTTCTTTCTTTCTTTCCTCCCTTCCCCTTCTTTCTTTCTTTTTCTTTCTTTCTGTCTTCCTTCCTACCATCTTTCTTTCTTTCTTCCTTCCTTCCATCTCTTTCTTTCTTTCCTTTCTTCTTTCTTTCTTTCTTCTTTCTTTCTGTCTTTCTTCCTCCCTCCCTCTTTTTCCTTTTTCTTTCCTTCTTCCCTCCCTTCCCTTCCCTCTTTTCTTTTTGACTGTCTTCCTTCCTTCCTACCATCTTTTTCTTTCTTTCTGTCTACATTCCTACCTACCATCTTTCTTTCTTTTTCTTTCTTTCCTTTTTCTTTGCTACATCCCTCCCTTCCCTTCCCTCCCTCCTTTTTTTCTGTCTTCCTTCCTACCTACCATCTTTTTTCTTTCTTTCTTTCTTTCCTTCCTTCCTTCCATCATTCTTTCCTTTTTTCCTTCTTCCCTCCCTTCCCTCTTTCTTTTTCTGTCTGTCTTCCTTCCTACCATCTTTTTCTTTCTTTCTGTCTTCCTTCCTACCTACCATTTCTTTCTTCTTTCTTTCTTTCTCTTTCTCTTTCTTCCTTTCTTCCTTTCCTTCCTTCCTTTTTCTTTCCTTATTTTCTCTATATGTGTGTGTGTGTGTGTGTGTGTGTGTGTGTGTGTGTGTATCACACATACCGCGGGACTACATTGCCTCCTCTGGGCTCTGCCTATGTGCTTAAAATGTGCTTCTGTCTGTGAGGAAGAGGGGCGTGTTTGAAAAGAGGGGCTAGAGGTGGGTGGGAAATCTATCCCACATTGAGCCACTGGGTGTGTGTGAGTGTGTGTGTGCGTGCGTGGCCGAAAACGTCTAGGTTTGGGAAACTGGGAGGTTTTGAAACCGGTTCCCCCCAAACATGGTTTGTATTTGGTTGCAAAAACAAACAAACAAACAAACACATAAGCCATTTTGGTTCCTCGCCAAGGCTGGCTCAACTGGATGACCAAACAGAGCCTGGAAAGGAAAGAAAACTGCAGAAGTGGTCAATGGAGGGGGTGGGTAGGACAGATGCACATGGGGGAGGGTCTTCTCCCCTTCCCCCCCACACTGGCACATTCAAGGGGCTTCCTGGAAATATACCCCCTCCCCCGTGGGAAGCGCTGGCACCCTCCGAATTGCCTTCCTTGGCACAGAGGCCAGGTGGAGGGGGGGACTCCTGTACCCAGCAGGCACAGCTAGAAAGCCCCCTCCTCACCTGGTGGTGTGTTGTGCCTGCCTAAATTGCTATCCAGGGGAGGGGAAGATGGCATCGCAGGGACGAACGAGAGCAGTGTGTTAGGTGGGCAGAGGAGGCGAGGCCGAAGGCCACATCGTGAGACGGGCATGCAGAGAGGTTGCGGGGGGGCGCAGGAGGCTGGGCACCTGGGATCATCAGTGGGATGGAGAAGGGGATGGTATTGGGTGTTTGGGGTGGGGTGGGGTGGGGAGTTATGATTTTTAGAAGATGAGACACACATGTACGCACAATGGCCAAGGGGAGGATTTAACTTGGGGTTGTTTGGGAGAGAAAAATAGAGGGAGGGAGGGAAGAAAGGAAGGAAAAGAAAGGAAAGAGAAAGAAAAGGAAGGAATGAGAGGGGAGGAAATGGAAGGAGGAAGGGAGGGAGGGAGGAAAGGAGGGAGGGAGGAAAGAAAGTAGGAAGGAAAGAGAGGGAGGGAAATTAAAGGTGAAAAGGAGAGGGAGGAAGGAAAAGGAAGGGAAGGAGGAAGGAAGGGAAGGGAAGTAGGAAGGAAAAAGGGGGGAAGGAAAGGGAAGGAAGGAAAGTAGGAAGGAAAAGGAGGGGGAAGGAAAGGGAAGGAGGGAAGGAAGGGAAAGAGACAGAAGGAAGGAAGGAAAGGGAAGGGAAGGAACGGAGGAAGGAAAAAGGGAAGGAAGGGAAGGGAAGTAGGAAGGAAAAAGGGAAGGAAAGGAAGGAAGGAAAGGAAAGGAAAGGAAAGGAAAGGAAAGGAAAGGAAAGGAAAGGAAAGGAAAGGAAAGCAAAGGGAGGCAGGCGAAGGCGGCAGAAACTCTGGTGGGCAACTGTTCCCGATCTCCCCCGCCATCGCTGCCCTCTTTCTGGACCGACTTTCCGGCCACCGTGCCTCTTGGCTGAAGGAGCGGAAAAGAGGCAGCTACGATTTCCCCACAAGGTCTCCCTCCTCCTCCTCCTCCTCCCCCAACCCGCCCCCCCCAACCCAGCCCCTGCCCGCACCCCCCCCAATCCCGTGTCTTACAGGTTTAACAGCTCCGTGTTTCTGTCAGCTAGTCTCTAGGGAAAAAAGCTTGCAAAATACAGAAACTCTTCTCGCTGCGAGTTGTTAATTGCTCACCCTCGTGAGAAGAGTTTCTGTATTTTGCAAGCTTTCCAGGGTTCTCCAACCTTGGCAACTTTAAGACTTGTGGACTTTAACTCCCAGAATTCCTCAGCCAGCTTTGCTGGGAGTTGAAGTCCACAAGTCTTAAAGTTGCCAAGGTTGGAGACCAGTGCAAAGAGACCAGACGACAGATACACGGAGCTGTTAAAAGTCCAGTAAGATGCCCGTCTCGCGGCCCGCCCAGTCCCCGCCGGGAAAAGAGTGGCGGGAAAAGCAGCAGCGGGCGATTGGGTGGACATGGGTGGCGGCACAGGGACAGGACCGGCGAACCACCTACCGCCCCCCTGGACCCTCTCACCGCCCCCGTCACCACCCTTACCTCTCACTGCCCCCCTAAGGGTTCCCACCACCCCCTGGGGGGCGGTACCGCCCCCTTTGGGAACCACTGGTCTAAGGTAATTGAAAGATTAGATGGACCCGCTGGAGCCGGGTCTGTAGTTAGAGAATTAGGACTTGTAATTAGCACAGTTGAATTTGTTTGTTGCTGAACCTCCTGAGCCTCATTTGCACTGGGTTTAGAAAACCCTGCAGACCCCCACATGTCTTCACAGCCTCTGGCCCCTGCTAGATTGTCCAGGGCTTGCTGTGATACAGAGTAAGAGGAATTGGTTGTTTCCTGATAACTAGTGGAAGGGGTGCTAGGGTCTCGCTGTAGGAAGGCCCTGCTTTTAGAGGCTTGATCGCATAGCTTCTTTAATCTATTGTCCCTTCTGCGCTTTGCAGTTTCTGAGGCTTTGGACTTTTCTTGTGCCTGATTGATCCTGCCTGAGGGGGAATTCCTGCCTCTTCCTCTCCGGTGCCCATGTGATTCGCCTCGTGGGACCGCTTCCCCCCGGGCTTCTCCTGTTGAACTGCTCCGATTGCCATTTTTGATTCCAAGATGGCCACCGGCACTTTAAGGGGCAAGATGGCGACTGGCGGGAAAATTAAAACATCTCAGAAGCCGACAAGAGCAAGCTCTGTAGCATCCAGGCTCCGGACGTAGCCCTCGTGTAGGCTCCAGCCGCTCCCTGGGCTGAAACTGCCTGCAGGGAAGACGGGGGGAAATGCGAGCCTCGCTCAAGCGTTGCCTGGAATCGTCCCCCCCCCCTCGGCCGATAAGGTATTTGAACGGCGCCATGGCGCAGGCTCTGTGCCCAGAGAGGCAAGCGGTGGCAGCACTTTAAGTATCTGGCGATCGGACTGATAATGGCAGTCTCGTAAGACCTTTGAAGATCGGGGAATCGTCGCCAAGCCGCTAATCAGTTTCTTGTGGAACGAGCCTCCGATCGTTCCTGTGCCGTTCGAAACCTTCTGGAGTCCTTCGCTCCGGCTGGCAGACCAGGGCAAGCCCAGATGGTCGATACCAGTTGTGATTTGCCTTGCCGGGCAGACCAGGGCAAGCCCAGATGGTCAATGCCTCGAATAACCAGATGGCGAGGAAATGGCAGGAGTCTAGGCTCTGCTGCCGAGTGCTCAGAAGGGGAAGGTAAACCGGCTCTTTTTTTTTGTAGTTCCTAATTTCAATCCAATTTCACAAAAAAATTCAATACCATCCCCAAGGAAAAAGGGGAAGGGAAAAAACAAGGGGCAAAGAAAGATTTCCTAATAAGTCTAACTCACGAACTTGATCCACTGGGTGAAGCCAGATTCAGGAAGGGAGCCAGGTAGCCACAAGTGTCCTCTCTGAGGACCGAGTCAGAAATGGGTTCCAAAGGGGTGGACCCAGCAAAAAAAGAGAAAGAACAGACTCGGTCCTCACTCTGAATGGACAAGGACTACCCAACCTGAATGATGGGCTCCACCCAAGATGGAGAACATCTTCTTACCAAAGTGAAACATTTTCTATGCATGTTATGGAGATGGTAATGAATGACTCTAAGAATTGGCAAAGCCATATGGAAGATTTTTAAAAAGAAACTGGCAGGAAGTCAATTAAAGCTGGAAATGAACTACTATCACCACCATCACCCAACATGCAAATACAAACAAACCAACATAAACATCTCTCATTTTTATTAAGCACTTTCCAAATCACAGCATTCTTTTCGTAGTGCTGCTGGCATCTTCTACACTCACCTGAGAAACTTCATAAAGCAGTTTGTAGTGTTCCTCCTTTTTCTGAAAACTGTGCAGATTACAACCCATTATATTAAGCAATAGTGAAGAAGCAAGGCTTCTAATTTCCCAATAACTGAGAGCCAAATGCAGTGACAGGGAAGGACCCTCTGACGTGTGGACTGTTTTTCATCAGTTGTTCCAGTGCACAGGCATGCCACTGTTAGCTAAAAGCACAAGCCAGTGTATAAGCAGCAGGATCATATTCTTGCCTAAATGTCTTACACTCACGTATACATAGACATACACAGAATTTCATCTCAGTTCGCAGCAACATTCCCTCTCTCTGCATCAGTGCTGCACATGACTACAAAGATTCCAGCTCATGAATATTAATAGGCTCTCATTATTTATGACACAAGGTGTTAGCAAGGAAGGGTGCGTTGCCACAGTTGATAACAGATAAATATTCACTAATTAAGAAGCAAAGTCTCCTGCTTTTGGGGGGGGGGTGGACTAGATGATCTACAAGGTCCCTTCCAACTCTGTTAATCTGTATTTGTATCACTTTGCACGGTCAGCTGCCTCTCCAGGACGCAGGCCCGCGGCTTACCAGCCACTGACTTCTAGTTTGGTAGGCAGTCTTGGCAATGGTGGAAGGTGCTGCTCTCAGGACATGTCCATACCAGTGGAGCCGGCCTTCTCTGAACTTCTCTATAATTGGTGCCACACCAAATTGTTGTTGAATTGTGTAATTTGTGGTGTGGTCAAGATGCCCGATATCCAACAGAGCATTTGCATGGCATGGAGATAGGTTTCAGTCCCTGTTTTTGCTGCCCAGCATTCAGTGCCATATAGTGCAACAGAGCGGATGGTTGTCTTTTAAATCTTAGATTTAAGACGGATTGGCATTCATCTGTCACATAACTCGCCAACGCATCCAGGCTGCATTCACCTTTGCTCGCACCTTGCCATTGATGTCGCCATTGCCTTGGAGGTGGGATCCCAGATACCGAAAAATGTCCATCTTCTTTAGGTTTTCTCCATTGATTTGAAGCATTCCAGGGATGGTGACAGTCTCTAAGTACTCAGTTTTCTTGATGTTGATGTGTTCTGCTGCAGGTCATGCGTGATGGTGTCCATGACCAGTATACCAAAAGTGGTAACAGTGCAGAGCTTTGGTGTACCCCAACCGTCACTGGGAATCTGTTGGAGAGGCCAACTGGGCATCGCACTTGGCTGCTGGTGTTCTTGTATAGCATTTTGACCCAGTCAATTAGTGGTTCATTCCTAAATGTACTGGCAATATACTCTGCAGACTATTGAATAATACTCTTAATTTCACAAGCTATCAAATAATACTTAGCTCATCTAATGCAGATTAGACATAGGAAGAGAGTTGCCAGATGTTCAACCTGGCTTTAGATAACACCAAGAAATAAATATGGTTACTGACACACACTGCATAATTGAGAAAGCTGAAGAGTACTTCCAAGTGGATACAGGTACTCCTTGACCACAATTGAGCCTAACATGTTCTGTTGTTGAGACATTTATTAAGTGAGTTGCCACAGCTAAGTGAATTGTTGTAGTTGTTAAGTTAGTAACAGTTGTTCAATTAATCTGGCTTCTCCATTTACTATGCTTGTCAGAAGGTCAAAAAATGTGATCATATGACCCCAGGACACTGCAATGGTCATAAATATGTGTGTGAAAAGATCATAAATCACTTTTTTCACTGCCACTGTAACTTCGAATGGTCACTAAACGAACTGTTGTAAGTTGAGGACTACCTGTATGTGATTTCCTGAAATATTGTATACAATTCCCTAACTGTATTGACTATATCAACCTGTGAGAGGTCCTTTTTCTTCTTTTTCAGGGAAATGAGGTTGCTGGGTAAAACGTCAGTATTTTTCATATACTCTGTGCTTTAAATGGGAGGAGGCAAAAAGATGAAGAAAAAGTCTATCTGTGTATAAGGGAATTTAAATTTATTTCTTGACCTTGATTAAACAATCATTTTTTATGAATATATTAGTCATTTGAAATAAATGAGCTTGTCCATTGTTTTGAAAACTATGAATCTGTTTTTGCTTGCCAGGCTGGCAAAAAGGGAATGAAGATAAACAGAATGTTTTCATTTGGGAACTCCTGCATTTTCAGACCTCAGACAAAATGAAGAATTAATGACATAAACATTGGCAGGGAACATTTTGATGTGGGTAAAGAAAATAAATAAATTTAAATTTAGCATTTACATTTGTTCATGATAACTTGGTTGTCACTCTTTGCGATTTACATTCGTCTTTAGAGGGCAAAGCTCTCCCAGAGGCATCAGCGTGAAAGCAATATGTGATCAGGATGTGAGCCCCACCAGTGGTGGGATTCAAATAATTTAACCACCGGTTCGCCCAGGGTCAGGTTGGCCATCGTGGGAGGCATGGCCCATCTCTGTCCTCCAGCACATGCGGGATGAGCAACACCTTCAACCACCAACCTGATCCTGGGTGAATCGGTTGTTAAATTCCCCCCCCCCACACACACACACACTATCAAAATAGATCCTGGGCACTGCGCTGTAATGGAGAAAAGGCAAATGGAGCAGCCGGCACGAGGGAAGAGCAGGGAGAAGAAAGAGGGAAAGCAGCTTCCTTCCCTCGTGCCGGCTGCTCCATTGCCCATTTCTCCATTGCAGCACCATGCCGTGTAGCAGAGCTTGCCCCGCCCACCACCCAGATACCCTCACTTCCCCCAAGCATTTTTTTGCCTACCTGATTTCCAGTTCCATTGCATTTCTCTCTCGTTTCTTGCCATTGTGTGCGGGGAAACAAGTTTGTGGGACTAAAAAGAAAGTTCGCAAGATTTATTTTTGCGAGAAGTTGGAATTGATTGAACATTTTTTTGGTCCCACAAACTTTTCTTTCCCTTCACACGACGGCAAGAAATGCGACAGAGAAACGCAACAGAGCTGGAAATCAGGTAGGCAAAGAAATGCTTGGGAGAAGCAAGGGCATCTGGGCGCCAGGCGCTGAAACAGGCCCGTCCCTCTCCAGCAGTTGCCGAGGCCCACCGGAGGGAAAGCCGGCACTTAAATGCGGTGGCATTCCAGCTCTGGCCGGGAAGGTCAGTCAGCATGGGCGCTGCAGGCAGGATGACCGCTCGCCTCAGCACCCTCCCTGACCCTCTGGCGCTCTGCTGGCGCTTTGGCCCTGGGCTTCTGCCTTATGTGCAGGCCCCACCCTGTCCCCGCCGCCTACTGTAAAGTAAAAGAATTTTCACCCTAGTGACGAAAGGTTTCCGTCGCTCCTGTGTTGGACCTTTGGGGAGGTTTTTTTTTCCTTCCCCGCCTGGAAAGAAGTTAAACGAAAACAAGACGTGTTCCAGAAAACACAGATTTTCCGGAACATGTCTAACTGATTTGCCGAACTCAATAGCTATTGATTCTACCAAAGCGATGCAAACCGGCTGAATCCCACCACTGGCACCAGCCCTTTTTGTACATGTGCTGCAACATCTCAGGCTTGTATGAAAGAGGAAGAAACTGCATTGCCACACTTTTATCCTGCGGGTGCCCCCATGCAATCTTCCCTTTATTCCTAGTTCATTTGGGAAATAATACTGTTAGGAAAGGTATACATACCCAAATTCAATACTACTTACCAAAGGATTTTAAATGTTCCAATAACTTATCTATTATTTTCAAGAAGAGAAAGAGGGCACACAAAAAAAATTCGGAGCAACCTGACAATCTCCCTCCCCACTATAATTTGAGAGAAAAGTAGCTCGAGAAATGAATGCACAGAACTTCAGACTTTGAATCATCCTTAATTCTTTTGAGATAACTTATTTCTGCTAATCAATAATAAAAAGAATACAGATCACCGTTAAACAGCAACTATAGGCAACGTAAGGTCCTTAACAAAATTGTAAGTCGCTCGTTGACCCAGGAGTTAGCCTAAACCCGACCACTTATTTCCCAGTAGGATGAGGCCATGTGACAAGAATGAAAAACAACTAAGGCACTAACCGTGCCCGAAGGACGTCACTCAGTCGGGGCCGAAGAAGACCATCGCTCTCCCTTCCTTTATTCCGCTGCGTCTCCACCAAAACAGCTCGACTCTTAGCAGCCTCCGCTCGACGCTCTGCTAATGACGCGCGCGGAATGGTGGGGGTTGCTGTCGGGAAAGCGCAGGTGAAGGAAGAAGAGCGCCCTCCTCACGCGGAGGGGAAGAAACTATGCACCGGCGAGGCTTAGATGTCCTGCTATCCGCTGATACTGCAACGCCAGCAAAAAGAACCCCCGCTTGTCCGGCGGTACTTGTACCTCCAACTGGGGGCGGGACTCGGGAGGAAAAAAGGGGATGCTGTCGCTTTAACGATGACATAACCGGCGCGCCGGAAGCTCCGGGTCACACCGCTGTGCAGCCGAGACTTTGATTTGCGGCGGGTGACTTGGTTGGGTTTCGGACCGGCCTAAGCGTGCGCGGTTAGCGGCCCTGGGTTTCGTGGAAAGCTTGTTTCTGCTTTCCCGTTTCGAGCGACGTGCTGTGACGCCCCCTCGGCGCTCGACCGCGGCTCAGCGTGACCTCCGGAGGCTGCTTTTCCCGTTCATGCATGGGCTTCCTCCTGCTTTGTTAGCGCGCCCGGTGGATGGACTAGAGGGGTAAGAGCCGTGTTGGTCCGGAAGAGGTTGGCCTGCGCTCCTTCGTTTGAAAGGGATGTCGACTCGCTCAGTCGGATTGGCTTTCACGTGGAGCTCTGCTTAGGATTTGGAGCTCTGCCCCGTTTTTGCCCTTCATCAGGCTTTGCATATGACTTCAAGAAAGCTGCTTCGCGCAACTTTCCTGGTTGAGAATTAGCGATTCAAGCATGTAGGCTAGTTCCCTGTAATGTAAGTTCCTACCGCGTGTGTAATGGGTGGTTCTTTTATTCCTTCTACCCGTAGTACTGTATATATTTTCTTCGCTAATGAGGTAATTTAGTATGGTACATCAAACCTCGTGGCGCAATATTCAATGTTTGTCGCCGACATAATAAGCTTCCCCCTAAAAGTGGTTAAAGCTAACTCATTAGTCTCATTGACTAAGCAATGTTGTGCTCAGTTTGGGATTTTTTTTGTCAAAGAACGGTATCTAATTCCAACAGCCAGTAAATATATTGCTCCTAACTGCTATTTCCTCATCCTATCACATGCTGTCAAGCAGGTAAAGCCTTTTTAAAAATATATATATTAGTTACAGTACTAGATTTCTATCTGTCATTCTTTTTCAGAAGCTAAAGTAATAGCCATAAATTATGTGCTCCCTTAACTTCTTCCCACAACAAGCCTCTTAGTACATTAGCTGTGAGATAATGTCTGTCCCAAAGTCATCCAGAGAGCTGTCATAGTTCAAGATGCACTTGAATGGATCTCCCAAGTCCAACACTTTTAACCACCGCATTACAATAGGTGTTTTATTATTTTTTATTGTTGTTGCAAGACTCTTTTAAAACACGCTTAATTTCAGTATTTTGATTTAAGAATTAAATTATAATGGGAAAATGAAAAGAGGAGTACAAATTCTAATTCTTTACTTCTCACCATTTTCCTGGCCCTATACTACTAAAGAAGCTACATACATCAAGAATCAAAGGTAAAATCAGATGCACAACCTAGATGTAAGTATCTACAGTTCATTGTTTTCTGTGGATTTGAATCTAGGGCAGTATTTCCATGGTGACTACCATATTTTTCAGACTATAAGACGCACCGGTGTATAAGATCCACCAAGATTTTGAAGAGGTAAGTAAGAAAAAAAGTTTTTGTCCTCCCTGGCCCCCAGGAGCACTCTGCAGGCCTCCCAAACCCTCTGTACGCCCCATTTTTTGCAAAAACAGGAGAAAAATGAGCCCATTTTTGCGAGAAATGGAGCACGCAGAGGGCTTGGGAGGCCTGCAGAGTGCTGCTGAGGGCTGGGGGAAAGCAAAAATGCCCCCGTTTTTGCAAAAAATGGCTTGTTTTTCACACTTTTTTTTCAAAAACGGCATTTTTGCCTTCCCCCAGCCCCCAGAGGCACTCTGCAGGCCTCTCAAACCCTCTGCGTGCCCCGTTTTTCACCCATTTTTGCAAAAAAACGGGGGCAGAGGGTTTGGGAGACCTGCAGAGAGAGACGGGGGGCTGGGGGAAGGCAAAAATGAGGGCGTTTTTGCCTTCCCCCCCACCCCCAGAAGCACTCTGCAGGCCTCCCGAACCCTCTGCACGTCCCGTTTTTGTAAAAATGGGATACGGGGGTGGGGCTTTAGGAGGCCAAAAATGGCTGTATTCGGTGTATAAGACGCACCAACATTTCCACCCTTTTTTAGAAGGGAAAAAGGTGCGTCTTATACTCTGAAAAATACTGTATTTACACTTTCATAGCACAGCCAGTCATCACTGAAGTGATACAAAGCCTGTCTTTATTACAAGTATCTTTACTTACCCGGAAGTTACAATAGCACTAAAAAAGGAGATTTATGATTGGTCCTTGAAATTGTGGCCTCTTCCTGGTCATGTGATTTGGTTGCCTCAAGACCAACATACATTTACAATGATCACAATGTCTCACAATCAACATTTACAACCTTCACAGCCATGCCTTCACAAGGAAAGTCAAGGGGGAAGTTGGCAGGAAATCACAAGCTGCAAAAGCGTTTTTGGATTGTATGAATAGATTGCATCAGAGTTTGAATTACTGTAGGGAGGTGGTTAAGTTTTGAGCTTTAGCAAAATAGTCCCACTTTTTAAACATGCTAAGAAGCTGTGTTTATACACTATAGTTGTTTGAATGGGAAATGAATGGGTGGAATAGAAAGCCATGGAGTATTCCCCATATTCTGCTCCACGAATCAGCTGAAAAAGGTATTCAACTTCTGACTGGAAAATATGGCTGATTTGGGTGCAGCACAAGGTCCCTTGCATAAGTATCCTTGTGTTTATCCCAGTAAAGTTTATTTGATTATTCATTTGGAAGTTTTAATTATTGGCCTTTTTTCTAACATTTTTTTTAATATGCAGGAACTAGTTGGATTGGGATTAAAGCATAGTTGAAAGAAGCACAGAAGTAAGTAGATTTTTTAAAATGTCTTTTTTAACAATGGAACTAGAATGACTTCTAGTAGAAGTAAATTATGCTATTCAAGTTGATTTTTATTTTTCTAAATTCTAGCTTTATGGTTTGATCATTGCTTGTTAATAATAGCTTGTGGCTAGGATGGGAGCTGAGAAAGAATTTTGTTCCTTTAATTGAATTCTGTTCAAGTGAATCTTTTAATTCAAGATGGCAGATTTTTGAGATATGAGAATTATAAGAAGGGGTAGGAAAAGAACTTTCATTTCTGAATACTGAAAATGTCATTCAGAAATATTTTGTCTCCAGTACAGATAGTTGTTTAGCACCACAATTGGGATTGGCAAATTGGTTGTTAAGCAAAGTAGTAGCTAAGTGAAACTGCTATTGTGCTTATGTTGTTACTTCACTTTTGCTTTACAGACTTCCTGAAGTTGTAAATACAAGGATTGGTCATAAAAATACTGTTTTCCTTATTGTCATAATAGCAATAGCAATAGCACTTTACTTATATACCGTTTCATAGTGCTTTACAGCCCTCTCTAAGCGGTTTACAGAGTTCAGCATATTGCCCCCAACAATCTGGGTCCTCATTTTACTGACCTCAGAAGGATGGAAGGCTGAGTCAACCTTGAGCCTAGTGAGATTTGAACAGCTGAACTGCTGAACTAGCAGTCAGCCTGCAGTCGCAGCATTTAACCACTGGCCACAATGAAATTGCTAAACGAGGACTAGCTGTAATTTCCTAAACTAGGGGTGCATAATCTGTGCCATGTAAATCATTAGGCATGCCTTTTGAGCACCTCCAATTTGATGACAAATTGTAATTTGTAAAGTGATACTAAAAAAGAAACGAAAACCTCAGTCTGCAACAAAAGTTACACATATCATTTTAAAGGTCATGTGAAAATAACTGCATGCTTCTTTTTAATCTTTATAGTGAGATACCAGGTTTCTCCTCTATAATATTCCTATTATGAAACCTTACTAGATAGTCAGTTGAAAGAAATATTCTGAAAAGGATTGGCCTTTCAATATTTTATGCCATCCCTTGACATTATGTTTTTGCAATTCATAGCTTATTTATCTGCATCTTAATGATTTATCTAAATGAAAATACTGCTTTATGATTGAGATAAATATTATTCACAATACTACTCGCTATACTTGATGGTATATGTGGACAGTTTATGATGGGTATTTTATATACATTATATACTTTCATACATCTGTTGAAACTGTTGATGTGCAAGTGACTGAAAGTGAGCTAAGAATGTAGATTTGAATATGAATTAAAAAATGTTTAGTTGTAGCTATTAGAGAAACAAGTTTTAATATGGAAAATGTCCCAATTGCAAGTAAAATAAACTTTAGAAAGACTGTAAACCTTAGAATTTTCAAAACATTTTTGTTCATTATTAAATTTACACAGTTTATTACAACATTGAAGAAGCTTACAATTATAAAAAAATAAATAAAAAACATAATAAAATTGATCCAGTTAAATAAAATAAAATCATGAAACTGACAAAAGCTTGATGAAAAGGGTGCTTTTTTCCTGTTCCCAAATGCTATGAGAGTACCGTGTTTCCCCGAAAATAAGACCCTGTCTTATATTTTTTGAACCCCGAAATGGCCTTATTTTTGGGGAGGTCTTATTATTTTGGGGAGCATGGAGCAATATGGGGCTCCTCCTGCCGTCTTACCTGATTTCCAGCTATGTCTCCCTAACCTTAACCAGAGGAAATGGTATTTTTGGGGGAAGGCTTATTTTCGGGGGAGGGCTTATTTTCGGGGAAACACGGTAGGAGCCAAGTACTCCGCCTTAGGGAGCTTATTTCATTGCTTGAGAGCTACATAGCATAGCATAGTATTAAGCTGGAGAAAGAAAGAAGAATGCTGTTAAGAGCTTGTGCAAGAGATTACACAATTTAGAGATAGCAGGAAGCATGAGAAACTCAAAATACCTCTGCTTTGATTTTGATTAATATAAGATGGGACAGAGAGAAACTTGGCCATGTTTTCAAAATTAATGTCAGCCCTTCTTGATATGACATCTCAAGAAACAGAAGCCATAGAGATTTCAGGAATGTTGTATTACTGTAAGGATTTGATCAAGTTGTGGATTATCATTGCTGAGTCTGACTGGTTTAAAAGGTCCTAGTTGGCACGCAGACATACTTATGCAACTATCCTTACCATGGCAAGAAATATAAGTCAAGGAGTACTTCTTTATATATTGGCCTATTTTATCAGCAATTCTGTTGTTTTTTCTCACTATTGTGGCAAATATGTGCTCTCAAGAAAAACAGAAGTACCTTGAACCAAAGTCATGCTCAAATTGTATTTTACTGATTCTGTCTAAAAGTTACTTGGGCTTAAGGAGCCGGGAGGTTAACTGCCAGAGCATGTTTGCAGTAGCTCCTCTCAGTTTTATTTTATTTTATCAATTTTTAGTATTCCCACTGGATCCATTTTTATTTAACTAATATTCTTTGGATGAGATAACAGCGAAGACCACAACACAGATGAAGTTTTTTTTGCCTGGGACTGATAAGACATGGGAAAAAGAAAGAAATACCATGGTACCAGTCCGGGATCTCTCCCGCCCGTGAAAACTGCAAAACAACCAAAAATTGATCTCTATGCTGCGGAATGGCTCCCTGAGGCCCCAAATTGGAAGTGGATACTCTTGTCTTTCAAGCAGCCCACCATTCCTCTGATGCTATTTAAGATGAAGGCGCACCTAGCCTCCTTTCAAATCTTTCCCATCAGAGTTTTCTGTGAGGAAATGGTTAAATCCTTAATTGTTAACATGCGAGCTCCCAAGGTTGCTGTCTCTTCCTCATTTTCAACCTTGGGAAAGCGAGAGAAAGAAAGTGGGAGTCAGTCAGCCTTATTGGGTAAAGATGTATTTAACAACACAGAAGCTGGCCTCATTAATGTTTTTGGCTCTCTATCAAGGAAAGAACAAGACAACATACTATTCAAGTTAGAAAATTTAAAGAAATCCTTGTTGGTCACAATCGACACATCTGAGCCGCTTATAGATCTGATCTCCCCAATAATTGAGCCTCTTACTCCCCCCCCCCCCCAGGGTAAGGGATTGCATGAATATGAGATCATGGAAAACAGAAGCCAAGATCCACAGGGGCCAATAGAGGCCACAGTAGAGATGGAGATGCTATCATCCTTATATGAATATCCTATGATACCTTCAGCACCAAACCAAGAGATCGAGAGAGGACCCACGTCAGTGCCACCATGTCAAAGTCAAATGCAGCATGACTTAATAACTCCTTGCCCTACACCTTGAGAGGGCACCTGAAAGGCAAGCTCTGTTAGCTGGTGTTAAAGCCTCTTACTCTGAACAACTTCTTCAGGAGTCTACACAGGACTTACATGAGACCCCCTTCCTTTTAGAGAACGCCAATTTCATTCGTGATGACATCTCAATCCAATGTAACAACCTTAAATCATATTTCCTGATCAGCTGCAGATGATGATCCTCTTTCCCTTATAACCTGGAATATAGCGTGTTCGACTGTCCCGTTAAAACTCTTTTTTTTTTTACTATATATCTGACTATATATCACAATTTGACATCCTCCTCTTAAAGGAAACCTGGACCTCTGCAGAGATACAGTTAGATGGTTATTGGGCTAACTTTATCCTGGCTGTCCCAAGTAAGGTGGGTGGGAGAGTCAAAGGGGGTATTGTGACACTAGTTAATACATCCCTGCAATTTAAATGTGTATTACTGCCACCTTTACAGCCATGGGTTGTGTCTACCTTACTCTTATCTAAACAGGCGGAGATTTTGCTTTATCTATATTCCTCCCCTTAATAAGAATAATTTGATCAACAACATTTGGGACCACATAGATGATTTTATCCTTGGCTGCTCAGGCAAATACCCCACAGCAGTAATATTTATAGGGGGGGACTTAAACACTAGGATGGGCCCAAACAATCAAGATTATTTAATCAATTTAAGATCTATTACAATGAGACTGCACCAGGAGAACCCCTGCATTCCAGACAATTTAAAGACCCCAAAGCAAATCGGGTGGGTTTGTGTGTAAGACAGATGATTGTACATTTGAACCTATGTTCCCGACATGCCCCTCCCCACAGTGTCTCCTTAAGTCTCATTCCCCAGGTGAAGCTGGGCGGAGCCCTCTTTGTGAATCTGCCTCTGCACTCTCCAAGCTCTTGCATCAAAAGGGGGTGGTTCATGCTCCTCGGCTGAGCTCTGTTCCACCCTCCCTGCAGGCCTTGCTAATTCCAAACAGCCTGGCCTGGACTGACTGTGCCCTTCCCCAGTTTCCTCCAAGGCCAATGGAGCTGTCCTCTCGCTGTCAGTTCTTGTTCCAGCTCATCTTCCGCCGCAGAGTCAGACTCCGACAGGGGCATGACACTATCCCCCCCCCGCAGAGCCCCGCCCCTCGGGACCATGCGGACTGGAACGTTGTGGAAATTGGGCGTGGAAGTCGCGGCCCAAACAGGCGTGGGCGTCTGCGGCATTGACCCAGGTAAAGTCCTCTGGTCCATAACCTTTCCATGCCTTTCCATTTCCACTCTGCCGCGCCTGTTTTGTCCCCAGCCTTCCGCCCCCAAACAATCTGGCGCTGCCTTATCTCCTTGGCCCCTTCGCCTAACGGGCCAAAAAGCCAGTTCACCCCGGGCTTTTGGGCGCACGGGACACTTTGCCCCCAGCCAATCAGAGGAGCAAGAATCCCACCCCCTTGGAAGCAGCCTTTTTAGGAGAAGGAAAGGGGGATGAGGCTTCCCTCTCTTGCTTAAAAGAGACACGTTTTTGAGGTGGTCCCAACGAAAGAAAGTGGAAGGGGGAAGAGTGCTTCTGGCTGGACTCAATGAGATTCCCTCTCTTGCTTAAAGCAGACACGTTTTTGAGGTGGTCTCAACGAAAGAAAGTGGAAGGGGGAAGAGTGCTTTTGGCTGGACTCAATGAGATTCCCCCTCTTGCTTAAAAGAGACACGTTGTTGAGGTGGTCCCAACGAAAGAAAGTGGAAGGGGGAAGAGTGCTTCTGGCTGGACTCAATGAGATTCCCTCTCTTGCTTAAAAGAGACACATTTTTGAGGTGGTCCCAATGAAAGAAAGTGGAAGGAGGAAGAGTGCTTCTGGCTACTGTTTTTGAACTGCGGTGATTTAGATAAATTAAGAAGAGTTGTTTATGAACAACTGTTATCAGGAGTATCTCTCTCTCTCTCTCTCTCCCTCCCTCCCTCCCTCATCCTCTCTCATTCTCTCTGTTCCTCGCACTCCCTAGCTCTCTCTCTCTCTCTCCCATTCCCTCTGTCTCTCATTCTCTCTCTCATAGGAAGGGAGGGAGGGAGGGAGGGGCAGCAAAAGAGAGATATTGAATCAAATCCAGTGCAAAAAAACTAAAGCTCCTGGTAATGCTGATTTAGGTATAGTGAGAATCACAGCTGGCATCGGGGTTTGCGAGGGATGGTCGCCTGCCTCAAGGGAATTCATGACAGGAACCAGGAACCTGAACCGAAGGGATCGAAAATGTGGGGAGAAAAACGGATGCCCCTCTCTTTCATACACACACAATGAAGGGGAAAATATACGGCCTCCATTGTTCCCGACTGGTTCCCCCCAAAGCACTCTTCCCCCTTCCACTTTCTTTCGTTGGGACCACCTCAAAAACGTGTCTGCTTTAAGCAAGAGAGGGAATCTCATTGAGTCCAGCCAGAAGCACTCTTCCCCCTTCCACTTTCTTTCGTTGGGACCACCTCAAAAACGTGTCTGCTTTAAGCAAGAGAGGGAATCTCATTGAGTCCAGCCAAAAGCACTCTTCTCCCTTCCACTTTTTTTCGTTGGGACCACCTCAAAAACGTGTCTCTTTTAAGCAAGAGATGGAATCTCATTGAGTCCAGCCAAAAGCACTCTTCCCCCTTCCACTTTCTTTCGTTGGGACCACCTCAAAAACGTGTCTGCTTTAAGCAAGAGAGGGAATCTCATTGAGTCCAGCCAGAAGCACTCTTCCCCCTTCCACTTTCTTTCGTTGGGACCACCTCAAAAACGTGTCTCTTTTAAGCAAGAGAGGGAAGCCTCGTCCCCCTTTCCTTCTCCTAAAAAGGCTGCTTCCAAGGGGGTGGGATTCTTGCTCCTCTGATTGGCTGGGGGCAAAGTGTCCCGTGCGCCCAAAAGCCCGGGGTGAACTGGCTTTTTGGCCCATTAGGTGACGGAGCCAAGGAGAAAAGGCAGCGCCGGATTGTTTGGGGGCGGAAGGCTGGGGACAAAACAGGCGCAGCAAAGCGGAGGAGGAGAACAGTCCCATTCCGGGCTCAACACACATAACAATCCCAAAACACTTCCCCAGTTTCCTCCAAGGCCAATGGAGCTGTCCTCTCGCTGTCAGTTCTTGTTCCAGCTCATCTTCCGCCGCAGAGTCAGACTCCAACAGGGGCACAAATTCCCCACCCTCAACCACCCAAACATCCACACAACAGACCAAGTAATGTTGTCCAACAACTCATTGATGGTGACCCTTTAGTTCAGTGGTTCCCAAACTTTTTCAGTCCACCACCCCCTTGGTGCTACAAACTCATCCTCACCGCCCCCACCCCACCCCCTCAGGAGGCCGTGGCTTGGTGGTCAGGTGACCAGGTAGGCGTGGCCAACTTGTAAAATGGGGTGAAACTCACTTAACAATGCTCTTAGCAACCAAAATTTTGGGCTCAATTGTGGTCATAAGTCTTTCTTTCATTCTTTCTTCTCTCCCTTTCCCCTTCTTTCTTTTTCTTTCTTTCTGTATTCCTTCCTTCCTTCCTACCATCTTTTTCTTTATTTCTGTCTTCCTTCCTTCCTACCTTCTTTCTGTCTTCCTTCCTCCCTCCCTTCCTCTTTCTTTTTCTTTCTTTCTTTCCTTCTTCCCTCCCTTCCCTTCCCTCCCTTTCTTTTTCTGTCTGTCTTCCTTCCTACCATCTTTTCTTTCTTTTTTCTTTCTTTCCTTTTTCTTTCCTTCTTCCCTCCCTTCCCTTCCCTCCCTCCTTTCTTTTTCTGTCGGTCTTCCTTCCTTCCTACCATCTTTCTTTCTTCCTTTCTTTCCTTTTTCTTTCCTTCTTCCCTCCCTTCCTTTCCCTCCCTCCTTTCTTTTCCTGTCTTCCTTCCTTCCTACCATCTTCCTTCCTTCCTTTCTACCATCTTTCTTTCCTTTTTCTTTCCTTCTTCCCTCCCTGCCCTTCCCTCCCTCCTTTCTTTTTCTGTCTTCCTTCCTACTATCTTTTTCTTTTCTTTCTTTTTCTTTCAGAGCAATAGCAAGCAAGAGGCGGGTGCACACACACCCCGCGGGACTAGATCGGCTCCTCTGGGCTCTGCCTACGGCAATTTAAAACGCGCTTAAGATTATTGTGTTTGAAAACACTGCTGAAGGCAACCCAGAGCAGCTGAGCCAGTGTGCGCGTAGCCACCTCTCAATTGTTCTAGCTCAGGGGTCGGCAAACTTAAACACTCAAAGAGCCATTTGGACCCGTTTCCCACAGAAAAAAAACACCGGGAGCCACAAAACCTGGGTGGGCCTGGCCAACTCAACATCACTCACTCCCACCCAGTCACATGAACCCCTAGCCACGCCTATCCAGCCGGTCATTAGGACAGAGAACTGGGAACCACAAAACCCTTCTCTCTGTGTGTGTGCTGCGTTCTTTGTGATCCATAGCTGGGGCAGAACAATCTCTCTCTCTCTCTCTCTCTCTCTCTCTCTCTCTCTCTCTCTCTCTCTCTCTCTCTCTCTCTCTCTCTCCCTCCCTCCCTCCCTCCCTCCCTCCCTCCCTCCCTTCTCTCTATCTATGTCTCTCTCTGTCTCTGTATCTCTCTCTCCCCCTCTATATCTCCCCCCTCTTTCTGTATCTCTCTCCCCCTCTCTGCATCTCTCTATGGCTCTCTCCACCTTTGCCTCTCTATCTCCCCCTCTCTCTATATCTCTCTCCCCCTCTTTGTATCTCTGTGTTTATGTCTCTCTCCCCCCTCTCTCTGTTTGTATCTCTCTCCCCTCTCCCTCTCTCTCCCTCTCTCTGTCTCTCCCACCTCTCTCCCCCTTTCTCTGTATCTCTATCTCTTTCTCCCTCTCTGTATCTATGTATCTCTCTCCCCCTCTCTCTGTATCTCTAGCTCTCTCTCCCTCTCTCCCCCTCTCTTCTGTATTTGTCTCTCTCTCCCCCTCTGTATCTCTCTCTCCCCCTCTCCCTCTCATGCCTCTTCCAGCACACTTTATATAAACCAGCCCCTCCTTTACAATATGACTTATAACAGTTCATTTAGTGACCGTTCAAAGTTACAACAGCACAAAAAAAAGTGATTTAGGATTGTTTTTCACACTTAAGTCTGTTGCAGCATCCCCACATGATCAAAATTCAGATGCTTAGCAACTAACTCATATTTATGACAGTTGCAGTGTCCAGGGGTCATATGATCCCCTTTTGTAACCTTCTGACAAAATAAAAGGGAACACAAGATTCATTTAACAACATAACTGCAGTGATTCACTTAACAACTATGGCAAGAAAAATCATAAAATGGGGAAAATTCACTTAACAACTGTCTCACTTAATAACATAAATTTTGGGCTCAATTGTAGTCATAAGTCAAGGACTATCTGTATTGGTCCCATGCCAGAGCCTCTAAATTTTCTGAAGGTATATTTATCAAATGCGAAGCTATTCTAGGAATATATACCGTATTTTTCGGAGTATAAGACGCACCTAGATTTTAGAGGAGGAAAACAAGGGAAAAAGTATTCTGAACCAAATGATGCAGTAATATATTATTTAATAAAATACCAGTGTAGCAGAATACTTTTTACAATCATGTATACTTTTTACAGCCATGTACACTTTTTACAACTATGTATACTTTTTACAAACTTCAAACTTGACAGCTTTAAGACTAGTGGACTTCAACTCCCAGAATTCCTCCTCCAGTCATGCTAGATATGGTAATTAGAAGGCAAAAACACCCCAATTTTTGCAAAAAACAGCCCGTTTTTCGCTCATTTTTTTGCAAAAACAGGGCATGCAGAGGATCTGGGAAGCCTGCAGTGGACTCCTAGAGGGTGGGGGAAGGCAAAAACGTCCCGATTTTTGCAAAAAATGGTCCGTTTTTCCCTCATTTTTTTGCAAAAACAGGGCATGCAGAGGATCTGGGAAGCCTGCAGAGCACTCCTAGAGGGTGGGGAAAGGCAAAAAAAAACCATTTTTGCAAAAAAAAAAAAAAAAAAGGCCCGTTTTTTGCAAAAATTGGATGCGGGGGCTAGAATTTGGGAGGCTAGAAATCGCTGCATTCAGTGTATAAGACACACCGACATTTCCACCCTCTTTTGGGGGGCAAAAAGGTGTGTCTTATACTCCAAAAAATACAGTACCTTGTTTCACTTCCCTGAGTAAGCAGCTTTCAAGGCCTATGAACAGTAAAAAGAAGGCTAACAGATCTTAAAGAAAGCAAAATGAAACATCGTTCTGAGCATTAATAACAGTCCTCAAATTATACCGGTATTATAAAATAAAATACAAATATATTCTAACCGCCTCACTAGATCAGATGACTAGCAGGTATGACATGGGAATATGTTATAACTATTTGTGAAGTATGCACATGAATGAAAACGATAAAAGCTCAGGTTTTGAGATACTGACTGTATTTTCTTTGGCTGTGAATTTAGCGATTCTTTTAAATCAGCTGTTTGTCGACCCTTATCAGTTTTGCAGTTCACAAGAGCCTCAGAGAAAGCCGTGCACTTCGCGCTTGAGGCCTAATCGCTCTCCAGCCAGCCCCACCCATCGAATACCTAATTGAGCATGCGTGCATGCCTCTGGCCCAGAGCCCGATAGGAAAGTGCTGCTGGAGCGAAAGCTCGCAGTTTCCCTCGCTTTCATCGGAGCTCTCAGCAACTGCTAGACTAGCTTTAAGCTCGAGGTTTGCCTTTGCCTTCTGGGCAATGGGGGGGTTAAGAGGAGAGCCTTTTCAACTGTCAAAGGATTGATTGCCCTCAGTCATCTTGTTTGGTTTTCTTTGGCCACACGAGATTGCTAGCTGCAAGAGCCTTAATTGCCCTTAATCACCGTAACTAGCAGCCCCTATTAACTGGCCTGTCTTGGAGTTGAGAGAGGAGGGAGGGCAAGAAGAGTTTCTGTATTTTCAAGCTTTTTTTCCCTAAAGAGGCCAGCCGCCCCCCTGGCCCCTCTTAGCGCCCCCCCCTGCTGCCACCCTTGCCTCTTAAATCCCCCCTACGTCATCCCACCTCCCCCCAGGGGGCGGTACCACCCACTTTTGGAACCACTGCTTTAGTTCATTGTTGAGTGCAATTATAGCTCTGGGATAAAAACTATTCAGAAAATGTGTGGTCTGAGTTTTAATTGTTCTGTACTTGCAGTTCCGTGAGTAAGGTCTGCCAAAAGCGTGCCGTAAATTTCACCCCCCGGTCTGACACTACTCGATCTGGTAGCCCATGCAACCGTAACATATGGGCAATGAATAACTGGGCCGTCGCTCGTGCGATAGGAAGACCCGCACACAGAATAAAATGAGCCATCTTGGTGAGCATTTCCACCACAACCAAGATGGTTGTGGACCCTTCGATGGGGGTAACTCGGTTATGAAATCCAACAAGACTGCCCCCCAGGGTCTTTCCGGCATTGGTAGTGGCTGCAAGAGACCAGGGGGCGCACCAGTAGCGTACTTGGCCTGTAGACAGATCCCGCACAATGCCACATATCCCGACACATCATGTCAGAATCGCGGCCACCAAAACGTCCTGGAGACGAGATACAATGTTTTGAAGACCCCAAAGTGACCCGCCGCTGGGCTGTCATGACATTGGTGCAGAATGAGGCCACGAGGGGTACTCCTGGTATGTAGATGCAGTCACGGAACCGCAACAAGTCCTCCATATATGCCCAAGGGGTCTCCCATCACCATCCAACTCTGACAACAAGCCACCACAAACGGATCCTGCTGCTGCGCCTCCCTAATCCTACCCTGGAGGTCCATGGACTCTTCAGTGGCTGCCAACCGCTCCAATGGAATTACCGTTTGCGGCAGGATTTTGTCCTCTTCTGATATACTCAGGCTTCCGGGACAGCACATCAGCACACTGATTCCGCCCTCTCGGAACATAGGTTACCCGAAAGTCAAATTGGGCAAAAAACAGCGGCCATCGCACCTGGTGCTGGTTCAGCATCTGGGCCATCCGTAAATGTTCCAGGTTGCTATGGTCCGTCCAAACCTCAACCTGGTGGTGGGCCCCCTCCAGATGGTGCCGCCATGTCTCGAAGGCGACCTTAACTGCCAGCAGCTCCTTGTCCCATATAGTATAATTGCGTTGCGGAGCCAACAGCTTCCAGGAATAGTAAGCACATGGGAACAAGGTGCCTCCAGGGACATAAGCCTGTAGGAGCACTGCCACAACGGCCACATCCAATGCGTTTGTTTCCACCACAAATGGCTGGAATGGATCAGGATGCTTGAGGATGGGCTCGGAGGCGAAAGCGGCCTTCAGGCCATCGAAGGCTCCCTGCTCCTCAGCACTCCAATGGCTCTTTTCCCCTTTCTTGAGCAGTTTAGAAAGGGAAGCAGTCAAGGCAGCGAAGTGGGGAACAAATTTGCGGTAATAGTTCACGAACCCCAACAGTCGCTGCATGTCTTTGACCCGCCACAGAGGTTGCCATGCCTGCAACGACTCAACTTTCTCCAGGTCCATCTCCACCTCGGCAGGCAAAATATGATGACCCAGAAAATCGATCGTGGTTTGTGCGAACTGGCACTTCTCTTTCTTGGCAAATAGGTGGTTGTCCCGCAAGTGTTGTAATACCAGCCACACATGTCTCCAGTGCTCCTGCGGGGATGACGAGTAGACCAAGATGTCATCAAGGTAGACCACGAAATGATCCAGCAAATCTCGAAGATATCATGCATAAAATGCATGAACACGCCGGGCGCGTTGGTCAATCTGAACAGCATCACAGTGTATTCAAAGTGACTGTAACGCGTCTGGAAGGCCGTCTTCCACTCATTGTTAGCACGAACTTGGACCAAGTTGTAGCCCCCCCGCAGGTCCAGCTTCGTGAAGATCTTGGCCTGACAAAGCTGCTCAATCAGTTCAGGGATGAGGGGAAGCGGGTACTGGTTCTGTACTGTGATCGCATTCAACTTGCAATAATCATAGCACAGGCGCAGCTCCCCCAACTTCTTGACGAAGACCACTGGCGCAGCCAATGGAGAGGTAGAAGGCCAGATAAACCCCTTCCGAAGATTCTTCTCGATAAAGTCCCGTAACGCTGCTAACTCCGTTTCTGACGAGGAAATCTGACCCGCTGTCAATTTGGCATCAGGCACCAACTCAATCGGGCAGTCATAAGACCGATGCGGGGGCAACTGATCCCCGAACACGTCAGCATAATCTACCAACTCCGTGGATAGGTCCTTGTCCACATGCGTAGCCATACCCCCTGTGCAGGCCTGCAGATGATGGGTGGCACACTTGCTGGGGAACTGCACTGCCCCAGACGACCAAACGATCTGCGGATCATGAGCCCATAACCACTCCAACCCCTGCACCATCGGGAAATAAGTCACTGCGGCAACATAGAACACAGCTTCTTCCACATGTGGTCCAATGCACATGCAAAGGGGTCTGGTCGCAGCAACCACAGGGCCTGAACGAAGAGGCCGACCGTCAATCGTTTCCACCAAGACGGGCTGTGACACCTGCTGCTGGGGGATGGACCACTGCGTGGCAAATGCCGAGTCCATGAAGTTAGCCGTGGCCCCTGAGTTCACTGCTCCCTGACCTGGCACGAATACACTGGTTGCTAGCACGAGGTGCTTCACAAAAGCATTCTGTGGTGGAGATGGTTGGCCCATTGCCCCTTGAGTCCAACCTACGGAACCCTCTAGGCTGGGCCCTGCCCATTTCCCGCTGCTGCTCCCACCACGGCTTTGAGTGCCTTAGCAGGACACTTGGCTGCCATATGGCCTTGGTCGCCACAATATAGGCAAAGGCCTTCACGGCGGCGGCGATCCTTTTTGGCTTGGATCAGGCGAGGTCGTGCAGCCTGCAATTGCATTGGCTCATCAGGCAGCAGTACCGACGGCAGCACTGCCTTAATGGATGCAGGTGCGGCCTCCGTCCTTCATTGCGCCCATCACTGCTAGAACCTTGGATCGATGTGGAGGCACAGATGCATGAGCTCCTGCTGGGTGCGCAGGCATTCAGTGCGTGCCAACTCATCCAGGAGCTCCGACGAAATACCTTCCTGGAACTGGTCCATAAGTGCCGCCTCGTTCCATTGCAGGTCCTGGGCGACCACCCGGAAGTCAGCTATATAATCAGCAAGTGAGCCACACCCCTGCAGCAACTCTCTCAATCACCTGTTTGCCATTTGGGCCCTAAAAGAGTCCTCAACCATTGCCCTTAGCTGACGGCAAAACTCAGCATAATTATCTAACAGCGGGTTTGGCTGGGTCAGCAGGGGCATCACCCAACGTGCCGCTGACCCGACAAAAAGGCTTATCATAAACCCCACCTTATCCTAGTCAGTGGGGAAGTCCTCGGCCGAAGGCTCATATAAAGCTGGCACTGCCCAAAAAACACTGGAAATTGAGCCAGCAAGCCATTAAACTTATCCAGCACAGCTACTGGGCATTTGCGGCGGGGCCTGGCTGCTTGCATTTGTGCAACTTGCGCAGTCAGGAGGGACACCTACTGGGCTAACTGTTTGTTGTCTGCTCAGAGCTGATCCATGGCCACCCAACATGGTATGGAGGAGCAAGTTGGAGTTGGGTCGGGAACAAAATGGGATGACCCAGGGCACGGCACAGAGATAACACAAACAGCTGGCAGTTCAAACCGGCTCTTTTAGTGCTCCAAATCTCCCCCAAACAAACCTTAAACAGCCTCTGGTTGCAATTAGTCCAGCCCAGTGCTGTCTACACCAAAGCTGCATGGCAATAAATCCCTAATTTATCTAGCAAAACGAGAACAAAGCAAGGAGTTTAGGGGGCAAAGATACAGATAATCAGTCCAGAACTCCACACAGGAATGCAAAGATTCTTGGCAAGTTCAAACATCAGCACACAATACTCCAGGAACTCAGCGTTTGTTCCTGACAAATGCCCCTCCCCATAGCGTCTCCTTAAGTCTTATTCCCCAGGTGTGCCTGGTGAAGCTGGGCGGAGCCCTCTCCTCGTGAGTGGCCTCCTCCGTCGGAGCTGATCCCGCCTCCTCTGCACTCTCCAAGCTCTTGCATCAGAAGGGGGTGGTTCATGCATCTCAGCTGAGGTCTATTCCTCCCTGCCTGCAGGCCTTGCTAATTCCGAACAGGCTGGCCTGGCCTGACTCTGCCCTTTCCCAGTTTCCTCCAAGGCCAATGGAGCTGCCCTCTCATGTGCTGTCAGTTCTTGTTCCAGGTCATCTTCCACCACAGAGTCATGTACATCTTATGGTCCGGTGGGTCTTATAGTGCGAAAAATACAGTAATTGCATCAGTTAAGACAAAAAATACATTCCTTTTTTGGTATATCACCAGAGGATTGGGAAAATCCCCCCTACCCACAACTAATCAGGTACCAATTCAGCCTGGGAAGAATATTTTAGAGAGCTATATACAGACCCCAACTATGTAACTAAGGAGAGCCAAATTAATTTGGACCAAACTCCTTACTGGCCCCCTGTCACACCGGAAGAGATATCCCGGTAGATCGGATCCCTCAAGGCTAATAAGGCACCAGATGCTGACAACGTCCTGCCAGAAATAATTAAAAAGAACACCAGTTGGTGGGCATCTCTATTAGCATCTCTTATTATAGACAGAACAGGTCATATGCCGAGAGATTGGGGATTAGCAATCATTATACCAATTTACAAAAAGGTTAATAGAAATGACCCAGGCAATTATAGACCCATTAGTCTTGTGTTGTTAGTAAATTGTATGCCAACCACCTAAATTATAAATTCCAGGATTGACTAATTTCAGGGGAGATAATCAAAGACAAGCTGGATTTAGAGAAGGAAGATCAACAGTGGATCATATCTTGGTATTTCACCATCTGGTTCAAAAATACACATTAAAAAATCATCTCTTTTCGTAGCCTTCCTTGATTTTAAGCAGGCCTCTGACTCAATATCCACAAACACCCTCTGGGAGAAATTAAAACTCTGCTATTCATAAACTCCTTTTTCTCATACAAAAATTGTATGCTAATTCCACCTTGAAAGTGAGGTGTAATCCTCGAGGGACTTCAATTGGCCCAGTAAGGGTACAAAAAGGTGTACGGCAGGGTTGTATTCTATCCCTTTCCCTTTTTAATTTTTATATCAACCCCTTGATCGGTCTTTTGCAGAACCCTGATCTACATCCTCCTAACTTAGCACAACATAACATTCTGATACTCCTACCGTGTTTCCCCGAAAATAAGACATGTCCCGAAAATAAGCCCCACAGGGTTTTTCGGGACATGCGTTGAAATAAGCCCCCCCCCAAAAATAAGCCCCCCAACTACTTCTGGGGAAAGGGGGGGGATATGCTGGGAGCCGCTCTTTTTGCAGCGGCCACTCTTTTGGCCAGGAGAGAGAGAGAGAGAGAGAGAGAGAGAGAGAGAGAGAGAGAGAGAGACGGGTGTGCGCACACCCCACAGGACTAGCTCTGCTCCTCTGGGCTCTGCCTACGGCAATTTGAAACACGTGAGGAAGAGGAGGTTAGCATCGATCCCTGCCTCTACGCAGGCAGGAGCAAGTTTCAAAACGCTGCCAGAGGCAGCCCAGAACAGCCGAGCCAGTCCCCGGGGGTGCGCGTAGCCACCTCTCTTTTTCTCTCTCTTTCTCTCTCTCTCTCTCCTGGCCAAAAGAGTGCCTGTCGCAGAAACAGCAGCTCCCGGCCGGGAGAGCGAGAGCAAGCCCCTTTGGCTCTGCCTCCCAATGCCACCTCCCTCGCCATCCTCTGCCTCCCGTTGCCGCCGCCTTGCTCGCTCGCTCGCCTGCCGCACAAAGAGCAGCTCCTGGCCGCAACAGCAAGCCCCTTCAGCTCTGCCTCCCAATGCCACCTCCCTCACCATCCTCTGCCTCCCGCCGCCACCGCTGCCACCTCGCTCGCTCGCCCGCTGCACAAAGAGCAGCTCCTGGCTGCAACAGCAAGCCCCTTCAGCTCTGCCTCCCAATGCCACCCCCTCGCTATCGTCTGCCTCCCGCTGCCGCCGCCTCACTTGCTCGCCCGCTGCACAAAGAGCAGCTCCCGGCCACGACAGCAAGCCCCTTCAGCTCTACCTCCCAATGCCACCCCCCTCGCCATCCTCTACCTCCCGCTGCTGCCGCCGCCTCCCCCGCTCGCTTGCCCGACGCAGAAAGAGCGGCTCCCAGCCACGACAGCAAGAGCTATAGCAAGCAAGAGGCGGGTGCGCACACACCCCACGAGACTAACTCTGCTCCTCTGGGCTCTGCCTACGGCAATTTAAAACACGCTTCTGCCCACGAGGAAGAGGGGGTGAGCATTGATCCCTGCCTCCACGCAGGCAGGAGCGCGTTTCAAAATGCCAGAGGCAGCCTAGAGAAGTGGTGTGCGTGTAGATGCCTCACGATTCCTCTCTCTCACAAGCACGCACGGCAAGGGGTAGAATCGGGACAGGCAGAAGCCGCCGGGTGAAGAAGAGCGACCAGAATCCTCTCCTGCAACAGCCGAAGTTTGGGGGAAAGAAAGAAGGACTTCTGCTGCTTCTGCTTTTGGCTGCACGGAAGGAAAGCAGCAGAAGTCTTTCTTTCTTTGCCCCAAACTCCGGCTCTTCGGCTTCCAAATCCAGTCAGGGCAGCGGCTGATCTGGACGGGCATCTCGTGGTGGGGAGGGCTGCGAGATGCGTGTCCTACCTGGGACTTGTACAGTAGCTCTGTCACGTTCCTTGGTGTTGTCTCCAGGGCAGCCCATTCTAAAAGAGAACATCTCGTGAGTTCTAGAAGTTTGATTGAACTCACGGGACGTTCTCTTTTAAAACGGGCTGCCCTGGAGACAACACTGAGGTATGCGACAGAGGTACCGGTACAAGTGTCAGGTAGGACACGCACCGCGTGCGCCCTGCCAAGATCCAAATTGAGCCCCAGCGCGAGACGCTGCCAAAATCCAGTAAGAGGTCCGTCTCGCAGCCTGCCCCGTGCCATCCTTCACCCGAAACCTCCAAACTCTGCACCACCGCGAGACGGACCACTTACTGGTGTTTTGCAGCTCCATGGTCTCTCGGCTAATCTGTTTAGGAAAAAAACTTTGCATAGTACAGAAACTCTCCTCGCTGCCAGAACTTGTTAATTGCTTGCCTCACGAGAAGAGTTTCTGCACCATGCAAGGTTTTTTTCCTAAACAGATTAGCCGAGAGACCACGGAGCTGCAAAACTCCAGTAAGTGGTGCGTCTCACGGCCCGGCCCGCCTGCACCCGAAAATAATCACCACCACCACCCGAAAATAAGGCCAGGGGCATTTTGGGGGGGGGGGTCAAAAAATATAAGTCCCTGTCTTATTTTCGGGGAAACACGGTATATGCTGATGCTGCTGCTATTATTTCACAAACTCCCATTGAACTGAAGAGAGCAATTACCGCAACACTAGGATACTGCAGGCAGAATAAGTTGGTTCTTAATTTTGACAAATCGAAAATCTTCCTTTTTGCTAAAAGACCTATTCAATACTTCTGGAGAATAGAAGGACATAATTTACAACAGGTTAGGACATTTAAATACCTTGGGGTGGTTTTCCCCTCACAAGGTACATGGAAGGCTCACCTGGATTATACGTTGCAATCAGCCCATAGGTCCTCAAATGCCATTAAACATTTCTTCTACACAGGCAGAGGTCAATTAGTACCTGCTGCCTTAAAACTTTTTGAGGCCAAAACATTGGCGCAAATTCTATATGGAGCACAGGAATCTTAACAAAGAAAGACCCACTAGAAATCATACAAAATTCCTGCAAGCCATTTTAGCTGCTCCCAAAGGAACACTAAACGCCCAGTTAAGGATTGAAACAGGGATGCATCAAATTCAGGTAAGAGCTTGGAAGCTGATGATTATCTATTGGCTAAAAATGCATTTCTTTCCAGAGGGACTGACCCCGTTAGTGTTGACTGATAACTTCCCCTGCCCCTGGAAACAGGCGATAGACCACAAGCTGGGCTCTTATGGGCTCTCCCTGATATTCTTAATATCCCTAGGCTTTGACCAAGCTAAGCAAGTAGTTAAAGACTTAGAACTAAATAGGATGCCTCTCCAGAGTAGGAACAGAATTAAATAGGGTGTGTGGGAACCAGCAAGATATTTAAGGGACCTGATCTTCCCGAAACATAGAACAGCATTCTTCAGAGCCAAATTTAACATCATCCCCTCAGCACTCCTCCAGGGCAGGTGTAAGACCCCAATAGCAGAACGAGTATGTATATGTGATAAAGGAAAAGTCGAAGATATCACACATATTATTGTACTGTGAGCTATACAGAGTTTATAGGTCAATGTATATTCTCCCCTTATTAGAGAGATTACCAGGGAGGGTAGACAATTTTTATGTAGGCTATCTCCTCCAAGACTCAAACCCAGCTACCACGCGTGCAGTGGCAAAATTCTGTGCTGCTGCAATGACCACAAGGGAAAATTTGGTTACAGAATCAAAGATGTCTACTTGCGCCTATTTTTTGTACATATCTCTTACAATTTTTAGAGCAAATATATTTACACATATATTTATCCACTCTTTAATCATGTAAACAAGGGCATGATCCGAACTGTTTTGAGTCCATGTATTTTATTACCATGGATGTTGTTATCCACTATTATTAGTACTATCTTTTAACACTATTGTAAACAGTGATGATTCTTGTCTATTGCTGGTCTATGACCGTAATAAAGTTGTATTATTATTATTATTATTATTATTATTATTATTATTATTATTATTATTATTATTATTATTATTATTATTATTATTATTATTATTATTATTATTATTATTATTATTATTATTATTATTATTAATTTACTTTATTCATTAAACATGAAACTCACTCAACTGAACATTCAAAAATGCATCACAAATACCATTGACTGGTGCTAATGGTTGATATGGGTTGCTGCCTAGGTATCAACCAAGTACCTTCTAAAGATGTTCCGAGTAGTGCAGTTTTTTTGTTTATTATTATTATTATTATTATTATTATTATTATTATTATTATTATTATTATTATTATTATTATTATTATTATTATCATTATCATTATCATTATCATTATTATCATTATTATCATTATTATCATTATTATTACAAAAAATAGAACCTGAGTAACGTAGCTCAAAATTATATAAATAAAATAATTTCTAAAATAATGTACCGGAGTGTATTTCCCTATTTTTGATGATAAATAAGTTTCTAAAGGAAAAACGCTAAATATCTCAGCCTTGGTATATTTGAAAATAGCTATTGCAAGTTTTGCATATTAATACATAGTAGTGTTTTGTTTAGTTCATGTTAATAAATAGTTACTCATATATCTTTAACTAATAACATGTTTATTTTTAGTGTCATATAGAAGAGATGAAATGTGGTCTGAGCGGTATGACTATGAAAGATTACCACGAGAAAGACTTCCTCCACGTCCTGATGTAAGCAGATTGCTAATAGTTAAGGGTTTCTCTTTTTAGCTGTTGATTAGGAATTTAAATTTATGATCTCAAACTTATGGGGATTACAGTACACACATGGACATTCAATTAGGAGGCCTACAATGGTTCACAATTAATGCTGTGTTTTATAAAACTTGATTTCATTCCTAATATGTCCTTCTTAAATACCTATGTTGGGTTTTGTAAAATGCTTTTTAATAGAACTTTTATCTTGATTATGTGAGTCTCTTACTTATCCTAGAATGGACAAGCGAGAAGGAGAAACAAATCCTTTATATCCAATCTGTGACCGCCTTTTCCCCCCCAAAAGCCTTTTTTTTTTCAGTTCACAGCATTCCCTTCCATATCAGTGGATAAAAATCAGTATAGCATCCCGCTCTCCCTCCGCTTCTTACACATACACAAAAGATCCTTTTAAAATTTGAGAAGGAACAGAAATCCTAACTCCACCCATGATCATGATGTGGCCTTGCTCACTTTGCTTCTCCTCATCCACTGTGGTAATTGTTTGTTTATTTGTATCCCGCCTTTATTATTACAAATAACTTAAGGCAGCGGACATATCCAACACACACCTTCCTCCTATTTTCCCCATAATAACAACCCTGTGAGGTGGGTTGGACTGAGAGTGACTGGCCCAAAGTCACCCAGTTGGCTTTAATGGCTAAGGTGGGACTTGAACGCTGCCTTAAACACTAGACCAAACTGACCTAATTGTCCTTGACAAAAAATTATAAATTGCGATCTCTTGCCTATCCATGATATTTGTTGGATTCTAATATAGATGAGCTGAGCTTGGCTTTTTTTGCTTTGCTTTGCTTTTTTAAAAATAATAATAATAACAAGCTTCCTTTCTCCAATGAACTGTTTCCAGCAGCTTCAAAATACTACTGCACACTGTAACCTGTTTTACCAGTGTAAATGTAGGCATCCCTAAGCTAGACAAATACAGGTTCCCTAAGGGTCTGGAGCAGAAGAGAGAAAATAGGGAGGTGGTTGTTACAAGCCCAGGCCTGTACTTTATTTTTGGTTTGGTTTTTTTAACTGCATAAACTAATCATTTTCTCTTTTTAAATGCAGATTTTCTTATTTCATTGGATAGCTCAGGGAGCAGTCTCAAATTTGTACCACCATTTTTGTATTCCATTAGAAAGTTGTTTATTCAGGATGATGCCAAAAGCAATGGTTATTTTGCAATGAAAAAGATTTTTTGTTTTATTGTGCTATTATTTTTCCCATATATGCTATTATTTTTTAAAATCCTATTTAGGTCTAAACAGTTACAGCTAGGTAATTTAAAATTTTCTAAACAATTTTCAAATAATGGTAAAGATTTTATAATATGATAAAGGTAAAGGTTCCCCTGCACATGCGTGCTAGTCATTTCCGGCTCTAGTTGATACTAAAAGTTGATACTAAATACCGTATTTTTCGGAGTATAAGACACACCTTTTTCCCCCAAAAAAGAGGATAGAAATGTTGGTGCATCTTATACACCGAATACAGCCATTTTTTGGCCTTCTGAAGCTCTGCCCCTGCATCCCATTTTTGCGAAAAACGGGCTGTTTTTTGCAAAAATGTGGGCATTTTTGCCTTCCCCCACCCTCTAGGAATGCTCTGCAGGCTTCCCAAACCCTCTGCATGCCTCGTTTTTGCAAAAAAGGGGGTGTTTTTGCCTTCTAATTACCCCATCTAGCATGACTGGAGGAGGAATTCTGGGAGTTGAAGTCCACTAGTCTTAAAGTTTGAAGACCCCTGGGTTAGCGGTTAGGAGTGCAAGGGTCTTCAAACTTGGCAAGTTTAAGACTTGTGGACTTCAACTCCCATTCCTGAGCTAGCATAACTAGAGGAGGAATTCTGGGAGTTGAAGTCCACTAGTCTTAAAGCTGTCAAGTTTAAAGTTTGTAAAAAGTGTACATGGTTGTAAAAAGTATACCTGGTTGTAAAAAGTATTCTGCTATACTGTTATTTTATTAAATAATATATTACTACACCATTTGGTTCAGAATACTTTTTTCCTTGTTTTCCTCCTCTAAAATCTAGGAGCGTCTTATACTCCGGTGCGTCTTATACTCCGAAAAATACGGTACTAAATATGGTAGTTGATACTAAACTTGTAGAAAAACAATTAGTTCAAGTATTTGCTCTTTTTTTATGAGCCTAGTATAATCTATTGTTCAGTTAAATACACATTTTCAATTTTGTTAATTTCAGGCTACTTCATCTGCTCTTTAACAAGAGGCATGAACTAAAATAAGATTTTATCTTGATTTCTAATGTATTTACTGGCTTTATTGAAATGCCAATATCCATATTAATCTTTGAGATTTTTATTATTAATTATTTTTAATGATTGGTATTGTGTATAATTTAGGATGACTACCATCGAGTAGTCAGTTTTGCATCCAAGAAACCACCACTTCCAGAAAGACCTGGTGAAGGAGGCTATAGTAGATATGAATATGGCCATGCTCATGTAGGCTATAGAGACTATGGTGAAGGTCGAGGTTTTGTCCATGAACGAAGAAGTGGACTACCACATAGAATTGTAAGTTTCCCTTTTCTGATGACTATGAGGCTGGAAGCTAAATGTTCCACAATTGTTAGGTACAGCTCTGTGTTACATTAATAGCACTTAAAAATAATTTGGATATTTAAACTTTATACTGTAACTCTATGAACATAATGTAGTAAATCAACTGTGTTTTTTTTAATCTTGAAGATTAATGCTTAAAGCTTCCATCTGTAAGGATTGCCTCTCTGTCTAACTTAGAAAAGCACGAACTTCTGAGCAGAGTACTTCAAAAGGATTCTTTATTTAAGTAGACGCGAAAGCATTCCATTCAAAGCAAGATCTGAATACCCTTAGGCAAAGCAGGTACAGATATAACAGTAGAAACCCCTCCCCATTAGCCAGAATGTAGAGCCTGGCCAATACACACGTGTGAGAGGTTTTCTTTAATCCACTGTTCTAGGAACCAGATAATCATACGTTTCCCAGAGCCTCTTCCATTCTCTATTCAAGTGAAATATCCCAGCTTGCCCCTCATAAACCCTCTACCAAGATGAAGAGATCTCAAGACGCTTGGCGCCAGGATGTACGTTGTAAAATATCAGTTGACACAGGCAATACTAATAAATCAAGCCCAAGACCCCCCCTTCTCTCCGCTGAATGGCAGAGTCACTCTTTTGGGACTCTGACATGCTGCCCCCTTAGAAAAAAAAGGGGTCCACCTGTGAAAAGACATATAAACAAAAATCCATTATAGTATATTAACAAGGTTTGTTAGGGTATTGGGAGTGAAATCTTCTCAGTAAAGTGGGAGCCCTAACGTTGTTTAGCAACCCATTCGTTTTGGGATGAAGGCAAATGTTTCCAAGCGACCAAGTATTGGATCTTCCCCCTGTGGATCCTAGAGTCAAGAATTTCCTTGATTTCAAAGTGTTGTTCTCCTTCTATCATGATTGGGACAGGTGGTGCAGAAGCAGGTGGTCTGAGTGATGAGGTTACCTCTCGCTTCAGTAAACTAATGTGAAACACTGGGTGGACTTGCCCAAGTGTTTTTGGAAGGAGTAATTCAACTGCTACTGGATTGATGACCCTAGTAATAGGGAAAGGTCCAATGAAATTTGGCCCTAATTTTTGGGATGGTTGTAACGATTTCAAGAATTTTGTAGATAAGTATACTCTATCTCCAACATGGAAAGGTTTGGGTTCCATTCTTTTCTTGTCAGCTTGAATTTTAAAAGCCTCTCTAGCTTCCTTTAAAGCTAATCTGACTATTGGCCATGTGTTTTGTAAATTCTCTATCCACTCCTTAAGTGAGGGGATAGTGGGTTCTTCTGTGGGTAACTCAGGCATGGGGCTGAAATCCTTACCTTTAGCTACTCTAAAAATGGTAAAACCAGTACTTGAGTGTACAGAGTTATTGAATGCGACCTCCGCAAAAGGTAAACGTTCAGTCCAATTGTCCGGTTGAAAATTAATAAAACATCTTAGACATTGTTCCAAAACTGAATTTGTCCTCTCACAATTTCCATTAGTAGCCGCGTGGTGGGAGGAGCTTAATCCTTGGGCGGTACCGAGTAAGCCCAAAAATGCCTTCCAAAAGTTGGAGGTGAATTGGACTCCCCTATCAGAGATGATTCTTTGTGGAGCTCCATGAAGACGATAAATGTGTATTAGAAATAATCTGGCTAAACTTAGCAGTTGGGATTTTCTGGCAAGGTATAAAAATGTGCTTGTTTTGAAAACAGGTCTGTCACAACCCAAATGACAGTATTCCCCGCACTTTCTGGTAATTCTACAATAAAATCCATAGCAATTTCTTTCCATGCCGCTGATGGCTCAGCTACTTTTTGTAGGAGTCCTGGGATTTTCCCTTGCCGTCTTTTTGCCGCAGCACAAATGGGGCAACTCGCTACATAGCTTTCTATGTCCTTTTTTAGAGAAGGCCACCAAAATTGTCTCTTTATTAAGTGTAAAGTCTTCACAAAACCAAAGTGTCCAGCTAATTTAGAGTTGTGACACCTTTCCATTAAGCGTAGTCTTTGGCTAGCCGGCACATAGAGTTTCTCTCCCACCCAAGGTAAGCCCTCTTTCATTAGGCAGCTGGATTTGTGGTTCAAAAACCATTCATCGGAGGTTAAAGCTTGTTTAAAAACGTGGATGGTGTCTTCATCTGTCAATGTTTCTAGTTTTCCTTGGGACCTGGTGACTACTTTAGCCGCCAATTGATTAGTTTGTACTATGGGTTTTATTACTTCTAACCGTACTGAGTCCATCGTACTTGTTTTGGGGATAGTTACCTTGGGGTCTTTAGAGCTTCTAAATTTTTGTGATCAGTCCAGACCTCAAAAGGGATCTTACTCCCTTCTAAGAAATGCCTCCAAGTTAAAAGTGCCCAGGGCACTGCGTAAACTACTTTTTCCCAAATGGCCCACCTTTGTTCAGTTCCATTCAATTTTCTGGATGTGTAAGCGCATGGTTGTAATTGGTCTTGTTCATTTTTCTGAAGCAGGATCGCCCCTATTGCTACATCGCTGGCATCTGCTTGTATGACAAATGGTTTCTCTGTGTCTGGGTGTTTTAGAATTGGCTCTGCTGAGAACAGCCATTTTGAGTTTTTCAAATGCCGCCTGGCATTCCATTGTCCAATTCACAGGCTGCCTCGGTTTAGGATTTCCCTCCCCCTTCGTTTTTAACAGTTTCGTGATGGGGAGGGCAATTTGAGCAAATGCAGGGATAAACTGGCGATAAAAAATTGCGAACTCCAGGAAGCTTTGTAGCTTTTGCGCGTGCGGGGTGTTTCCCAATCAAGTACAGCCTGCACTTTTTGAGGGTCCATTTCTATGCCTTGGTGTGAAATACGGTACCCCAAGTAGTCAATTTTTTCTTGGTGGAATTCACATTTGGTGAGTTTGGCATAAAGTTTGGCAGCGCGTAGTTTGTTTAACACAGCCCTGACTAGTTTTACGTGCTCTGCTTTGGTCTCAGAGTATAATAATAATAGCACTTTTCTTATATACCGCTTCATAGTGCTTTACAGCACTCTCTAAGCGGTTTACAGAGTTCAGCATATTGCCCCCAACAATCTGGGTCCTCATTTTACCGACCTCGGAAGGATGGAAGGCTGAGTCAACCTTGAGCCTAGTGAGATTTGAACAGCTGAACTGTTGAACTAGCAGTCAGCCTGCAATGGCTGCATTTAACCACTGCACCACTTCTTATAAAAGAATATCATCTAAATAGACCAATACCCCTTTATATAAATGTTCATGCAAAACCTAATTTATTAATTGCATAAACATTGCGGGTGCTCCTTGTAACCCAAAGGGAAGCACTTTGAACTGGTAGCACCCAAGGGGGGTGTTAAACGCAGTTTTCCATTCATCCCCCTCCTTAATTCTGATTTGATAGTATGCTTCCCTTATATGTAGTTTGGAAAATATTTTCCCTTTAGCGAGGTGTGTTAGCATATCTTTCATCGGGGAAGAGGGTATATATTCTCTACACTGATAGTATTAAGGTCCCTAAAATCCACACAGAGGCATCTTTTTTCTCCCTAAATAACACTGGGGCTGCAATTTTTGGTCGGGCAGGTTTGATGAAACCCCTTGCTAGGTTTTTCTCAATGAAAGCTCTCAGTTCTTCCAACTCCCCCAGTGACATGCTGTACATCTTAGGCTTAGGAAGTTTAGCCCCGGGTAACATTTCTATTGCAGTCAGTGGGGCGGTGGGGGGAAGTTCATCCGAGGCTTTTTCACTAAAAACTTCAGCCAAATCTTTGTATTCCTTGGGTTTGCCCTCGGTTGGCCATGGCTGTTTCTTGGTGCTCTCCCACCTCAGTTTCTCTCTGTGGGTTCTCTGCAAAAGTCACGTGCATCTGGAATTTTATGATGCCTTGCTCCCAATTTATTTTTGGGTTCCATTTTTTCAGCCATGCAGGTTCCAATACTAGTGGCCATTCCATGCCAGGTGCCACTATAAATGTAAGTATTTCCTCGTGGCTCCCAATGCCTATTTTCAGAGGTTCAGTAGCAAACAAAGCTGGTTCCCCCCCCCTGCTGTTGACCCATCGAGTTGGCAAAAAGCAATGGGCCTTTTAAGCTTTCTTACCTTGATCCCCAACTCCCCGATTAGGGTTTGGCTGATGAAGCATCTGGTGCACCCTGAGTCCACTTATGCGGAGATATTTCTTCCTCCGTCTTGGTTAGGGATAAATAGTCTTATAGGGAGGATAAGTGGTTCAATTGGCTTGCTTACCAGTGGTTCATCCTCTGGGTCATTCTCGAACGAGGTTGGATCCTCCTCTTGAAATGCCAGGATGTTCTCTCCAAAGAGGGGGGGGATGGTGGTTTTACCATCTCACTGCTCCTCAGGACAGTTTCTCTCCCGCGCAGGACAGGCTTCGCTAGTCTCTCCCCCATCGGGCATTCTGGTTTCCAGGCGGGTACTTGGGAACGACACTCAGGCGCTCGGTGTCCCTCCTTTCCGCACTTGAAACAGGTTGGGGGTTTAGGAGAAAAAGCGTGTTGCCTTTTGAATGGCTCTTCCTTCCATTGGGGTGGGGATTTCTTCCATGCTCGCCCCGTATGGTAACTGGGTTCTGGCCATATCGATCTCTGCTTCTTCGGCGGTGAAGTACCACTCACGCAGGTGATTCGGTGCATCCCTAGCCATGCAGGCATTATATAGATCATTTGTTGGGTCCTCTGCTGCATCATCCGCTCGAATGCCAGCATCCCGGGGTTTGGTGGTTCCCCTGGCCTCGTCAGTGGTTACTGTGCTCCCAGCGCTCCTTAGCTGTCGTTCTGGGGTCCCCCAGATGTTGAGGTTTTCCAAAATTTCCATCACCAGCTGGGCTAGGTATCTCTTCAGGCGACTCTCACTCAGTGGTGCTTCGGTGAGTTCCCTCTGGTCAGAGAAGGCTTCTAGTTCCAACTCCCACCGTGGTCTCCGATTCCCTCGGTTGAGATTGACTCCTCTGGTTCTCCCATCCCAGCTGTCTTTCTTCTCCAGAACTTCCTCATCCTCTTCGATGGGAAGTAGGGAATAGGCATCCGGCTGGGTGTTTATTGAGGTTTCCCCCCAGCATTCCGTTTCCTCCTGTTGCCTGTTTTGTTCGGACATGGTTTGCAAGGTCCCCTCAGTAGAGCGAAATTTCTTCTCTGGGTTGACCATTTTGCAGCTCTTGCTTTCTGTAAGGATTGCCTCTCCGTCTGACTTAGAAAAACACGAACTTCTGAGCTGAGTAGTTCAAAAGGATTCTTTATTTAAGTAGATGTGAAAACATTCCATTCAAAGCAAGATCTGAATACCCTTAGGCAAAGCAGGTACAGATATAACATTAGAAACCCCTCCCCATTAATTTAATTTAATTTAATTTAATAAACGTTCTTATAGGCCGCCCAATCCCGTAGGACTCAGGGCGGCGTACAACAGAATAAGAGACGTACACTAAAAACAATTTTCACAATTTAAAATTAGAAAAGATAGTTAACACATAAAACAACATTCATGGGGGGAACTGATCTTCCTATTCACCCCGCCTGCCGGAAGAGCCAAGTTTTTATGGCTTTACAGAAGGCCAGCAGGGTGGGGATAGTCCGGATCTCTGGTGGGAGTTGGTTCCAGAGGGACGGGGCTCCCACAGAGAAGGCTCTCCCCCGTGGCCCCACCAACCGACATTGTTTGGCCGATGGGACCCGGAGAAGGCCCTCTCTATGGGACCTAACCGGTCGTAGGGAGGTATGTGGTAGGATGCGATCCCGAAGGTAACCTGGCCCTGAGCCATGTAGGGCTTTAAAGGTCAAAACCAACACCTTAAATTGGGTCCGGAGACTAATGGGCAGCCAATGCAGCTGGCGGAGGATAGGTGTTACGTGGGTGTATCTAGGCATACCCACCACAGCTCGCGCAGCTGCATTTTGCACCAATTGGAGTCTCCAGATGCTCTTTGAGGGTAGCCCCATGTAGAGCGCGTTACAGTAGTCTAGCCGGGAGGTGATAAGGGCGTGAGTGACTGTGAGTAGAGCCTCCCTCTCCAAGTAGGGTCTCAATTGGTGCACCAGGCGAACCTGTGCAAAGGTCCCCCTAGCCACAGCTGAAAGATGTTGCTCCAATTTTAGCTGTGGATCTAGGAGGACACCCAAATTGCGGACCTGTTCCGAGGGAGTCAATTTTTCTCCCCCGAGAACCAAGGAGGGACAGTCGACATAGTCCTTGGGGGGCAATATCCAGAGCCACTCAGTCTTGTCTGGGTTGAGCCTGAGTCTATTCACTCCCATCCAGACCCTCACATCGTCCAGGCAGCGGCACATTACATCAACTGCTTCACTGAACTGACACGGGGTGGAGATGTACAACTGGGTATCGTCAGCATACTGCTGATACCTCACCCCGTGTCGTCGGATGATCTCACCCAGCGGTTTCATGTAAATGTTAAACAGGATGGGTGAGAGGACCGAGCCCTGTGGCACCCCACAAGCCAGGGGCCTAGGGGCCGACCTCTGTCCTCCTGTCAACACCGACTGCGTCCTGTCAGAGAGGTAGGAGGAGAACCACCGTAAAACAGTGCCTCCCACTCCCATCTCCCCAAGAAGGATACCATGGTCAATGGTATCGAAAGCCGCTGAGAGGTCAAGTAACACCAGGATGGAGGAGTGACCCCCATCCCGGGCTCGCCAGAGATCATCCATCAGCGCGACCAAAGCAGTCTCCGTACTGTAGCCGCACCTGAAACCCGATTGAAAGGGATCCAGATAATCAGTATCCTCCAATAGCCGCAGGAGTTGGAGCGACACCACTTTCTCAACAACTTTACCCATTAGCCAGAATGTAGAGCCTCGCCAATACAAATGTGTGAGAGGTTTTCTTTAATCCACTGCTCTGGGAACCAGATAATCATATGTTTCCCAGAGCCTCTTCCATTCTCTATTCAAGTGAAATATCCCAACTTGCCCCTCATAAACCCTCTCCCAAGATGAAGGGAACTCAAGACACTTGGCGCCAGGATATACCTTGTAAAATATCAGTTGACACAGGCAATGATAATAAATCAAGCCCAAGACCCCCCTTCTCTCCACTGAATGGCAGAGTCACTCTTTTGGGACTCTGACACCATCTCTCTGGAGAAAACATGAGAAAGAGCATTGGGCTTCAGAAGAGGAAGAGCATTCATTCACAAATATTGTCTGAAGGCAAATAACAACATTGGATGCATAGCAATCACCAGTCTGTTTTAATGATATATTGGCTATTTCTTGTACAGCAATATGATAAATCAGCCTCTTATTTTTGCATTTAATATTTGTTCAATGGATATTTCTTTTTCCCTTTAAAATACATTAAATACATTTTAGTGGCATGTTAAATTTCTTTTAACCAATAATTTTTGAAGAAATTATTTTTAAAAATTGTTCAATGGTGTTTCACAGTATCTTATTGCTATTAGCTTCTTGAAACTAATTTTTTCTTTATGCTGAAATATTCTATTGTAGGCTGATCCAGGATATAGATGGTCAAGAGAAGAGCATTCTGATAGTCGACCACCTGATTATAGGTATTGTTTTTCAATTTAGCTACATAAAGTTCTGAAGTCTCTAGAATAAAAAATGGAAACAGTTTGTGTATATTTAAATTAACTTGTGCTCTGAGATTTGTCTATAGGCACCCAGGAGAATCCAGCAAATTGAAGTCTTCAGTGACAGATGGTTGCCAAAAAAGCGGGCTACTGAATCCTGAGAACCATTGTCATTTGAAAGATATAGCAAAGCATAGATGAGATATTACATGATTTGAAAGAGGCAAATATCTCAGTCTTTTAAATTTGAAAAATATATGTTTGCTTACTGGTTTAATTTCAGTATTAAGTAAGATACCAAAACGTACAGAATTTAAACCAATGAGATGACATGATGCAATGAAAGTATACATTTTGGGATATGGGTATTCCTCACTTAATGGGCTCTCGTTCAGTGGCTGTTCAAACTTATGACAGTGCTGAATGAGTGGTAATTATGAGCAATCTGTGAAGATATGACCATCACAGTACCCCTGCAGTCACATGATCACAATCTGTACACTTAACAAGTCTGGAATTAAAACCATCACACTGTCCACATGTTACATGATCACAATTTCTCTCCTTCCCTGCCAGTTTTTCACAAGCAAAGTCAATAAGGAAGCCAACGAATTCAGCAGTCAAAATCACACAAAGTCCTTGTGTAATGACTTGTGATAACGAGGTCATTAATGACTTGCTTAACTATGGCAATCAGGGACTGCATTGCTTAGCAAAGGAAATTCTGGTCCTGCTTAGAGTCATTAAGTGGGAACTACCTGTATTCTTTTTAATTTGCTATAGTGCTTATGCCTTTGATGTGATTTATTATTTTATTGTGATTGTTTTTGTTTTTAATGACCGTTACGCCATCTAATAACATAGGACATAGAGAGGTGTTAAAATACTACAATAAATGTAAGAGCTCCTTCTGTTTTTGTAAGGAGTGATGGGATAAAATTCGTCCAAGCCAGTGTGCAGGTCTGATCCATGGTTATTGGAAATGTTTAATTTCAGTTATTTCTGCCCTAAGGGATCCATTCAGCCCTTTAACTTAGCTTTTCAGTTTCCAAAATCAACCTCCAATTTATTTATTTATTTATTTATTTATTTATTTATTTATTTATTTATTTATTTATTTATTTATTTATTTATTTATTTATTTGGTCGTTTTTATATGCCGCCCCACTCCCGTAGGACTCAGGGTGGCGAAAAATTGTTTTTTTCTTTTTAATCCTTAAATTTACATTAAACTTATTTTATCCAGGATAGAAAAAAACTTTCCTGGCATGAGTGAACCTGTCTTTGAGAAGGTTCTTAACATCCAGAAAATCAGTAATAAGCAACTCCTAAAGAAGTTGAGAGGAAGTAGGTGAATCTGCTATCTGAAGATGCTCAAGCACGAATGGTTCCCAGAGCTCTCAAACCAGCTGGAGATCAGTATTTGTGGGCAGACTCTGTATGGAACAAACTTATGAGTGATCCTTGTCCTCTCCTTGATCTGGAGAAGAGTTCCAAACAGTCTTCTCTTATTGCTGTGATCATTGCCTCCACTCTCATGGAGCTGTCTTCAGCTTCCCTGGAAGCCCCAGACTTTTTGCTCAGTTGATGTTGAATTATACTCTACATTTTAGTTACAATGAAGATTGCAGATTTGTACTTCTTTGGTTGTTACAGAAACCTCTTCTGTTGAATTTCTATATATTGGGGTCAAGTATTTGGTTATATTACTTTCAGGGTCTACCTTGCTAAGTTGATGCCAGTACTGTGATTGTTTTATTTAACAATAAAACCTTGGAAAAAGCTTCATGCAAATTATGTTTGTTTCAATGCTGAAGAGCCTCTAGTGTACACTAGAGGTCATTTTTGCTCTATTTACCTTTAATTCAGTGGCTGAATCTGTGTTACTCTTTGGAAGTCATGCACTTAACAACATATACTTGAAAAAGACAGAAATAAGCATTAAATAACTTGGATTTCAGGTTGCTTTAAATAGTTCCTTTTTATTGTATGCAATAAAATGGCTGTAAAAGCCTAGAGAGGAAATGAGAACTCTTCAATACCCCTTCACCTATTCCCTAGCTGTAATGGACAGCCATAATCTGGATCTACTTAGTGTGGGTTTGCACACTTATTAACTTTATGAGTATCTCTACAGTTTGAAGTTGTGTTTATTATCCTTATGTATTTTTCCCTAGTATATTGTGCTTTGATTTAATGGCCAGATGCAATGTTAACTTTGGCTGTTTAGTTTTCTAGTGAATAGAATTTTGTTTTCATTGGATTTAAATTGGTCATTATATAAAAGTATGAAATAGTGTGAAACAAAGGAAACCTTTATTTTTTCCCTGAACAATGACTTCCATAAGGGTAAAACATAATGATTGATAAAAACATAGAGCTGTATCAGGAAATGTTCTGCTTCTTATTGTTTAGTAAATGGGTTTAGACAATTGTTACTACAATCCAAGAAAATATAAAAAAAACATTTCAGTCATAAATATGTATGAAGTCCTTTTTTCTTAATGGGAAAATATTTTAAAATGTAAAAAAATGTATTAAAAAATCTTCCAGATTCCTAAAATGAATTAGCAAAGGAACAGTACTTATTTTTGAGACAGCTCAAAATTTGAACTTGCCTCCTACCCTGTAATGCTTTCCATTATACACTTCGTTGATATTTTTTTTCCTGCTCGAGTGATTAATTTGGTTTTTTTATTTAAAAAATTCTGATTTTCATTGTATTTCTTGATTATCAGTTAGAGAATTGAGAACCTTTTCTAAGGAAAGAGTCCGAAGAAGTTTAGTCTTTACTTGGCGCTCTTGCTGAATAAATGAATGTTTTTATCTGTTTATTGCAATGATTTTTAAAGAGATGGCATACGTCGGAAACCTATATATCCTCAGTATACAAGAGATCGTTCCCCACATAAAAGGGATTCCCCTTACTTCAAAGAATCACCGATTGGCCGGAGAGAATCTCCTCACAGCAGATCTGGCTCAAGTGTCAGCAGCAGAAGTTATTCACCTGATAGAAGCAAAGCCTACACCTTCCATCAGTCCCAGCATAGCAGAAGTATGTCATCTTTACATAAAAAATATTTCCCTGCAAGGTAATGTAGGATTAACCATTCAAAAAAGAAAACCCAAAGCCATTAGCTGGAATGGCTATCCTTGCAAACAAAATCTACAGTACTCAAAACCGGAAAAATTCAATCCTTGGCACCATGTAGATTTACATTTTCTCAAGTGAAAGAATATTTCAAGTAGCAATTTTGCATTGTAATGAGCAAACAAACAAGAAAACCCTTTAATCTTAAAGGACACAAGGCAGACAGGAAAAGAAGACACAAAGGGAATGGGAAGGAGAGGAAAAGCAAGTGGTTTCATTATTTATCTTGTCCATACATCATTTCAGTACACACATTTTGTTGGTATGTGATATTTTATTGTGAATTCTCATTTCATTGATATTTTTTCATATTACCGTATTTTTCGGAGTATAAGACGCACCTTTTTACCCCCAAAAAGAGTGTGAAAACTTGGGTGCGTCTTATACACCAAATGTAGCCCCACCCAGCCACCCCCACCCTTTGGCCTCTGCCTCCTAGCAATTTACCTCCTTGCAGCAAACAGCGCAGAGCCTGATTAGCACAAGCAAGTGATTATCGGCCTCCCGACTAGCAGCTGATTGAGGCTGCAGGCAGGCCCACGGGCTAAAATGAAAGTGAAACTAAAACTACAAGGAGGCAAATTGCTGGGAGGGAGAGGCAGAATTTTATTTTCTTGTGCTAATCAGTTGCTGAAACTGGATGCAAGGAGGTAAGTCAATGACTATAAATGTCTATAGAATGTTCAAATTATTAGACTTATTTTTTAAGGACTGCTTTATTATTGTTCTAGACAACTTAACAAAATGAAGAAGCTTTTTAAAATAAATGCTTGATCTGAAGAGGTCCGGTTCTATTGTATCTTCTTTTAAATAGCAGAGAATAATGTATACTTCAAGAAAGCCACATCAATTTTAACAGCATCTGTACAAGTATAATCTGAAATGTAACAGTGTCCTGTTTAGTATTAAGATAAGGCAGCTGAGTTAAACCCTGACTTAGTCATGTTTGGAGTAGATCTATTTAAATAATTGGGAGGAGTTAGTGTGACTACATTTAAGAAAACTTTCTGGCATTAATATACTGCCATAATGTACATTTTTCCAATTCTTTGCTATTTCTATGGGTCAGGCACACATGCACAGAAATAAACAGCAAACAGTGTATATCATCTGTACTGTTTGCTGTTTGCTGGGAGGCAAATTGCTGGGAGGCAAAGGCAGATTTTTTCCCCTTGTTTTCCTCCCCCAAAATTAAGGTGTGTCTTATACTGCGAAAAATATGGTATATCTTTGTTTACAAAGTAAATAAGTCCTGCTTTAAAAATTTATCTAACCCAGCATTTCACATTTCCTTATTATGTATGTCACTACACTACATAATCACTTGCTTGTGCTAATCAGGCTCTGCGCTGTTTGCTGCAAGGAGGTAAATTGCTAGGAGGCAGAGGCCAAAGGGTGGGGGTGGCTGGGTGGGGCTACATTTGGTGTATAAGACGCACCCAAGTTTTCACCCTCTTTTTGGGGGTAAAAAGGTACGTCTTATACGCCAAAAAATACAGTAGGTGTAAGCATTCTAAAACGGGGGCAGCAATATAGAGAAGAAAAATTACTGATTGTCTTGATCTGCCCATGACTTCTTATTTCTTTTTGCTGCTTTGGAGGAAAGGTTTTGTTTCTTTTAGTTGTTTGCAAACTGGTAAAAGTCCAAAGCAGTTCAATGAAAGGAATAACATATAAGGTGATAAGCATGATATGCTCTGTGAGATATATATTTGAGGAAAATATGAAGGCAAGGATCCTGGTAGTGCTGAGAGAAAATGAGAACATCTTTTGTGTGTGTTTTTCCGCAAAGTCGCAAAGATTTTATATAGAAAAACATGAAGCACACATCTAGGAAAGTGAAGATAAGAATTTGGGAAAATTAGGGAAATACCGTATTTTTCGGAGTATAAGACGCACCGGAGTATAAGACGCACCTTAGTTTTGGGGGAGGAAAACAAGGAAAAAATGCCTCTGCCTCCCAGCAATTTGCCAAACAGCAAACAGTACAGATGATATACACTGTTTGCTGTGTATTTCTGTGCATGTGTGCCTGACCCATAGAAATAGCAAAGAATTGGGGAAATGTACATTATGGCAGCATATTAATGCCAGAAAGTTTTCTTAAATGTAATCAAACTAACTCCTCCCAATTATTTTAATAGATCTACTCCAAACATGACTAAGTCAGGGTTTAACTCAGCTGCCTTATCTTACTACTACTACTACTACTACTACTACTACTACTACTACTACTACTACTACTACAATAATAACAACAACAACAACAACAACAACAACAGAGTTGGAAGGGACCTTGGAGGTCTTCTAGTCCAACCCCCTGCTTAGGCAGGAAACCCTACACCACTTCAGTTCTAACTTCAGTTCTAATTGTTCTAACTGTCAGGAAATTTACTAAACACGAAACTGTTATATTTCAGATTATACTTTTACAGATCTTTAAATTTGATGTGGCTTTCTGGAAGTATAGTTATTCTATGCTATTTAAAAGAAGACCACAATAGCACTGGGCCTCTTCAGATCAAGCATTTATTTTAAAAAGCTTCTTCATTTTGTTAAGTTGTCTAGAACAATAATAAAGCAGTCTTTAAAAAATAAGTCTAATAATTTGAACACTCTACAAACATTTATAGTTATTGACTTATCTCCTTGCATGCAGTTTCAGCAGTCCAACATTGCCAGCAGTTCACCTTCAGGTAATTTGTCTCCTTGCAGCTACCGTAGTTAGTTTCATTTTTAGCACGTAGCTGCAGCCTCTCAGCTGACAGTCGGCAGGCAATCACTTCTTGTGCTAATTAGGCTCTGCCCTGTTTGCTGCAAAGAGGTAAATTGCTTGGAAGGCAGAGGCCAAAGGGTGGGGGTGGCTGGGTGGGGCTACATTCGGTGTATAAGACGCAACCAAGTTTTCACCCTCTTTTTTGGGGGGGAAAGGTGCGTCTTATACTCCGAAAAATACGGTAGTCTGCAAAGAATCCCTTTCAGCAAAATGTCTGACTTTGTATGGGCAATGCTTCTTCAGTCTAGATAACGGGTGTCAAACTCGCAGCGTCACTTTGCCATCACGGGACATTTCACAATGCTTTTTTGCAGAGCTGGGATGGGCATGGCCTGTGTGTCATGCATCTGGCCCGCGGGCCGCCAGTTTGACATCCCTGGTCTAGATTATTTTACTCTTTAAGTTTCAATGAAAAGGCAGAGGTTCTTCAAGCTGTACAGTGGATGCAGTATATAAAGTGCCAAATATATCAAACTTCATGCTGGTCACAAAGTGAAAGGGAAACAAATCTTAATTATCAGGAAAATTCCAATTTCCTAGTAATTATACTAGGAAAATAAAAAATAAAAATCCTTTTATTTCTGCATCATACCACTGGTATGCATACTATAGGTGGAAAAATATTGGTCTATCCCAGTGGTTCCCAAAGTGTGGTCTGGTGAATCTGGTGATCCCCAAAGGGTCCACAAAGTCAAATATTTTTTAACATTAAATTTTTTTTATTTCTAGTGCAGCAGATATTGATAGATATAACCCATGTAAACACATGCTCTTTCAATCACTTAAAAGATGAATCTGAATCGCAATCATTTTTAAGAATGTTAAAGAATGTTAAAAAGCTGCTCAGACCAAAATGTTTTGAGAACCACTAGTCTAATCCATATTCAACGTACACAATCTTAGTTGTTTCGTAACATATTTTCAGTCTAACCATAGACTTAGTACTACAAGCTAAAATGTTTTTCTGCTCATATTTTTGTATTCTCTTTACATAAAGAGAGATCTTCAACTCAGAGTTTGAAGACTTCAAGAGATGTATCTCCTTCAGGAGCTACAGCACTATCACCACCAAAAGTAAGTTTATTATCTAAATTGTTCTAAATCTTTAGCAGTAAAAATAATTTGAAAGGAGAATGTTTTTGTTGCATGCTTCTCTGTTGATTTTGATTTTGTGCATATATTTTAAAGTGTTACATTAAACTAGAGTGCAATGGGGTTTTCAGTTAGTCTCTTCTGTGTCTTGGTACGCCTGTGTCCTTAGTTTATTTTGGAAAGTTTCTCAGTTTTCTACAGATGATTTATTGTTGGAAGAGTTCTGCTGGAAGAATTTAAACATTCTTTATTCAGTACATAGCTTTTGCTGCAGTAATACATTTGAGTCTGTTTCAGGATTCTTAAACTGTTCACTAAAATGTTTCTATCTTATTGTATACAACTTCATTTACACGTTGGGATTTTTTTTCATCAGACTTTGGACAAAAGCAGCAGATTATCGGAAAAAGAGCTTGCAGAGGCTGCAAGCCAATGGGCAGCTGAAAAGGCAGAGAAAGTAGAGACAAGCAGTGTACCTGAAATTTCAGAGTATGACGTGAGTAAAAATAACACTAATAAACATTTATACATGGTCATTTATTTTATTCACTCATTTATATTCTGTCTTTCCTCCTGTAGCTCAGTTCCTTCAGTACTGGGCTTGCAATCATGTGAAATAGGTTGAACAGAAAAACAATGAGCAATATATGTTGAATGGATGATGTTTCCTAATTGCTAACCTCACAATATTACTAAATTTGATAATTCTATAATTACCAACTTAACTTATGCATGTCTGTAGTCCAGACCTGGGCATTTTATACTCTGTGGATCACATCTGGCCTGCGGGTGATCCCAGTACAGCCTGTGGGGGTGGGGTATCAGCAGTGCAGGCCAGGGCGGCAGGAGGGGCGGTGCAGGGCGGGGGGTGTTACGAGGGGATGAGGTTTGTACCAGCGAACCGTGAACCTGTTCACATGCAAACGCACTAGGGCTGAAATAAAACCGACAGAGGAGTCTTGTAAAAATATATTTTACTAAAAACATTAAAAAAGACTTATGTCTTTAAAAACACATCAATTAGCAAACACTTTGTCTGGAATAGCTGAAGCCAGGCCGTCTCCCTAAATTCCTCTACTGCAATTTTGAACCAGTCCTCTTAACCCTTTCCAAAGGGAAAGTAAAACTAACACAATACTAAGTAGGTTCAGAATTGGTACATCATTGAGGCAGTAGAAAGCGGCAACGTAGGCTTCTTAGCAATGGTGAGTAAGAGAGTCCTAAGTCAGTCACCTGCAGAGATGATCTGACTAGCATCGTGGCTTGAAGCTCCTGGCGGGGCAGTTCTTCAACTCTTCCTCTTGGCGTAGCTCCAGCAGCAGCAGCAACAGCAGATGCTAGCTTGCAGGGACAAACCAGCTTGCATACTCAATTCAGCAGAGGCAAGCTTTCTTCTCTCTTCTCTCTCTCTGGCTCTGAGCTTCAGCTCTTAGCTCAGGCCTTGTTTCAGCTCATGGTCTCGTCATAGGAAGGCAGCAGCAAGGAGCAACAACAGCAAGAATGTCAGCAACAGCAGGACCAGACCTGATAGCAGGCAGCAGGCTCCCACTTATATAATAAAGTCAATAGGCAATTAACTAGGGCGGGGAAGGCTTAAAGTTAATTGCAAGGCAGAGTTTGGCCTGTTTGAATCTATGTGGTTTGTAGCTAATCTGATAGCCACAGCAGCCCTGACAATACCTTGAGGGGGGGGCTCCATAATAGTCCCAATTTCTCATGTGGCCCTTTGGAAAAATTAATTACCACCCTTGATATAGTATGAACTAATAGTTTAGTAATACATAATTTTTATTACTTCTGTAAAACCAATATTTCTTGATTACACTTAACCAGAATTTCTTCCATTTTAACTTTTTTAAAAAGAAATATAAGTACACATTTTCAGGGAGTGTATCATGTTGGTATGATCCACAAAATTCAAAAAATAGTTATATATTCCTAAAGATGCAATAGAATTTAGTTTATGAGATTTATCAAATATTACCCTTAGTTAAGATACTAATGAAGAAAAATTAACTAGCATTGAAATATAAAAAATATAGGCTGTAACAATGTTATATGAAGTTAAAAGTAAGAAAGTAGCCATTCACCACAAGTAAATAGTGGTGTCAGTAATTAGTTAATTCTTGTACTACCTGTACTGAGATAAACTGTCATGTATGAGCTGAACAAACAATCTTCTATTCCCACATAACCCGGATGGCAGATTTGAAAGTCCTAGTTTTTAGTCAATTGGATAATATAATATTTTCCAGGTTAACCAACCATGCAGGTTTGTTTAAAATATACAGGTGGTACTTAACTTACAATCGCAATTGGGACCACAATTTCTATTGGCTAAGCAATGTCATAAATAGAATAGAATAGAATAGAATAGAATAGAATAGAATAGAATAGAATAGAATAGAATAGAATAGAATAGAATAGAATAGAATTCTTTATTGGCCAAGTGTGATTGGACACACAAGGAATTTGTCTTTGGTGTATATGCTCTCAGTGTACATAAAAGAAAAGATACATTTGTCAAGAATGGTTGTCATAGGGTTCAAGTAAGCAATCAGGAAACAATCAATATGAATATAAATCGTAAGGATACAAGCAACAAGTTACAGTCATACAGTCATAAGTGGGAGGAGATGGGTGATAGGAACGATGAGAAAAACTAATAGTAATAGTAATGCAGCCTAGTGAATAGTTTGACAGTGGTGAGGGAATTATTTGTTTAGCAGAGTGATGGCGTTCGGGAAAAAACTGTTCTTGTGTCTAGTTGTCTTGGTGTGCAGTGCTCTATAGCGACGTTTTGAGGGTAGGAGTTGAAGCAATTTATGTCCAGGATGCGAGGGGTCAGTAAATATTTTCACGGCCCTCTTTTTGACTCGTGCAGTATACAGGTCCTCAATGGAAGGCAGGTTGGCAGTAATTGTTTTTTCTGCAGTTCTGATTATCCTCTGAAGTCTGTGTTTGTCTTGTTGAGTTGCAGAACCAAACCAGAAAGTTATAGAGGTGCAGATGACAGACTCAATGATTCCTCTGTAGAACTGTATCAGCAGCTCCTTGGGAAGTTTGAGCTTCCTGAGTTGGCGCAGAAAGAACATTCTTTGTTGTGCTTTTTTGATGACGTTTTTGATGTTAGATGACCATTTTAGGTCTTGAGATATGACGGAACCTAGAAATTTGAAGGTCTCTACTGTTGATACTGTGTTGTCTAGTATTGTAAGAGGTGGTAGGATGGGAGGGTTTCTCCTAAAGTCTACCACCATTTCTACGGTTTTGAGTGTGTTCAGTTCCAGATTGTTCCAAGTGGCGAGTATTGGGAGGGATGCAAGGGGGTGCAGTGCAAGCCGGGGAGAGTGCACAAAATGTAATTACTTAGCAATGGCAGTACTTGCACTTCTGAATGCCATTGTTAATCAAATCTCACAATTAGGTGAGGCAACTTCCTGCCAGCTTCCCACAACCAAAATTGGTGGGGAAGCTAACAAAAAGTTGCAAATGCCAGGCCATTAGGCAGGTAAGTGGCTGCTGCTGAATACGGAAGTGAACAAGAGGGTGTGTGCAAGTGCAGGAAAGGCACAATGAAGGGCAGGGAGAATGCAAAAGAGGTAATGCAGGCAATCTAAGGAGATGCACAAGTGGCGAGTATTGGGAGGGATGCAAGGGGGTGCAGTGCAAGCCGGGGAAAGTGCACAAAATTATGTGTGGTTGGTGTGACATGAGTGCAGAATGGTTGGGGCAGAATGTATCAGTGGAAGAGACTTACTCTATATTAATCTTCAACCTTTCTTGCCAGCTTCCCCATTGACTCTTCTGGGGAATTCCAACAGGGAAGGTTGCAAGGGGTGATCACTGGGTACTGCAACCATTTGTAAGTATAAACAAGTTTCCAAGCTCCCAGATTTCGATCACATGACCACAGGCCACGTAGAATTTTGGAACTCACTGGCACTTACAACTACAGGAGCAATTCAAGCTCAAAGATAGTGCAAAAGACAACTGTGAGAAAAGTTGGGTCCAAACAGGAGGCAGCAAAAAGAGTCTAAAAAGAAGACAGCAAAGCAATGAGCCACTTCTGCTTTGGTAGCTGGGTGCAAAAGTGAAAGATTAGTGCAGGGAACTGGGAGAGAAGGCTGCTGGGCAAGCAGTACAATCCTGGGGCTGCTTGGTGACCCGCAAGGCAGGGTGCAGATTGGCCAAAAGTCAGATGTGGGGGGAGATCAGCAGATGGGAAAATTGGAAGCAATCCCTTACCTTACTGAGGCTTGGATTTGGGTAGATACTCATTTCATGACCCATGATCTTGGTTAATGGTTACAATGGCAAACAACATGATTACCATCATAAGTTGCTGCAGTCACATGACATCTTGTTTTACGAACAAACTGATTTATGACAGATTCCAATCTCAGTTATGGCTGGGCTACCTATTGTTTTGGACTATGTTTTAATGAGAAACAGAAGATGGAACGGTGTCTTTGATGCTGAATGTACTTTCTTTTATTTTCATCCCCATGTAATACAGATGCCTAGCTTTTCAGATCTGATATTCTTCTTATCCTTACATACCCAAAATGATCTCCTATCATTTTTTTCTTAAAGAATCTTGCTTAATTATCTGAGTAAAATGTTTCTTTAGTGTATAATTAGGCTTTTGGCATTTATTTAAAATTTGTTTCTTAGAAAAATTGAAAAAAGTCACAGCTAGTTTAAGATCCAGCTTGTCACCAAAATGCAAAGCTGTTCTCCAAAGAGGAAAAATGTGCTTGAAGGTTAGACAATGAGCCGAGGTGGCGCAGCGGTTAGAGGCAGTACTGCAGGCCACTTTAGCTGACACTGATCCGCAGGTCAGCGGTTCAAATCTCACCGGCTCAGGGTTGACTCAGCCTTCCATCCTTCCGAGGTAGGTAAAATAAGGACCCAGATTGTTGGGGGCAATGTAAATATACATTGCTTACTGGTGTAAACCGCTTAGAGAGTGCTTGCACTGTGAGGCGGTATATAAATCTCACAAATAAATAAAATAAAATAAATGAGGATTGCACAGCTTTTGTTGAAAAGATCTGGAAATATGGATCTTGTGTTCTTTTCAAATTTCTCATTCTTCTTCCACAGTAACTATATTACTAAAACTGTATGTACTCCTCAATATAATTTGATTTCACTTAATTTGTACTCTCTGCTTTATGCATGTTTAAAATCTGAAAGGTAATATCTTAAAATTTATTTATTTATTTATATCCCGTCTTTATAAATAACTAATGGCAGCAAACATAGCTAATACTTTTTCCTCCTGTTTTCTCCACAAGAGCAACCCTGTGAGATAAGTTGGGCTGAGAGAAAGTGACTGGTCCAAGGTCACCCAGTTAACTTTTGTGGTTAAGGTGGGACTAGAACTCCTGGTCCTCCAGTTTCTAGACTGGTGTTTAATCACTAGACCAAACTTTCCAGTGTAATACATCTGGTTGCTATCATCAGATCTGAAATATGTACTGTTTACCCAATGATTTGGGTAAACTAGATATTTGGATATCTAGTTTAATGTAAGTATACATATATATTTCATACATAGAATAAGTTTGATTGTTTTTCTAATGTGAACTGTGAGGATTGCTTGAAATACAAGAATGCAGATAACTAATGGCAATTATTTAACTTAACAATATTTTATATAATGGGTTTTAGCCACATAAAATTATTCTTCATTTTTAAAGGCCACATCCTCAGATCCATTATATATAGAACACCATGAAGAAACAGGTGCTAGTATAACAGACAGCAATCAATTATTTGAAGACAACCATCATGTTAGTCGCTCAAAGGCAATTGCTCAAAAGACAAAGGAAATTGAACAAGTAAGCCACACTTTGCTTTTATGAATATTTATGAATGAAAAAATGAATATTTTTTCTCCAAATTAACTTTGCTGTACAATTTGACTAAAAGTTTTAACTGATCTTACACAACATAGTTTAAGATGAAATAAATAGCAAATTTATTACAATGATTTAAATTTCTAAAATAAATCTGGCACCTTCTTTTACTACAAAAAGGATTTAATTGCTTTTGTTATTTTTTTGTTATTTGTTGTCAAATCAAAATCACACATTCATTAGATTGAGAATATAAAGGAATGCTTCGTGAGGTTAGGTTGTTTCACTGTCCTAATAAGTGTTCATTTTAGGAAGTATAAGGTTGTATTTTCACTGTAATTTGCAACTTTGTCATGACTATATTTTGGAATAAGACATTAAATAATGATTGTCTTATGGATCACTGTCTCCAGTATTACTGTTTGTGAACATCTATTAACTTTTGTGGTGCAATTGAGTAAATGCTGAGAGCAAAACACATTTCTTCACATCTGTATTTAAATTTTTAACTCACCTTCCATCTTTAAATCATCTTACATTGTTTTTAATTTCAATATTTGTTACTGGGAAAGTAGAGTAAATTTCTTATGAAATAGGATTGTGCTTTTACAGCATAGCATGCTAACGAGTTTAAAAATAAGATGAGACTGGAGGCAGCTGCTCTTGCTAGTCATGTATAGAATGAAGCAATATAGATCTAGAGTAGTATATTTAATCCCTTTTATGAAGCTGTAGCAACAACTGCTTGGACCCACATCTATTATTTAGTAAAAATGATTATTCTGAATCTTTCCCAATATGCTACTTTTTAGATATATTGAGACTGCAACTTTTGCAGCATGGTCAGTATGTCTAAAGAGCAGCATATTGAGAAAAGCAGCTTAGAAAAGAAAGTAACCTTTCCAGAAATTTTGAAGAAATGGGGAAAAACACTTTAGGAAAAATAGTAAGGGGAGAGAAAAATAAAATCTTCTTAATTTTTAAACGTGCTTTGATACCACTTTGTTACTTTATAAAATGCAGCTCCATAAGTAAAATTAGAATAATTAAATGCCAAGATTACATTTTAGAGTATACAGCATATCTGTCTATTCATGGATGCTTATTATTATTGTAGAGCAGGGGTGTCAAACTTGCGGCCCGCGGGCTAGATGCATCACGTGCAGGTCACGCCTACCCCAGCTCCCCGAAGGGAAAAAATCACGATATGTCACATGACATATGTTGTGAGCCGCCCAGAGTCTCTGTGGAGTGGGCGGCATACAAATGCAACTACCGTATTTTTTGGAGTATAAGACGCACCTTTTTCCTCCCTAAAAGTGGCTGAAAATTCAGGTGCGTCTTATACTTCGAATGTAGCTTTTTTTCCAGCCCTAACTAGGTGCTAACAGATCTTCCCAGCTCTTACCTTGCATGCTTTTTCATTGTTACTCTCTCCAAAGAATGTTTTTCCAGCCCTAAGTCTTTGCAGGGTTTTTTTTTCATTGCTCTACTTGCTCCAAAGAAGTTGTTTTCTAGCCCTAACCAGGTGCTAACGATCTTTCCAGCTCTTACTGGCTTGCAGGCTCTTTCATTGTTATTCTCTCAGAAGGTTTTTTTAAGTCCTAACCAGGAGATAAAATAATGTGCTGCAGCTGCTCCGAATAAGTTTTTTTTTAGCCCTAACCAGGTGCTAACTATCTTCCCAGCTCTTACTGGCTTGCAGGCTCTTTCATTGTTACTCTCTCAGAAGAAGGTTTTTTTAAGTCCTAACCAGGAGATAAAATAATGTGCTGAAGCTGACCAGACTAAGGATGCTAGCCAGATGAATACCTGGTAGGCAGATTGTTTTCCCCTATTTTCCTCCCCAAAAACTAAGGTGCGTCTTATACTCCGGTGCGTCTTATATTCCAAAAAATACGGTAATAAATAAATGACACCGCGAGTTTGACAACCATGTTGTAGAGGAAACGTAGTGATTCATTGCCTTGCTGAGCTAGAACAGTCTTTTTAATCTTTGCTTTCTTCCTTTTTATATTCTCACTAACTTTTATCTTCCTGTTTGGGTAAACCATAGCATTGGGTAAACTATAGCATTCTATTTTTTTTAAAATAATCTTTATTGATTTTTCTTTTAAAAACAATACAAACATACGTACATACAAGTGGGGCAAAAACGTATTTAGTCAGCCACCAATTGTGCAAGTTCTCCCACTTAAAAAGATGAGAGAGGCCTGTAATTGACATCATAGATAGACCTCAACTATGAGAGACAAAATGAGAAAACAAATCCAGACAATCACATTGTCTGATTTGGAAAGAATTTATTTGCAAATTATGGTGGAAAATAAGTATTTGGTCACCTACAAACAAGCAAGACTTCTGGCTCTCACAGACCTGTAACTTCTTCTTTAAGAGGCTCCTCTGTCCTCCACTCATTACTTGTATTAATGGCACCTGTTTGAACTTGTTATCAGTATAAAAGACACCTGTCCACAACCTCAAACAGTCACACTCCAAACTCCACTATGGTGAAGACCAAAGAGCTGTCGAAGGACACCAGAAACAAAATTGTAGACCTGCACCAGGCTGGGAAGACTGAATCTGCAATAGGCAAGAAGCTTGGTGTGAAGAACTCAACTGTGGGAGCAATAATTAGAAAATGGAAGACATACAAGACCACTGATAATCTCCCTCGATCTGGGGCTCCACACAATATCTCACCCCGTGGGGTCAAAATGATCACAAGAACGGTGAGCAAAAATCCCAGAACCACACGGGGGGGACCTAGTGAATGACCTGCAGAGAGCTGGGACCAACCTAACGAAGGCTACCATCAGTAACACACTACGCCGCCAGGGACTCAGATCCTCCAGTGCCAGACGTGTCCCCCTGCTTAAGCCAGTACATGTCCGGGCCCGTCTGAAGTTTGCTAGAGAGCATTTGGATGATCCAGAAGAGGATTGGGAGAATGTCATATGGTCAGATGAAAGCAAAGTAGAACTGTTTGGTAGAAACACAACTCGTTGTGTTTGGAGGAGAGAGAATGCTGAGTTACATCCAAAGAACACCATACCTACTGTGAAGCATGGGGGTGGCAACATCATGCTTTGGGGCTGTTTCTCTGCAAAGGGACCAGGACGACTGATCCGTGTACAGGAAAGAATGAATGGGGCCATGTATCGTGAGATTTTGAGTGCAAACCACCTTCCATCAGCAAGGGCGTTGAAGATGAAACGTGGCTGGGTCTTTCAGCATGACAATGATCCCAAACACACCGCCCGGGCAATGAAGGAGTGGCTTCGTAAGAAGCATTTCAAGGTCCTGGAGTGGCCTAGCCAGTCTCCAGATCTCAACCCCATAGAAAACCTTTGGAGGGAGTTGAAAGTCCATGTTGCCCAACGACAGCCCCAAAACATCACTGCTCTAGAGGAGATCTGCATGGAGGAATGGGCCAACATACCAGCAACAGTATGTGCCAACCTTGTGAAGACTTACAGAAAACGTTTGACCTCTTTCATTGCCAACAAAGGATATATAACAAAGTATTGAGATGAACTTTTGATATTGACCAAATACTTATTTTCCATCATAATTTGCAAATAAATTCTTTCCAAATCACACAATGTGATTGTCTGGATTTGTTTTCTCATTTTGTCTCTCATAGTTGAGGTCTACCTATGATGTCAATTACAGGCCTCTCTCATCTTTTTAAGTGGGAGAACTTGCACAATTGATGGCTGACTAAATACTTTTTTGCCCCACTGTACATACATATATACAAAAATGGACAGTGGACTAAACACACTAAACCACGAACTTAGACCTAAAATATGTCTAAGTCGTAACAAACATTTTCAATGATTCTTTTCAGCTTGTCAATATTATTTCATTATGTATTTACATTTTATAATATTATCGTCCTTATGTTATTACAGTCATTCTCGAATAAATCATTTTTAGTAAATTGAGTCATCCATTTCAGTTTCTACATCTTACATTACTTTAATCTCTTAGCTCTTTTATATTATGTTTTATTATATTACAATACATGATATATACAGAAAGTAAAGTTAAGGAATCAGATAATACCAAACCAGAAAAAGGTTATACTGAGGTAGTATTACTAACATATTTATAATATTTTCCTTAATTTATGACATTTTGTTATAATAGATTTTGGTACTTATTTTGTTTTAACCAGGTATACCACCTGTCCCAGGCTATATAAAAATCCGTTTCGTCTTTGTCTTGAATTTCCATTGTTAATTTGCACATTTCTGCGCATTCTAAAATTTTCCTAACGACGGTTAACATGGTGTGTTATCCAATTTCCAATTTTGGGCATAGGCAATTCTAGCTGCTGTGGTAATATGTAATATCAGATATCTATCTTCTTTTGTAATATTCGTCCTAAAAATGCCCAATAGAAATAACTCCGGTTTTAATTCAATTACATGAGTAGTAATTGGTTCTATAAAAGTTTTAATTTTGTTCCAAAATAATTTTGCTTGTGAACATGTCCACCAAAGGTGGTAGTATGTCCCTCTTTCTTTTTTACATTTCCAACAGTTTGGAGAGATTTTTGGAAACATTTTTGCCAGCCGTGCCAGGAAGATGCCACCTATAAAACATTTTGTAAATATTTTCCTTATATGTTACGGCAAGAGTCAATTTATAATTTATCTCCTAAATTTTATCCCATTCCGCTAAATTTATTGAGTATCCGAAATTTTGTGCCCATGCTATCATTGTTCCTTTGACCTCCTCTTCTTGTAAATTATATTGTGGTAAGTAATTATATATTTTTGATATCATTTTATCTTCTGAGCCCAATAATATTTTGTCCAGTCCGTGCATATTTTGAAAACCGAATTGTATTTTATCTTTGTTGTATTTTGTTTGCAATTGTAAGTAGTGCCACCAATCTAGGTCTATTCCCATCTCTTTAAGTTGTTGCTTTGTTTTGAGATTTTCATGCTCATCCAATAGTTGTTGGTACGTTACCATTTTTCTTTCATCTAAAAGATTGGGGTAAATAATTGCTTCTGTTACGGATATCCATTTCGGTATTTTACCATAGTGGTCTCTTTTTATTTTATTCCAGTTTTCTAGTATGGTTTTTTTTACGTAATGCCATTGGAAATAGGAATGGACTTTGTGCTTTTCACCCCCTAAAAACGCGTGCCAACCAATCTGTAAGTCAAAACCCTCTAGGATTAATAATCGTTTATTTTTTAGCATTATCCAATCTCTCATCCAATTTAACAAGGCCGCTTGATAGTAAATTTCCAGATCCGGAAGACCGAATCCACCTCTTCTCCTGTTATCATGTAATAATTTAGTTTTAATTCTTGCCTCTTTTTTTTACCATATAAACTTATGAATCATTCTATTCAATCCAATGAAGAAATTTTTATTTAATTTTATTGGGGCCACTTGGAATAGAAATAAAATCTTGGGTAGAATATTCATCTTTATTGTGGCTATTTTCCCCATAAATGATATGAGTAATTTGGACCATCTATCTAAATCTTTCTTTATCTCCTCAATTAGTTTTGTGTAGTTGTCCTCTTTTATTGTGCTACATCTCGCTGTTAACCATAGACCTAAATATTTGACTTTTTTGGCTATTTTAATACCTAATATTTTTTCCAAATTATTTTGTTTTACTGTTAAATTTTAGTTATTATTTTTGTTTTTTCTTTGTTAATTTTTAGTCCCTCTACTTTTCCAAATTTTTCAATTTCCCCTATTAAAATTGATCTCGATTTCAACGGCTCCTCCAGAATAAAGACCATGTCGTCCGCGAAGACCTGCGTTTTGTATTCCTCTCTTCTTATATTAAGTCCTTTTATTTCTTGGGTATTTCTTACTTCTCTGAGTAAGGTTTCTAATGTTAAAATAAATATCAAAGGAGCTAGCGGACAACCTTGACGCACTCCTTTTCTTATATTTACTTTCTCTGTTAATTCATTGTTAATCAATATTTTAGCAGTTTGTTCTGTATATATTGTTCTGATTAGTCCTATAAATCTTTTTCCAAAATCCATTTTTTCCAATTGTATTATAAAAAATTTCCAATGAAGGTTGTCAAAAGCCTTCTGCGCATCAATAAATATTAAAGCCAGCTGTTTTTCAGTGTGGGTATCATAATATTCTAAGATGTTAAGAATAATTCTAGTATTGTTTCTTATCTGCCGGTTCGGAAGGAATCCATTTTGATCTGGGTGGATTAATTGATTAAGGATTTTTTTTAGTCTTTCCGCTATAATTGATGCTAGTATTTTGTAATCGGTATTTAACAATGATATTGGTCTATATAGTTTTTGATTTGTTGTTTATCAGATTCTTCTTTGGGAATTAATGTTACATAGGCTTCCTTCCATGATTCAGGTATTTTTGCTTTATCCAGGGCTTCGTTATATACTTCCAACATTGTTACTTCTAAAGAATTCTGTAATTTTTTGTAAATCTCCGATGGGATACCGTCTGGTCCTGGTGTTTTGTTATTTTTTTGTTTATTGATGGCACTTCTTAGCTATTTTATTGTAATTTTTTCATTTAGCATGGCCTTATTCTCCTCCGACACGGTTGGCAATTTCTTTTGTTTCAGGTATTCCTTAATCTCCTCTTCTTCAATCTCTCCTTGATGGTAAAGTTCCGTAAAGAATCTTTGGGCTATAGTTTTTTTCTCTTTCATACTGGTTTGTATGTTTCCTTTCCAATCTAACAATGAATCTATTCTCTCTGCTTTTTCTTTCCTAAGTTTGTAGGCAAGCCATCTGCCAGGTTTGTTAGCGAACTCAAAGTAGTTATGTTTTGTTGTTTTAATTTTCCGAGCCAATTCCTCTTGAACAGTAAGGTTGATTTTATGTTTAACTATATTTAGTTCTTCTCTGGTCTTAATGTCTTTTGGGTTGTTTTGCAAAGTATTCTCTAATTTTTGGAGTTCAGCAGTTAATTCCTTTTGTTTATTTTTCCTTTCTTTACTACGTATAGCATTCTATTATGTGGAAATTTCTAATTCTGATTTAGAGATTGGGCATGAATCATGACTAGCTAGTTAAATTAAATAACGCTAAAAAGTTTGTGTATGTAATGTTAGCAGTAAGGAACTGTAAGAAGGAATCACTGCAGTTGATAAGTTAGTAACCTGGTTGTTAAGTGAATCTGGCTATCCCATTGACTTTGCTTGTCAGAAGGTTGCAAAAAATTATCACATGACCTTGGGACATAGCAACGGTTATAACTCTGAAAAAAGGTCATAAATCACTTTTTTCAGTGCTATTGTAACTTTGAACGGTCACTAATGAACTGTTGTAAATTAAGGACTATTCAGGTTTAAAATTAGAATTTTTAATAAATGGTTCTCCTATACATGGGTTTCTCTATCTGCTTTCTATTATTTACAAATCTCACTCATCTCTCCTCCCATTCAAAATGGAATAAAAATAATAACTTTTGATCATGATCTATTTTACACAAGAATTCTATGCTACTTTCAAAAAATGTTCTTGTATATCAGATAGATTCCCCATCTGTGCCATTGTCCCTTTTGTATTATTTTGGTGAATGTTGGGATTCTGAATTAATTGGCATCTCTGAGAAAGTTTACATATTTATTTAAAATATTTATATAGCTGTCCATCTCCAACCAAACTCTTGAGTTGCTCTCAATCAAGAATTAAAATAACATAAAAACAGCATTAAAACTCTTAAAACCATAAACATGAAAAACAAACAAAAACCCTGGCACTATGTCTAGCTTCCAACATGCAATCACGTCATCCTATCCCAGCACTTGGGGGGGGGAATCAGGTCTTCGGTGAAATTCAGAAGGTAGGAGGGTAGAGGCCTGCCAAATTTCAGGGGGAAGAGTATTCTGCAAGGCAGGGATGGCCATGGAAAAGGCATATAAGGTCCTGCCTCGCCAGTCTTCTCAAGAAAGCAGAACTCTTGAAACGAAAGCCATTTCAAAAGGAAACTTTTATTGGAAGATTGTGACAGCAAGAGATGTAGGTAGGAAGTAACTTTTCCCGCTTGAAACATTAGATTAAACCCGTGGTGGCGAACCTATGGCACGCGTGCCAGAGGTGGCACGTGGAGCCATAGAAGCCGGCACGCGAGGGTTCCCACCGGCAAACCGGAAGTGCGAAAAAACTCACTTCCGGTTTGCCGGTGTGCTGTTTTTTGCACTCCGGAGGGTTCAGGGAAGCTCCCTGAAGCTCCGGAATGCAAAAAACTACAAAACGGACAAACCGGAAGTGCACTTTTCCGCACTTCCGGTTTGTCCGTTTTGTAGTTTTTTGCATTCCGGAGCTTCAGGGAGCTTCCCTGAACCCTCCGGAGTGCAAAAAACAGCACACCGGCAAACCGGAAGTGCGTTTTTTCGCACTTCCGGTTTGCCGGTTTCGTCGTTCCAGGCTCCAGTAAGCCTTTTTGCGGGGGTTGGGGGGTGCGCATGCGCAGGGGGCAGCATGGGGGGGTGTTGTGCGCATGCGTGTGGGGGGAGGGAATGGGTGTGGGCACACGAGCGCGCGCGAGCACGCCCCCCCCCACCTTTTTTGGCACGCGAGCCGAAAAAGGTTCGCCACCACTGGATTAAACCATTGCAGACAGAGCCCCTCCCAAAGTCCAATACATCATTGAGCCAATCTTGGTGTGTGAAGATGTTATGGGAAACTCAGACCGAGAAGGTGATAAACGCTGATCTCCAAGGAAACACTGCTGCTCTTCTCCAGAGATGAGATAAGGCAGCTGTTCGAGGCACATTTCTTTTCCCCTCCCAAGGTCCCGAAAGTTACAGCAAAGCAAAGCAAGAAATAGAAACAGAAACCCCATACAGAGATCCCTCTAAACCTTCCCCCTCCCACCAGAATGACAGCGTCCCTATAGGAATCTATGGGACCTGACAGGGATGCTGCTTAACTCCCATAAGATGGTAATGATTAAAGGAAGGGATTCAGAGCATGTTCACCCTATATGATCTGTTAGGATAGGTAGGTGTCCTTAAGAAAGGCAGTCCTGGAAATAACCTGACATATAAGACTTTATGTGATGACCAGCTTCTTGCATCCCGAAAGAAACTGCAAGCCAGTGCACCTCACCTAACAGAGGTGCTAACATGGGTAAACCCATCACAATACATGCCACCTCATTATGAATCAGAATCCTATGCATGCTTACTGGCACTTTGATAAGTGAGGTCAACTGCTTTATAGTTAAGATTAGTAAATAGAAGAATTTTTCAATTCCTTGTTGTCAGGGAATTGTACAGCCAGTGTCCAAATGGAGTCAGAGATGCTGACAAGAATTTGTGATTTTATATGCCGTATTTTTCGCACTATAAGACACACTTCCCCCCCCCAAAAAAGTGGACGGAAATGTCTGTGTGTCTTATAGAGCGAATATTGTGGTGGGGGAGGGGTTGGTGCGGCGGCGTTTGCCGCTCGCCACCGCCGGGGAACGCTGGAGCCTTCGCTGCCAAGCAGCTGATCAGCAGTTAGATCAGCCTCCTGGAATACTACTGGGGATTGCCGCCACTGCCGTTCGCCGCTGCCACCACAGGCACACAATAGGCAGCAGTGATCGGCGGCAAATGGCGGCGATTGGCGGTGAACAGCGGTGGCAATCCTCGCCGCCTAGAACAGCTGATCTGCGGTATTCCGGGAGGCGATCCAACCGCCAATCAGATGCTCAGCAGCGAAGGCCCCGGCGGAGGCAGCCGACACAGAGGAGGCAGGCTGTTTGCTGTTTGCTGCAAGGACGCTAGCCAGATGAATAGCAGATGGATGCTGGGGGGCAGAGATAGTTTTTTTCCCCTTGTATTCCGGGAGGCGATCCAACCACCAATCAGCTGCTCAGCAGCGAAGGCCCCAGCGTTCCCCGGTGGAGGCAGCCGACACAGAGGAGGCAGGCTGTTTGCTGTTTGCTGCAAGGACGCTAGCCAGATGAATAGCAGATGGATGCTGGGGGGCAGAGATAGTTTTTTTCCCTTTGTTTTCCTTCTCTAAAGCTAATGTGCGTCTTATGGTCTGGTGCGTCTTATAGTGCGAAAAATACGGTAAATAAATATATTTACAGTAAAAAGAGAGGCAAACAGCATCATCATTAGGTAAATCAACACAGCAGGAACATCATCAGGTAGATCACAGAGCATACAGGGCACACAGGGCAAAAGGCCGGAAATAACAAGACTCCCCCTTTACTCTCACAGCAACTAATTACAACAGAGATTCCCTCATGCAGTGGCCAGCTCTCTTTAACCAATTAGCATTGTGTTCTTACTCATTTTCCAACCCTTCACTACTCCCACTATTAAATTTTAAATATCTTAACACTTGTTTGAAATCTTAGAAAACATGCATAATGAGAGGCACGAAAACCAGATCCACACATGAAGCTCTAATTAAAATGGTTTATTACTAAATAGCCTATGAACAGTAATCTTCTCTACTAATGGTTAGTAGAGTTAGTTATGTGTCAACAGAATTCAAGGGAGAGTTGGACTTAGTCTGCTTGTGGCTATGGGGGGAATTTAGGCTGTTTCGTCTTTTATTTCCATCCCCAGATTCTACCATTCCATCTCCTACACATAAACACATTTTTCTTCATTCCAGAAAGTGGAAATATATACCATTTTTGATAAGATCTATAAATCTAGCTTTAATTCAGTTTGGGGTAGATACTGTAATGTATTTCATTGCATGCATTTCTAAAACTCATTTTTTAGGTATACCGACAGGATTGTGAAACTTTTGGTGCTGTGGTGAAGATGCTGATTGAAAAAGACCCTGCATTAGAAAAACCTGTTCAGTTTTCTTTGAGACAAAATTTGCATGAGATTGGTGAGCGATGTGTTGAAGAACTTAAACACTTCATTGCAGAATATGATTCTACGAGTCAAGAATTTGAAAAAACGTAAGATAAATTATGGGTTAACCATATATAAACGCTACCTGATTCATGGATGCTAATCTTCTAAATTTGTTCATTTTGCATTTGATCTCTTCATAAATTTAAATTAATTGCAAAACAAGAATATCATTTACTTAGTTGATTCCGTTTGGAAAATATATTGAATATATAAAGTTCAGTTCATGTCAGCCATATTTTGAAAATCTTTAACAAAAAGCTGCTCCAATTATTGAAACAGGTTGCTATGACAGACCATTTTGTAATTTTATTGATATTGATAAATGTATATAAAATAAATGTGCATCTGTATTTATATAAATTTTACATATGTGTTGCCTTTAATTAGAGTAGCTATATAAATTTGATTGGAAACCATTGTTAGGACAGTTTCATTAAGCTAGTTGTTTAAGCTTAGTGATTTTCTAAGTTCAAATAGCCTGTATAATTAAACTCCTTCAGAGTTAGTATCAAAATTTGCATTTTTTTAAAGCTTTGTACAGTTGTATAAACTATATTTGTCTTTAATAGTAATGGAAAATATATATTCTTATTCTCTTCTGCAGTTTCTGTAATTTCCACTACACTCTGGGATATTATTTTTAGAAATGGGTCTAGTGAAGGCAGCACAAGTGTTTTCAAAGTATGAGAAGTGTGTAATTCATCCTTTCACAAATGGTACAGTGATTCACACAAGATATTTCCCATAATTGTGAGATAGAAGAGTAAGTAAGTGCATAATTGCAATTGAGTAGCTAAGTTTTATCCAACATCACTTTGTTATATTCATCTGTTACAATTAGAGAGTAGGCTACTTGAAAGGATTCTTCCCAGAATTGCAACAAGCTTGGTTACATCCACATATCATACTTGATAAAATGATTAACTGCCTCATGGGCAGCAGGATTATTTATTACAGTTGTCACTGTTCAAGTGCACTTTCCACATCTAATATACAGAACAATTTTGGTCCTGTAAATTCAAGTGTTGTTTACCCATGGTTAGGTGTAATATTATTTAATCCTAAAGTAACAAACAGTAACAGTTTCCTCTGTTTAAACAGATGGATGATTTGGAAGCAATACTACTTGTATTCATAGGAATGGAGCGAAACGAGGTGGTGTATGTTTGTTGTTTAAACCCATAAAAATACTACTTGTATTCATAGGAATGGAGCGAAACGAGGTGGTGTATGTTTGTTGTTTAAACCCATAAAAATGAATAAACATACAGGTATGCTTCTGAACACTTCAATCTGTCCCTCAATTTGCCTAAGCTTCTATGACCAGTGAAAAGGACTGTGAAAGTTTTAACTGAAAGCAGCTAGAACGTACTGTATTACATTTCAGTGTTCTAACCTACACACAGATATTGAGAAAACTATGGAAATAAACCAAATTTATAAATTATGAAAAATTACACAATTACAGAATGCCAGTTATTAGAAAGTGAGTTAAAGAATTGATCCCACTGACTAAATAGCAAATAAAATTCAGCAAAAGCCAGTAGAAAATTATATCACTTGCATGCTGATGGAACCTGAGACTACTTAAGTTAGGTTCAATAAACAAATCCATATCATACTAAGCAAAGAATGTAGATTTGAATTCTTAGTAGAAAGCATGGTATAATTTTATTTAGTTGATCTTAGAAATAACATTCGGCTGATTGTGAAAACATTTACTTTTTTGGTTGTTAGAAGAATATATTGGGCGATTTAATAATCTATCAAGGTAGAGTGAGATTAACTCATTCTTCAGAATGGCTCATCAGCCTTTATGTACTGCTACTTAACCAAGCAGGATATAATAATGTCTCCTGTACAAATCACAATTAACAAAGCAGTGTTATCTATTTTAGGTTTAGAACCTAGCATTGAAATTTAGTTTAAAGTATAATGTTTAGTTCAATTTATACATGCCAGTTTTATTTGTTTAATTTACACAATTTAAAGTTTATTGACCCATAAATAATTCTTTAATATTGTGAACATCGCTGAAACTTTACATAGCTCCATCATGCAAACAGAGCTTTACTATCAAAAATTAAACATTTCACTATAAATGTATGAATATTTAACAAAATCCTGCCTAAACCAAACTGATGTTAAACCTTTTAACAAAATTATTTGTCTATTTTAAACAAATGCCTTGCAATTCAGGAATATAAAAATAGTCAGATAAATCTTAATTTTACAATATACTTGTATACATTAATTGCACTGTTAAATTATGAATACAGGAAACTGTAAAGTACATTATCAATCTGTTAACTCTTAATTGCTGCTCATATTACATTTGAAACTTGTGATACTGTTCCGAATATAGAGGATTCTCTCATATTTTCATAAGTTTTTAATTTAAGCAAATTCAGTGACATCTTGTTAATTTTGAAAGCAGGGATTATTAGCTCACATCACTTTAGTTTTTACAAACCGTAGATTAAGATTATATTAAGCAAAATTTGCCTGAGATTCACTCCCATGAAGATAAAAGAATAGTCAATTTGCTAAGCAGTTTAATGTCCAGCACAGAACCAGATAGTTGTTGCTTGGTATCAAAATGGTTAGGTTACATTAAGCATATAAGATAAAGAAAATGCAAAAATCAAATTATTTGCACATAACATTAAATGGGCAATCATTACTGTCTATGGTCATATTCCTTCAGAGAGTAATAGTCTTTCTGAAGCTTCATGCCATGAATAGGACCACCATTTTTCTTTTTTGTTTTTGAAGAGACACATTAAATTGGACAGCTTGCTTTTGCCAGAAGCTTGAATTGATCCTTTGGAAAATTATTCCTTTTATAAAATATTGCATTTCTCCCTTCAAAACAGAAACTTTATAAATTAGGCCAGGATCTATATAAAATCCTAATTCTTCATACTGCCCATCTCTGTGTGGAAAGCTGTGTGGAAAGTTTCCATCATCCCTATAGCCATGTTAACAGATTGATGGGAAGAAGAATCCAATAATCATCTAGTATTATATGGATATAATACTAAATCATCTCTGATTTAGTATTATATCCATAAACAAGGAAGACTGTCCCGAACCTGGAATTCATATACTCTTCATATAGTTAGAGGGACGATTTCTAATGTTTATTTTCCCTGAATCTCAAGTTCTATGCAAACCAGAATAGTTCTAAACAAGCTAATCAATATCAAAGGTTTATTTTTTTTATGTAGTGTCTTAAACTGCTTTCAAAGCCTTGACTAAGAACACAAACAAAATTTTTCCATGTTACAGACTTTGCTGACATTATTTAGATACACAAAATTTGAAACACAGTATAGGCACAAAGTTTATAGGCAGTACATTTTAGGAAATTATACAGTTTTTGCCTTTGTGCACTTTCCTTTTTTCAGATTTTGTTATCTGTCTAAATTGGGTAGTAGGAAGTTCAGCACTTGGACTAGAAACAAAATCTGCATAGCAGCGATATCTCACAGATCTTGGCTGTGGAATGGGTTGTCCTAAGAAATATCCTTCCTCTTCAGAATCTGAAGATGATGATGAGCACCAAGCTTCTTCATCCTCACCCAAAAATCCAAAAAACTGATCTCTTGGTTTCCCCATTGCATAGTCAGGCGCAATATAATTATATTGGCTGAAAAAAGTGGGAGTATATGCCCGAACTTCCTGAAGATTTTTATTCTGAATAAATGCATCATAATCCCGAGGGGAATAAAAATTAAGCCTTTCTTTTGGAAAAGGTTTTCTTTCTGCAACCAGATGAAGTGCATTGTCAGATCGAGACTTTCTGCTCCTTCGATGATGTCTCTTTCCATGGTCTTCAAACTGATAAACACGTCTGTGAGTCCTTTCACTCATATGGGGTTGATGAATATCGAGATTGTCATAGTTTCCATTATCAATGACATCTGAAAATTTTACTTGCTGAGGCCTAGTCTGTGATTTGGATTTTCTCAGTACTGGCACATGTATTGACTTTTCTTCTGGCAGTGTCTCAGCCTGACATAATTCAGAACTTACACTTTTCAAAGACTCAGTGCTTCTATGAAGCATTGATGAATTCAAAGTTCCCATGTTGCTCATTTTTTCACAATCATCCGTCTCTAGCTCCTGGTAGGTTTCAAAGGAGTACAGAGAAGGTCTTGGTTTGATTTCATCAATTGAAGCACCTAAGAATGAAAAGAAAAAAGTAATTTTGGTTGGAAAATTTATTTCATCCAGTTAAATTCTAAAAATGTAATTTAAGTTTATATTTAAAAGCCACATTTGGATTTTGAATGTAGAATGTGTGAATTATCTATTCAAATTTTCCTTCATCAAACACACTGCAAGGGGAACAAAACAACAGTATAATGTATCAGATTTCTGAATTATTTCAGTCACAACTAACTTGGTGATACAATCAACCGCATGCATATTTCAGAATAAAATGAGTTGCCTTTCCCAGTAGCTATAGATGTTAAACAAAATTGACAATAAAATTTTGAAATAACTTGATTATTAGTGATATTTGAAATTGCTGGTTTCAAAGCATGTCTCTTAAGGAAACTGCACCTCTTTCAACATAGGCATGATTTTCCTTCCACAATCAGGTGTTGACTAACCTGTTTCCCCCAGAATAAGACATCCCTTGATAATAAGCCCAATCGGGCTTTTGAGTGCATGGCAATAAGGGCAAGCGTTTCAGGGTTCAAAAAAATAAAAGACAGGGTCTTATTTTCGGGGAAACACGGTATCACTAGGCTTCAGTTGCTTATCCCCTCCCTGACAGCCTGAACCAACAATGAAAAGCAAGAGCCTCCAAGTAGCAGAATTGATATAACAAAGGACGCTGTCCACTTTCTTGGCAGTATAGGTCAGGGGTGTCAAACTCAAGGCCTGGGGGCCAGATCCGGCCCACGGCGTGCTTAGATCTGGCCCGTGGAGCCACCCTGGAAACAGCGAAGGACCGGCCCACTGTGCGTCTGTCTGTGAAAATGGAGCTCCGTTTTCACTGGCAGAGGGTTGCAGGAGACCGTTGCAGCCAAAAAAGGAGCTCGGGGGCCTGTTTTCACTGGCAGAGTGCTCGGGCGTCCCGACACGAGTGATGTCAAGCTGTCCACGCCCACCCTGGTCACCTCCACCCCAGCCCCTCAAGGTCAAACAAAACCCTGATGTGGCCCTCAATGAAATCGAGTTTGACACGTCTGGTATAGATTAAAAAAAGTTCCAGATAACTGCACAAAATGTTACTCTTGGACTCTGACCATCTGACTTCCAGTTCAAAGCAATTATATCCATAAAGTGTCCAGCTAAAAATGTTCATTGATCTAATCATACATAAGGGATTCAAGAGGGAAGCTTCTACTCCATTGCCATCTTACTCTGACCCCTGTTGAAGAAAATGGTTTTGTTAATTTATGTAATCAAATTTCTATACTGCCCATCTCAAGTGACTCTTTCACAGGTAGTTCTTAATTGACAACCACATCATTAAGTGATGCAAATAATCCGATTTCCTCCATTGACTTTGTCATAAGCCCCTGAGCAGGCTGCAAATGATCACATGACCCCAGGATGCTGCAACCGTAGTAAATACATGCTGGTTGCCAAGTGCTCAAATTTTAATCATATGAACACCAGGACACTGCAATGGTTGTTAAATGCAAGGACTGGGTGTAAGTTATTTATTTTTTTACTGCTATTGTAACTTTGAAGGTCACCAATGATCTTAAGTCAAGAACTTGAACAAGGTGATAAATAAGCAAAAGATACATTCATAAGCACTTAAATTCCATTATAAAATACATGAGGCCCTTAAATTCCATTATAAAATACATGAGGCTTTCAAAAGGAGCATGCATAAAAGCAAGTAAAAGTTAATACCGTACGTTCCGGCGTATAAGATGACTTTTTAACCCAGGAAAATCTAAAAAGTCGGGGGTCGTCTTATACGCCAGGTGCTGAAACTTCCGAGCCGTTCTCCAGCCAAGCGGCTGAAGGAGCCCCGACACCACCCTGCGTCTCGGTCGTCTGCTGGGAAGGCTGCCGCCGCCGCCACCAGCCGGCGGCTTAAGGCAAGAGGTGGGCAGGAGACGCGGGCAGGAGCTTGCTGCCACCACTGCCACTTCTGGCATCCCCGCGCCTCTCGCCCAGCTCGCCGGGGAGACTTCGCACACGCACAGAAAGAAATATTGGAGCGGCAATAGCAGCAGTGGTCTCCTTCCCTCCATGCGCGTTAACCCTGCCGGCGCCGCGGTCGAGGACTCAGTCGGGTGGCTGGAGCCCCGCGGGAGATGGCGACAGAAGCTCCTCCTTCCTGAGGGGAGGGGAGCAACCCACCCACCTACCTCACTTGGCACGGTTCCCCCGGGACCGACCCCCGGCCAGGACCTGGAAGTGCGATGCTCTTCCAGGCTTCTCTTCCAGGACTTGGTGACTTGGAAGAGGGCTGGGCGTGGGAGAAAGGAGCCACGGTGGGGATTGGTTTGCAGGGAGAAAGGAAGGAAGGAAGGAAAGAAAGAAAAAAAAAAGAAAGATGGTAGGAAGGAAGGAAGATGGTAGGAAGTAAGGAAGACAAAGGAAGAAAGAAAGAAAAAAGAAGGAAAGAAAGAAAGAAAGAGAAAGAAAGAAAGAAAGAAAGAAAGAAAGAAAGAAAGAAAGAAAGAAAGAAAGAAAGAAAAAGTGTTAAGTCTCTACAATGATGAGACTTGAGGTTTGTGACTTCAGCTCTTTAATAGCAGGCAGTAAGCAAACATCAGCAATGCATGGTCTGTGACGGGTTTAAATAGGGAGCCCGGCAAACTGGCAGCCAATCAGGTTTTCCCTATTTAAATCCCCTGTCGGACTGGAGTGAAAACTTCTCCAGTCCTTCAATACATTAAAGAGAGAGAGAGAGAGAGAGAGAGAGAGAGAGAGAGAGAGAGAGAGAGAGAGAGAGAGAGAGAGAGAGAGAAAGAGAAAGAAAGAAAGAAAGAAAGAAAGAAAGAAAGAAAGAAAGAAAGAAGTTAGGAAGGAAGGAAGAAAGAAAATGAAAGATAGATGTTAGGAAGGAAGACAGACAGAAAGAAAAAGAAAGATCGTAGGAGGGGTAGTCTTATACAGCGAGTATATCCCAAACTCTATATTTTAACTGGAAAAGTTGGAGGTCGTCTTATATGCCCAGTCGTCTTATACGCCGGAACATACGGTATGTAAACCCAGAACACTGGTAAGACTCAAGCTTTATGGTATGAAAATTAATTGTACATGTATCACAAATGGTTAGTAAATGAACCATAAATCATAGTTTTTAGCTGCTTTACCTGTGATGTTAGATAAAGCAAGGAAATCCATTGAGTCTCGAACACACTGCTCTTGTTTCAGATTTGACAAACATTCCAATGAATCATTATACCTTTGCTTTTGATTATGTTTGTATCTTGTGCCATGTTCCATGTCTAATTCTTGGATTTTCCTACTACTATCAGGTCCTGGGTGGCTACCATATGCAGAATCACCCAGGCCATCTTGGGATTGTGCCCAGTACATATTTGCCTGGTATTTCTTACTTGCTAAGCTTTGATTATTTTTCTTCAATTCTGATCTCCCTTTAGCCACATTTTCACAAATCCACTGATCATTTGATCCAGCATTGGCTTCCACTGGCTGCTGAAATAGATTTTTATCAACAAATTTGAGGAGCAACTGAGTCATATAATCTTCATGCTCAGCCCATTCTTCTGGATCATCAGGCATTTCATCTCCCCTTACTTCCCAGAGTTCTTTGTCAACAAAGTTTACTTCTTGCCTTGAAAGACTTAAATCATCCAGTTTCCGTGAAAGAGTATTATCCACTGTGCTTGAAAGACCAGGGAATTTGTAATTCATTGCTGGAGACAACAGGAGAGATTGCCTGCACTGATCTGCTGATCGACTGCTTTTTCCCATATGAATGCTTCTTCTGGAGTCTCTGGAGCGAGCAGACTGGAAAGCAGAATCAGAAGAATCTGAAGCATGAACATCCTCTCCCAGACTGCATGATTTAGAACAAAAAATCAGTCCTTGCTTGGGAAGAAAGGGGCAACCAAGTAGTGAAACTTTGCAATGAGCACAAGAAAAGCAAGTTTCTGTAGCATGCCAGTGTTGTCCATCGTAAGTCATTTGAGCGTGATCAACCCCTGTTAAGACAAGATTTGTGTATAAATTTGTTTGCTAAGATTCTTATAACACTTTTCTTTCTCATTAGATAAAATAAAATAATAACACATTAATATGTTATTTAATTTAGTTAATATATTATTTACTAAGACTTGAGATTGAGTCTATTTATGCCAGGCTAAAGGTTATAAATATTGGCGCAAAAAAAATTGTAAACTAAACTACATGTCATGGCATAAAATTCTATTTCCATTATGAATAAGTAAAGCAGTCTACAAATATTCATCTATCATTTTGTTTTTAAAATACAGTAAAATAAAGGATTAATGTTTAGCCTTGGGTAACTAATATCCAGAGAGAACTAGATAAAAGACAATCTAATAAATAGTTCTGAGCATAGACATGAACCAGAATAGTATATTAGTCAAATTACATTAACATAGCATGGCTAAAAAAAGACTGTCCAATTGGAATGGAATTAATTAATTTTTATTTATTCATTCATTCATTTTGTACAGCTAACCATCATGACTATGCTACCCACAATAATTAAAAACAACAGCAAGAATAATAAAAAATATGAAAAACTATACCACCATACTAAAATGTCTATTAAAACAATTTGCTGATAGCCTGCATTTACAGAATTAGTCTCATTTTCCTTGAAGTTTTTGTTGAAGTATGATAACGTTGGCATGAACAGGAAACAATTCTGTGGGCCTGAAATGATGTTCTCATCTGGATAATAATTTTAAAATAATAGGCATAATCCTAAGGACCTCAGGTTCTACAAATAAGCTAAAAGCCAATTATCAGTTGAGTCATGACAGCCATTCAAAAGGAGGTCATTTAACTTGTTCATCAGGTTGAAAACATGATTTTGTAACTAGCTTCAACAAATATTTTTTGCCAGTCAAGATGCAAGCTTACTGTAAGGTCCGGCCTCTCCCCCTTATTCAAGAAAGTAAAAGCTCTTGAAACTTGGCATTTCAAAAGGAACCTTTTATTGAAAAAGGGTGATAGGACGAAATCAAAGCAGGCTCTGAGGGCCCTCAGGCAATTCAGTTAGAATAAAAGAAATTAGAAACCCCTCCCAGCAGTCCAGTGTGGATTCAGCCAATCTGCAGGTGTGAAGATGTTATTGTACCGGCAGCTCTGAGAAAGTGATAAGAGAACTTTCTCAGGGTCATCTTCTGCTGTCTTTCTGGTGATGCAACCCACATGACCCACCCTCCCCTTACATTCCCCAAAAGGTGAGAAATTTCCAGGCCACTTAGGCACCAGGCTAACAGTTATAAATCAGGCTAAAGGTTATAAATGAATGCAATGCAGAATATAGGATAAATAAGGGTGAAAGCAATAAGTAATGAAACAATTCCAAATTCCCACCCCCCTTCCCTTGAAGAATGGCAGATATATGGATCTGACACTTACCTATATGTTCCCCACAAGTCTCACAATATTCTGCATAAAGAGACTCAAAGCAGCTACAGCAGAATGGGTGTCCGTCCTTCATAATATACCTCTGTCCTCCAAGGATGGTTTCACACTCAAGGCAACAGAAGTGTTTCATGTGCCAATGATGACCTTCTGCCTCTGTACATTCATCAGCAAAAATGATCTAGGGTAGGTGGGGAGGAAATAGTTTAGATTTTAGGAGTTTCTCTTATTTCTCACTCTTTTGGGGGATAATGACTTATCCTTAAACAATAAAACAGTGGAGATAAAACAGTTTACTGGTAGTCCTCAACTTACGACCAGTTGCTTAGTGACCATTCAACATTACAACCTATCTGAAAAGGGGGTTTGCAACCTGGCTCCAAAGTTCCAACAGTCAGAAGTCCCCACGGTCACATTACTGCACTTCAGGTACTCACAACTTGGCCGCATTTATAGCTGTATGCAACATCTTATGGTCATGTGACTACATTTTACAATGGTTTTGCCAAAAATGGCATTTAATTCTGGATTTTGGTTGTAATGTGCCATACTGAATAATGGGTTTACTTAATGATCACAGCATTTGCTTAATGACCATGGCATTTGTTTTATGACTTCTGTATTCACGTAAACCACTTCAAAAAATTTGCAAGACCAGGTTGGTCATGTGATGACCCATTTTACAACTGTTATGACTTACAACATGCTCCATTACAGTCATAATTCAAGGATTATCTGTGTAAATAAGGTATTCAGTTCAGAGATTCCAAAGGATCTTTAAAATCTTGTTGAAAATAACAATGAAAATTAATACAAGTAGAATATATTAACAATATACTTGATCACTAGTGTACCACTTCTACTTCTTTATCTACTTACTGATATTCTACCATTTTTAACTCTTTCCTCTTCTTTCTTCTTTTCTTTTTTCTTTTTTAATTAAAATAAAAAAGGGGAGGGGGGCAAAACTCACACATAAGACTATCTGCCATATACAATAGCAATAGCACTTAGACTTATATACCGCTTCATAGTGCTTTACAGCCCTCTCTAAGCGGTTTACAGAGTTCAGCATATTGCCCCCAACAATCTGGGTCCTCATTTTACCCACCTCGGAAGGATGGAAGGCTGAGTCAACCTTGAGCCTGGTGAGATTTGAACAGCTGAACTGCTGAACTAGCAATCAGCTGAAGGTTGCAGTGCTGCTCTTAACCACTGCGCCACCTCGGCTCATACAGTATTCTTGCAAGTAACATTTCTTCAATTTAATTATTACTTTTACTAGAAAGCAATGCATAACAAAGTATGTGAAATTTAGTTTTTAAGTGATATGGGGAATAATTTTTGTCCCAAAGAGTATGTATGATGATATCAAAGTATAAGTCATATCCAAATGCACTCACATTTGTTCCTTCCAAGCTACTTTAGCGATTGAAGCAGCGTTGGGAACCTGTGGACAAGACTTTTCCCTTTGAGCAGCAGCAATTTTTGGTGCAGGTAGCAATTAGGAAACAAATGCTGACAAGGTATGTTAAAAGACTCCTTCAATAGTATAAATGGTTTTCCAGTCACCCAATGGTAAAGATAATGGCCAATGAATATCAAGAACTATGGTCAATTTAAAAAAAAAAAACCTTTTTACAACTCTGTAGTCCTTATTCAGGGTAGAGTATGGGCGACTGAATGGAGCTGAGCGTTTACTGTCTGGATGACCTTCCTGCCACCCATGTGGAGTTTGCAGCAAATATTTTTCCTTTGCCCTCTAAGAGAGAAACATCTGTCTGTCAGCCCTGGAAGCCATCTTTTTCATTGGAGCTTCAGGGCTGCCACATTTAGTGCCTGGGAAAACCGGGGGGGGGGGGGATTGCAAGGAGTGGTGGAGGATTAGCCATAACAACATTCCTTTCTCTGGAAGTCAAGGGCATTCGGCCTGCACCTGGATGGGAGTGACAGTGGGTTGTCTCCAGTTGGGACAGTGAATTGATTGGACCATGTGATGGACTTGTAGGTGCAGGGGATGGGTCTTTGACTTTCTTTTGGGTGGGGAAAACCTGGAACTCTCAGATTTGGGTTTTCCCAAATGTTCCAGTATGACATCTCTAATAAAATGGAACTTTGAGGAACTTCAAGCCTCGGAGTCTTCTTTCGTTGGGGGTGTTACTTGGAACCCTGACTACCTAGGATTGAATTCTCAACCTTCTGAGTGGGAGGTGAGAGTCTTCACCACTAGGCCACCATGCCGGTCATAGTCGATATGATATAAATTATATGTTATATTAGGTTCAGTGCATATTGCTAAGAATTATTAGAATCGGGTTTCATAAGAGAAGAATTAGAAAGCCAGTTTGGTCTAGTGATTAAGACACAGAGCTAGAAAGCAGGAGACCGTGAATTCAAGTCTTGCCTTGGCTATAAAAGCCAGCTTGGTAACCTTGGCCTTGTCACTCTCTCTCAGCCAAAGAGATATGCATATGTGCATATGTCGAGCCTTGGCACGACAAATAGTTTAGGCTAAAATTAATCTTAAGATTTTAAGAATTGTTTCATTCTGAATCCTTTTACAGAATTGAGTTGTATGGCATTAAAGCTTAATGACAAATATGAGAAACAAATGACCACATTTGCTCATTAGATTTCCACTAATTTTTTGAAGATAAACTATCCTGTTTAGCAATCAAAACTGAAATAAATGATCAAACATATTATTTTCTGAGTATAATGTTCTGAGTAAATTTAATGATGATCTTCTATTACAATTCCCATTATTGCGTTTCTATTGTGTATTCTAATTTTGTATCCATATAATCTTTGACTTGTTAAGGGCTTGAGTCTTCAAGAAAATTCTGTAAATAAGACCCAACAAATGTTCCAAGTATTATAAAATTTACAAATTCAGTCAAATCTCCCACTATTCCCACATTTCTGCAATTAGATTCCAATATTTCTGAAGGCTATAGAAGAAAAATTTGCAGATCACACTCAGGTGCCTGTGTAATAAATTCTATGTTAACTTCAATTCCATCTTAAGGTTCGTGAGAATGTGAGATTTACCTCATCACATGCTGAACATCGTGGCTTGAGCAGTTCAGCATGGTGTCTACCACAATGAATTTTTCCATCTTGGAAGAAATAGATTAGGTCAACAAGAAGTTCATTGCATGTAAAACATACAAAACAGGATGGGTGCCAGCAGGCTCCAGGCCCAGCTCTTGAAGCAAATACTGCAACTTCACCTCCATTTATTTTTGTACCACACTGGAAATAAAAACAGGGATTTAAGTATTTTTTTCCATGTATCCATCTAGATAAACCTACACACATGCATTTTAATTTTCATACATATACAACTTATCAGAATGGGACCTCAGTTCTGTGAGGAAAGGACAAACTAGGACACTAAAGGAGCACATGCCGTTACTGTTATATGATCTTCCTTGATACAAGGTTACTGACTCTCATATTAACTGTCAGTAACATAATTTCTTAGACACTTCCTTTGAGCATTCCATTGTGTTAAGCATGCAAGCACACTTATAATGATTCATCAACATCCTCTAATCAAATCTTTATTATCCCCATGATTTACCTTGCTATTTATCAGATTTATCTTGATCAATATTTTATACATATTGTTATATCGGAAAGAACAAAATAGGTATTATAAGCCAACAAATGCTGTTTGATCAGTTTTCAACCTAAAAGGCTTGAACTCATGTTTTATTTAAATGTGTTTTATTCCATGTTCATCAGTACCTGAATTTCACAGAATTACAGAATTTTATTTTAACAATAGCAATGTTACCTGTTCACAAAGTGCATGCATTATTGCTCTAGGGAGTAATTTGACTGAGCCTCGCCCCAGTGCTTCTTTTTTACGTTGTGCACTAAGTATTTGAAGTTCTTTCTTCTCTTCTTCACTTAAAGACTGGCAGTATCGCACCTTCAACAAAAGCCAATAACATGTTTAGAATCTACACAAGTTCTATTTGGAATTGACATGCATGAATAGGTGTACATATACCTTTTTGGAAACTCAAAGATTTGTGTCAGATTTAGACATAAAAAAGAATTGCATACACAGCTAATTTTCTTATACTTTCACCACAATGTAATAATATGTGTCAACAATTGGAGCTGCTACAATGACATGAAGTGTTATTGCTATCTATGCATTTCTACCCTGGATCCTGACATATTTTAAAGATCAAGGTTTATCTGCATTTGGTTTTACTAATTTATGGATATAAGATAAATTTCTATAGCATACAAGTATAGAATGGAGAAGCAGATTATTCCTTTCATGTTTTATGAGAAGGGAGAGAGAGGAGGAGTGGCACCATAGGGTTTTGATGCAGTTTCCATCCACAGCAGGCATGAGATCACGGATGGCTTTAATTACAAAATCATTTTCTAAACCCAGCCTGTTCAAATTAAACTATGCTGTTTGAATCTAATTGTATTAGTGAATTAGGTACATTTTTAAAATCATTTTCAAAGAATTGAGCTATATGGTAAATATCTGCCTACATCTTGCATTCCAGAATATATAATGATAAAAACTAGGCTTTTGATTTTCTAAGACTATCTAACTGATGTATCTCTTATTAGATACTTCTGTTTTGTCTAGGAGGGATCATTCAGGCATTCATGATGATTTAAACTTGTTCATCCAATAGCAGGAAAAAAATAAAAATACTGATAAAAATAGTTATAATATAATATAGGGTTATTATACTTTTTAAAAAACACTAAATTACACCAGGAGAAGTGCCTCACTCAACAGTGAATAGTCATTATTCCATAGAACAGATGCTACTGTAGGAAAGCAGTGGAACTTTAATGTTGCAAAGTGGAAAGCAAAGCATAAAAATAAGGCACAAGGGGATGAGTTTGAAATGTTCTTTAAGAGTTTTAGGGTGCTAAATATAGATGCAACTTCACATATTGTTTTATATGCTGATGAGTATCCTCACAACCTTCCCATTCTCTATTTCTTTAATTTTATTATTTATTAATAAGGGGCTGTTTACAAACATTTAAAAACACTAAAATAATACAATAAGCCATATTGCTGGTAGCAAGTTTTTTTAAAAACTAATTATTAACTGCTATGAAATGTAAAGATTTGGGAGATGACCAAATGAAAAAAATACTGATGGCCCACAGACTTATCTAGAAAAAACTTTCATCCTTGGCCTTTAACACAGCAAAAGTCCTTAGCAAGATGAAGTGGAAGAACAAACCTTTGCACTTGTGTTCTAGTACTCTGATTTGGACTCAGAAACACACCAGAAATAGAGCTCCTGTAAGAAGCCCTCCATTCAAGAGACTTGACTCCTGCTTACCAGATGGATGTGTATTTTGTCAACAGTATAGAAGTGGTGTATCCTTGTGATCTTATACAATCTTTTTCAACTTCCTAGTCTAACTTAAAATCCTGGAATTTCCTGGTGGAAATTCAAAAACGTCATTCAAAAACTAATTAGATATGATCCTGCTTAACTTTTGGAAATCAGTCAAGATCATCTGCATGAATGCAATGCGCTCTACTGCACATGCGCTCTACATGGGGCTACCCTTGAAGAGTATCCGGAGACTTCAGTTGGTGCAAAATGCGGCTGCGCGTGCTGTGGTGGGTGTGTCAAGGTACACCCACGTGACACCGATACTCCGCCAGCTGCATTGGTTGCCCATCGGTCTCCGGGTCCAATTCAAGGTGTTGATCACCATCTTTAAAGCCCTTCATGGCTTGGGACCAGGATATCTTCGGGACCGCATTCTGACTCATACTTCCCTCCGACCGGTTAGGGCCCACAGAGTTGGCCTCCTCCAGGTCCCGTCGGCCAAGCAATGCCGGCTGGCGGGCCCTAAGGGGAGAGCCTTCTCTGTGGCCGGCCCCGCGCTCTGGAACCAACTTCCCCCAGAGACCCGAACCATCCCCACTCTGCTGGCCTTCCGAAAAGCCGTTAAGACATGGCTTTTCCTGCAGGTGGGGGGTAGAGCTTAATCCACTCGAGCTCACCCCCCAAGTATGTATGGTTGCTGAATGGATGTTGTTGTTTTTATACTGTGCTTTTAAATTTTGTATTTGTTTTTAATTAATATTTAATTGGTTATTCTTGTATTTTTTCTCTGTTGTACGCCGCCCTGAGTCCTCCGGGAGTTGGGCGGCATATAAGAATACCAAAATAAATAAATAAATAAATGAAGCAAAATGTGCAGTCAGAATTACTGAACTGTATTACTTACCAACTGGAGAATTTCAAAGTCCATAATGTTTCAGTATTTAATCTGGAATTTATCATGGCATAAGTCACTGTAATTAGTTACATCTTGTCATAGTTTTGGAAGTCAGACTGTATTTGAGAAACCATAGATTTGTTGCCAAAAAAAGGTAATATGTCCCTCTGTCTCATCCTAGCAGAGCAAACCTGATTATACCTACCTCATTGTCATAGGGTGGTAGCTGATAGAGAAGCTGCTTAATTCGATATTTTTCTCCAGGACTGTTAACATATGGGATCTTCTCCTCTGACAGGCAAGCAAAGTAAAGCTGAACCTAAATTAGAAGCCAGACACATATCTCATTCATGCACTTCCTTGTAAGAATTCTTCATCTGCTATTTTATTTTTTTATTTATAAGGTATGCCAGGTCTGTTTTACTTTTTTCTTTGCATCTTTAGCAGAATTTGCATTCCTTATTTTTTAGAAAGAAAAAATAAGCTAACTCAGCAGAACTAAATTACCTAAGATTACCAGCACCCAGCTGTTGAATTGCTTCCCTGGAATGCAGTTTTCAGTGGCAATTACAGCTACCATAAATTATGCACATCTCACTTCCACCTCCTTCAGGATAATTAGCAGGTCTGTTAAAATTCCACACACACACTGCATTTTCACACAACATTATAAAGCTATCCAGAAAACAACTGATATATCAACAAGTCTGACTTGTTCTCTAAACTCTATAGGCTCTCCTGTACTTTCTTGCTTATTAAGTTCATTCATTCAATTTAAACTTTGCAGTTATTAAATAAAACCATATTTGCCACATAACACAAGCAGAAAAGCTATTGCTGCTTGTGATTACAATAAACACCATTCTCTATTCCCTGCCCAAATAGTATTGAAAAAGAAAATGTTTCAAAGAGAAAGTTGTTTTCCATTTGCCTTGTTGTTCTTTACATTACGAAAGAATTAATAGGCAAGTTATTTTTAAAGTTATACAAATAAAATGTCTTTAATAAATATTATTTTCTGGCTCCATTTTACTTGGAGGACTACACTAAGTTATCAGTGTCAGTACTGCTCTAATTTTAATGCACAGAGTAAATTGGTAAGTAGGCAGATAATTACATTTAAATGAAAGAAAGTTTGGAGAAAAATGTGACATTATTCACAGTATTTCAAACAAATAGAAGGACATTTATAAAATGCACAGCACAAAACAAACATACATTCCAAAGAAAGAATACAGGTATCTCAAGTAAATAATTTTATATGCATGCTGCATCTTACATGTGATATTAAGAAATTGACTTTTTCTGTTAAGCCATATTAATGCTAGCTTGAATATTATTTTGTATTTTAATGTTTAGGGCAAAGTTCTAACAGAAAAGAGTAAGTGGAACCCTTGTGTCCAGCTAGAAAATCCAAAAAGAGAAGCCCTGGGACATTGTGCTTCCCAAAAGTAAAATTTTATTGAATACACTACATTGGCACAGAAGAAGCGAAACCAGCTCTAGTTTTCCCACGCAGAATCCCACATAATTAAACTTGTTTTTCCCTTTGGCCATCCCCCCCTCAGTTTATTGTATTGTCCAATTAAATCCACTTCTTTTATTTTGGGAACAGTCCAGATAGTTCAAGCACTCTTGACATGCTGACACCCCTGAAAGAAAGAAAGATGCATCTGGAATACATAAGCATAAACAATTAATCACTGTACAAGATTTGGAACATGCGTGCATAAGGTCGTGCATAAGCACACCAGCGTGCCTACCGTCCCTGTCCTAATGTTCCCTCTTATCAGTACCCATCTTATGTATATAAACAATGTTATATCTATGTACCGTGTTTCCCCGAAAATAAGACAGGGGCTTATATTTTTTGACCCCCCAAAAAATGCCCCTGGCCTTATTTTCGGGGGGTGGCTTATTATTTTCAGGGTGCAGGTGGGGCAGGCTGCGGGACACAACACTTACTGGAGTTTGGCAGCTCCGTGGTCTGCCGGCTAGTCTGTTTATTAGGGGAAAAAACGTTGCATAGCACAGAAACTCTTCTCGCGAGGCAAGCAATTAACAAGTTATCGCAGCGAGAAGAGTTTCTGCAGTATGTCTTCCTGGCGGTGCTTGGCTGTTTAAATAGATTGGGAAGAGAGTGCACGGCTATCTCCCCCCATCCCCCGCCACCATGAGACTTGCAAAAAAGTCTTCCTGGTGGCACTTGGCTGTTTAAATAGGTTGGGAAGAGAGTGCACGGTTTTCTCTCTCCCACTCTTGAGTGAAGCGGGAGGGGCAAGAAACTCTTGCAGGCTGCCTGAGGAAGAGCTGACAGCCAAACTTCTAGCTCAGTGGCAGAAGCAGCCAGGCACGCACTTCCTTGTCCCCCTCTCTCTCGGCAGTGAGGAAGGGGGAAGAGTGCACGTAAGACAAAGCACCAGAAGGAACCTTTTGCCTGAACGCAAGAAATTTTTCCCCTTTCGCTCCAAGAGTCTCACGAACGCTCATTTTTGGCAGAGTTTTTTTTTTAATTGAAAAGTTTTATAAGTACAAAGTACAGACATTTTCCCCCCATTTTTCTCCCCTCCTCCCTCCCTCCCCCCTCTCCCCCTTCCCCCCTCCCCCCCTCCCGGACTTCCCAGAAAAAGCACAAGGTATAAATCTAAAAAAACTAACATAAAACTTACTATGAAAGAAAAAAAGAAATTATTAGTTCAAAAGTACCCATTCATCGTTAACTCTTTAACAATCCAAAAGCTTGAAAGTATAGTATATCATTTCACAAATTTCTAACATTAATAAACTATTTAAGTTGTTTTAATCTGATACTTTTTTTGAATATATTCAGTCCACCTACTCCATTCCAATGTATATCTTTCATTTGAGTGGTCCTTTAAATATGATGAAATCTTGGCCATTTCGGCCAAATGTATCATTTTCAACGTCCATTCTTCAATCGTAGGTATATCTTCTTTCTTCCAGTATTGTGCTACCAACAATCTGGCAGCGGATATGCAATTCAAAACCAGCTTAGTCTCTATAACAGAACAATCCGTTATTATCCCCAGCAAAAAGAATTGTGGTGTGAACTTAATCTTTTTCTTTAAAATATTTTGTATGATCCACCAAATTTTTATCCAAAATGCCTTAATCTTTTTACAGGTCCACCATATATGAAAATATGTAGCATTCTGACATTTGCATCTCCAACATTTAGAATCTAAATTTGGATACATACAAGCTAACTTTTTTGGGTCTAAATGCCATCTATAAAACATTTTATAAAAATTTTCTCTCAAATTTTGTGCCTGCGTGAATTTAACATTTCTGACCCATATCTTTTCCCATGTATCCATCATTATCGGTTCCCCAATATTCTGAGCCCATTTTATCATACAATCCTTAACTAATTCTGTTTCTGAATCTAATTCCAATAAAATATTATATAATCTCTTTATATGCATTGGGCCCTTATCTTTTATTTGTACAATCAAATTGTCCTCTTTTTCAGAATACCAGTTTTTTGATCGTCTCTCCATCTAACTTGTAATTGTATATATTGAAACCATGTTCTGATTATACCTTCTTCTCTTAATTTCTCAAACGATTTTAATTGAAATAAATTTCCCTCTTCAGAAAGAAGTTCTTTATATGTAATTTTGTCAAATTTTTGTTCCATATTTATATTTTCTATCGCATGTCTGGGTACTGTCCATAAGGGTAACTTATCATTTAATTTAGATTGATGCTTTTTCCAGACACGCAATAAAGCATTTCTTAATATATGGCTCTTAAAAGCTTTATCTACTTTTTTGTCATATATTAAATAAGCATGCCACCCAAAAACCAAACCATATCCCTCAATGTTTAATACACTCTCTTCCGTTAAATTAATCCAATCTGTAACTGCTGAGAGGGCCGCTGCTTCATAGTACAATTTTAAGTTAGGCATTTTTAAACCACCTCTTTCACGTATATCCTGCATAATCTTCTGATTTACCCTTGGCTTCTTCCCAGCCCAGATAAATTTATTTATACCCTTTGGCAGAGTTTTGAAGAGAGAAAGATTTCTTGCATTCAGCATGTTTGGAAAAGACAAGGAAGCACATCTCAGCCTGGCTAGAAGTTTGGCTGTCAGCTTGGCTTTCTTACGCAGCCCGCGAGAGTGTTTTCCCCCTCCCGCTTCACTCGAGAGTCCTGCAGGGCATTCGAACGCACCGCCCTCGCCTGCATCCGCCGTCTGAAGGGAGGGAGGTGGAGGATGAAGAGGCCCAAGCCGGCGAGCGAGTGACGAAGGCGGCAGCAGGAGGCGTTTCAAACTGACGTTCTCACAGCAAGAAGAGTTTCTGCACTACCGTATGCAAGGTTTTTTCCTTAAACAGACCAGCCGAGAAACCACGGAGCTGCCAAACTTCAGTAAGAGGTGCGTCTCACAATGGGGCGGAGTTTGGGGGTTTCAAGTGGGGGATGGGGCGGCCCAGGGCAGCAGTGGAAGGTAGAGCCGAAGGGGCGGTAACAGGAACGGGCGCGGGCTGGAGAGCGAGCAAGGGAGGAGGCAGCGGAAGGCAGAGCCGAAGGGCCGGTGACAGGAATGGGCGCGGGCTGGAGAACGAGCAAGGGAGGAGACAGCGGAAGGCAGAGCCGAAGGGGCGGTGACAGGAACGGGTGCGGGCTGGAGAGCGAGCAAGGAAGGAGGCAGCGGAAGGCAGAGCCAAAGGGGCGGTGACAGGAACGGGCGCGGGCTGGAGAGCGAGCAAGGGAGGAGGCAGCGGAAGGCAGAGCCGAAGGGGCGGCAACAGGAACGGGCTGGATGCGCCTGGATGCTGCTCAAGCCCTGCGCTTTTGGCTCTCTGTACCCGACCGGCCTCGGAGACAGGAGACAGCCCCTCTGCCGAGAGAGAGGGGGCACGTTTGCTTCTGCCGCTGAGCCCGGGTGGAAGTTTGGCTTCTAGCCGGTCTCAGGCGAGGAACGGGTGGCTGTTTCTGCAGGGGATTCCCATGCCACTCTTTTGGCCGGGGGAGAGAGAGAGAGAAAACGAGCGGCGGCTACCTGCACATCCCGTGGGACTGGCTCGGCTGCTCTGGGCTGCCTCTGGCAGCATTTTGAAACACGCTCCTGCCTGCGTGGAGGCAGGGATCGATGCTCGCCCCCTCTTCCTCACGGGCAGAAGCGCGTTTTAAATTGCTGTAGGCAGAGCCCAGAGGAGCCGAGCTAGTCCCGTGGGGTGTGCACACACCCGCCTCTCGCTTGCTCTCTCTCTCTCTCTCTCCCGTCCAAAATAGTGGCCGCCGCAAAAAGAGCGGCTCCCAGCAGGTCCCCCCCCTTCCCCCGGAAGTAGTTGGGGGGGCTTATTTTCGGGGGGTGGCTTATTTCAAGGCATGTCCCGAAAATCCCTGTGGGGCTTATTTTCGGGACATGTCTTATTTTCGGGGAAACACGGTATATTACCAATACGTACTTGACAAAAACAAATAAATAAATAAAATAATAATAATAAATAAAAATAAATTTTCTCTCACATTGGTTGTTTTGGGTATTTGGAATGAAATCGCTTTACTAATTGCTCTGACATCCCTAGCCACTACCCACTTGGCATCCAATCTGGGCAGTCTTTCCATACTGTAACTTTCCTCTGGTGTCTAGAGTCCAGTATGTCTTTAATTTCATAGTGCTGTTCCCCCTTTATGAGGACCGGAGGTGGAAGGGGTCCCCATCTTAGCCCAGAGATACGGAAGGGCTTCAATAGGCTAGAGTGAAATATTGGATGCACCTGCCTAAGAATCTTTGGCATCTGTAGCTCTACTGTTACTGGATTGATCACTGTTCTACAAATTTACAATTTTTGTTAGTTTCAGAAATGAAATGGGCCATTTCTTAATGAATTTCACATGCTGAATTCAAATATAATAATGAAATTTGTTAATTGACTCTAGTTTTCATGCAACGGACATTTTACATTTTCCAACTACAGGTAATAGGAAAATAATGCGCCAAAACTTAATACGTATATATAAACCCGTATATTTTTTATTAAAATTAAGTGAATTATATTCGCAACAATGAATACATGAAATAATCTATTGTATATGTTTATCAAGAAAAACTAAATTAGTAAACAAGTTTAAAATGTTCAAAAGTTTAAATTTCTCATTAATCTTGCCTTCAGTTTGTGTCCCTTTTGCTTCTCTTGACTTTTCTTTTGTATTCAAGGAAAGGATTGTCTCTTACAATTGTCCAACAGTAGTCTGCAAGCATTGATGGGCTCCATTTACCTTGATATCTTTTTTCCATAGCTGCAACGTCTTGATGGAAGCGCTCCCCATGCTCGTCACTCACTGCTCCACAATTTGATGGAAAGAAATTCAGATGAGAGTGTAGAAAATGAATTTTTAAGGACATGTTATAACCAAGGTTTTTGTATGCCTGGATGAGTTTTTCAATCACTTCCTTGTAGTTTGCTGCTTTATTGTTTCCAAGACAATTTGATGTCACTGACATGAATGCTATCCACGCAGTCTTTTCCTTGCCATGCAACAAAGAAAGAAACTCATCATCATTAATAAGTATGAACAATCTGTATGAACATCACTTGCCAGGAGATTCCACTGCTTTAGTCTTGAACCTAAAACCTCTACCCTGTTCTTCGGAAGATCCAGATCTCTTATTAGGTCATTCAATTCCATTTGTGTTATGAGGTGCGGTTCAGCGGATGTGGATGGCAGATAATCCGGGTCATGTAAGGCTATTGGTTTATCACTACAAGCTTCCTGAGGTTCTTCCTCACTGGACTTAATTACGAAAGATTCAGGCGCTTTTGGAATCGGTAGTCCTTCTCCATGAGGTAATGGACGTATTGCTGATGGAATGTTCGGATACTGCACAAACAACTTTTTTTTCTTAGTAAGACCTTTCTCAATTGGAGGCACCATACAAAAATAACAATTACTGACATGATCTGTTGGTTCTCTCCAAATCATTGGCACTGCGAAAGACATAGAAGGCTTATTCCCATTCAACCATTGGATAAGTCTCAATCCACATGAATTACAGCATATGTGTGGCGCCCAGTTTTTGTCCTGGTCTCCTATTTTGCAACCAAAATACAAGTTGTAGGCTTTCTTAATCACGGTTGTGATCCTTCGTTTTTGGGATGCAAAAGTAACTTCACTGCAAATATAGCAGAAATTATCTGCTTTATTTAAACAGGTTTGAGGCATAACTAAATTTACTAGCATAAAACAATGTTTAAAGACACTGTCTAACTCGCCAAGCAACAGGTACTGTGACTTTTATAGAATTTGGTGACGTAATATTAGCTAATATTGTATCATCTTGGTACGCGTGGCGGTTTTCTATTGGTCACCAATACAGACTATGTAATCTATGGTGTAAGTTGCATCATGCATTTTATAAACCTTACTTCATTAGTTGGTTGCTTATATCATGGAAACTAGAGCCAATATACATTTTTAAATCTTATTTTCATTTTTAGCACCCCAAAATTATGTAAGAACAGCTGTTTTCATGCTCGCAACTTTTTACCTGTAGAACAGTGTAATCTGCACAATGGGAAAGAGAGCTATATATTTAGGACCCAGCTTCTTACAAGGATGTCTGAGATTAAATACTTTGTGGGCAGGTACACTATATCTCCCTCCTTGAACTCTTTTTGAAGGGCTCTCTTTAGATATGCTTGTATTTTCTGGGCCTCCCTTGCTTTTCCTATTGCCTTATGCACTATAGCCCATGTGCCTCTGAAAGAGTCCATCCATTCCACCAGTGTCATGGAGGATGGGTCCCTTGGGGAAACTCCATCATAGCTACAAATTCGACCCCTGTAGCCGCCTTAAAAGGAGTAAACCCTGTGCTGCTATGTATCGAGGAGTTGTAAGCCATTTGGCAAACGGCAGCAGTTCAGCCCAATTAATCTCAGGTATTGTACTACCATTGAGTTAGTTCGTTCAACTGCCCCATTAGTACTAGGATGAAAGGCGGAGCTAAGCCCTTGGGACGAACCTATCAGCTTTAAAAACTCCTGCCAGAACTTAGCAGTGAAATGTACCCCTCGGTCTGAGATAACTCGCTTTGTGACCCTGTGGAGCCTGTAAATGTGTTGCATAAACATTTTCGCTAAGACCCGGGGCTGAAGGGAGTTTTGGACATAGTATGAAATGTGCCTGTTTTGAGAACAGGTCTACAACAGTCCAGATTACAGTGTTCCCACCATTCTTGGGAAACTTTTATTTATTTATTTTATTGGTCACATTTGTATGCCGCCCACTCCACAGAGACTCTGGGTGGCTCACAACAATAAAAATTTACATGCAACAATAAATATAAAAAAGCATTGAAAACAATTATTATTAAAACATTAAAAAACATTAAAAGCAGCAATTTAAAAACCCATACAATAATTCATTCATGGGGCCAAGAGTGCTCGATGTTATATTAAAATCATTGGCCCCAGGCCTGTCGACAAAGCCATGTTTTTAGTGCTTTTCTGAAGGCTGGCAGGGTGGGAATAATGCGGATCTCGGGGGGTAGTGTATTCCAGAGAGCCGGTGCTGCCACAGAGAAGGCCCTCGTTCGTGGGGCCGCCAGCCAACATTGTTTGGCTGATGGGACCACCAGCAAACCAACTCTGTAGGCTCTAATCGGTCTTAGGGAGGTATGTTGGAGAAAGCGGTCTCGGAGGTAAACTGGTCCTAAGCCATGTAGGGCTTTAAAGGTAATCACCAACACCTTGAATTGCGCTCGGAGACCTATGGGCAGCCAATGCAGTTCGCGAAGGATGAGTATCACATGGGTGTATCTAGGGACACCCATCACCACATGCGCCGCCACATTCTGCACTAGCTGTAGTCTCTGAACGTTCTTCAAGGGTAGCCCCATGTAGAGTGCATTGCAGTAGTCAAGACGTGAGGTAACAAGGGCGTGAGTGACTGTAAGTAGTGCCTCCCGGTCCAAAAAAGGATGCAACTGGTGCACGATGAACTTGTGCAAAGACCCCTCTGGCCACAGCTGTTAGATGTTGGTCCAATTTTAGCTGTGGATCCAGAAGGACCCCCAAGTTGTGAGCCCATTCTGAGGGGATCATATTTCTCCCCCCCTCCCAGAACCAAGGAGGGACAGATGTCAAAGTCCTTGGGAGGCAACATCCAGAGCCACTTTGTCTTCACTATGAAATCCATGGCTATCTCCTCCCACGGCATCATTGGGTTGGCTACAGGGCAACTCACCAAATACGTTTCCATGTCCTTCATCTTGAGTCACCAAAACTGCCTCTTTATGAGATGCAGGGTTTTTATAAACCCAAAATATCCCCCTGGCTCCGTGTGATGGCTTCTTTATAAGACCATAGTTCTCTGGTTGGCTGGGACATATATTTCGCTCCTCTTCCATGCTAAATCTTGCTTTATCATTAAGTCAGTTTTATGGTTTTGGAACCACTCATCCCCCCACCCCCAGGGCTTTTTTCAGCTGCTGGGTCAGTGCGTCTTCTCCTAACCAACGCGGGCTCTTCTGTGGTTGCCTCACAGGCACTGGCACTGCATGTTGGTTGGATGGGATGATAGAGTTAATTATCTCTTCTCTCATGCTCTTATATTGCAGCAGGCGCAAGAGTGTCGGCTAGAAATCCCCCCCCCAGTAAATAACGCAGGATAAAATTGAACCAGCTAAAGTACTGAGCCCACCGGACCTGCTTAGGGGACAGTTTCCCAGGGGTCTTTAGTACTTCTAGATTTTTGTGGCCGGTCCAAACTTCAATGGGATTTTTCTGCCTTCTAAGAACTGCCTCCGGATGAGGAGAGCCCAGCAGACTGCATAAGCCTCCTTCTCCCAGACTGCCCATCGTCTCTAGGTGTTGGACAGTTTCCAAGAAGAATAGGCACAAGGCTGCAGTTTTCCCCTTTTATTCCTCTGCAATAACACTGCCCTCACGGCCACGTCACTAGCATCTGCCTGGATCACCGACGGCTCCTCTGGGTTCGGGTGTTTCAAGACTGGCTTAGAGACAAAAAGTCTGTTCAACTTTTCAAAAGTTGCTTGGCACTCGACAGTCCAATTCAAGGGCTGACTTGGTCTAGGTTTCACCACCTTCCCCATTTTTAACAGGTTTGTGATGGGCAATGCTATTTGTGCGAAGGTGGGAATGAATTGTCTATAGAAGTTCACAAATCCTAGGAAACTCTGCAGCTGTGTTCTGGTCCTTGTCGGGGTGCATTGTTCCGTACCACTCCAAATAATTCCACACCTGTGTCAGGAAATATGCTAGCTTTTCGGGCTGGCCATCAAGCTTTGACTTCAAGGGAGGAGGCTCTCAGTCCTGTTGTACCAGCACATAGCCTGGTGGCACCTGTGCAGGGCTTCCCGTCACCATGAGAGGTGGCTGGTCTTGTGCCAGACCTGCCAGGGGGGGGCTGCCTCTGCCCCTTGCTGTGTGATACCCACTGTTCCAGGTTGGTTCAACATACTGACTGCAATAGAGGAAGGGATGAGGTAAAACTAGCGGCATGGCCATCCCCATCCCAGCCCCCATCACCACCGACTTTGGTGAGGTGGAGCCCCAGATCTCCAGCCCACCGAACTTCTCTCTGAGCTGTTCCATTGATGAGCTGCCGATTGCGATCGGGAACCTCCATCCCATTGGTTCTTTCCACATAGCGGCTCTCCTGCCTTTCCACTTGCTTCCTCAGATCAATGTAACTCCAAGAGGGATCAGTGGGTACTCTGTCTCTGCTGCCTTTCCCACGTTGCCTGCCCATGGTTCCTTTTTCTTAGGGCAGAAAGCTTCTGAAATCACCTCTTCTCTGTTTATGGGTGGCTGCTCCAACCTTTTGGGTCCCAGTTTAGAGTGATTTGCCCCAATTGGCTGGCTTCCAATCTGCTGTTGGTGCCTCCCAGATGGGGGCTTCTCCCAACTTCGCCCTGCCATCTGTCTTCTTGTCGGCTGCCGACATCTCATTATCGCAGTTCTCCTGGAAGATTCCAGGTAAGCAGTAGTTTATAGAGCTGGTTTAATGTCAGCTGTCCAGCTAGAGCAGTGGTTCCCAACCTTTCTAATGCCGCGACCCCTTAATATAGTTCCTCATGTTGTAGTGACCCCCAACCATAAAATTATTTTCGTTGCCACTTCATAACTCTAATTTTGCTACTGTTATGAATCGTAATGTAAATATCTAATATGCGGGATGTATTTTCATTGTTACAAATTGAACATAATTAAAGCATAGTGATTAATCACAAAAACAATATGTAATTATATATTGTAAAATATTTATTTCTAATTACAAATAAATGAAATTTCCTTCCTTCCTTCCCATCCATCCTTCCCTTTCCACCCACCCACCAATCCTTCCTTCCCTTCCCATCCTTCCTTCCTTCTCTTTCCATCCTTCTCCTTCCTTCGTTCCTTCCTTCCGCCGCAGCTTCTCCCCATCCCCTCCCTCCATTCACACATATGACACACATTTCCAAGCCCTCCGCCATCGCCCCACCCCTTCCACTTTCCCCACTCCATGACCAAACCTGGGATCGCGCGAGGGACGCGGAGGGAGCTCGGGCTGGCTTGGCAGCTACTTGCCTTGCAAATCTCGCCTCCACCACACACACACACGCCCCGCTGCCAGCCGCCCCCCTTTCAGGCCCTTTCAAGAGCGGAGAAGAGAAAGAGGAGGAGATCAGACTACCTGTACACTTTTTCTTCATTATCCCTAATCCAAGTTCTCTGATCCACAAATCCTAGGTTCCCTTCTCATCTCTCTTCATATAATAAACCCATTTCCTCTATTCAACATTTTATTACAACCATTTTTCTGCCCTTTGCCTTCCATCCTCTATTTCCTGCTCCTCTCAAGCTTTATTTCCTCCCCCCTCAATAAACACCCCCTGGAAGCTTCTCAGTTCTCCCCCACCGGCATTCATCCTCCTACCGATTCAATCCACCTTTCTTTCCTTCTCCTACCCTCAGGATTCCTTCGTTTACCTGCTCCATGCGAAGGAAATTTGACCGGCTGCCTTTTAAGTGTCACCTCCGCAGGCGGCTAATTTTCTCTCGCCTCTCCCTCCGCGAGTCATACCTATGATCTCCGTAGGAGCTAGGTTCCTCCCCCGCCTAAATTACTGTACTTCGGCCAGGCTCATTTCCACAGATGAAAGGCATTTTAAAACCATCACTCTCGCAACCGCTATGTCCCTTGCAGCGAGGAAAACTCGACTGCTGCTGCCTCCTCAGAGAGAGAGCAGGGGAGGGACGGTGCCATCGTCTGCCTTCAGCTTTGCCAAAGCCAGCCGCTTTGGCTTTGCGCCCCCACCCCCCTCTCTCTTCGGCCTCGCTGCTCCTCACTCTCATGCAAGGAGGAGAAGAAGGAGGAGGAGGCAGCGGCGGTGGCGGCTTCGCATGTGCGAGCGCAGCCCCGGCTCCCTTTCTTGGTGCTCTCCGTGTCTCAGTAGCCGAAGAGGTCGCAGTAAAAGCGCTGCTCCGTTTCACTCAGCATTAAACCCTCCATCTTACACCGGCCCTGCCCTGCCCTGGGGATCGATCCTACAATGGGGTGGAGTGAAGGAGGGAGCCGGGGCTGTGCTCACACGCACGAAGCCGCCGCCACCGCCTCCTCCTACTCCTCCTCACGCCAGTAGCGGCCGGGGAGGAGGGGGAAAGGAGGCCTTCTGCAAAAAAAAAGGAACAAGAGCGCCGCCTCGGCTGTCGTTTGTTGATTTCAAACCTGCCCTCCCGACAAGAGTTGTGGAGGAAGGTTCCAATCCAGAGCAAGCCCGATGTCAGGGGGAGGAGGGGGCGTGACTGCGCGTGCAAAGCGGAAAAATAAAAGCGCCCAGCGCTGAGTCGGTCAAAGTCTCCTAATAAAGTTTCTGTACGTTTCTCTTCCATGCCTTTGGCCACGCCCATTTCCCCTCCCTCGGGCACTCTGGGGTAGGCGCGTGCAACTAAGGGGCGGATGGATTTAATTCCGCTGCCAGAAAAGGAGGAGGAGGATTTAAAAAAAGGGCTGTCCGAGATCTCGCGCACAAGACCCTGATGCGAAGCTGAGACAAGGTTTAGCTCTTCTCTCCGCTTTCTCATATGACAAAAGTGTTGGGGAAGGTCGGGGAGTGAGAGAGAAAGAGAGAGAGAGAGGCGGTTAACACTGTCCTCTAATGGTCTGGAGGTCTACTACAGTGTTTGCTTCCTAACACCGTGGGAAATTTCTCTTTTCCGATGGTATTAGGCGACCCCTGGGAAATGGTCATTCGACCCCCAAAGGGGTCGCGACCCCCAGGTTGGGAACCGCTGAGCTAGAGAATCCAAAAAGAGAATTCCTGGGACATTATGCTTCCCACAAGTAAAAATTTATTGAATACACTACATTGGCACAGAAGAAGTGAAACCAGCTCTGGTTTTCCCATGCAGAATCCCACATAGTTAACTTGCTTTTCCCTTTGGCCATCCCTCCTTAGTTCATTGCGTTGTCCAATTAAATTCGCTTCTTTTATTATGGGAACAGTCCGGATAGTTCAAGCACCTGCATTGTATGACCTTGGGCTGGCAGCAGGGTCTCATGATCTGCAGACGGAGTCTTGGCATTCCATTCCCTCCCCAACATTCCAACCACCCCCTTCCCGATCGTTGTCAAGCTGAGAGCAAAGAAGCAACTAGGTGAAAGAGCAAATCACTCTTGCCATCTTGGTTTGTCCTGAGTTTGGTTTCATTACCCAACTAAGTATGGGGTTTGCTCTCTGTTTATATACAATAACTTGCCCTGCCAGTTTTGGTAGAAGTGTGGTTTTCTCTTTGATAAGTATATGCTTTTCTGTTTGTTTGATTGTTTGCCTGGTGTTAATCCCTACTTATTTGGGTGTTCGCTGCTGGAAAGGATGTGTTCTGATCTTTTTCTTTCCTTCTCAGCCTTTTTATTGTCTCTTGAATGTGTGTAAATATGGTTTATTTGTATATATCTACTGATAGCTCATTTGTCTGAATGCCAAGCTTCTAGGAATTCCTTGGATTTATTGATATTTATTTATTTATTTATTTATTTATTTGTTTATTTATTTATTTATTTATTTATTTATTTATTTATTTATTTATTTATTTATTTATTTATTTATTTATTTATTTATTTATTCCTTCTTATAAACGGCCCAACTCCCGAGGGACTCAGGGCGGCGTACAACATGTAAGAGGAGCAGTCAATAAAAAAAGCATAATAACACTAATTAAAAACAATTATAAAAACTTTTTAAAAACATTATCATCATTCACACGTGGGCAGACCACAGATGTTCCCATTGGTCTTATTTTAGCCCGCCTGCTTGAAAAGCCATGTTTTCATGGCTTTGCGGAAGGCCAGCAAGGTGGGGATAGTTCGGATCTCTGGTGGTAGTTGGTTCCAAAGAGAGGGAGCTCCCACAGAGAAAGCTCTCCCCCGTGGTCCCGCCAACCGGCATTGCTTGGTTGACGGGACCTGGAGGAGACCAACTCTGTGGGACCTAAGCAGTCATAGGGAGGTATGTGGCAGGATGTGGTCCTGCAAGTAGCCTGGTCCTGAGCCATGTAGGGCTTTAAAGGTCATAACCAACACCTTAAATTGCAACCGGAGACTAATGGGCAACCAATGCAGCTGGCGGAAAAGAGGTGTCACATGGGTGTATCTTGGTACACCCACCATGGCTCGTGCAAGTGCATTTTGCACCAATTGCAGTCTCCAGATACTCTTCAAGGGTAGCCCCATGTAGAGTGTATTACAGTAATCCAGCCGAGAGGTGATGAGGGCATGAGTGACCGTGAGCAGAGCGTCCCTCTCCAAGTCTGGTCGCAATTGGTGCACTAGGCGAACCTGTGCAAAGGTCCCCCTAGCCACAGCTGTAAGATGTTGATCCAATTTAAGCTGTGGATCTAGGAGGACACCCAGATTGCGGACCCGTTCCGAGGGAGTTAATTTCTCTCCCCCGAGAACCAAGGAGGAACAATCGACATAGTCCTTAGGGGGCAATATCCACAGCCACTCGGTCTTGTCAGGGTTGAGCTTGAGCCTGTTCCTACCCATCCAGACCCTCACATCGTCCAGGCAGCGGCACATCACATCCACTGCTTCCCTGAACTGAGACGGGGTGGAGATGTACAACTGGGTGTCATCAGCATATTGCTAGAACCTCACCCCGTGTCGGCAGATGATCTCACCCAGCGGTTTCATGTAGATGTTATAAACAGGATGGGTGAGAGGACCGAACCCTGAGGAACCCCACAGGTCAGGGGCCTAGGAGACGACCTCTGTCCTCCTGTTAACACCGACTGCGTCCTATCGGAGAGGTAGGAGGAGAACCACCGTAATACAGTGCCGCTCACTCCCACCTCGCCGAGACGACGCAGAAGGATACCATGGTCAATGGTATCGAAAGCCACTGAGAGGTCAAGAAGCACCAAGATGGAGGAATGACCTCCATCCTGGGCCCGCCAGAGGTCATCCATCAGGGTGACCAAAGCAGTCTCCGTGCTGTAGCCGGGCCTGAAACCCGATTAAAAGGGATCCAGATAATCAGTGTCATCCAATAACCGCAGGAGCTGGAGCGCCACCACTTTCTCCACAACCTTCCCCACAAAGGGTAGGTTGGAGACTGGACAAAAGTTCTTTAAATCCGCCTGGTCCAGGGAAGGCTTCTTGAGGAGAGAAGATATATGAAGAGAATATATGTAGCTCAGAGTTTAAAGGTGTTCTTTGATGCTGAGCTTGGTTGTTTGTTTGCAGGCTTTTATTACCCAACCAGAAAACATCATCAGTGTGAGTGAATATGTGCTTTATTCCCTACTTACAATTCAGTACAATAGTTTGCCCACTTTTGATGGGGGTATGGTTTCCTCCATGATAATTCCTTGATTAGGATACTGTTTTCTGCTTTACTGTTTGCATGGTGTTAATCCCTGCTTATCTGGTTATTGGTTGCTGGGGAAGATTGTGTTATTGTCTTTTGGTTTTCTTCTTAGCTTACTTCAAAGTTTACTGATCTTTTTTAATCATGACAATGTTACCATATAAAACCTAAATAATAAAAACAGATTTTAAGGATATTGCTTTTTTTGTCCACTATATATATAAAAAAATGAAGATCAAGATAACCTAAGTACAAAATTACTCTCTGAATATACAGTTGAAAAATAAGCCGATTAATATTTGCCCTTACCTGTTCTGGTCTAAGACCCGGAGGAACCCAGGCATGTTCTTCTAAGGCGCACCCAGAATCATCATCTGATGCTGAACTTCGTTGGAAGCCAGATGTACAATTGCCAACTTTTGGCTCCATTTCCAAAAGATACAAGTCAGTGGGACAGTATCAAGATGTTCAGTTATAGATCATCAATTAAGAGCTCTAAAAAAACACAGTTCAAAAGTTAAAAATTGCAATAAAAAGCATAGCTATTACTTCAAAACACACAAATGTCATACTGTCTCTGCTCCTATACTTGTGCTTTATTCTAGGTTATTTTTTCAAAGTGATAAAATGTTTTTCCAATCATGTGGAGTGTTTTAGTTCTGAAACAGAAGAAAACAGAAGTGAAGTTCTGCATGCTAACCATGCTGTAATGGCAAAGAAAAAATAAAAATATTTTTGGGATAAAGTGACTATATGCAGATTATACTTTAACACGTAGTATAGTTTAGGAAAAATGCTTAATCATTTTTATGTTAATCATGTGAAAATATGAATTAGAATTGCACGCTTCCCATTTGATTTCCCCCCCCCCTTTACTCTCAATTGTTGATTAAAATTTTAATTTAAACCATGGTTTAAGATCCTGGATATCTACTACAGAAACATTTTTTCATACAACAGCAATAATGTGAATAGATTATAGATTTTATTGGTTATATTGAACACTGAGTGTGGAAACAGAGACTAGAAGAGTGAACATAGGCTACCCTGACAAAGATCTGACAAATTTGGTCACTGATTCAGAAGACACTGCACCAAGATATGGTATACAAATTGTTACGTACGGAGGTACGTTCCCAAATTTGCATGTAGCTCGCTGATTGGTTAAGACATGAGCGGGAGAATATGAATGGCTGTCAGTAGCCGGCCGCCTCCATTCAAGTCCTTAAAAGCGGCTTGCCTGGAGCCGGCTGGCATTCTGCATTCGCTTCAGCTGAGGTTCAATAAAGTGCTGAACAGTTACGGCGACTCCGATTCTTTTGTTAAGCGCGATCTAACACTGGCGATGAAGGAAGTAGAAAGACGACCACAACAAAGGCACCTCATGGCATCCAGCAGCCATCTTAGCACAAAATTCAAAATTTGCCAGCCAACAACCAAGGATGACAACACAGCAGACATCCCCAGCTCCAGCACTCTTCGACTCCAAAAAAGAGACATGGAAGACATATATGTCCAGATTCCAAATGTTCCTGGAGGCGAACAATTTCCACGCCCTACCAGACAACAGGAAGAGGGCTCTCTTCCTCACCTACTGTGGACCAGACATTTACAACATGGCTCAGGCACTGGTAGCATCGGTGGACATCGAATCGATCTCCTGGTCCACGCTCCAAAATAAATTAGCAGAGCACTATCAACTCTCAGCCCCGCTGATGGTCAGCAGAAACGAATTCTACCATTGGCGACAAAGGGAGGGGGAAACTATAAATGACTTTGTTGCAAGCCTAAGACAAATCGCAACCAAGTGCAAATTTGATAATCCAGAAGACATGATGAAAGACCGCATCATCCTTGGCATGAGAGACTTAACGCTCCAAAAGAAACTACTAGTAAAAAGGGGAGCCATGTTCAAGGATGTTGTAGAGGCAGCAAGAGCGGCCGAAGCCTCTGAAACATCTGCAGCAGACGTATGGAAGACAAGCTCCACAGTCCACCACACTCATCACCAGCCAGACTGGACAACAGAGGTTCCAGAGGCTGAGGGGGACGCAGAAGAAGAGGAAAAAGAAAGCTGCTGCCAAATCCAGGACTGAAAAGGAAGCCAGAGAGGGGGTGAACAATGGAATCTTCATTGCCCTGGGTGCCTGAGAAATCACTCCAGAGCAAACTGCAACTTCAAAGATGCGGTCTGCCACCACTGCCAGAAAAGAGGCCACATCGCTGAGGCTTGCAGGGCTTCTCAACCAGCATTCTACCAAAATGCCCCATTCCAACCCAGAGCAAACATGGGAACCTGGAAACAACACCAAAGCCCTCCAGGAATCCAGAGGGGCAGACACAGGGAAGACGGGAGCCATTTCAACCAGAGAGGGAATTACCACAGTGGGACACTCAGAAACGGACGAAAACACCTACCGGGACTTCCCAGAGTTACCGGGGACCTTGCAGAGGACGACAATACTGGTAAGGAGTCTTCAGCTGCCACGCCTGGAGGCCGATTCCAGATCTTTCCGTCAGATGCCGGAGGAGCTGCAGCAGGCATGTCCGCACAGCTCAGAGACTCCGGGGCAACTGAACTGCACAGGTCCAGTAGGGTCGTCAGGCAGCCATTGTATGTGCGTGACTACGTCACGATGATCAATGCAGTGATTGGATGATCTGGAAACCCAGGGGGGAGAGGTGTTACGTACGGAGGTACGTTCCCAAATTTGCATGTAACTCGCTGATTGGTTAAGACGCGAGCGGGAGAATATGAATGGCTGTCAGTAGCCGGCCGCCTCCATGCAAGTCCTTAAAAGCGGCTTCCCTGGAGCCGGCTGGCATTCTGCATTCGCTTCAGCTGAGGTTCAATAAAGTGCTGAACTTTACTCCGATTCTTTTGTTAAGCACAATCTAACATAAATATTAAGAAATCATAGACTGCTTCTAATTTTATGGCTACTTTGTAACAATGTAGCTTGTAATTTAATGGAAAGTAAAGTTTAAATACTGGTGTATACAGTGCATTCAGAAAGCGTCATGGGCCCGATGGAGCCAGGTCCAAGGTGGAGGAGGAGTGGGAGCCTGGGCCAACAGAGTGGGATGGTGCAGTCCCTATGGCCTATGAGGAATGACCTGGGGATGGGGATGAGGATGAGGCAGTCCCGGGTCCCTCGGGCCTCAGAAGAGTATGCAGGGAGGAAGAGAGGGTGCAGGCTGACCGAGGAAGGGAGGGCAGGCAGCGGAGCACAGGAGCGGTGGTGCTTCAGAGATTTATTTATTTATTTATTTATTATTAGGTTCTTCTATGCCGCCCTACTCCCTAAGGACTCAGGGCGGCGTACAACATTTTAAAAGAACACTAAACAATAAACATTCAAAACATTTAAAAAGAATTTTAAAAGACATTCAACAACATACATCCTGGGGGAGATCTCGGATAAAAACTAGTCTCAAACCCCTGCCTGCAGGAAGAGCCATGTCTTAACGGCTTTCTGGAAGGCCAGCAGGATGGGGATAATTCGGATCTCTGGGGGAAGTTGGTTCCAGAGCACGGGGCCCCCCACAGAGAAGGCCCTCCCCCTAGGGCCTGCCAGCCGGCATTGTTTGACTGACGGGACCTGGAGGAGACCCACTATGTGGGCCCTAACTGGTCGGAGGGAAGTATGAGGCAGAATAGGGTCCCAGAGGTAACCTGGTCCTAAGCCATGTAGGGCTTTAAAGATGATGATCAACACCTTGAATTGTACCCGGAGACCAATGGGCAGCCAATGCAGCTGGCGGAGTATGGGTGTTATGTGGGTGTATCTTGACACACCCACCACAGCACGCACAGCTGCATTTTGCACCAGCTGGAGTCTCCGAATACTCTTCAAGGGTAGCCCCATGTAGAGCGCATTGCAGTAGTCCAATCGAGAGGTGACAAGGGCATGAGTGACCGTGAATAGAGCCTCCTTCTCCAAGTATGGTCGCAATTGGTGCACCAGGCGAACCTGTGCAAAAGCCCCCCTAGCCACAGCTATAAGATGTAGATCTAATTTTAGCTGTGGATCTAGGAGGACTCCCAAATTACGAACCTGTTCCAAGGGAGTTAATTTTGCTCCCTCAAGAACCAGGGAGGGACAGTTGTCATAGTCCTTAGGAGGCAATATCCAGAGCCACTCAGTCTTGTCGGGGTTGAGTTTGAGTCTGTTTCTCCCCATCCAGGTCCTAACGTCGTCCAGGCATCGGCACAATACATCGACTGCCTCCCTGAATTGAGATGGGGTGGTGATGTACAGCTGGGTGTCATCAGCGTATTGTTGAAAACTCACCCCGTGTCTACGGATGATCTCCCCCAGCAGTTTCATGTAAATTGTCACACTCAGGTTTATTATGGGGGCGGCTAGGACAGCTGGAGCCGTGGGTGGCTTTGGAGACCTGTGAGTGGCCTTGAAAAGATCGGTTTGGTGAGAGAGAGAGCCGGGAGGACGCCGTGGTTCTCGGCTGTTGGCTGCCTGCCGCTCACCGCCTGCTGCCTGTTCGAAGCAGCTGAAGCTGAGGGAACGGAGGAGGGAGACGACTGGGGCTTACCATTCTTCGCCCACTGCTCGCCTCCCCTCGGCTTGGTGAGAGAAAGCAAGAGAGTGGAGAGAGACGCTGCGACCCGCGGTTGACCCCCCCTCCCCTCCCCTCTCCACCCACCGCCCGCTGCCTGTTTGTAAGAATTGAGAGCTGAGTTGAGACCGCAGTTTACCATCCGTCACCCGCCTCCCACCTCCTCCTGGTTTGTGAGAGAAACCAGGAGAGTGGAGATAGAGACGTCACGACTCTTTGTTGCTGCCGCCTCCCTGCTTGCTGCCTTTGCTTGGTGAGAGAGAGCTGGGGAGATCGAGAGGGAGACGCTGCGGTCCTCCATGGCTTTACTGCCCCCCCTGCTGTCCGCCGTCCAGCTGGAGCCCCCCCTCTTTGCTGAGAGAACTGAGGGGGGTAGAACCCACTGTTCACCACCTGGTTGGAACTCCGGCCTCTTGCTGTTTGCCGCTTGCCGCCTTCTTGGCTTAGTGAGAGAGAGCCAGGAGAGGGTGGCTTGTTTCAACTTGGTGTAAAGGCACAGAAGAGAGACGCTGCGGTTTCTGCGATCTACCGCCCACCACCCGCTACCCGCTGCTTTATAGGAGCCCACCTATTGCTTTTGTGGGTTTCTTGCAATAGGTTGAGATGCTCCCGGTTGTGGCCGCGAACTGGAACCCGGGTGTGGTGTGGTATCCCTCCCCCTGCAAATGGCAAGCTTGGATGGATTGGACTGCCGTGCAGTGTTACATTCTGTGGCTGTTTGGCCACCTAAGTAGGGATTGGGGGGGCGCACCTCTGGTTACTGTGATACTATTACTATTTTTAGCGCATTGTCACCGCGCTTGGCAGAAGTCATCTTTCATAAATTTCATCTATGATTACTGAACCGGACTTTTTAGCTTAAAGGAATGATAGTTTTTATATGAATGTTTTTTAGCTATTTATTAGTATGAAGGAGATTGTTAGGATTGGGTTTAGCTTGGGAGAATGAGTGAGTCAGGGACAAGGGTTTGGCAGCCCTCTGCTGAGTGTGGAAACAGAAGCGGAGGGGGCCTTGTTTCCGACCCCTGGCTCAGTATGAATGGTATGTATGGCCTGCAGGGAGAGAGGAGGACCAGCGGGGATGGGGAGGGGATCTCTGGGGGGGGAGGGTCGGAGCATTATGGTCATAACGGGGAGAGGTAGGTATGGCGGGAGCAGAGGGGTAGGCCGCTCTCGGGGAATGAGAACTCGCTGTTTACAAGCGATTCCTTTTTCTGGCCCCTCTGGTTTGTTTCCATCTAGCTCAGCCCGAGTACCTGGTAATCAGGGATGTCAGGGCCCTGGACTCAAGCTGCTGCTGTTGAATGCCAGGTCGGTCACTAACAAAGCCCCCCTTGTACGGGATCTTATCCTGGAAGAAGGGGTAGACCTGGCATGCATTACTGAGACCTGGCTGGGCCAGGAAGGGGGGGGGTTCCCCTCTCCGAGATGTGCCCGGACGGATTCTCAGTTCAGCATCAGCCGTGACCCCAGGGAAGGGGTGGAGGAGTGACTATTATAGCTCACCAGAATCTTTGTCCTCGAAGGAGCCCTGCCCCGGAGATTGTTGGGTGTGAGACGCTCCTTCTGAAGTTGGACTTAGGGGTTCAGGTGGGCCTTTTGCTAATGTACTTGCCTCCTAGCTGCATGGCAAAGGCCCTGCCTGTTCTGCTTGAGGCGGTAGCTGGGCTGGCAATTGAGTTCCCCAGGTTGATGGTGCTGGGGGACTTTAATCTGCCATCGCCCGGCGAAACCTCGGAGGCAGTCCAGGAGTTCATGGCTTCCATGACAACCATGGACCTGACCCAAGTAGTTCAGGGTCCGACTCATGAGGGTGGTCACACACTTGACCTTGTGTTTCTCTCGGGGCAATGGAGAGATGATCTGAGGCTGAGGGGTTTAGTCACAGCACCCTTGTCGTGGTCAGATCATTTCCTTCTGAGGTTGGATTTCATGGCACCACTCCTCCACCGCAAGGAGGCGGGACCGATTAAATGGTTCTGCCCCAGGCGCCTAATGGAATCCGAAGGATTTCAGAGGGAACTTGGGGAAATACCTGAATCCCTGGTACACAATTCATCTCAGGCTCTAGTGGCTACCTGGAACCGGGCAGCGACGGGGGCTTTAGATCGGATTGCGCCTTTGCGGCCTCTCCATGGCAGCGGATCCAGGAGGGCTCCTTGGTTCACCGAGGAACTCCGGGAGATGAAGCGCCAAAAGAGACGCCTAGAGCGATGATGGAGAGCTAGTAAAGCTGAGTCTGACCGGACACGTTTAAGAACTTTCATTAAGTTTTACTTAAGTGGCGGTATGGGTGGCAAAATGCTCGCATTTTTCCACCCTTATTGCGTCCGCCGATTCCCGCCCAGCCACCCTGATTAGGGTGACTCGCTCCCTTCTTGCCAAGGACGGAGGCGAAGACCCCTTGCAGGGCAGAGCTGAGGAATTTTCTGTTTCTGGCGGACAAAGTCACTCAGATTCGGACAGACCTGGACTCTGATTGGGCAGTACAGGCCGAGATGACAGGGACTGGCCTTAGTCCTGTTATATGGGAGGAGTTTGAACCGGTGACTCCTGAGGATGTAGACAAGGCCATAGGAGCGATGAACTCCGCCACTTGTTTATTGGACCCGTGTCCCTCCTGGTTGGTTTCGGCCACCAGGGAGGTCTCACGCGGCTGGCTCCAGGCGTTCGTCAACGCTTCTTTGAGAGAGGGGTCCGTCCTGCAGCCCTTAAAAGTTGCGGTGGTGAGGCCCCTCCTCAAGAAGCCTTCCCTGGACCCGGTGGATTTAAAGAACTTCCGTCCAGTCTCCAACCTTCCCTTTGCGGGGAAGGTTGTTGAGAAAGTGGTGGCGCTCCAGCTCCTGCGGCTGTTGGATGACACTGATTTTCTGGATCCCTTTCAATTGGGTTTCAGGTGTGGCTACAGTACGGAAACGGCTTTGGTCACCCTGATGGATGATCTCTGGCGAGCCTGGGATGGTGGTCACTCCTCCATCCTGGTGCTACTTGACCTCTCAGCAGCTTTCGATACCATTGACCATGGTATCCTTCTGCGTCGTCTCGGCGAGGTGGGAGTGGGCGGCACTGTTTTACAGTGGTTCTCCTCCTACCTCTCTGACAGGATGCAGTCGGTGTTGACGGGGGCAGAGGTCGAGCCCTAGGCCCCTACTTTGTGGGGTGCCGCAGGGCTCGGTCCTCTCACCCATCCTGTTTAACATCTACATGAAACCGCTGGGTGAGATCATCCGATGACACGGGGTGAGGTATCAGCAGTATGCTGATGATACCCAGTTGTACATCTCCACCCCGTCTCAATTCAGGGAAGCTGTGGACGTAATGTGCCGCTGCTTGGACGATGTTAGGGTCTGGATGGGGATGAACCGGCTAAAACTCAACCCTGACAAGACCGAGTGGCTATGGATATTGCCTCCCAAGGATTGTGTCAATTGTCCCTCCTTGGTTCTTGGGGAGGAGAAATTAACTCCCTCAGAACGGGTTCGCAATTTGGGTGTCCTCCTAGATCCACAGCTAAAATTGGAGCAACATCTTTCAGCTGTGGCTAGGGGGACCTTTGCACAGGTTCGCCTGGTGCACCAATTGCGACCCTACTTGGAGAGGGAGGCTCTACTCACAGTCACTCACGCCCTTATCACCTCCCGGCTGGATTACTGCAACGGGCTCTACATTGGGCTACCCTTGAAGAGTATCTGGAGACTACAATTGGTGCAAAATGCAACTGCGCGAGCTGTGGTGGGTGTGCCTAGGTACACCCACGTAACACCCATTCTCCGCCAGCTGCATTGGCTGCCCATTAGTCTCCGGATCCAATTTAAGGTGTTGGTTTTGACCTTTAAAGCCCTACATGGCTCAGGGCCAGGGTACCTTCGGGACCGCATCCTGCCGCATACCTCCCTACAACCGGTTAGATCCCACAGAGTTGGTCTCCCTCCAGGTCCCATCGACCAAACAATGCCGGTTGGTGGGGCCGAGGGGGAGAGCCTTCTCTGTGGGAGCCCCCTCCCTTTGGAACCAACTCCTTCCAGAGATTAGAACTATCCCCACCCTGCTGGCCTTCCGTAAAGCAATAAAAACTTGGCTCTTCCGGCAGGCGGGGTGAAAGTGAGACCAATTAGATTACATTTGGGTCTCCCCCCTTGGTTTATGAATGTCAGATGTTTTTTAATTTTTATAATTTTTTAACTAGATGTTTTTATGTAACAATGATTTTATATGTTGTTAGCCGCCCAGAGTCCCTCGGGAGTTGGGCGGCATACAAATCTATTAAATTAAATTAAATTAAATTAAATTAAATTAAATTAAATTAAATTAAATGTTGAACAGGATGGGCGAGAGGACCGAGCCCCGAGGCACCCCACATGTCAGGGGCCTAGGAGACGACCTCTGCCCTCCTGTTAACACAGACTGCATCCTGTCGGCGAGATAAGAGGAGAACCACCACAAAACGGTGCCTCCCACTCCCAACTCGCCGAGACGATGCAGAAGGATACCATGGTCGATGGTATCGAAAGCCGCTGAGAGGTCAAGTAGCACCAGGATGGAGGAATTTCCCCCATCCTGGGCTCTCCAGAGATCATCCATCAGGGCGACCAAGGCAGTTTCTGTACTGTAGCCGCGCCTGAAACCAGACTGATAGGAGTCTAGATGATCAGTTTCCTCCAATAGCCACAGAAGCTGAGAAGCCACCACCTTCTCCACAACTTTACCTATAAAAGTTAAGTTGGAGACTGGATGAAAGTTCTTCAAGTCTGCTGGATCCAGGGAAGACTTCTTAAGGAGGGGTCTCACCACCGCAACTTTTAACGGCTGCGGTACGGATCTCTCCCTAAAAGAAGTGGTGACCATTGCCTGGATCCAGCCGCATGCCACCTCTCTGCTGGCCGAAACCAGCCAGGAGGGGCACGGGTCCAATAAACAGGTGGAGGCACTCATCGCACCCACGGCCATGTCCACGTCCTCAGGAGAAACAAGCTCAAACTCCTCCCACAATGCTGGACTAAGACTTGCCCCTGTCAACTCAATGGACTCTGCCCAGCCGGAGTCCAGATTCGACCGGATCTGAGCAACTTTATCCATCAGAAACTACGCAAATTCTTCAGCTCTATCTTGCAAGTGTTCCTCGCTCCCCCCTTTTGCAAGGAGGGCGCGAGTCACCCTAAACAAGGTGGCTGGGTGAGAATCTGCGGACGCAATAAGAGCGGAAAAATGATATCGTTTTGCTGCCCCCATCGCCACTAAATAAGACTTGATGAAGGTTCTTAGAAGTGTTCGATCAGATTCGGTTTTACTGGCTCTCCAGCATCGCTCCAGACGTCTCTTGTGGCGTTTCATCTCTCGGAGCTCCTCGGTAAACCAGGGGGCTTTCCGGGATCCACTGCCACGGAGAGGTAGCAAAGGCGCAATCCGGTGTAATGCCCCTGATGCTGCGGTGTTCCAGGCAGCCACCAGGGTCTCAGCCGAATTGTGTACCAGGGTTTCAGGTATTTCCCCAAGTTCCCTCTGTAATCCTTCCGGCTCCATTAGGCGCCTGGGGCGGAACCACCTAGTCGGTCCCGCCTCCCTGCGGGGGAGGAATGGGGCTGCGAAATCCAACCTCAGTAGGAAATGATCTGACCATGACAACGGGGTGGTGACTATATCCCCTGTCTTCAGATCATCTCTCCACTGCCCCGAAAGAAACACTAGATCAAGTGTGTGGCCTCCCTCATGAGTTGGACCCTGGATTACTTGGGTCAGGTCCATGGTTGTCATGGAATCCATGAACTCCTGAGGTGCACCAGAGGTTTCGCCAGCCAAAGGCAGGTTAAAGTCCCCCAGCACCATAAGCCTGGGGAACTCCACCGCCAGGCTGGCTACCGCCTCAAGCAGCTCAGGCAGGGCCTTAGTAACATAGCTGGGAGGCAGGTACGCTAACAAAAGGCCCACCTGGACCCCTAAGTCCAACTTCAGAAGGAGCGTCTCACACCCGACGATCTCCGGGCCAGGGATCCTACAAGGATGCAGATTTCTGCGCGTTATAATAGCCACTCCTCCCCCCCTTCCCTGGGGTCGGGAATGATGCTGCACTGAGAACCCCTCTGGGCATATCTCAGAGAGAGCTACTCCTCCCTCCTGGCCCAGCCAGGTCTCAGTTATACATACCAGGTCCACCCCCTCTTCTGTGATTAAATCACGTATCAGGGGGGCTTTGTTGATGATTGACCTGGCATTAAGCAGCAGCATCCTGAGCCCAGGGCCCTGAAGACCCTGGTTGCCAGGTACTCGGGTTGAGCAAGATGGAACCACTTCGGAGGGGCCGGAACAAGGGATCGCTTGTAGACAGCGAGGTCTTATTCCCCGAGAGCGGCCCGTCCCTCTGCTCCCGCCATACCTGCCTCTCCCCGTTATGACCGAGATGTTCCAGCTCTCGTACCCTCCAGAGATCCCCTCCCCCGCTGGTCTTCTTACCTTCTTGCAGGCCATGCATACCATTCAAACTGAGTTGGGGGTCGAAATCAAGGTCCCCCCTGCTTCTGTTTTCACACTCAGCAGAGGGGGGCCGAATCCCTATCCCAAACTAACTCATTCTGCCAAAATTAACCAAATAGTCTAGATCATTCAACCACACAGACGTATCCTCACACATTCCTACATGCATACCTCTTCCAGGGTAGACTTAAAAACCATCAGGAAAATCTTCCATATAAGGGGATACTGGGAAAACACCACCACCCCAAGTCTCAGACCACCATTAGTTCGTCCTTTCCTTCTGATAAGTTGGCGCGTGAGGAGCGTGGGGAGCCAATGATCCAGGGGCCAGGGGTCTTTCCCCCTATCAGAATAGTTTCTGTAATTCCGGAATCCCCTCCCTCCGGAGTAAGATAGAAGAAACACCGGAACAGGGTAATGAGATGAGCAAATAAAGATGAGCAAATGCCTCCCCCGCTCGATCCCCGAGCACGGAGAATAGAAAGAAGGCAGAGTCAGCACAGGGGTAACTGACTACTCAGGAGCAGGGTGCCCCACCCCTCCTCACGAAGTTCATCTAAAGCAGGGGTGGCCAAACCGTGGCGCATGCGCCAAACGTGGCACATTGGATGATTGCAAGTGGCGCATTGCAATCATCCAACAGACAGAAAAGGTGACGCTGTTTTACAACCGTGAAGAAAAATGTACAGAGAAATTTGGTCAGTGGATAACAATTATGCAGGAAGAAGGGGATCGGACAATAAGAAGGTTTTAGCGAGCGAAAGTGATTCTGACCTTCTTATTGTCTGATCTCTTTCTTCCTGCATAATTCTGGAGAGCGCACGCAGTTCAAAGTCAAACTCCGGCAATGACGAAACGAGCAAAGTTGGCTCTTCTGTGACTCGTGGACTTCAACTCCCAGAATTCCTGAGCTAGCAGGGCAGACGAGGAAGTAGTCAGTCACAAGCGCCGGCCCCGCTGCTTGGGTTTCGTTACTTCAGAGCAAAGGAAGCGGGGGGGAGAGGGGGTAGAGGAGAAGGAGGATGAGGTGGAGGCAGCAATCCGAGGCTTCACCCCAAAGCTAAGCAATTGCCTGTTGCCCACACGCCCTGAGGTGCGGGATTCCACAGCTCCATTGGAGAAAGGGAGGACAGCAGGGCTCCAAGGAGGGGGGCTGCTGCTGCTGCTGCTTCTTGGAATGCAGAAGCTGCGTGGAAGCTCCGTCCGGGACGAGCTTTCTCATCGCCCCGTGCTTGCTTTTGTTCCCGCCGGCTGCTGCTGCTGGTGAGGTGCTTTGCCAGCCCTGGTTGTTGTGATTGTTACTCTTGCGGGGGGTTCTTATTTCCAGGGGGGAGGGGGGAAGCGCCCTCTTTCCCTCCCTTCTGAAAGAGGCGCTGGGATGCCAGAAGTGGCGGCATCAGGACTTGGCGTCTTGGAAGAGGGCTGGGCGAGGGAGAAAGGAGCCATGGTGGGGATTGCTTTGCAGGGAAAAAGGAAGGAAGGAAGGAAGGAAGGAAGGAAGGAAGGAAGGAAGGAAGGAAGGAAGGAAGGAAGAAAAGTTAGGAAGGAAGGAAGACAAAGGAAGAAAGAAGGAAGGAAGGAAGACAGACAGAAAGAAAGAAAGAAAAAAGTTAGGAAGAAAGGAAGACAAAGAAAGAAGGAAGGAAGGAAGGAGGAGGGAGGGAGAAAGAAAGAAAGAGAAGAAGAGAGAAAGAAAGAAAAAAAGAAAGAAAGAAAAGTTAGGAAGGAAGGAAGGAAGAAAAGTAAGGAAGGAAGAAAAGTTAGGAAGGGAAAGAAAGAAAGAAAGAGAAAGACAGACAGACAGAAAGAAAGAAAGACAGAAAGAAAGAAAAGTTAGGAAGGAAGGAGGAAAAGTTAGGAAGGAAGCAAGAGAAGTTAGGAAAGAAGACAAGAAAGAAAGAAAGAAAGGTAGGTTAGGAAGGAAGAAAGAAAGAAAGAAAGGTTAGGAAGGAAGGAAGACAGAAAAGAAAGAAAGAAAGAAGGAAGGAAGAGAAAGAAAGAAAGGAAAAAAAGTTAGGAAGGAAGAAAGACAAAGAAGGAAGGAAGGAAGGAGGAAAGACAAAGAAAGAAGGAAGAAAGAAAGAAAGAAAGAAAGAAAGAAGAAAGAAAGAAAGAAAGAAAGAAAGAAAGAAAGAAAGAAAGAAAGAAAGAAAGAAAGAAAAGTTAGGAAGGAAGGAAGGAAGACAAAGAAAGAAGGAAGGGAGGGAGGAAGGAAGGAAGGAAGGAGAAAGGACAAAGAAGGAAGGAGGAAGAGAGAGAGAGAGAGAAAGAAAGAAAGTTGTACGGCCGCCCTGAGTCCTGCGGGAGTGGGGCAGCATACAAAAACCACCAAAATAAATAAATAAATAATAAATGGCGGATTGGAACTCGTCTGCGAAAAAATTTGGCGGATGGTATGCTTAAGGTTGGCCACCACTGATCTAAAGAGTAGAATTTAAGGAAATGCTGTGTGGAGGGGCTTTTGCAAGGAACGTTTGTTTTCAGATTACACTTCCCCGGCTTTGACTCAGAATTTTTGCCCTGCTTCGAGGCCATTGTTTGTCTTGCTTTGAAGACTGCTTTTGCCTTGCTTTGAGTACTGTTCTTGTCTTGCCTTGAAGATTTTGCCTTTGGAACTGCTTTCGCACTGGACCCCACCTTGTTCTATGGCCTGCTGTTTATCTTGCCCTAGCCCTAAAGACTTTGCCTTTGAAACTGGCCTTGTCTTATGCCTGGACTTTTGCATTGTGGACTTACCAGCTAATACCGTATTTTTCAGAGTATAAGACACACCGGAGTATAAGACGCACCTTAGTTTTGGGGGAGGAAAATAAGAAAAAAAATCTGCCTACCAGCATCCATCTGGCTAGCGTCCTTAGCAAACAGCCTGGAACAGGTATATTAGCCTTGCAAAGGTCCATTTCAGAGGCTGCTTTTTCAGCCTTGCAAAGCTTGTTTTGAGAGGTTGTTTTAGCCTTGCAAAGGTCCATTTCAGAGGCTGCTTTTTCAGCCTTGCAAAGCTCATTTTGAGAGGTTGTTTTCAGGCTTACAAAGCTCGTTTTGAGAGGTTGTTTTAGCCTTGCAAAGGTCTGTTTCAGAGGCTGCTTTTTCAGCCTTGCAAAGCTCATTTTGAGAGGTTGTTTTCAGGCTTGCAAAGCTCATTTTGAGAGGTTGTTTTCAGGCTTGCAAAGATCATTTTGAGAGGTTGTTTTAGCCTTGCAAAGGTCCGTTTCAGAGGCGGGCTACATTTGGTGTATAAGACGCACCCAGATTTTCACCCTCTTTTAGAGGGGAAAAAGGTGCGTCTTATACTCCGAAAAATACGGTATATGGGCTGCTGTTTGGGGGACTGAGGGTGGAGCCTTACTGGTCGGTGGAAGGCCATTTGTTTAACCATTCCCAAGAGAAATAAAGAACTCTCTGGAGGCCTGCCTAACCTTGACCACCTGGGTCATAATGAAGTATTCAGACCCCCTTCACTTTTGTCAATTTTATTATGCTGCAGCCTGATTTTACAGTTGCTGAAATTCTTTTTTTCTCATTAATTTACACTCAGTACCCCATAATGACGAAGTGAAAGCAAACTTTTAGAAACGTCTGTAAATTTATTAAAAAGAAAAAACTGAAATATCATATTGGCATAAGTATTCAGACTCTTTGCAACAACACTTGAAATTTAGCTCAGGTGCCTCCCATTTCTCTTAATAATTGCTGACATGTTTCTACACCTTGACTGGAGTCCACCTGTGGTAAATTAAATTGATCAGACATGATTTGGAAAGACACACACCTCTCTATAGAAGGCATCACCACTGACAATGCATACTGCAAAAACCATGAGGTCAAAGGAACTGCCTGCAGAGCTCAGAGACAGGATTATTGCATGGCACAGATCTGGAGAAGGCTACAATAAAATTTCTGCTGCACTGAAGTGTCACGTAGTGAATATTGCCAGTTGTATGTCTATGCAGGGTGATGCATCCCTATCCTAATATTATGGTACATTCCAATACAAGCAGGACACGTGATGTGATCTTCTGCGCATGTGTGCATTCCTGATTCTCCTTTATTCTCTTCTGCCTTTGACTCTGACCAGAGCGGTCACGATTTATTAGCAAGATGTAACTATTCATGATTTATTGTTTTTGTACCGAAATAAATATTTTCTATTAGACTTTTAATCTTGGCTTTATTTTCTAAATGTCTGAATTCCAAAAAAAGATCCACATCGCCTCTATGAGATTTATTCTCACTTTAACATGGTAAGCAGAGGACTTTGGTTCTTGGAAATTAATTTTGACAGATTTATTGCGTCTACGCTAACTAGCTAGTTAAGAAAATTTTTTACTGTCTCCGAAGTGAGCCAGCTAATTAATCTTCCGAGATGTCTTCAACGGAAAAACAAGAAAAATATATTCTTGATCTGCTGAACCAAGAAGTGGAGAAAATTCCTCCCACAGAAAGTTTTCATGATGCTTCAACCCCGATACGAGGAAACTCCAAGACATCTGTGCAAATTTCTCCTACGCATGCTGCCGCTGCTAAAAAAACTAACAGAAACAGACGTTTTACAAGGAGAAGAGAGTTTTCACAGGTTAGTGCAAAATGTAAAAAGCACATCCTTTCACCCAGGAGCAAATTCTACCCAAATGGGGGCTATTCCAAAAATTCCTCACGAAGAGAAAATTCAGTTTCCTCAAAGTGAAAGTCTTTCTGATGAACTGTACTCTCATGATCAGTCTACTACAGACAAAGTTATTGCTGCACAATGTAAGCAAACTATAGAAAGACAAATGAAGGAGATACATTATTTAAGGAAAGAACTATTAGAAAGCAGACTACAAAGTGAAAAACAAGATGTCTGCCAGCTTTCCTACATTCCAGAACAGGTAGTGCCACCATTTTCGTCTTCTTCCTCAAGTTTTCAAACACGCTCAAAAATGGGTGTCACCTTAGATTTGCCAGAGCAAAAATATGTGCATGCGTCATTAGGGGCTGACTTTACTGAACAAAGAGATTATAGATTAAGGGACTTTGAACTGCCTAAAAGTAATGTTACACCACCATCTAGTGGCGAAAGAACAGAATTGCTATTACAGAATTTGTGTGACAGAATTGATTTACTCATAAGCACACAGGGGCGCTTTCAGTCACCTACGCCACCTGGAGGTTTTGGATCACAGTTTGTTCCACCTCCACCAATTATTCAACAACAAATTCTTCAACCTGCCCAAACAATACAGGCCCAAATTGCCCAGCCTGTTCCTGTGGCAGCACAAATTCCGCAGCAAGCCCAAGCTGCCCTACAAGCTGGACCAGCTCCAGCACAGGCTCCTCAAGCCGCACATCAGCAACCCCAAGTGGGACCACAACCTGCTCCAGTGCAGGCTCCTTTACCTCTGCCTCAACAACCCCAAGTGGGACCACCACCTGCTCCAGTGCAGGCTCCTTTACTGCCTCCTCAACAACCCCAAGCGGGACCACAGGCAATTCCACAGGCCACACCTGCGCAGGCCCCATTAGGCGCCCCGCCTCTACAGCCAATTCCAGCTGTAGCTCAACCTTACCTGGCACCAGTTGCCCCATTAACTGGCCACTCAAAATTAAAGCAATTGGGATAAAATTATAAAGCCTGGGTCAGTGAAATAACAATTTTACTTCGTCGTGAGGGCACACAAGATATGGTATTTAACCCCCCTCTTCCACCTTGGCTGATGCCACAAGACTTTTAGATATTAAAGCATCTACAAGTTTATTGATGTCAATGGAGACAGAATTGCAGCAAACTTTTGCTCCTAATGCAACTGCTCAACAAATTTGGGCTCAGTTAGAACAGTGTTTCCGTCCAGTCTCCTTGGAAACTACTTGCTTACTTTTGTCACAATTCCATGGAATGAAACTTAAACATAGCGAAAGCATTGGGGCACATTTAACAAAAATGAAAGGGATGGCAAAAGACCTCGCAGAACGAGGCTATGCAATTGATAATTTTCAAATGGTCAGTATTATCATCACTTCATTGAATTATACATGGAAGGATGCCATTACACAAATTAATCAAACACCTATTGCTCAAAGAACTGTTGACAATGTTTGTAGAATTTTAACAGAGCACGAAGCTTGCTTACACTTGCCACGCCTCACTTGCAACGCCCACTAGCAGCGGTCAGAGCTCCACCAAGACGACCCTTCGAGAGGGAATACGTCCCAAGGATGCCAAGATGCCAATTTTGCGATCATGTGGGTCATCTCAGCAAATATTGTTTTCAATGCGCCCTAGTTCCTGTTCAGCACTAGTACCAGTACCAGCCCAGAGGCACAGTCTACAGAAGTACGCCCCTGCCCAGAGGAACAGTCTACAGAGGCAGCAGAAGCAGAAGCGGCAGTCAGCGTCGACCCGGTCCCAGGCGCGACTCACATGGCCCATATGCCACTCTTGCCATCACACAAGGTGCCCAACCAACTCAACAATATGACCAGCATTTATTATGGACTTTGGACTCAGGTGCAGCGATCACTATTACTTACCAAAAGCACCTTTTCAAAGAACTGCATGACCCAGAACCAGAATTTCGTGAACTTTATGCATTTACAGAACAACCTTGCAAGGTCGAAGGAAAAGGGACTGTTTATATTGAAGAGTTAAATACACTGGTTCCAGATGTTTATTATGTTCCTTCTGCATCTTTTAATTTGCTTAGTCACAGTCATTTAACTACTGTTTTAGATTTTCAGGTTCTTCACTTTAAGAAAGCAAGTTATATTGTCAAGGATGGTGAATTTATTACTGACACAATCTTGATTGGTGGAGTTTACTACTTGAGGCCAAAATCTAAGCCTCAAACTCAGGCAAGTATAGAAATCTCAATTAAAAGCAATGCAGGCCCAGAGAGAGATGTCCCAGAGAGAGATCCTGTGATTGCTACACAGGCTCCTAAAGCCATTACACTACAAGTAGGCAAACAAATTGCTAAATGCAAACCTAAGGTTCCTCATTCAAATGTAAATGTTGCAAATTCATTAACCGGCAAGCCTTTACATTACAGATGTATTCATAAATGGCACAGAAGATTAGGCCATCCAAGCTTTGAAGTTCTTAAGAAAATGCCATTCTTCATACAAGGTTTGAATTTCAAAGGATGTAAGGTACATTTGGATTGTGCTGTTTGCAAAAAGGCAAAATCAAAGGCAGCAGCCGTTCCAAAAAATGCTATACGTAAGTCAACACGCATTTTTGATTTGGTCCACACAGATATTGTGGGTCCTTATGGGCCAACTATTGGTGGTAAAAAGTATTTCTTAACTATTGTTGATAATCATTCTAGATATGGTTATGTCTTTCCTATGAAAGAAAAATCTGAGACCTTTCAGATCTTTAAAGACTTTGCAGTCCAGGCCTACAATCAACACGGGGTGAAGATCCGCAGAATTCAAAGTGATCGAGGTTCCGAGTTCATGTCACGACGTTTCCAGGATTGGATGCGCAGAAGCGGTATTATACACCAAACATCCCCGCCTTACTCACCACCTCACAACGGAGTGGCAGAGAGACGATAAGGGTTTCTACAAACCATGATGCGCTGCCTCCTAGAAGATGCTAATCTGAAACACTCATTTTGGGGCGAAGCAGTTAAGTATGCAAATTACATTGTTAATCATACTTGGAGCAGTGTAATTGACAAAACACCTTTCTACATGTTGCATGGCTACCAGCCAGATCTTTCTAATTTACACATTTTTGGTTCATACGCAATGGTGAACATTCCATTAGCACTGAGAAGAAAAGGTGGCCAAACTGCAAAGAGACTGAGATACATGGGTGTTGATGACAATTCAAAATGGGGAAAATTCATTGACTCTCACAATATGATAACAGTTTCTAATTCAGCTAACTTTGAAGAAGACTCAGATTGGTCCAGGGTACATTCTAATGATCCTGGAGTTTATTTTCCCAGAGATGAAATTCCTGATATTCCATCTTCACCAGCCGCGGATGCTCATGCTAGCGACAACGATGGAGATGAGGACGAAAAGGAAGAAGATTGGACAACTGTTCCGAGATGTTCCAAGAGAACTACAAAAGGTATTCCTCCAAAGAAATATACACTGCATTACACAGACAGACCATCGCCATTGATCTGTAACGTTACACTTCCACCAGAGACTTTTGCACAAATAAAATATCTCTCTGAAGATGAACAAGACAAATGGCACACAGCCATGCAAGTTGAGATGGACAGTCTGCAGAAACTTAAGGTATTTACACCTGCAGCACCTCCCAAAAATAAGAAAGTCATTGGCACAAGATGGGTGTACAAAATTAAACAAAAACCAGATGGTGAATCATTATACAAGGCAAGACTTGTAGCACAAGGTTTCGCTCAAAGTTATCCTGAAGATTACACAAACACTTACTCACCTACAGTGCGAACTGAAAGTGTAAAAATAGCTTTAACTACAGCTAACATTCTTGGACTTGAAGTTTTCCAATTTGATGTTGAAACTGCCTATCTACATGCAGACCTAGATGAAGAAATCTATGTGAAGTGCGCCCCCAGCTTCCATGATGGCTTCCGTGGGCGAGAAGGGGACATGTGGATTCTCAACAAAAGTCTTTATGGTCTGAAACAGTCAGGTTTAATGTGGTATAACTGTCTCAAAGACAAACTAAATTCAATGGGCTTTATTAAGTCCGAAACTGATGAATGCGTGTTCACAAAAAGGTATGAAAATGCATATGAAATTGTTCTTGTTTATGTTGATGATATTGTTTACATTGGTCCTAACAAACACATGAGTGAGATTTTTGTTACAGGTTTGAAGAGATTCTTTACATTGAAGTCACTAGGTCACATTAATGATTATTTAGGTGTTCAGATTGAAAAGACACAGAAGGGGTTTAGCCTCTCACAACAGACCAAGATAGAGCAATTATTATATTATTGCAACATGCAAGATGCTATACCAACATACACACCTATGCAAACAGATTTTTGTAATTTGAAAGATGAAGAAAGTCCTGAGTTCAAGGATCAAACACTTTATCGTTCAGTAATTGGTTCACTACTATACATTAGTGGTTGGACTAGACCAGACATAGCACTTGGTGTCAATTTGTTGTCATGACACATAAGCAAAGCAAAAGAGTTTCATTGGTCATGCATCAAGAAGTTACTGAGGTACCTAAAATACACTCAACACATGAAATTAAAGCTAGAACCAACTCATTCTGATTTTGCTGAATTATATTGTTATGCAGATGCTGACTGGGCAAGTGATAAGGAATCAAGAAAAAGCACCTCAGGTTACATAATGGATGTCCTGTTCATTGGAACGTGAGAAAACAAAGTTTTGTTTCCTGTTCTTCAATAGAAGCAGAATACGCTTGCATATCAGATGCTAGTAACTCATTAACCTGGTTTTATGCTTTAGTTACAGATATCTGGACCAAACCGAAGAAGCCAATCACCATGATGGAAGATAATCAATCAGTAGTTTACATTTCAAAAACACGTTTCACAGGTTCAAGGTCCAGACACATTGACATTCGTTATAAAAATGTTAGAGATTTAGTAAGACAAGGTTTCATAAACTTAGAATATGTGCCAACAGAATACCAGATAGCTGACATTTTGAACAAGCCATTGCCAGCAGCACGACATGAATTTGTGACATATTTAATGTGTGTAGAGTGATATAAGCATATCCACCCAACAGACAAAGAAGGGGTGTCACGTAGTGAATATTGCCAGTTGTATGTCTATGCAGGGTGATGCATCCCTATCCTAATATTATGGTACATTCCAATACAAGCAGGACACGTGATGTGATCTTCTGCGCATGTGTGCATTCCTGATTCTCCATTATTCTCTTCTGCCTTTGACTCTGACCGGAGCGGTCACAATTTATTAACAAGATGTAACTATTCATGATTTATTGTTTTTGTACCGAAATAAATATTTTCTATTAGACTTTTAATCTCGGCTTTATTTTCTAAATGTCTGAATTCCGAGAAAAGATCCACATCGCCTCTATGAGATTTATTCTCACTTTAACACAGTGAGCACTGAGCACTAAGAGCACAGTGACCTCCATAATTCTCAAATGGAAGAAATTTGGCACAACCAGGACTGTTCCAAGAGCTGGTCACCCAGTCAAACTGAACAATTGGGGGAGAAAATCCCTAGTCAAAGAGGTGACATAGAATCTGATGTTCACTCTGACTGAGCTCCAGAGATCCTGTGTGGAGATGGGACAGAGTTCCAGAAGGACAACCACCACTGCAGCCCTCCACCGATCTGGTCTTTATGGCAGAGTGGCTAGACAGAAACCTTTCCACAGTGCAAAATACGTGAAAGCTCACTTGGAGTTTGCAGAAAAGTACCTGAAGGACTCTCAGACTGTGAGGAACAAGATTCTCTGGTTTGGTGAAACCAAGATTGAACTGTTTGGCCCTCTGGTTTGGTGAAACCAAGATTGAACTGTTTAGCCTCAATTCTAAACATTATGTCTGAAGGAAACCAGGCACCGCTCATCACTTGCCCAATATCATCCCAACAGTGAAGCACGGTGATGGCAGCATCATGCTGTTTTCAGCAGCAGGGACTAGGAGACTGGTGGTCAGAGCTGAGGGAAAACTGAATGGAACAACATACACTTTCCAACATGACAATGATCCTAAGCCAGTGATGGCGAACCTTTTTTTCCTCGGGTGCCAAAATAGTGCGCGCATGCGCTATCGCATGTGCGTGCGTGCCCACACCCATAATTCAAAGCCCCCCACTTGCCCCACCCCCCTGCGCATGCATGCGTGACCCCCCCACACCCCCATTTCCCGACTTCCAGTGGGACCAGTAGGCCCGTTTTTTGCCCTCCCCAGGCTCCAGAGGCTTTCTTGGAACTTGGGGAGGGTGAAAACGCTCCCCCCACCACCCCGGAGGCCCTCCGGAGGCCGAAATCACTCTCCCAGAGTCTCCACATGAGCCAAAAATCAGCTGGTGGGCACGCACATGCGCACTGGAGCTGAGCTAGGGCAACGGCTCGCGTGCCGGCAGATATGGCTCCGCGTGCCACCTGTGGCACCCGTGCCATAGGTTCGCCATCACTGTCCTAAGCACACAGCCAAGACAACACAGGAGTGGCTTAGGGACAACTCTGTGAATGTCCTAGAATGGCCCAGCCAGAGCCCTGTCTTGATCCCTATTGAACATCTCTGGAGGGACCTGAAAATGGTTGTCCACTGACGGTCGCCATCTAGCCTGAGAACCTGAGAGGATTTGCAAGGAAGAATGGCAGAAAATCCCCCAATCCAAGTGTGCAAAGCTTGTGTCATACCCAAAAAGACTCAAGGCTGTAATAGCTGCCAAAGGTGCTTCAACTGAGTAAAGGGTCTGAATATTTATGCCAATATATTTGTTTGTTTTTAAAATAAATTTAGAAACATTTCTAAAATTCTTTCACTTTGTCATAAAATGGGTGTAAATGAGAAAAAAATGAATTTCAACAACTGTAGAATCAGGTTTCAGATAACAAAATTGACAAAATGTACTGTATAAAAAGTATATAAATAAATGAAACAGGGAAGAAGTACATTCTATCCACAGAAATTGAGACAAATAGAAGACATTTCTACAGTTGCTAAAATATTAAATCTTCATTGCCTCCAACACACATTTCATAATAGAGTCTAAACTTATTCTTCTTTACAAAGGATTTTCATGAAGAAAAATATTGAACAAAGAAATGTTCTAGAAACACATAATTTTTATAAAAGCTGTGATAATCATGTGATAATCATGTGTAAAAATATGCCTTCTCTGCCATTTCCTCTGTGGAATATCCTCTCCCCCTCCCAGGTGAGACAGCCCCCACTCTCCTGGCCTTCCACAAAGGAGTTAAAATGTAGAGGAGGAGCATGCAGCTAAGCATAAAGCACAGGCAGCCCTGGGGCTGATTGGTGGCCTGAGAGCCTCATCTTTTTAACTAGTTTCCAACATTTCTAAAATTTCTAAATTTTAAAAATAATTGCCTTTTAAATTCTAAAATTTCTAAATTTTCAGTTTTTATATGCTGTTTTTATATTTTAACATTTCATTGTATACCTTCATTGTATACCTCCTAGAGTCCTTCACTGAATTGCAAATAATGCAATATACTTACAAGTATAATGGTATATTACAGTAAGTAGAAGTAAGTAGCATCAACTTGAAATATTAATGCATGAAGGTACACACGACATAGTCGGAATAGCAGAAACTTGGTGGGATGAATCACACGATTGGAACACACAGATAAAAGGATACAAACTCTTCAAAAAAACCAGATCACACAAAAAAGGAGGTGGTGTTGCACTGTATATAAAGGACCACTATTTATTTATTTATTTATTTATTTATTTATTTATTTTTTATTTTTTATTTATTTTTTATTTATTTATTTATTTATTTGGCTTTCTTATATGCCGCCCAACTCCCGAAGGACTCAGAGCTACAAGTAACCAAGGAAGAAAACCCATTAGAATGCATATGGGTCAACATAAAAGAAAAAAAGAACGACACAACAATAGGAGTTTACTACAGACCACCAAACCAAACAGAAACAATGGACACCCTTTTTACCAACCAGCTAAAGAACATATGCAAGAAAAACAACATTGTAATAATGGGAGACTTCAACTACGGATATCAACTGGAAAACCAACTCAGCACCAAGTGAGAACTCTAACAGATTCCTAACCAGCCTAGCTGACAACTTCATTGTCCAAAAAGTGGAGGAGGGAACTAGAGGGGCAGCCATACTGGATTTAATACTCACAAACAGAGAAGAAACAATAGAAGGAGTCGAAGCTGCAGGAACACTGGGCGAGAGTGACCACGTAATACTAAAATTCACCATAACACAAACACAAATAACTGAACATAACGACACCTATATCCCAGACTTTAAAAAAGCCGACTTCAATAAACTCAGAGAAAACTTGGGGAAGATTCCTTGGATGAAAGTACTAAAGGGTAAAACAACTCAAGAAGCCTGGGAGATCCTAAAAAACACGATCATAAAAGCCCAGAATACCACAATACTGATGAGAAAGAAAAATAAGAAATCCAAAAGGAAACCAGCATGGCTAAACAAAGACCTCACCGATAAACTGAATGAAAAAAAAAAGATAAATACAAAAAATGGAAAGAGGGGCACATAACCAAGGCAGAGTACCAACAGATAGCCAGAATCTGTAAAGAAAAAATCAGGACAGCAAAGGCCCAGAACGAACAAAGACTCGCAACAAAAGTAAAAGACAAAAACAAAAAAGCTTCTTTCAACACATTAACAACAAGAAAAAAACCAAAGAAACAGTTGGTCCACTAAAGAGAGAAGACGGCAAAGAAGTAACAGACAACACAGACAAAGCAGAGCTACTGAATACATTCTTCGCATCAGTCTTCACACAAAAGGAAACTGCAGCTCAACCACCCAGCAACACAAATATAAAAAACAGATTCGAAGCAAGACTCAACCTAAGCAAAAATACAGTAAGAGATCACCTATCTGAACTTAATGAATACAAAGCACCAGGACCAGACGGATTACACCCCAGAGTCCTAAAAGAACTAGCAGAAGTCATTTCAGAACCACTGCACCACATCTTCCACAAATCCTGGAATGCAGGGGAACTCCCTGAGGACTGGAAAAGAGCTGACGTGGTCCCCATCTACAAAAAAGGTAAAAAAAACAGACCCAGGAAACTACAGACCAATCAGCCTAACATCAATACCTGGGAATACCTGGGGATCTCTGGTGGGATGGGGAACGGGAGTATTATGGTCATAACAGGGAGGGGTAGGTATGGCGGGAGAAGAGGGGTAGGCCGCTCTCGGGGAACGAGAACTCGCTGTCTTCAAGCAATTCCTTGTTCTGGCCCCTCCGGTTTGGTTCCATCTAGCTCAGCCCGAGTACCTGGTAACCAGGGATGTCAGGGCCCCGGGCTCAAGCTGCTATTGAATGCCAGATCGATTACTAACAAGGCCCCCTTTGTACGGGATTTAATCCTGAAAGAGGGGGCGGACCTGGCATGCATCACTGAGACCTGGCTTGACCAGGAGGGGGGTTCCCCTTTCCGAGATGTGCCCAGACAGGTTCTCAGTTCAGCATCAGCCGCCACCCCAGGGAAGGAGTGGAGGAGTGGCTATTATAGCTCACCAGAATCTATGTCCTCGGAGGAGCCCTGCCCCGGAGATTGTTGGGTGTGAGATGCTCCTTTTGAAGTTGGACTCAGGGGTTCAGGTGGGCCTTTTGCTTACGTACCTGCCTCCTAGCTGCGTTGCAAAGGCCCTGCCTGTTCTGCTCGAGGCGATAGCGGGGCTGGCGATTGAGTTCCCCAGGTTGATGGTGCTGGGGGACTTCAACCTGCCATCGCCCGGCGAAACCTCGGAGGCAGTCCAGGAGTTCATGGCTTCCATGACAACCATGGAACTGACCCAAGTAGTTCAGGGTCCGACTCATGAGGGAGGTCATACGCTCGACCTTGTGTTTCTCTCGGGGCAGTGGAGAGATGATCTGAGGCTGAGGGGTTTAGTCACAGTACCCTTGTCATGGTCAGATCATTTCCTTCTGAGGTTGGATTTCATGGCACCACTCCTCCACCACAAGGAGGCGGGACCAATTAAGTGGTTCCACCCCAGGCGCCTAATGGAATCCGAAGGATTTCAGAGGGAACTTGGGGAAATACCTGAATCCCTGGCACACAATTCATCTGAGTCTCTAGTGGCTGCCTGGAACCGGGCGGCAACAGGGGCTTTAGATCGGATTGCGCCTTTGCGGCCTCTCCGTGGCAGCGGATCCAGGAGAGCTCCTTGGTTTACCGAGGAACTCCGGGAGATGAAGCGCCAAAAGAGACGCCTAGAGCAACGATGGAGATCTAGTAAAGCTGAATCTGACCGGACACTTTTAAGAACTTGCATTAAGTCTTACTTAGTGGCGATACGGGCGGCAAAATATTCGCATTTTTCCGCCCTTATTGCATCCGCCAACTCCCGCCCAGCCGCCCTGTTTAGGGTGACTCGCTCCCTTCTTGCCAAGGAGGGAGTTGAAGATCCCTTACAGGGCAGAGCGGAGGAATTTTCTTAGTTTCTGGCGGACAAAGTCATTCAGATTCGGTCAGACCTGGACTCCATTTGGACAGGGCAAGCCGAGACGACAGGGGCGAGTCTTAGTGCTGTTATATGGGATGAGTTTGAGCCTATCACTCCTGATGATGTGGACAAGGCCATAGGAGCGATGAGCGCCTCCACTTGTTTATTGGACCCGTGCTCCTCCTGGCTGGTCTCAGCCAGCAGGGAGGTGACACACGGCTGGCTCCAGGCTGTTGTGATCACATCTTTGAGAGAGGGGTCCATCCCGCAGCCCTTAAAAGCTGTGGTGGTGAGGCCCCTCCTCAAGAAGCCTTCCCTGGACCCAGCGGATTTAAAGAACTTCCATCCAGTCTCCAATTTACCCTTCATGGGTAAAGTTGTCGAGAAAGTGGTGTCGCTCCAACTCCTGCAGTTATTGGAGGACACTGATTATCTGGATCCCTTTCAGTCGGGTTTCAGGCGCAGCTACAGTAGAGAGACTGCTTTGGTCACTCTGATGGATGCTCTCTGGCGAGCCCGGGATGGAGGTCATTCCTCCATCCTGGTGTTACTTGACCTCTCAGCGGCTTTCGATACCATTGATCATGGTATCCTTCTGCATCATCTCGGGGAGGTGGGAGTGGGAGGCACCGTTTTACGGTGGTTCTCCTCCTACCTCTCCGATAGGATGCAGTCAGTGTTGACAGGAGGGCAGAGGTTGGCCCCTAGGCCCCTGATTTGCGGGGTGCCGCAGGGCTCGGTCCTCTCGCCCATCCTGTTTAACATTTACATGAAACCGCTGGGTGAGATCATCCGACGACACGGGGTGAGGTATCAGCAGTATGCTGATGATACCCAGTTGTACATCTCCACCCCGTGTCAGTTCAGGGAAGCAGTTGATGTAATGTGCCGCTGCCTGGACGATGTGAGGGTCTGGATGGGAGTGAATAGACTCAAACTCAACCCTGACAAGACTGAGTGGCTATGGATATTGCCCCACAGGGATTATGTCGACTTCCCTTCCCTGGTTCTTGGGGGAGAAAAATTTACTCCCTTAGAACGGGTTCACAATTTGGGTGTTCTCCTAGACCCACAGCTAAAATTGGAGCAACATCTTTCAGCTGTGGCTAGGGGGACCTTTGCACAGATTCGTCTTGTGCATCAATTGCGACCCTACTTGGAGAGGGAGGCTTTGCTCACAGTCACTCATGCCCTTGTCACCTCATGGCTAGACTACTGTAACACGCTCTACATGGGGCTACCCTCAAAGAGCATCCGGAGACTGCAATTGGTACAGAATGCAGCTGCGCGAGCTGTGGTGGGTGTGCCGAGATACACCCACGTAACACCCATTCTCCGCCAGCTGCATTGGTTGCCTATTAGTCTCCGGTTGCAATTTAAGGTGTTGGTTTTGACCTTTAAAGCCCTACATGGCTCAGGGTCAGGCTACCTTCAGGACCACATCCTACCACACACCTCCCTACGACCAGTTAGGTCCCACAGAGTGGGCCTCCTCTGGGTCCCATCGGCCAAACAATGTCGGTTGGTGGGGCCGCGAGGGACAGCCTTCTCTGTGGGAGCCCCGTCCCTCTGGAACCAACTCCCACCAGAGATCCGTACTATCCCCACTCTACTGGCCTTCCGTAAAGCCGTAAAAACATGGCTCTTCCGGCAGGCGGGGTGAAAAAGAAAATCAGATTCCCCCATGAATGAGTGTTTTTTAAAAATAATGTTATTATTGTTTTTATTATACTGTTCTTATCTATGTTGTACGCCGCCCTGAGTCCTATGGGATTGGGCGGCTTATAAGAACGTTTATTAAATTAAATTAAATAAAATTAAAATACTGGAAAAAATAATTAAAAAGCAGATCTCCCATCATCTAGAAACAAACCAAGTAATAACCAACAGCCAACACGGATTTGTTAAGAACAAGTCATGCCAAACCAACCTCATTTTATTCTTCAACACTGTGACCAAATTAGTAGACCAGCGAAATGCAGTAGACATAATATACCTGGATTTCAGCAAAGCATTTGACAAAGTAGACCACAACCTACTTCTTCATAAGCTAGAAAAAAGCGGGATAGACAGCTACACAACCAGATGGATTAACAACTGGCCAACCGTACCCAGCGAGTAGTCCTCAATGGCTCTAAGTCCACATGGAGAGAAGTAAGCAGTGGCATACCGCAAGGTTCTGTCCTAGGCGCAGTACTCTTTAATATCTTCATAAATGACCTAGACGAGGGAATAGCAGGAGAACTAACCAAATTTGCAGATGACACCAAGCTGGCGGGAGTAGCAAACACCCCAGAGGACAGACTCAAAATCCAGAGGGACCTCGACAGACTGGAACACTGGGCCCAAACCAATAAAATGAAATTTAACACGGAGAAAAGTAGAATTCTGCACCTAGGTAAGAAGAATCAAAAATACACATACAAACTGGGCAAAACCACACTCAATAGCAGCAATTGCAAGAGGGATCTCGGAATCTTGGTAGACAGCCAACTAAATATGAGCCAGCAGTGTGCAGCAGCAGCCAAAAAGGCCAACGCAGTCCTGAGCTGCATAAATAGAGGGATACAATCAAGGACCAGAGAGGTACTAGTACCACTCTATAAAGCCTTGGTCAGACCACACCTAAAGTACTGCATCCAGTTTTGGTCACCACACTACAGAAAAGACATTGAAACCCTAGAGAAAGTGCAGAAGAGAGCAACCAGGATGATAAAGGGTCTGGAAAATAAAACATACAAAGAGCGGTTGCAGGAACTGAGCTTGGCCAGTCTGGCGAAGAGAAGGACCAGGGGTGACATGATAGCAGTGTTCCAATACTTGAGGGGATGCCACAGAGAGGAGGGGGTCAGGCTGTTCTCTATGGTACCAGAAAGCCACACAAGGAATAATGGATGGAAGCTGACCAAGGAGAGATTCAACCTGGAAGTGAGGAGAAACTTTCTGACAGTGAGAGCGATCAACCAGTGGAACAGCTTGCCAGCGGAGGTTGTGAGAGCCCCAACATTTGCGACCTTCAAGGAGAGACTGGACTGCCATCTGTCTCAAATGATGTAGGAACTCCTGCTTGAGCAGGGGGTTGGAGTAGATGACCTACAAGGTCCCTTCCAACTCTAATAATAAATCTAAAAGTATATTATAATATGCTATACAGTATGCTATAATATAGTATGCCAAAAGGGTTTAGGAAATGTTACTGAGAACAATTACATGTCTGAATCCTCTATATAAAGTTATGGTAGACCTTAAAAAAATTTTTTTTAATTAAACACACATAAAAATACAACATACAACAATATCAACACAAGACAAACAGTTAGGGGTATTCTATCCCCCTATATACAGTAAGCTTTCATCGGATAGTATCAAAGTTTATATTATCCATAAATAGATATAATTACATTTCTATTTGTTTACTTGGTTTTAAAATATATACAATATTCTAACTACTTCTATACATAGTTGATTTAAACAGTAAAATTCTATCTTAATTAATTCCATAAATAACAATTACACATCATTATTTACTTATTCTTTCTCTCTCTCAACCATTCATAAAATTTGTTCCATACGATTATAATATTCAGTTTCCTCTTTTTCTTTTATTTCCTTAGTTAACTTAATCCATTTCTGCACAATCCAATATCTTTCTAATTATATCTTCGTCCTTTGGTATTTCCCCACTCTTCCAAAATTGCGTGTAGATAATTCTTGCTGCTGTAAGAATATGTATAATGAGATACTGTATTTCCTTTTTATACTTTTTATCAATTATACCTAATAAGAATAGCTCAGGTTTTCTCTCAATATCTTCCTTTATTATTTTTTCAGCCAGGTTCTTATGTTATTCCAATATTTTTTTGCTTTTGAACAGGTCCACCAAAGATGGTAGAAAGTGCCTCTTTCCTTTTTACATTTCCAACAAAGTGATGATGAATTTGGAAACATCTTTGCGATTCTTACTGGTGGCAAATGCCATCTATAAAACACCTTGTACTGGTTTTCCTTGTACGCCACCGACATTGTTAATTTCCAATTAATTGACCAAATTTTTCCCATTTTTCTAATTCAATAGTATGTCCAAAATTTTTTGCCCATCTGATCATTGTATCCTTCATTATCTCCTCTTCCATTTTATATCTTATTAGGAATTTATAGATTTTTCCAATTAATTTTTCCTCCGTACCCAATAATATCCTATCAAGGTTGTTATAACCATTCTGAAATCCATACACCGTATTTTTCGGAGTATAAGACGCACCTTTTTACCCTCAAAAAGGGGGTGAAAATTTGGGTGCGTCTTATACACCGAATGCAGCCCCACCCAGCCACCCCCACCCTTTGGCCTCTGCCTGCCAACAATTTACCTATTTGCAGCAAACAGAACAGAAACAGAAGCCTTATTAGCACACTAAAAGATTACTTGCCTCTCGATCTACAGCTGACAGAGGCTTGCAAGCCATGTGGTAAAATGAAACTAACTACGGTGGCTGTAATGAGACAAAATGCTGGGAGATAAACTGCTGGCAATGTTACATTGCTGAAATTGCAAGACAGTAAGCTACAGCTGCTGTAGCCTAGAGGAAAGAGCTCTTGCCTCACAGTCAGGAGGTTGTGAGTTCTATCCTAGGTAGAGGCAGATTCTGTTAATATGTTATTTTGTTAAATGTTTGTAGAGTGTTCAAATTATAAGACTTATTTTTTAAAGACTGCTTTATTATTGTTCTAGACAACTTAACAAAATGAAGAAGCTTTTTAAAATAAATGCTTGCTCTGAAGAGGCCCAGTGCTATTGTATCTTCTTTTAAATAGCAGAAAGCCTTCCAGAAAGCCACATCAATTTTAAAGATCTGTAAAAGTATAATCTGAAATGTCCTGTTTTAGTATTAAGTATTAGTATTAAAATAAGGCAGCTGAATTAAACCCTGACTCTGTGCTGTTTGCTGTTTGGCAAATTGCTGGGAGGCAGAGGCCTTTTTTCCTTGTTTTCCTCCCCCAAAACTAAGGTGTGTCTTATACTTCGGTGCGTCTTATACTCCGAAAAATATGGTATCTTGTTATCTTTTTGAAATTTAGTTTGGACCTCCACCAATCCAAATTTGTCCCACACTCTTCCAGTTCTTCTCTGGTCCTCATATTTCCTTGTTCATTTAAAAGATCTTTATATTTTATTACCTTATCGAGAATTTTAGAACTTGGGTGTTTTAAAGCTTCTTTTGGAGAAATCCAGATTGGGATCTTTGTATGATGTTGCCTTTTAATATTCAACCAAATTTGTAAAAGTGAGTTTCTAAGTAGGTGTTTTTTGAAGTATGCATATGATCTGTATTTTTCATCCCAAACAAATAAATGCATGCCATCCTAATAGGAGGCCATGTCTTTCAATTGTCAATGTTCTTTTATTTTTTAATTCTAACCATTCTTTTATCCAAGTTAAGCCTGCAGATTGATAGTATAATAGCCAATTTGGAAGTCCAAATCCACCTCTTTCTTTAACATCCTGTAATAAATTTTGTCTTATCCCTGCCATATATACTTTAAAGTGATCTTTCTCAAATCCTCAAATTTATTTATTCCGATAAATTCCTGGATTTATCGGAATTACCTGAAATAGAAATAACAACCTTGGTAGGATATTCATTTTAATGGAGGAAATTCTTCCAATCAATGATCATTGTAAATTTTTCCAATTTTTTTTATTAAAAAGTTTTAAAAGTACAAAGTACATACATTTTTATCTTTTCTCCCCCCCCTTTCGCCCCCCACCCTACCCCCCCTACTCCCCCCACCCACCCACCCCAGACTTCCCAGAAAAAACACAAGGTATAATTTCAAAACAAAAAGTATAAAGCTGTAAAATACTAAGACAAATTATTAGTTCAAGAATACCTTATCCATTCTTAACTCTATGTAACTCCAAGAGCTTGAAAGTATAAGCTAAAATTTCTCAAACAAATAACTATTAAACTATTTGGGTTATCTTAATCTGATACTTTTTCTGAATATATTCAGTCCACCTACTCCATTCCAATATATATCTTTCATTTGAATGATCCTTAAGATAAGATGAAATCTTGGCCATTTCAGCGAGATGTGTCACTTTTACCGTCCATTCTTCAATTGTAGGTATATCTTCCTTCTTCCAATATTGTGCCACCAGTAACCTGGCAGCAGTTATAAAGTTCAAAATCAACTTAGTCTCTATAACAGAACAGTCCGTAATTATTCCCAGCAGAAAAAACTGAGGTGTGAACTTAATCTTTTTCTTTAAAATATTTTGTATAATCCACCAAATTTTTATCCAAAAAGCCTTAATTTTTTTACAAGTCCACCATATATGAAAGTATGTAGCATCCTCACATTCGCATCTCCAACATTTTGGCTGTAAATTTGGATACATACAAGCTAGTTTTTTTGGGTCTAAATGCCATCTATAAAACATTTTATAAAAGTTTTCTCTTAAATTCTGAGCCTGTGTAAATTTAACATTTCTGACCCATATCTTTTCCCACATATCCATCATTATAGGTTCTCCAATATTTTGAGCCCATTTTATCAGTCTTTAACTAGTTCTGATTCTGAATCTAATTCCAATAAAATATTATACAGTCTTTTTATATGCATAGGGCCCTTATCTTTTATTTGTATAATCAGATTATCGTCATTTTTCAAAATACCAGTTTTTCGATCATCTTTCCATCTAGCCTGTAATTGTCCATATTGAAACCATGTTCTAGTTATTCCTTCCTCTTTTAATTTCTCGAACGGTTTTAATTGAAATGAAATTCCATCTTCAAAGAGAAGTTCTTTGTATGTAATCTTATCTAATTTTTGTTCCAAGTTTATATTTTCTATCGCGTGTCTGGGTACTATCCATAAAGGTAATTTCTCATTTAATTTGCCTTGGTACTTTTTCTAGATACGCAATAAAGCATTTCTAAGTATGTGACTCTTAAAGGCTTTATCTACTTTTTTATCATGTACTAAATAAGCATGCCACCCATGGTACAAACCATATCCCTCGATGTTTAGCACCCTCTCTTCCGTTAAATTAATCCAATCCGTAATTGCTGAGAGAACTGCTGCTTCATAATACAATTTTTCCAATTTTCTAAGTCTTTTTAAAATTGTGTTAATACTTCGTTGTAATTTTCTTCTTTTATTGTTGAGCACTTTGCCATTAGCCAAATTCCTAAATATTTTACTTTTTTGACCACTTGCATGTCTGTTATTTCTTCCAATTGTTTTACCTGACTTTTAGTAAGATTTTTGGTTAAAATTTTTGTTTTGTTTTTATTTATTTTAAGTCCAGCTACTTCCCCAAATTCTTCAATTTTTAAAATTAATTTAGGTCCTGATTCAAGTGGTTCTTCTATTATAAAAGCTAAATCATCAGCAAAGGCTTGAATTTTATATTCTTCATTCCTAATAGATAGTCCTTTAATTTCTTGTTCTTCTCTCACTTTTATCAGTAGAGTTTCTAATGTTAATATAAATAGAAGAGGAGATAGTGGGCATCCCTGTCTTATTCCTTTTTTGATTTCAAAATTTTCAGTACATTCACCATTCACAATAATACTAGCCCTCTGTTTAGAATAAATTGATTGTATTGTTTCTATAAATTTTGTCCCAAATTTCATCATCTCCAATTGGTGAATTATAAATTTCCAATTGACGTTATCGAATGCCTTCTGGGCATCAAGGAAAACCAGTGCTAATTGTTTGCCGGGATGTTCCTCATAGTATTCAAGAATGTTTATTATTATTCTCAAGTTATTTTTCATTTGGCGTTTTGGCAGAAACCCATTTTGATCTTGGTGTATGTATTCATTTAAGATTTTCTTAATTCTTTCTGATATTATTGCAATAAATACTTTATAATCTGCATTCAACAGCGATATAGGTCTATAGTTATGAATTAATTGGTGATCTGCGTCTTCTTTGGGAATTAATGATATTATGGCCTCAGACCAGGATGGGGGTAATTGTGCTTCCTCTAGAACTTCATTGAATAAGTCTATCATAATCTCCTCAAAGGTATTTTGTATGTCTTTATATATTTCAACTGGTAACCCATCTGGGCCAGGAGTTTTATTATTTTTCTGTTTTTTCAAGATACTTTGAAGTTCTGTATTTGTAATGGGTCTATTTAGCAATTGATTTGTATTCATTAAGTTCAGACACGTGGTCTCTTACTGTATTTTTGCTTATATTGAAGTTTGTTTCAAATCTGTTTTTTGCAGTTGTGTTACTGGTTAGTTGAGCTGCAGTTTCTTTTCGTGTGAAGACTGATGCAAAGAATGTGTTAAGTAGCTCTGCTTTGTCTGTGTTGTCAGTTACTTCTTTGCCGTCTTCTCTCTTTAGTGGACTGACTGTTTCCTTGATTTTTTTCTTGTTGTTTATGTGTTGGAAGAAGCTTTTTTATTATCTTTGACTTTTGTTGCAAGTCTTTGTTCATTCTGGGCCTTTGCTGTCCTGATATTTTCTTTGCAGATTCTGGCTGTCTGTTGGTACTCTGCCTTAGTTATGTGTCCCTCTTTCCATTTTTTGTACTTGTCCTTTTTTTCATTCAATTTGTCAGTGAGGTCTTTGTGTAGCCACGCTGTTTTTCTTTTGGATTTCTCATTTTTCTTTCTCATCGGGATTGTGCTCTTCTGGGCTTTTTTGATCATGTTTTTCAGAGTCTCCCAAGCATCTTGAGTTGTTTTACCCTTAAGGACTTTCATCCAAGGGATCTTTCCCAGGTTTTCTCTGAGTTTATTGAAGTTGGCTTTTCTAAAATCTAGGGTTTTGGTGTGGTTGTGTTCAATTGTTTGTTTGTGCTATGGTGAATTTTAGTATGACGTGGTCACTCTCACCCAACGTTCCTGCAGTTTCAACTCCTTCTATGTGCAGTGGCAGCCAAAAAAGCCAATGCAATCCTGAGTTGCATTAACAGAGGGATACAATCTAGAACTAGGGAGTTACTAATACCACTCTATAAAGCCTTAGTTAGACCACAACTAGAGTACTGCATCCAGTTCTGGTCACAACACTATAAAAAAGATATTGAAGCTCTAGAGCAGGGGTGGCCAAACTGTGGCGTATGCGCCAAACGTGGCACATTGGATGATTGCAAGTGGTGCACTGCAATCATCCAATGGACAGAAAAGGTGACGCTGTTTTACAACCGTGAAGAAAAATGTACAGAGAAATTTGGTCAGTGGATAACAATTATGCAGGAAGAAGGGGATCGGACAATAAGAAGGTTTTAGTGAGCAAAAGTGATTCCAACTTTCTTATTGTCCGATCCCCTTCTTCCTGCATAATTCTGGAGAGAGCGCGCAGTTCAAAGTCAAACTCCGGCAGTGACGAAATGAGCAAAGTTGGCTCTTCTATGACTCGTGGACTTCAACTCCCAGAATTCCTGAGCTAGCAGGGAAGAGGAGGAAGTAGTCAGTCACAAGCGCCGGCCCCACCACTCATGTGCCGTTACTTCAGAGCAAAGGAAGCGTGGGGGGGGTAGAGGAGAAGAAGGAGGCGGCGGCGGTGGCAATCCGAGGCTTCACCCCAAAGCTAAGCAATTGCCCGTTGCCCACACGCCCTGAGGTGCGGGACTCCACAGCTCCATTGGGGAAAGGGAGGACAGCAGGGCTCCAAGGAGGGGGGCTGCTGTCGCTGTATCTGCTGCTGCTGCTGCTTCTTGGAATGCAGAAGCTGCGTGGAAGCTCCGCCCGGGGCAAGCCTTCTCATTGCCCCACGCTTGCTTTTATTCCCGCCGGCTGCTGCTGCTGGTGAGGTGCTTGGCCAGCCCTGGTTGTTGTGATTGTTACACTTGTGGGGGGTTCTTATTTCCAGGGGGAGGGGGGAAGCGCCCTCTTTCCCTCCCTTCTGAAAGAGGCGCGGGGATGCCAGAAGTGGCGGCATCAGGACTTGGCATCTTGGAAGAGGGCTGGGCGAGGGAGAAAGGAGCCACGTGGGGATTCATTTACAGGGAGAAAGAAAGAAAGAAAGAAAGAAAAGTTAGGAAGGAAGGAAGACAGAAAGAAAGAAAGAAAAAGAAAGAAAGAGAAAGAAAGAAAGATGTTAGGAAGGAAGGAAGGAAGAAAGAAAGAAAAAGAAAGAAAGAAAGAAAAAGAAAGAAAGAAAGAAAAGTTAGTAAGGAAGGAAGAGAAAGAAAGAAGAAAGAAAGAAAAGGAAGGAAGGAAGGAGAAAGAAGACAGACAGACAGACCGAAAGAAGTTAGGAAGGAAAGAAGGAAGGAAGGAAGATAGAAAGAAAGAAAGAAAGAAAGAAAGAAAGAAAGAAAGAAAGAAAGAAAGAAAGAAAAAGAAAGAAAGAAAAAGAAAGAAGTTAGGAAGGAAGGAAGACAAAGGAAGGAAGGAAGAAGAAAGACAGAAAGAAAGAAAGAAAAGTTAGGAAGGAAGACAGAAAGAAAGAAAAAGAAAGAAAGAGAAAAAGAAAGAAAGAAAGAAAGAGAAAGAAAGATGTTAGGAAGGAAGGAAGGAAGACAGAAAGAAAGAAAGAAGAAAGAAAGATGTTAGGAAAGAAGAAAGATGAAAGAAAGAAGGAAAGAAGGAAGGAAGAAAGAAGACAAAAAGAAAGGAAGAAGAAGGAAGGAGGAAGGGAGAGAGAGAGAAAGAAAGAAAGAAAGAAAGAAAGAAAGAAAGAAAGAAAGAAAGAAAGAACAAAAGAAAGAAAGAACAAAAGAAAGAAAGAAAGAAAGAAAGTTGTATGGCCGCCCTGAGTCCTACAGGAGTGGGGCGGCATACAAAAACGACCAAATAAATAAATAAATAAATAATGGCGGATCAGAACTCGTCTGCAAAAAAATTTGGCGGATGGTATGCTTAAGGTTGGCCACCACTGCTCTAGAGAAAATGCAGAGGAGAGCAACCAGGATGATAAGGGGACTGGAAACTAAAACATACGAAGAGCGGTTGCAGAAACTAAGCTTGGCCAGTCTGGCAAAGAGAAGGACCAGGGCTGACATGACAACAGTGTTCCAATACTTGAGGGGCTTCCACAGAGAGGAGGGGATTAGGCTGTTTTCCAAAGCACCAGAAGGCCAGACAAGGAATAATGGATGGAAACTGACCAAAGAGAGATTCAACCTGGAAATGAGGAGGAACTTTCTGACAGTGAGAGCGATCAAACAGTGGAACAGCTTGCCTGCGGAGGTTGTGAGAGCTCCAACACTTGAGACTTTCAAAAGGAGATTGGACTGCCATTTATCCATAATGGTGTAGGGACTCCTGCTTGAGCGGGGGGTTGGACTAGATGTCCTACAAGGTCCCTTCCAACTCTAATAATAATAGTCTTTGGTCTTCAGTGATTTGTCAAATGTTTGTTGAGTCTAAATATGCTTTAATTTTTTCCTCTTTTATCTCTTCCCGGGCATAGAGTTTTGTGTAGAATTTCAATATTATATTCTTTTTTTCCTCCCTATTATGTTGTACCTTTCCATTTTCATCCAACAGTTTCTCTATCATTTTTGTTTCTTTTTGTTTTCTCAATTTATATGCAAGCCATCGACTTGGCTTGTTTGCGTTTTCAAAATAATTTTGTTTGGCCATCCTAATATTTTGTGCCAGTTCTTGAGTATTTAAATTTATTTTATGTTTTATTATACCTCTTTGTTCTTTTATATTTTTGTTTTGGGGATCTTTCTGGAGTTTTATTTCCTTTTTTTAAGCTTTTCTTGAAGAAGCTCTTGTGCTCTTTTTTCCTTTTTTATTTGCTACAAATGCTATTGTTAGCCCACGTATATAGGCTTTTGTTGTATCCCAAAGGATTTGCAGCGAAGTTTCTTCAGTTTTATTTATTTTTAAAAATATTTTTAACTCCTTCTCCATCATTTCTCTGTATTCCTTATCCTTAATTAACAATTGATTCATAGTCCATCTATTTCCTTCTTCTTCCTTTCCATGTTATACTTAAGGGACTATGGTCAGCCCAGATAGTAGGCTCAATATCAATTACATGGGTATCATTAGTCAATTCTGGGATCGCCCAAACCATGTCAATCCGCGACCAAGATTGGTGCGGATTAGAATAATAAGTATATTGTTCTTTTGTATTGTGTTTTTCTCTCCAAACGTCTTTAAGCCCAAATTCAGTTCTCATTTCCCAAAAACATCACGGAAGAATATTCTTCTTTTTAATTTGTTTTTTACCTTTATAGTCTATTTTACTATTTGCAATTGTGTTAAGATCCCCAATGATACATATGTTTTCCAGTCCCAATTCTATAATTTTTTCATGTAACTTTTTGTAAAATTCAAATTGGTTATCATTTGGAGCATACATTGTTATTAATAAAATGGGTTTCTGCCCTGTTTCCAATTTAATCATCAGTATTCGGCCTTCTTAATCATTATATATCAGGCTCGAATTTATTGTTTTTTTAACATATACCACAATTCCCTTTTTTTATTTGCTAAGGCTGTATATAGTCTACCTAATTTAATATTCTCAAGTAATTTTTGATCTTTTTTTATATGGACCTCTTGTAAACAAATCATATTCGAATCAAGTTTCTTTAATTTGGTATATATTTGTGCTCTCTTCTTTGGACTATTCAGTCTATTTATATTAATTGATGTTATTTTGACTTCCTCTGCCATTATTGTCTATGATATCTTTTAGTATTCCTTGTTTCTCTTAACACTCTACCTTTTGCACCTTCTTGTTCTTCCTGTCTCTTTTTTACTTCTCTTTCTTTATCTCTTTCTTCTACCTGGTCCTCTACTTCCTGACTCCTACTCTCTATTTCATCTCTGCTTTCTCTACTCTCTTGTTCCTCCTCTGTTTCACAATATTGATCAAAAAACTCTTGGGCTTTTTCAATCGATCCAATTTTACATTTTTTATCCTGCCAGGTTATTAACAATCCTTCTGGCATCAACCATCTAAACATAATTTTATTTTTTGTTAAAGAATTTGTTAGGAATTGGTACTGCTTTCTATTGTTCCTTATCCTACGGGGACCTGCTTTAGTATTATAATTTCTTTACTTTTGTACAGAATGGCCTCATTTCTAGTCAACTTATATATATCGTCTCTGACTGCCCTCCTTGCAAATTTAATATGCACTTCTCTCGCCAGGTGATGTCTTTTTACATAATTAGTATGTACGTGGTACACCTCATCAATCTACTTTCTCATCTCTTGTACGTCTAGTTGGAGAATTTCCACCAAGATTTCTGCCATTTTTTCTCCTATATTCTCTCCTTTCTCCTCTGCAATATTCTGAAATCTGAGATAATAAGTGGCACGGTCCATCTCAAGATGGACCTCAATGGCATTTTCCAATCAAAGCATTTTTTTCCTCCATCTTCTCTACTTTTTGGTCCACCTGGTCTACTTTAGTTTCCACTATTTTTATCCTTTGGTCATTTTTTGCCAATGTTTGTTGAAAATTTTCAATCCTATCATTGATACTTTTCACCTTATCTTTTACCTCTACCATTTCTGTTTTAATTTCTTCATCATGAAGAAATTAAAACAGAAATGGTAGAGGTAAAAGATAAGGTGAAAAGTATCAATGATAGGATTGAAAATCCTTTGGCTTCTTCCCTATTATTCTCTATTGCATTTTGGGTTTTCATCATTGATTTTTGCATTAACATGAGTGTCTCTTGTATAGACTGTAAACTAGTAGTTGACCCTGTTTTTTCTTTTGCTAACATACTTTCAATAGATCTTTGTTGGGATGGTGAAGCTGAGGTTGTTATGGTGGGGTTTGGTACTTGTTTCTTACCTACTTTAGTTGTTGTTATTGTGCTTGTCATATTAAATGATTCACATATATTTTTCCACAATAACATATAAGCAGTTCCCCCCCCCTTATAAATTAACTTATATAATCTATTATAATGCAAAGAGTAATTATCCAGCCTATCTATATCACAATTTTATCTATATCACGGTTTTATACATCCCAAAATACCCCCATATAGTAGAAACCAATCAATTTTGTATAAATATAATATTTGAATTTATAGTTATTATAATAAGGTATAAAATACTATCGTAGTCAAAAGGAAAAATCTATTATAAATAATATATTATAAATATGGTATAGAAAGGGCTAATTTCTTAATATAAATATAACTATAAATAAGTATAAATAGTTAAATACCGTATTTTTCGGAGTATAAGACACACCTTTTTATCCCCAAAAAGAGGGTGAAAACTTGGGTGCGTCTTATTTAGTGGCAATAAGGGCGGCAAAATGATCTCATTTTTCCGCTCTTATTGCATCCGCAGATTCTTGTCAAGTCACCTTGTTTAGGGTGACTCGCTCCCTCCTTGCTAAAGGGGGGGGGAAGAGAAACACTTGCACGGTAGAGCTTAGGAATTCGCTCAGTTTCTGATGGATAAAGTCGCTCAGATCCGGTCAAATCTGGACTCTGGCTGGACAGGGCCCATTGAGTTGACAGGGGCGAGTTTTAGTCCGATTTTGTGGGATGAGTTTGAGCCAGTCAATCCTGATGATGTGGACAAGGCCATGGGTGCAATGAGCTCTTCCACCTGTTTATTGGACCCGTGCCCCTCCTGGCTGGTTTCGGCCAGCAGGGAGGTAGCACGCAGTTGGATCCAGGCGGTGATCAATGCTTCTTTCAGGGAGGGATCTGTACCGCAACCCCTAAAGGTTGCGGTGGTGAGACCCCTCCTTAAGAAGCGGATTTGAAGAACTTCCATCCGGTCTCCAACTTACCATTTATAGGTAAGGTTGTTGAGAAGGTGGTGGCTTTTCAGCTCCTTCGGTTATTGGAGGAAACTGATTATCTAGATTCCTTTCAATCGGGTTTCAGGTGCAGCTACAGCACGGAAACTGCCTTGGTCGCTCTGATGGATAATCTCTGGCGAGCCCGGGATGGGGGTCATTCTTCCATCCTGGTGCTACTTGACCTCTCAGCGGCTTTCGATACCATCGACCATGGTATCCTTCTGCACCGACTCGGCGAGCTGGGAGTGGGAGGCACCGTTTTATGGTGGTTCTCCTCTTACCTCGCTGATAGGGTGCAGTTGGTGTTAACAGGAGGACAGAGGTCGTCTCCTAGGCTCCTGACCTGTGGGGTTCCTCAGGGTTCGGTCCTCTTGCCCATCCTGTTTAACATTTACAAGAAACCGCTGGGGGAGATCATCCGTCAACACAGGGTGAGTTTTCAACAGTATGCTGATGACACCCAGCTGTACATCTCCACCCCGTGCCACTTCAGGGAGGCAGTGGATGTAATGTGCCATTGCCTGGACGATGTTAGGATCTGGATGGGGATGAACAGATTCAAGCTCAACCCTGACAAGACTGAATGGCTTTGGATATTGCCTCCTAAGGACTATGTCAACTGTCCCTCCTTGGTTCTTGGGGGAGAAAAATTAGCTCCCTCAGAACGGGTTCGCAATTTGTGAGTTCTCCTAGATCCACAGCTAAAATTAGACCAACATCTTACGGCTGTGGCTAGGGGAGCTTTTGCACAGGTCCGCCTGGTGCACCAATTGCAACCATACTTGAAGAGGGAGGCTCTACTCATGGTCAGTCGTGCCCTTGTCACCTCTGGATTGGACTACTGTAATCCGCTCTACATGGGGCTACCCTTGAAGAGTATCCGGAGACTTCAACTGGTGCAAAATGCGGCTGCGCGTGCTGTGTTGGGTGTCTCAAGTTACACCCACGTAACATCCATACTCCGCCAGTTGTACTGGTTGCCCATTGGTCTCCGGGTGCAGTTCAAGGTGTTGATTATCATCTTTAAAGCCCTACATGGCTTAGGACCAGGTTACCTCCGGGACTGCATCCTACCTCACACTTCCCTTCGACCGGTTAGATCCCACAGAGTGGGTCTCCTCCAGGTCCCGTCAACCAAACAATGCCGGCTGGCAGAGCCTAGGGGGAGAGCCTTCTCTGCGGGGGGCCCTGTTCTCTGGAACCAACTACCCCCAGAGATCCAAATTATCCCCACCTTGCTGGCCTTCTGAAAAGCCATTTAAGACATGGCTCTTCCTGCAGGCAGGGTGATTTGAGACCATTTAATACCTTAGGTCTCCCCCATGTATGTATGGTTTTTTATGTTTTTAAATTCTTCTTTACACTGTTATTAATTTATTAATATTGTTTTTATTTATTTATTTATTTATTTGGAGTTCTTCTATGCCGCCCTACTCCCTAAGGACTCAGGGATAATTTTATAGTTGTTCTTTACATGTTGTATGCTGCCCTGAGTCCCCAGGGAGTAGGGCGGCATATAAGAACACTAAAATAAATAAATAAATAAATACACTGAATATAGCCCCACCCAGCCACCCCCACCCTTTGGCCTCTACCTCCCAACAATTTACCTCTTTGCAGCAAACAGGGCAGAGCCTGATTACCACAAGCAAGTGATTATCTGCCTGCCGACTCTAAGCTGAGAGGCTGCAGCTATGTGGTAAAATGAAACTAACTACGGTGGCTGCAAGGAGACAAATTGCTGGGAGATGGACTGCTGGCAATGTTGGACTGCTGAAACTGAAAGGAGGTAAGTTAATAACTATAAATGTTTGTAGAGTTCAAATTATTAGACTTATTTTTTAAAGACTGCTTTATTATTGTTCTAGACAACCTAACAAAATGAAGAAGCTTTTTAAAACAAATGCTTGCTCTGAAGAGGCCCAGTGCTTTTGTATCTTCTTTTAAATAGCAGAGAATGTATACTTCCAGAAACCCACATCAAATTTAAAGATCTGTAAAAGTATAATCTGAAATGTAACAGTGTCCTCTTTAGTATTAAGGTAAGGCAGCTCACTTAGTCATGTTTGGAGTAAATCTATTTAAATAATTGGGAGGAGTTAGTGTGATTACATTTAAGAAAACTTTCTGGCATTATGTACATTTCTCCAATTCTTTGCTATTTCTATGGGTCAGGCACACATGCACAGAAATACACAGCAAACAGTGTATATCATATGTACTGTTTGCTGTTTGGAAATTGCTGGGAGGCAGAGGCCTTTTTTCCTTGTTTTCCTCCCCCAAAACTAAGGTGTGTCTTATACTCCAGTGCGTCTTATACTCTGAAAAATATGGTAGTTAAATACTTCAAACAATATTTATCAGACAATTTGCTATATCCTTCCTCTAGACAGTAATTACAGTATATAATATCAATAATTTCATTAATTAGAAAATTCTTTTCGTGAGTTGCTCTCAACAATTTTAGAGTTTTTGAATATACTCAGCCAGTCGTTGATTCTTCTTCTTCTAATTTATAGTTTAGTAGATCGGTTTTTCCTTCTCACCAAAATAAAAGTCATACTGTTCTGGTTCTTTCTCTTGATGATTCTTTCAAAATAAAGACCTTGCCTGTAAGTCCGCTATGGTTTTTATATCTCACAGTTCCTTTGAGAGTTCATTTTGTAGTGTTCTAGTAATGGTTGCCAAATGTCTGTTAGTGTCCCAATCTCTCTATTTCTTCGTGTTGTTTTTCTTCAACAAAGATGAAAGAAAAATCACAAAATGAAGACCCAAGTATTTTAAATTTTTAAATAAGATTGAATCTTTTTGTCATTTACTTCCAACTTTCGTTTTTGGAGCTTCAATCCTCTCGCCAAACCTTTTTGCACACTCTCACCGTGACTCTTCAGAACTTCGTGGCATTTTGTCTCAGGCTTGTCCTTCCTGGTCGCCGCTTCAATCAGTTCCAGTCTTAAATTGAGCTCTCTCAAACTAGTCGTCAAATAGAGCTGATTTTCAGATAATCTTTCACTTCTCCGATTTGGCTTAGTTCTCACTCTTCTCCTTCCTTCTGTGTGGTCGTCACTGCTATGGCCGGACACAAATGCCGGTTTCTTTTCTCGTCACGGTTGAAGAGTTTGTCCTTGTCCTATGAGGCAATTGCGAGTTGCCTCTTGGTCTCTGGCTCTTCCCCTCTCCACCGGTCGGTCCCTCCGAGTCTGAACATGCCATATCGCCCCCCCTGATAAGAAAATAAAAGCTTCGGGAACAGAAACCTGTTCCCTCGCTTCCTTGCACAGTGACGTCACCACCGGAAGTCCTCAGAACTTTTTTGCTTGACATGTAAAAAGGTAATGCACAAGTAATTAAAAATACAGAAGTATTTAAATATATTACAGGCTTCTATTTCCAACTTGCAAATTCTATGCTGTTGTACCAAGTGACATATTATATAGAAGGCCTGCTATGCAGACATTCATAGTATGATCTCAAAGCATCTCATCATAGTGTCTTGGAATTTTTAGCAATATACTATGTTGATGCTTCCATGAGAAACCTACTAGCATATAGTTTCCTAGGCATCATGCAACTTTTTAGACATCATCTTGGACAGCATATCTAGGTAAAAATTCATACCATATTCATTCCACATATGGATTTGAGGAAAACATGTGCTTGTATTTCTACAAATAGCTAAATTATTTTCTTTCCTACCACTGTTTTTCTCCTTTGTTTTCTTAAGGACACTTGTAAATTTCCTTATATCTATTTGTAGTAGAGGGACAATATTAAATTTGAAGAGATTGTCCCCTGCAATTCCTTGTTAGCAGAGGTTTGGCTAATCTTATTTAACTCTTTAAGTCCTTCACAAATTCAGGAAAAAACTAAAGTGCCATATTTTCACCAAAGTAAAATACAAACAATAATCTTGAGCATTCAAAAATAATCCATTTTCATAGAATGAAAAATGCAGAAAATGTAACTTTTCTGCAATACATTTAGTAACATATTACACACACAAATGCATTCACACACACAAGGCTCGTCAACTAAGTAGGATTAAAGTTAATAGGATTGTAAAAGTAAAAGAGAAAATAAGATCTCCTTGATAAATTAAATACTAAGATTAATAACAACATACCAAATAAAAATGAAAAATATCTGATTTTGAAATATACAAACAGACAAAATAACAGAGTTGGAAAGAACCTTGGAGGTCTTCTAGTCCAGAGTTCCCCAACCTTACTGGCTTTGTGGACTGGTGGGAGGGGGTGGGGGGGAGGAGAGGAGATTTAGATTTAGATTTTAGATTTAGATTTATTATTAGAGTTGGAAGGGACCTTGTAGGTCATCTAGTCCAACCCCCTGCTCAAGCAGGAGTTCCTACACCATTTGAGACAGATGGCAGTCCAGTCTCTCCTTGAAGGTCACAAATGTTGGGGCTCTCACAACCTCCGCTGGCAAGCTGTTCCACTGGTTGATCGCTCTCACCGTCAGAAAGTTTCTCCTCACTTCCAGGTTGAATCTCTCCTTGATCAGCTTCCATCCATTATTCCTTGTGTGGCTTTCTGGTGCCATAGAGAACAGCCTGACCCCCTCCTCTCTGTGGCATCCCCTCAAGTATTGGAATATTGCTATCATATCACCCCTGGTCCTTTTCTTCGCCAGACTGGCCAAGCTCAGTTCCTGCAACCGCTCTTTGTATGTTTTATTTTCCAGACCCTTTATCATCCTGGTTGCTCTCTTCTGCACTTTCTCTAGAGTTTCAATGTCTTTTTTGTAGTGTGGTGACCAAAACTGGATGCAGTACTCTAGGTGTGGTCTGACCAAGGCTTTATGGAGTGGTACTAGTACCTCTCTGGTCCTTGATTGTATCCCTCTATTTATGCAGCTCAGGACTGTGTTGGCCTTTTTGGCTGCTGCTGCACACTGCTGGCTCATATTTAGTTGGCTGTCTACCAAGACTCCGAGATCCCTCTTGCAATCACTGCTATTGAGTGTGGTTTTGCCCAGTTTGTATGTGTATTTTTGATTCTTCTTACCTAGGTGCAGAATTTTACTTTTCTCCGTATTAAATTTCATTTTCTTGGTTTGGGCCCAGTGTTCGAGTCTGTCAAGGTCCCTCTGAATTTTGAGTCTGTCCTCTGAGGTGTTTGCTACTCCTGCCAGCTTGGTATCATCTGCAAATTTGGTTAGTTCTCCTACTATTCCCTCATCTAGGTCATTTATGAAGATATTAAAGAGTACTGGGCCTAGGACGGAACCTTGTGGTACCCCACTGCTTACTTCTCTCCATGTGGACTTAGAGCCATTGAGGACTACTCGCTGGGTACAGTTGGTCAGCCAGTTGTTAATCCATTTGGTTGTATAGCTGTCTATTCCGCTTTTTTCTAGTTAGTTCTCCTGCTATTAGTTCTCCTGCTATTAGTTCTCCTGCTATTAGTTCTCCTTATGAAGAAGTAGGTTGTGGTCTACTTTGTCAAATGCTTTGCTGAAGTCCAGGTATATTATGTCTACTGCATTTCGCTGATCTACTAATTTGGTCACGGTGTTGAAGAATGAAATGAGGTTGGTTTGGCATGACTTGTTCTTAACAAATCCATGTTGGCTGTTGGTTATTACTTGGTTTGTTTCTAGGTGATGGGAGATCTGCTTTTTAATTATTTTTTCCAGTATTTTCCCAGGTATTGATGTTAGGCTGATTGGTCTGTAGTTTCCTGGGTCTGTTTTTTTTTTACCTTTTTTGTAGATGGGGACCACGTTAGCTCTTTTCCAGTCCTCAGGTAGTTCCCCTGTATTCCAGGATTTGTGGAAGATGTGGTGCAGTGGTTCTGAAATGACTTCTGCTAGTTCTTTTAGGACTCTGGGGTGTAATCCGTTTGGTCCTGGTGCTTTGTATTCGTTAAGTTCAGACAGGTGATGTATTACTATACTTTTGCTTAAGTTGAGTCTTGCTTTGAATCTGTTTTTTATATTTGTGTTGCTGGGTAGTTGAGCTGTAGTTTCCTTTTGTGTGAAGACTGATGCGAAGAATGTGTTCAGTAGCTCTGCTTTGTCTGTGTTGTCTGTCACTTCTTTGCCGTCTTCTCTCTTTAGTGGACCGACTATTTCCTTGATGTTTTTTCTTGTTGTTTATGTGTTGGAAGAAGATTTTTTTGTTGTCTTTGACTTTTGTTGCGAGTCTTTGTTTGTTCTGGGCCTTTGCTGTCCTGATTTTTTCTTTACAGATTCTGGCTATCTGTTGGTACTCTGCCTTGGTTATGTGCCCCTCTTTCCATTTTTTGTATTTATCTTTTTTTTCATTCAGTTTATTGGTGAGGTCTTTGTGTAGCCATGCTGGTTTCCTTTTGGATTTCTTGTTTTTTCCCCTCATTGGTATTGTGGTGTTTTGGGCTTTTATGATCATGTTTTTCAGGATCTCCCAGGCTTCTTGTGTTGTTTTACCCTTTAGTACTTTCATCCAAGGGATCTTACCCAAGTTTCATCCAAGGGATCTTTCCAAAGAGATGGTTCGGCACAAACAGCTGGCAAGCGTACACGTGCAGCTCCATTTGCAGGAGCGGCCAGCACACTTGTGTCAGACTCCAGACTCTGCCATTCAAAAGGAGAAGGGGGGTCTTGGTCCTGCTTGATCAAAAGGTTATAACAGATATCCGGATACTAGACACCTGGGAACCTTCTCATCTTAAGATAGGGTTTTATGAGGGGCAATGCAAGTCAGTTGAACAGAAGGGGGCTGGGAACGTATAGCCATCTGTATTCCCAGGAAGGAGTTTCACACTTTGTGGATTGATTTGCCTTGCATCCTGCCAAATGGGGAGGGGCATTAAGGTTAAATATGCTTGCCTTGCCTGAAGGCATTTAGACTTTGCTTTGAATGAATGGATTGTCATACAACTGCTAATTAAAGGAATCCTTTTGAAAACACTGACTCAGAAGTTCATACTTTGAATGTGGTTGGGAAGGCAGTTCTCACAGAAAGCAAAGTCTGCAAAATTGGTCAACCCAGAGAAGCAACTTCGCTGTACTGAGGGGACCGGACAAACCATGTCTGAACAAAACCGGGAACAGGAGGAAACTGAATGCTGGGGGGAGACACCAATCACAACCCAGTCGGATGCCTGTTGCGCACTTCCCATCAAAGAGGCTGAGGGAGGTTTCGAGACCTCTGAGAAACCCCGCTGGTCTATCGGCATTGGAAAAAAGGACAGCTGGGATGGGAGAACCAGAGGAGTCACCCTTAATCGAAGGAATCGGAAACCTCATTGGGAATTGGAGCTAGAAGCTCTCACTGACCATGAGGAGCTCACCAAAGCACCACTGAGGGAGGGGCGTTTGAAGAGATACCTAGCCCAGCTGGTGATGGAAACATTGGAAAATCTCAACATCCGGGGGACCCCAGAACGACGACTAAGGAGCGCTGGGAGCACAGCAACCGCTGAAGAGGCTGGGGGAGCCAACAACCTCCGGGAAGCCGGCATGCAGATGGAGGATGTGGCAGGGGACCCAACAAACCCTCCCAGGGCAGCACACGCAGTGGCACCCCTTCCTAACCAACTCCAAGCCCCACAACTAGAAAGGAAAACTCCCCCCCCCGGGAGTGAAATTCGATGGGGACCCGCAACAATTGGGATTCTTCGTAGCACACGTACTCACCTATATGCAAGAATATGGACGTGAGTTCCAAACACAGGGATCCCGAGTGCGAGCAGTTACTTTAGCTCTGGAAGGAGCCGCTGCCAGATGGATGGTGACCCTACATAACGACGACGCACCCAAACTGCGCAACTTTAACCAATTCATGACAGCCCTACGACGACGGTTCGAAGACCCGCTGGCAGACCGCAAAGCACGCAATCATATTAAGGTGGTGAAACAGGGATGACGGCCAGTGGCGGAGTACACTGAAGAATTCCGGGACCTCGCATGTCGGCTAAACTGGCCAGAAGACATCCTGGTAAGCTGTTTTAAGGATGGACTGAGTGACGATCTGTATAATGCCTGTGTGGCTAGGGGTGCACCGAATCATCTGCATGAGTGGTACCTCACCGCTGAAGAAGTGGAGATTGATATGGCTAGAAATCAATACCGTACGGGGAGAGCATGGAAGAAATCCCCACCCCAATGGAGGAAAGAGCCCTTGAGAAGGCAACAGGGTTTTTCCCCTAAACCTCCAATCTGTTACAAGTGCAGGAAGGAGGGGCACCGAGCACCCGAATGCTGGCCCCAAACACCCACCTGGAAACCCGAATGCCAAACAGGGGAGAGACCAGCGAGACCCATCCAACGTGGGAGGGAAACAGCCCTGAGGAGCAGCGAGATGGTAGGACCACCATCCCCTCCTCCTGCTGGAGACAATATCCCGGCATTTCGAAGGGAAGATCCAGCATCGTTCGAAAGCAACCCAGAGGATGAACCACTGATAAGCAAACCAATTGAACCGCTTACCCTCCCTCTCAGACTATTTATCCCTAACCAAGATGAGGGAACAAATATCTCCGCATTAGTAGACTCAGGGTGCACCTGTTGCTTAATCAGCCCAACCCTAATCAGGGAGCTGGGAATCACAGTGAGAAAGCTGAGAAATCCAATCGCATTTTGCCAACTGGATGGGTCAATAGCAGGGGGGAGCCGGCTGCTTTTGCCACGGAACCTCTGAAAATAGGCATTGAGAGCCACGAAGAGAAACTTACATTTATAGTAGCACCTGGCATGGAATGGCCACTAGTCTTGGGACTCGCATGGCTAAAAAAGTGGAATCCAAGAATAAATTGGGAGCAAGGCACCATAAAATTCCAAATGCACGTGACTGTTGCGGAGGACCCACAGATAGGAACTGAAGGGGGTAAACGGAGGGAAACAGCCATGTCTGGTTATAGCGTGCCAACAGAAGGCATACCCAAGGAATACAAAGACTTGGCAGAAGTTTTTAGCGAAGCAGCTTCGGATGAACTTCCCCCGCATCGCGCATCTGACTGTGCAATAGAAATCTTACCTGGGGCTAAACTGCCTAAACAAAAAATGTATAGCATGTCACCGGGGGAGTTAGAAGAGCTGAGAGCTTTCATTGAGAAAAACCTAGCAAGGGGTTTCATTGAACCAGCCAGACCAAAGATAGCAGCCCCAGTATTATTTAGGGGAAAAAAAGATGGCACAAAACACTTATGTGTTGATTTCAGAAACCTAAACACGATAAGTGTTGAAAACATGTATCCCCTCCCCCTGATGAAAGATATGCTGGCCCACCTCACAAAAGGGAAATTTTTTTCAAACTAGACATCAGGGAGGCATACTACCAAATCAGGATTAAGGAGGGGGATGAATGGAAAACGGCATTCAACACCCCCCTGGGATGCTACCAATTCAAGGTGCTCCCTTTTGGACTACAAGGGGCACCTGCAGTGTTTATGCAATGAATCAACGATGTTTTACGTGAACATTTATACAAAGGGGTTCTTGCTTATTTAGATGATATTCTCTTATACTCAGAGACCGAGGCTGAGCATGTTAAATTGGTAAGGGCAGTGCTAAGCAAACTCCACGAGGCAAAACTTTATGCCAAACTCTCAAAATGTGAATTCTACCAAGAGAAAATTGATTACTTGGGGTATCGTATTTCACACCAGGGCATAGAAATGGATCCTCAAAAAGTGCAGGCAGTACTAGATTGGGAAACGCCTCACACACGCAAGCAGCTGCAAAGTTTCCTGGGGTTTGCAAATTTCTATTGCCAATTTATCCCCACGTTCGCTCAAATTGCCCTGCCCATCACAAAACTGCTAAGAACAAAGGGGGAGGGAGATCCTAAACCAAGACAGCCCGTGAATTGGACAATGGAATGCCAGGCAGCATTTGAAAAACTAAAATGGCTGTTCTCAACAGAACCAATTTTGAAGCACCCAGACACAGAAAAACCCTTCATAATACAAGCAGATTCTAGCGATGTGGCAATAGGAGCAATCCTACTCCAGAGTAATGAGCAAGGACAACTACAGCCATGTGCGTATACATCCAGGAAACTAAGTGAAACTGAACAAAGGTGGGCAATCTGGGAAAAAGAAGCATATGCGGTGCGATGGGCACTTTTAACTTGGAGACATTTCTTAGAAGGGAGTAAGATCCCTTTTGAAGTCTGGACTGACCACAAAAACTTAGAAGCCTTAAAGACACCAAGGAAACTATCTCCTAAACAGGTTCGTTGGGCTCAATACTTCAAACGGTTCGAGTTTACTCTTAAATTTATCCCTGGGGGGGGAAACTTTCTAGCAGACGCACTGTCCAGAAAGCCACAATACAATTGTGTGAAATCAGAGGTATTTAAACCTATATTACAAACTAATCAATTGGCAACCAAAGTAATCACCAGGTCCCAAGGAGGAAAAGACGCATTGAGGAACGCAGACACCACTCACGCTTTTAAACAAGCATTAGTCAACGATGAATGGGTTTTGAACCACAAATCCAGTTGCGTGATGAAAGATGAATTAGCTTGGGTAGGAGACAAACTTTATGTACCCGCTAGCCAAAAATTACGTTTAATGGAAAGGTGCCACGACTCTAGATTAGCTGGACACTTTGGTTTTGTAAAAACTTTACACTTAATAAAGAGACAATTTTGGTGGCCTTCATTGAAAAAGGACATAGAAAGCTATGTAGCGAGTTGCCCCATTTGTGCTGCAGCAAAAAGACGACAAGGGAAAACTCCAGGACTTCTACAGAAAGCAGCTGAGCCGTCAGCCCCATGGGAAGAAATTGCTATGGATTTTATTGTAGAACTACCAGAAAGTGGCGGAAACATGGTCATTTGGGTTGTGACAGACTTGTTTTCAAAGCAAGCACATTTTATACCTTGCCAGAAAATCCCAACTGCCAAAGGCTTGGCTAGATTGTTTCTAATACACATTTATCGTCTTCATGGAGCTCCTAAAAGAATAATCTCGGATAGGGGAGTCCAATTCACCTCCAACTTTTGGAAGGTGTTTTTGGGCTTACTTGGTACCGCCCAAGGATTAAGCTCCGCCTATCACCCAGAATGCAATGGAAATTGTGAAAGAACGAACGGGGTTCTTGAACAGTATCTAAGATGTTTTATTAATTTTCAACAGGACAATTGGACTGAACTTTTACCATTTGCAGAGGTTACATTTAATAACTCTGTACATTCGAGTACTGGTTTTACACCTTTTAGAGTAGCTATGGGGCAAGATTTCAGCCCAATGCCGGAACTACCCACAGAAAAACCCACTATCCCCTCACTTAAGGAGTGGATAGAAAATTTGCAAAACACATGGCCAGTAGTCAGATTGGCTTTAAAGGAAGCTAGAGAGGCTTTCAAAATTCAAGCCGACAAGAAAAGAGTAGAGCCTAAACCTTTCCATGTTGGGGATAGAGTATATTTATCTACAAAATTCTTGAGATCGCTACAACCATCAAAAAAATTAGGGCCTAATTTCATTGGACCTTTCCCTATTAGCAGGATCATTAACCCAGTAGTGATTGAATTGGCTCTTCCAAAAACACTTAGACAAGTCCACCCAGTATTTCACATTAGTTTACTCAAGAGAAAGATAACCTCATCACTTAGACTGGTGGTATCTGCACCACCTGCCCCAATCATGATAGAAGGAGAACAACACTTTGAAATCAAGGAAATCCTTGACTCTAGGATCCACAGAGGGAAGATCCAGTATTTGGTATCTTGGAAACATTTGCCTTCCTCACAGAACGAGTGGGTCACTAAACAACATGTTAAAGCTCCCATCTTATTGAGAAGATTTCACTCCCAATACCCTAACAAACCTTGTTAATATATCATAATTGATTCTGCTTATGTCTTACAGGTGGACCTTTTTTTCTCTTAAGGGGGCAGCATGTCAGACTCCAGACTCTGCCATTCAAAAGGAGAAGGGGGGTCTTGGTCCTGCTTGATCAAAAGGTTATAACAGATATCCGGATCCTAGACACCTGGGAACCTTCTCATCTTAAGATAGGGTTTTATGAGAGGCAATGCAAGTCAGTTGAACGGAAGGGGGCTGGGAACGTATCTGTATTCCCAGGAAGGAGTTTCACACTTTGTGGATTGATTTGCCTTGCATCCTGCCAAATGGGGAGGGGCATTAAGGTTAAATATGCTTCCCTTGCCTGAAGGCATTTAGACTTTGCTTTGAATGAATGGATTGTCATACAACTGCTAATTAAAGGAATCCTTTTGAAAACACTGACTCAGAAGTTTGTACTTTGAATGTGGTTGGGAAGGCAATTCTCACACTTGTCTGCCACTCACGCAAATGGAGTGCATGTGCATGTGTTCGCCCACTGCACACAAATGCTCACCCGCCACTTCCGCAACGCTGTTCCGAATGGATCACAGCCCACGGCCCATGGCCCACTAGTGTGCTGCAGCCTGGGGGTTGTGGACCCTTGCTCTTGTCCAACCCCCTGCTCAAGGAGGACACCCTATTCCAAGTATTTTTAAATATAAATAAAAGGGACAGTCAATTGAGTCTAAGATTTTGCCTATCTAGACAAAGAACTTTCCTGCTTATGGAAGTGCTTTTTTGAATTTTACAAAAACAAATTTTAAGAGAAAGGTCCAGGTCATGGTTGTCCCAAAGGTGCTTTTTTCAAAAGGCAACTGGACTTTCTGGTTTTTCTTTGAAGACATTTTGCTTCTCATCCAAGAAGCTTCTTCAGCTCTGACTGGATGATGCTGAATGGAAGGATTTATACTCCTTGCAAACAGCTGATCATTTGCATTCTTTTAGCAGGTCATTAAGGTCACCTGGAGGTTTATCTGTGTCATCAGGGTCACCTGAGTAGTGCAAATTGGTGTGGCGCTTTCTTGGAACTGTTGAAAGGAGTGTGTTGTAGATTGGAGATAGATGATGTCGTATCCCTCCCCCTCTGTTCAATTTTGACATAAATGGCCTCTTTAACTCCTCTTTCAAACCAGCAATCCTCTCTGTCCAAAATATGGACTTGTTGTCTTCGAAAGAGTGGCCTGTGTTTTGTAAATGCAGATGGACTGCTGAATCTAGTCCTGATGTGTTTGTTCTCCTATGTTGTGCCATGCGCTTATGAAGTTGTTTCGTTTCCCCAATGTACAGATCTGCACATGGCTCATTGCATTGTAGTGCATATACCACGTTGTTCAGTTTGTGTCTGGGTGTTTTATCCTTGGGGTGGACAAGCTTCTGCCTTAGTGTATTCTTGAGTTTGAAGTGTGCACGTATGTTATGTTGGCTGAAGATCCTCCTGAGCTTTTCCAATATGCCTGCAACGTATGGAATGACAAGGTTGCTTCGATTCACTGTTCTACAATTTTACAATTTTTGTTAGTTTCAGAAATGAAATGGGCCATTTCTTAATGAAGGTCATTCAATTCCATTTGTGTTATGAGGTGCGGTTCAGCGGATGTGGATGGCAGATAATCCGGGTCATGTAAGGCTGTTGGTTCATCATTACAAGCTTCCTAAGGTTCTTCCTCACTGGACTCAACTACAAAAGATTCAGGCGCTTTTGGAATCGGTAGTCCTTCTTCATGAGGTACTGGATGTATTGCTGATGGAATGTTTGGATACTGCACAAACAACTTTTTTTTCTTAGTAAGACCTTTCTCAATTGGAGGCACCATACAAAAATAACAATTACTGACATGATCTGTTGGTTCTCTCCAAATCATTGGCATTGCGAAAGACATAGAAGGCTTATTCCCATTCAACCATTGGATAAGTCTTGATCCACATGAATTACAGCATATGTGTGGCGCCCAGTTTTTGTCCTGATCTCCTATTTTGCAACCGAAATAAAAGTTGTAGGCTTTCTTAATCACGGTTGTGATCCTTCGTTTTTGGGATGCAAAAGTAACTTCACTGCAAATATAGCAGAAATTATCTGCTTTATTTAAACAGGTTCGAGGCATAACTAAATTTACTAACATAAAACAATATTTAAAGATGCTGTCTAACTCGCAGAGCTACAGATACTGTGACTTTTATAGAATTTGGTGATGTAATATTAGCTAATATTGCATCATCTTGGTACGCATGGTGGTTTTCTATTGGTTACCAATACTGACTATGTAATCTATGGTGTAAGTTGCATCATTCATTTTATAAACCTTATGTGGTGCCCACATACAGGTACTGAATGTAAAATAGTAAGTTGTTGTATAAAGTTATAATGTTGTTAAAAGGAACTGTTTAAACAAGTAAGTATAGAGCCAGACAGCTTTTAAAACGTATGGTAAGTAGAAAGGGGGAGGTGTTTATCCCAGTGCTCCAGAAGGGAGGGGGGATAGATGACATCATAAGAGACAGCCAATTTGATCATAGATAGCAGGGCCAGGAACTATAAAAAGCCTGGCTGAGAGAGATGTGGAGCTCTCTGTTTTGTTTGAACTTCCATGAGGGAAGGATTTAGTGAGAAGTGCTGTGAAGAGCTGAGGGAGGCTCTGTTATGTGGTAAATCACAGGAGGGAAGGCTTAGTGTGGAGAGCTGAGGAGCTCTGTGTGTGACTTCCAAAGAGGGAAGATTTATAGAGAATCTCTGCCTGAGTTTGACTGTCCAAGAGGGAAGTTGACAGGAGAGAAAAGATAGGCCCGAGGCAGTTCTGTGGGAAGCAGGAGCCAGGGTCAGGGAACAAGATTGATTGATATATATTGAGTAATTTGTAGATAGAGATAAACGGTGAAACGTGCTCTTATCTATAGGCCTAGAAACAAAGAAGAATTGGATTTGCTTAGATTTAGTCAGGAAAACAAAGAGAGACTCTGAAGGGAAGAAAAGAAAAAGAAAGAATTAAATAGCTGCTTGTGGTTGTAACAAATTCACTTGACAATTACTGAGAAGTTGTATTTAAATAAACTGTTTACTAGTTTGTTCAAGAAATGTGTCAACATCTGTCTATTCCTCACATAAAGCAAATCTTAAATAATCCTGCAGAGTTTAGAGATATTGTAAAAGTAAAAGCAAGCCTCTAAAGAGAGAGAGAAGTGAAACAGAGGGTGCGACCCTTGGTCAGGGAGATATAAAAAAGAAAATTAAACAAAAATTGCTACCAAGACATATAAAACAATAAACCTGATTGGAAGGGGACAGGTGGCATCCTCGCAACTGGTTTTTTTTTTTTGAACCTTACTTCATTAGTTGGTTGCTTATATCATGGAAACTAGAGCCAATATACATTTTTAAATTTTATTTTTGTTTTTAGCACCCCAAAATTATGTAAGAACAGCTGTTTTCATGCTCACAACTTTTTACCTGTAGAACAGTGTTATTGTTCTCGTCATTGTCTGTTACAGAGGAGCTCCTGTAGGGACTTTTTAAAGATTTGATGAAGGCTCACTTGGGATAGCCACACGTTCTTGATGTGTTTACGTTCTGTTTCTTTCCCATCTTTGCTGATAGGCAGTGGTGTAAGGTTCTGATGACTCCCATTTTGTGCTCCAGTGGGTGGTGGGAATCAAAATGTAAATATTGATCTGTGTGAGTGGGTTTTCGGTAAACTTCAATGTTAAGGCTTCTGTCTTCCTTAATGTGTACTGCACAGTTCAGGAAGGCTAGACTATTTTCCTTAACATCTTCCCATGTGAATTTGATGTATCTGTCCACAGAGTTGATATGTTTGGTGCATGCTTCCAATTCCTGTGTTTTGATCTTGACTCACATATCATCCACATACCTATACCAGTGAGTGGATGGAATTCCTGTGAAGGAGTCAAGGGCTTTGGTTTCTACCTCTTCCATGTAGAGATTGGCTACAATGGGTGACACCATGGCACAGCCATGTTTTTGTCTATAGAAACCTTCATTGTATTTAAAATAGGTAGTGGTCAAGCAGAAGTCCAGCACATATGGCACATATATGGTCTGGGTTGAGGTGGGTTCTGTCATCTAAGGTGCTGTCTTGTAGCAATCATTTTTTCACTACCATGACCGCTTCGGTAGTTGGAATGCAGGTGAAGAGAGAAATCACATCATAGGAAACCATGGTTTCATCCAGGTCCAGTTTTAATTTCCAAACTTTGCTGGCGAAGTCCTGTGAATTGCTGATATGATGAGTGGTGTTGCTAACTAGAGATCCTAATAAGGTGGTTAGATGTTTTGCAATGTTGTAGGTGACATAGTTGATGCTGCTGACAATTGGTCTTAGTGGAATTCCCTCTTTGTGGATTTTGGGGAGTCCATGTATGCATGGGCGTAGTGGTGCAGTGGCCTAGAGGTGGAGCTTTTGCCTCACAATCAGCACGCTGTGAGTTCGATCCTAGGTAGCAGCAGATATTTCTCTGGGCACAATGAGTAATTATCTGCTGCAAACTCTGCATTGGCGACAGGAAGGGCATCCAGCCAGTAAACACACAGCTCCATTCAGTTGCCCCAACTCCACCCCAATATAAGGGATTACGGGGTCATTAAAAGACCCAAAAAATATGCATGGGGTGGCTTCCCCAGGGTAAAGAGATAATATTGTGGCTTGTCGATGGCATTGTCCTACAGTAGGTGTTGCAAAAAACAGTGACCTTTTTCTTGTAACTGCTGTGGGGGTCTCTCTTCAGAGTCTCATATGTAGCAGTGTCCTTCAGAAGATTGTTTTCACCTTGGCCTTGTAAACCATCCTGTGTTTAGGATGACTATGCATCTTCCTTTATCAGCTGGTAGGATGGTGATGTTTGGGTCTCTTCCTAGAGATGTCACTTCTCTCCTTTCTTGAATTGTGAGATTAGAAGGGGGTGTTTTGGCATTGGCGAGGGCTGCAGATACCTTCATCCTTAATTGTTCTACTTCTGGTTCTGCCAGTTTATTGTTCTGGTTCTGCCAGTTTATTGTTCTGCTATTGTTCATAGGAGAACAAACACATGAGGACTAGATTCAGCAGTTAATCTGCATTTAAAAAACACAGGCCACTCTTTTGAAGACAACAAGTCCATATTTTGGACAGAGAGGATTGCTGGTTTGAAAGAGGGGTTAAAGAGGCCATTTATGTCAAAATTGAACAGCCCTCTCTCAACAGAGGGGGAGGGATATGACATCATCTATCTCCAATATACAACACACTCCTTTCAACAGTTCCAAGAAAGCGCCACACCAATTTGCACTACTCAGGTGACCCTGATGACACAGATAAACCTCCAGGTGACCTTAACGACCCGCTAAAAGAATGCAAATGACCAGCTGTTTGCAAGGAGTATAAATCCTTCCATTCAGCATCATCCAGTCAGAGCTGAAGAAGCTTCTTGGATGAAAAGCAAAATGTCTTCAAAGAAAACCAGAAAGTCCAGTTGCCTCTTGAAAAAAGCACCTTTGGGACAGAAGCCAAATAATTGTTAGAAACAACTTATTGTACTATGCAATCAATAGATTTTTTTCCACATGTAATGTTAATATAGTTTGTATAGTTTTGTATAGTTTTACACTCATAAAACAAAATGCTTCCTCCATATCTATAATCTCATTTAAAAACATCTGAATAACATTTACAGCTGTACAAAGCTTAGTAATACTGAGTTAAACTATACTACTTGATAATTTTCTGAATGCAATTGGAAGTTTGACCATAGTTGTTTCAACTAAATCAACCTAGCCTAAAAAGTGAAAACTTGCCAAGCATATAGTAGTTATATTCAAACAATTCTGTTAAAGTAAGCTTTATTTTAAAATTAAAATTTTCAAACCAAACTTTAGGGTCAATAAAGCTATTCAATATGTTCCCACATGGACTAGCCCATACATTACAGAAAGTATAATGGGGTTGAGATCTCCCTAAATATTTAGCATGGACTCTTCTAAACTCCAGCCCATCTAACCAATTTTCAAGACTCCCCAAATATGCTTTTGGTCACATATTCAAGAAGCAAAACACCTGGGAAAAATCACAATGTTGCCTCACAATGCTTTCTTGTTTTTCTTTCTCAGCGGTATTGTGCTGGTCTGGGCTTTTATTATCATATTTTTCAGAGTTTCCCAAGATTCTTGAGTTGTTTTCCCCTTTAGGATTTTCATCCAAGGAATCTTTCCCAAGTTCTGAGTTTATTAAAATCAGCTCTTTTAAAAACTAAGACTCTGGTATCATTGTGTTCTATTGTTTGTGTTTGTGTTATGTTGAATTCTAGTATGACATGGTCACTCTCACCTACAGGTTCCTGTAGTTTCAACTCCCTCTATCACTTCTTCTCTGTTTGTAAGTATTACGTCCAGTATGGCTGTCCCTCCTCTACCTTTTGGACAACAAAGTTGTCAGCTAGATTGGTTAGGAACCTATTTGATTTCTCACTTGGTGCAGAATTAGTTTTCCAATTGATATTAGGGTAATTGAAGACTCCCATTACTATTGTAGTGTATTTCCCACATATGTTTGTTAGTTGGTTGATTGGCAAAAAGAATATTTATTTTTTCTGCTTGATTGGGTGGCCTATAGCAGTGATAGCTAACCTTTTTTTTCTTTCCAATTTTTTTTATTTTTCCTCCACAACTCCACACAAAAATCAATATACCTTAAAATATTACAATAAAATACATAGTTGTACATCATAATCAATCATTCATAAATTCTTTATATATAACATTTTATTCCAGGTATATTATTGCCAAGATAATACTGCTTTTTAAAAAAATCTTATTTTGTCTTCTGGGACCTCCACCAATTAATTCCAAATTTTTTCTCCGAATTAACCGCTATTAGCTTAATTTACCAAAATAGTTATTGTTTCTCCTTTCTCTTAATTTTAAGCCATATTTCTTCCTCCCCTTTTTTTAATCTCTTTATTCATCATTTGTTTTTCTTATCCCCTATTTTATCATAACTAAATACCCCATAAAAGTTAAAAACCTCAATTATATAATTTATCTTAAAATCTCATAATCGTATTTATTATTCATACTTCTCATATTAATCATTATTCTATCTGCCTTATTCCAAATCAAATAATTCTTCAACTCTTAACATAATAAATTTTTTCAAATAGATTTAAACAGATCTCATGTATTAAATACTAAACAATCATAATTTCCACTGTCTCTAATTCTTTGTTTTCTATATCAATACAAATATTTAATTATATTAGATCCAGACATTAATCCCTCCAATATATGATATTAATCTATGATTAATAGATTAGAAGAACAATAAACTATTAACTCTTAACAAAATAGTTATATTAATTTTATATACCAAATTCTAAACAATTAACATTCTTATCTCAATTAAATCTAATATAATAGTCATAAAAAGGAAAAAAAAACATTTCTATAACATTTCAACACCCATCATCCATTTCCCTTTGATTCTTCCACTACTTCCTTTTATATATATATATAATTTCTCCATCCCCATTTCCTTAGCTTCTTCCCTTTCTTTTGTTTTTACACCAATACATTCTCTTTCCCCACACTCTTTTTCTCCTCCTTATATACGTTATCTGCATGTATCTAATTTTTTCCATTCCTTTTTTAACATTAAGCATCTCAGAATAGTCATCATCCATCTGAACATTGTCATTTTTAATATCTTTCTCTCCTTTATCACTGTTAAACCCAGTGGAATCATTATAAGTAATATATTGATCAACATAATCATTAATCTGTATTTCATTTTTAATATTTTTTCCCTTTTCAGCTTCGTGTATAATATTTTCATCGGTCTTCTTTTCTTCTTCCTCTTGTACTTCATTCTTTCCTTCAATTACTTCAATTAGAGATCTTCTAAAATCTTTAAAGAGATCTTTCAATAATCCAACCAACTCTTCATAATCAATTTCCTCCATTTCTTTGAAATCACTAATCTCAAGTCCACAAATTCAGCAAGTCAAACTGTTACCAAAAATCCTCAAAAAGAGCCACCAGTCCTTAGTAATCACTTGTCTTCATATTTCAAAGTCACAAATTATTAATTTTACAATCCATCCAGCTTCTAAAAGAAATATAATCCAGAGCCTTTTTCAATTATAAATTTTCATTTTGTAGTTAAAAATCCAAGTCTTTCTGTTCCTTTATTGTTAGCCTTTGTTCAAGTTCAGTCTTATCCAAATAATCCAAACAGTCTTTCAGTTCCTTTATTTGTTGTTAAAATTTCAGTCCAGTTTTGTTCTTCGTTATCTTTTATACAATAACAAGCTGCTCTATTCAAAGTCCACAGCTGTTAAAACATCCCTGGTAATATTCCAACATTGCAGTAATTTCATCCATCCAGCAGATGGCTGTTCCCATCTCAGTTTCTCAGCTCTGCCCTTTTTTTTAATTGTAATTAAATTCTTCCATTTTATAAATCATTATTAATCATTTCTAGTATATAGATTATCTTCCTTCAAATTCCCAAATCTTTAGAAGCAATCCTGTCCTCAATATTGGGCTTTAGTTATATTCCATTCAGAAAAAGAAACTTTTTTTTCCATTCCATAGTCTCCATTAGCTAAGCAGCCGCTCCTTAATTTCCGGTCCTTTTGTTCCCCTTTAATGTATTTAAATAGCTTTCTTAAGGTTTTCTCAGGCAAAATTACTCACCAACTTCTTTTCTTCTCCACACTCTCCAGCACATCACTTTAAATTTCTTCTCCCAGATGACTCCAATCAGCTTTAAAACAATCCTTTCGATGTGACCACCGCGACTAGGACGGCATTTAAGAGCCGTCTTCTGGTCGCCGCCGGTCGAGGGCAAAACCGGCTCCCTGGGGGGTTTGCACACCCCCAGTCCACCAGCAAGCACCCTCTTCACAACCCCTTCAGGTCCCCGGACAGTGCGGATTCGGGGCTTCCCCTCGGAGCGCGGGGAAAATCCGTAGCATCGCGACTTTGGCCATGCCTTCCTCCAATAGCTAAACTTTTTGTTGCATGCTGAAAGCATGCGCACGTGCACCCATAATGCAATATGTGTGCAACACCCCCCATGCATGCACCCCCCCGCATGCGACACCCCCAAACCCCTCGCATGTGCCCTGCCCCCCCCAGCCATTTTTGACTTCCAGGTTGGTGCAGGAGGCTCCCCAGGCCCAAAACAGGGTGCGGGGGAGCCTCACATAGCCCCAAAATGCAATGTGAGCGCCCCCATGCATGCACACATGTCCCATGCATGCGCCTGGCTCCCCATGCATGCACGGCAGAGACCTGAAGACCAGCTTGTTGGGAAATGAGAATAAAATCTCATAGAGGCAATTTGGATCTTTGCTTGGAATTCAGACAGTTAGAAATAAAGCCAAGATTAAAAGTCTAATAGAAATATTTATTTCGATACAAAAACAATAAATCCTGAATAATTACATCTTTGCTAAAAATGCGACCGTTCCGGTCAAGAGCCAAGTCAAAGATGAGTAATGGTGGATCAGGAATGTGGACATGCGTACAAGATCATATCACGTGTTCTGTTTGTATTAGAATATACCATAATATTAGAATAGGGGTGCATCACCCTGCATAGACATACAACTGACAATATTCACACCGTGACACAGCTGGCTGACGGGAGCTGCACATGCATGCGCGGTGGAGCTGTGCTAGGGTGATGGCTGGTGTGCCCGCAGAGAGGGCTCTGCATGCCACCTATGGCACGCGTGCCATAGGTTCACCATCACGGACCTATAGTATACACCTATGGCCATGGCATTCTTTTTTTCTTTTATGTTGACCCATATGCATTCTAGGTGGTTTTTATCTTTGGTTTCATGCAACTCTGTAGCAATATAGTGGTCCTTTACATACAATGCAACTCTTTTATGGGGTCTGGTTTTTTTTGAAGAGTTTGTATCCTTCTATCAATATGTTCCAGTCATGGGTTTCGTCCCACCAAGTTTCTGTTATTCAAACTATATTGTATCTACCTTTGTGTATTAGTAATTCAAGTTCACCCTGTTTGTTCCCCAGACTTTGTGCATTTGTATATAGGCACTTGAGATCTTTATGCCTGACTCTGGGTATGCTTCCTTTGTCTCCTGTTTGGTATTTATTTATTTATTTATTTATTTATTTATTTATTTATTTATTTATTTATTTATTTATTTATTTATATTTATATTTATATTTATATTTATATTTATATTTATATTTATATTTATATTTATAATTTATTTATTTATTTATTTATTTATTTATTTATTTATTTATTTATTTATTTATTTATTTATTTATTTATTTATTTATTTATTTATTTATTTATTTATTTATTTATTTATTGGTTCTTATATGCCGCCCTACTCCCAAGGGACTCAGGGCGGCGTACAGCAATATACAAGAACACTGGAAAATAAACAGTAATTAAAAACCAAGTTAAAAAGTTAAAAAATAAACAGTTAAAAAATATTCGCCAACCAGACATACCCGGGGGAGAGCTCAGATGGACTAGTCTCTACCCCCTGCCTGCAGGAAAAGCCATGTCTTGACGGCTTTTTGGAAGGCCAGCAGGGTGGGGATCGTTCGGGTCTCTGGGGGAAGTTGGTTCCAGAGCACGGGCCCCCCCACAGAGAAAGCTCTCCCCCTAGGGCCCGCCAGCCGGCATTGCTTGGCCGACGGGACCTGGAGGAGGCCAACTCTGTGGGCCCTAACCGGTCGAAGGGAAGTATGAGGCAGAATGCGGTCCTGAAGGTAACCTGGTCCTAAGCCATGAAGGGCTTTAAAGATGATGATCAACACCTTGAATTGTACCCGGACACCGATGGGCAACCAATGCAGCTGGCGGAGTATAGGTGTAACGTGGGTGTACCTTGGCACACCCACCACAGCACGCGCAGCCGCATTTTGCACCAACTGAAGTCTCTGGATACACTTCAAGGGTAGCCCCATGTAGAGCGCATTGCAACAGTCCAATCGGGAGGTGACAAGGGCATGAGTGACCGTGAGTAGAGCCTCCTTCTCCAAGTATGGCCGCAATTGGTGCACCAGGCGAACCTGTGCAAAAGCCCCCCTAGCCACAGCAGTAAGATGATGATCCAATTTTAGCTGTGGATCTAGGAGGACCCCCAAATTGTGGACCTGCTCCGAGGGAGTTAATTTCCCTCCCTCGAGAGCCAAGGAGGGACAGTTGTCGTGGTCCTTAGGAGGCAATATCCAAAGCCTCTCAGTCTTGTCAGGGTTGAGTCTGAGTCTGTTCCTCCCCATCCAGGTCCTAACGTCGTCCAGGTACCGGCACATTACATCAACTGCCTCACTGAATTGAGACAGGGTGGTGATGTACAGCTGGGTGTCATCAGCGTACTGATGAAAACTCACCCCATGTCTGCGGATGATCTCCCCCAGCGGTTTCATGTAAATGTTGAACAGGATGGGCGAGAGGACCGAACCCTGAGGCACCCCGCATAGCAGGGGCCTAGGAGACAATCTCTGCCCTCCTGTTAACACCGACTGCATCCTGTCAGCGAGATAAGAGGAGAACCACCGTAAAACGGTGCCTCCCACTCCCAACTTGCCGAGACGATGCAGAAGGATACCATGGTCGATGGTATCGAAAGTCGCTGAGAGGTCAAGTAGCACCAGGATGGAGGAATTTCCCCCATCCCGGGCTCGCCAGAGATCATCCATCAGAGCGACTAAGGCAGTTTCTGTACTGTAGCCGCGCCTGAAGCCCGACTGATAGGAGTCTAGATGATCTGTTTCCTCCAATAGCCGCAGAAGCTGAGCAGCCACCACCTTCTCCACAACTTTACCTAAGAAAGGTAAGTTGGAGACCGGATGAAAGTTCTTCAAGTCCGCTGGATCCAGGGAAGGCTTCTTCAGGAGGGGTCTCACCACCACAACTTTTAACGGCTGAGGTAAGGATCCTCCCTCAAAAAAGCGATGACCACTGCCTGGATCCAGCCGCGTGCCACCTCCCTGCTGGCCGAGACCAACCAGGAGGGGCACGGGTCCAATAAACAGGTGGAAGTACCCATCGCCCCCACGGCTATGTCCATATCTTCAGGAGAAACATGCTCAAACTCCTCCCACAACGGTGGACTAAGACTTGCCCCTGTCAACTCAATGGACTCTGCCCAGCCGGAGTCCAGGTTCGACCGGATCTGAGCGACTTTATCCGACAGAAACTCTGCAAATTCCTCAGCTCTACCTTGCAAGTGTTCCTCGCTCCCCCCTTTAGCAAGGAGGGAGCGAGTCACCCTAAACAAGGCGGCTGGGCGAGAATCTGCGGACGCAATAAGAGCGGAAAAATGAGACCGTTTTGCCGCCCTTATCACCACTAAATAAGACTTGATGTAGGTTCTTAATAGTGTTCGATCAGACTCGGTTTTACTGGCCCTCCAGCAGCGCTCCAGACATCTCTTCTGGCGTTTCATCTCCCGGAGCTCCTCGGTAAACCAGGGAGCTTTCCGGGATCCACTGCCGTGGAGAGGTCGCAAAGGCGCAATCCGGTCTAATGCCCCTGATGCTGCGGTGTTCCAAGCAGCCACCAGGGAATCAGCCGAATTGTGTACCAGGGTTTCAGGTATTTCCCCAAGTTCCCTCTGGAATCCTTCTGGCTCCATTAGGCGCCTGGGGCGGAACCACCTAGTCGGTCCCGCCTCCCTGCGGGGGAGGAATGGGGCTGCGAAATCCAACCTCAGTAGGAAATGATCTGACCATGACAGTGGGGTGATGACTATATCCCCTATCTTCAGATCATCTCTCCACTGCCCCGAAAGAAACACTAGGTCGAGCGTGTGACCACTCTCATGAGTCGGACCCTGGATTACTTGGGTCAGGTCCATGGTTGTCATGGAATGCATGAACTCCTGAGCTACCCCAGAGGTTTCGCCAGCAGAAGGCAGGTTAAAGTCCCCCAGCACCATAAGCCTAGGGAACTCAACCGCCAAGCCGGCTACTGCCTCAAGCAGCTCGAGCAGGGCCTTACCAACGTAGCTGGGAGGCAGGTACGTTAAGAAAAGGCCCACCTGAACCCCTAAGTCCAACTTCAGAAGGAGCATCTCACACCCAACAATCTCCGGGGCAGGGATCCTACGAGGGTGCAGATTTCGGCGCGTTATTATTGCCACTCCTCCCCCCCTTCCCTGGGGTCAAGAATGATGCTGCACTGAGAACCCATCTGGGCATATCTCGGAGAGAGCTACTCCCCGCTCCTGGCCCAGCCAGGTCTCAGTTATACATACCAGGTCTGCCCCCTCTTCTGTGATTAAATCACGTATCAGGGGGGCTTTTTTGATGATTGACCTGGCGTTCAGCAGCAGCATCCTGAGCCCGGGCCCCTGAAAACCCTGGTTGCCAGGTACTCGGGTTGAGCAAGATGGAACCACATCGGAGGGGCCGGAACAAGGGATCGCTTGTAAACAGCGAGGTCTTATTCCCCGAGAGCGGCCCACCCCTCTGCTCCCGCCATATCTGCCTCTTCCCATTATGACCGAGATATTCCGGCTCTCATCCCCACCAGAGACCCCCCTCCCCCCCCGCTGGTCCCCCTCCATCCCTGCAGGCCATACATACCATTCACACTGAGCTGGGGCACCGAGTCAGACCCCCCCCACACACTTCTGTTTCCACACTCAGCAAAAGGGGGTGAAACCTAGTCCCCAGCTCACTCATACGCTCAAATCCAATCATTCTAATTTACGCATTCATCCCCCACACCATCAACACATCCACCTTACAAGCACTCCCCCCTCCCAAGGTAGAGATTAAGTAAAGTGCAATAAAAGAGTTAATTAAGGACAGGCAGATGCAATAAGCATGGTAGTCTCTAGATCTGCTAGTCATGGTCCAATTCATTAGTCACTCCCCCACCATAATTGTTCTCAGGGCGATAGTGTCCATTGTTCTTATAAAAAACTTTCACCGCCAGTTTGTCTTCCTTCCCATCCATCCTTACTTCGTTGTTTGCCTAGCATTTGATGGTGATACTTTATTAGGGACATTTGATGGTGATTCTTTTCTATGTGTCTGCATGTTTTCTTCTAGTGAGAGTCTATGATATCGATTGCTTAGCACCAGTGGGGCTGTTTGTTTGGACAGTGGTTTTGTACTAGGTTTGTGTTTTTTTCTATGAGTGACATATTTCCATCTGTTTTCCAGTCCTCTAAGGGGTCAACTCTTTTAGAAGTTGCTTGGTCATTATTATGTTCAATTTGGGCATATTCTACCGGTAACTATTTCAATAGATTTGGAGTTATTTACTGATTTTATACTTGGAATATTTAAATGTTATTGAATACAATGAAATTAATTATACCTAGTTACATTGAGTTTTTCTAGGCACAGTTATGTTTGCATCCAATTGTTTATTATTAATTACTAAATTATTAATTGAAAGAAAATATAACCATTATTTTACTTTTCTGTTCTTTAGAATAGCAGTAACACTAATTTGTGTTATGTGTGTGTGTGTGTGTGTGTGTGTGTGTGTGTGTGTGCGTGCGTGCGTGTGTGTGTTTTCTGTCAAGTCATCCTGGTGTATGGAAGGAAACATCACAGCTTCCTTTTGCCTTTCGGCCCCTCCTGGGGCCATCCAGGCAGTTTTTTATAGCCGACAAACTATATTGTCTGTATGTCTAACATATATATTAATAGTCTCCCTTTATTTTCATTTATCAGCAAAAAATATCACACACACACACACACATATATATATATACAGTATATATATATTTACTATATATATATTATATGTGTGTGTGTGTGTGTGTGTGTGTATGTAACATTTTTGCTGATAAATGAAAATAAAGGAGACTATTATAGATCTACAGTATATATATATATACATACAGTATATACAGTATCTGACGAGAGCAAAATAACTTGAAATAGATCTATAATAGCCTCCCTGTATTTTCATTTATCAGCAAAAAAAAAATGACACACACACACACACACACACACACACACAGAGAGAGAGAGAGAGAGAGAGAGAGAGAGAGAGAGAGAGAGAGAGAGAGAGAGAGAGAGAGAGAGAGAGAGAGAGTTTTTCTATTCACCTGGTATACCCAATTATGGGAGGAAGCATACTGCTTCCTTATGTTTTTCCTTTCTAGCCTGGATGGCCCTGGAGTGGGGCTGAAAGGAAAAAGGAAAAACATAAGGAAGCAGTATGCTTCCTCCCATAATTGGGTATACCAGGTGACTCGGCAGAAAAACTCTTAATCTTTCCCCTGGCTCAACTGATAAGGGAGGAGAACTGGTGGCTTAGAGGGTAAAAGCATTGCCTAACAAGGCATGTCAGCCCCAGTTCGAATCCTATAAGGGTATGGCTAGCTGATGAAAGCTAAATAGCTTGAAATAGATCTATACTAGTCTCCTTTTATTTCTTTATCAGTTCTTTGTAAGTTTGCATATGTGTGTGTGTGTGTGTGTGTGTGTGTGTGTGTGTGTGTGTGTGTGTGTGTGTGTGTGTTAAAGTATGCGCAAACTAACCCTTGAATAACAAGGATATGCACATGGAAACGTTTATGAGAGTACTTATAAATAATTATTCAGCCACACACAGATACACTAACTTGAGTTAAAGTTTACTTTTAAGAAATAGCACAACCCAATAAACAGTCCAGGTCATACACGTAATAGTCAGAATAACAGTCCAAAGAATATCCAATTACAAAGCCTTCTTACCAGTTGTCTTTGTCATGCACAGTAAACAAAGATATCAAGATATAAATACATCTTAGATACAACAGAGAACACAATGTCAAAGAAAAACATGTCAGAGAGAATAAGCTATGATCTCTAGCTCCCTCTTATGGTAACCTGCAACACAATCAACCAATCAGAAATAGCATACAGTTAAAGCTACACACATCAACACAGTTAAACCTACAAACATACATTGTTGGTTTATACAGTATATTGCCAACCCAACTGATTGGACAGAGTCCTCCCTCCCTCCCCCCCTCTCTCCCCCCCCCGCTTCCTTCAGATGGGGGATGCAGGTGAGGGCGGTGTGTGGGAATCCCCTGCAGGAACAGCCACCCGTTCCTCGGTGTTGTGTCCATTGATCCTCCCCCACCTCCGGCTCTCGAGCAAAGCGGGAGGGGGAAGAAACTCTTGCGGGCTGCCTGAGGAAGCCGAGCTGACAGCCAAACTTCTAGCCGGGCTCAGCGGCAGAAGCAGCCGGGCACGCGCTTCCTTGTCTCTTCCAAATGCGCCCCTCTCACTCTCGGTGGGGGGGGGAAGAGTGCACGTAAGACACATCACGAGGAGAAGGAACCTTTTGGCTGCACACTGAATGCAAGAAATCTTTCTCCCCTTTCGCTCCAAGAGGCTGCGCAGGCGCGATGAGTCTCATGAGTCTCACAAGTCTCTCATTTCTGGCAGAGTTTTGAAGAGAGAAAGATTTATTGCGTTCAGCATGTAGCCAAAAGGTTCCTTCTCTTGGATAGATAATATATATATATGAATATATGACCTAAAGGAGCTTACAAAGAAGCTTACATCCTTTCACTGATGAATGAACACTTATTAGGCATGTAATTGAATTAAAAAGTAATTTGATTTAAGGCATTTAGATATGTAACAGGGTAAATGTCACCTATATTCATTCAACATAAACTATACAGAAGAAAGCACTCTTACACAAAAATTAAAGTAATAGTTTAATTCTAAAAGAAAGATGTGTCCTTGTTCTCTATTTAGCTGCCAAAGTCATAGGAGAAATTAGCTGTCCTTTTGCTGTCCAGGTCGCTGGGTATGCTGCTCTACAATCACCTCTGATCAGAATAAAGAGGTCACAATTCATAAGGCCAGTTACATAAACATACTTTCCTATCTCCTGCTGTTTAGCTCTATCCTTCAGAATAAATGGTTTAACAACTTTTTGTTAAAGCATATGTTAACAAGCCTGTGGGGAATATACAATGTAAATCATACATCTCATTCACTGCAGCTATGTCCAAAAAGGTCAAGATTTTAGATTTAAAAAGCAGGTGTCTGTGTCATTATTTTAATTGGAATAACTCAGCCCTTTTAAATCTCAAGCAACATGATTCAATCCAAGTATTACTTATTTGTGGAAGACATCCATTGCTTATACAGTTCTATTTGCAAAAAAAGGTTCAACTTGGTTTATCCCTAACAAATGTATTCAGGATAGCAGAATAAGGACTTTATTCAAAATTTCACATTTAAAATTAAGGAAATTTTAAATGAATTTCAGCTATATATTCTTATGTTAAAGCACTATTAAATAGGACCATTTGATTGCACACTGGGATAGAAATACACAAAAAACATTATGGCTTAGTAAAAATGAAGCCTGTGAGCTGATTTAGAATAAGAAGCAGTAAGTTATTGTCTTTTATTTTGCTTGAAGAAAGCAAAACATTTAAAAGATTATTTTTGAAACACATGGTACATTGTTCTAAATATCAATCCTAAACATCAATAACCAGATTTTACTCTAATATAAACATAATTGTGCTTCAGTCATCACCTGTTGATTCTTGACATGGCTTTGTTGAATGTAGAGCATTAAGTTTGCAAAGACTTTGCACACAAACTATTTCAAAGAAATAAAGACATCCAAAACTGTACAACACAAAAACTGTACAACACAAGAATGTTTCATTTACTATACATTAATTCTGGAGAGTTTAACTTCAGATAAGTTGGATCTTCAATCCATGGGTAGCATGAAGAGAAATAATCTTAGTTACTATAAATTTTAGAACATTCCAGTCCTAAAAAAACAAAACAATGCACATGTCCTTTGGTTACATTCTACAGAAATCACTTAAATGTAGTATTTTCTAACTTAAGGGTTCTCCTTCCAAAACCTGAATTTTTTTCTTTAAAATATTTTTAAGAAGATATTTCAATGACTTAAGACAGGGAGATGTTTACAGCATGTTTTGTTCAAAGCCCCAGAACCTGATAAGTGGCACTCACCAGTAGGCAGGTTTGCTGAATTAAAGATTTCCATCTGCCATGTCTACAAGAGCAAGGGAAATGCACCTCAATCCAATATAGCAGCAGCAGCAGCAACAATGAAGCCCAGAGTTCATAGCATTCAGAGGAAGGGAACATCAGGAAGTTGTCTGCCTGCCCCCCCTCCACTTCCACAAGGTGGGAGGAAATACCCTACCAAACAACATGACCCATCTCTTATCAGAGAGTTGCCCACTCTGGCAAGTATACACAGGGCAAATTTGTTGCTATCACTTGATCTCAGAATGATTTGGAATTGAGAAGCAAAAATGAATGGCTTCCATACATTACCTACACTACCATTCCATATACTAATTACATTTGGTATTAATTAATTAATTAATTAATATTCAATATTAATATTTATTTAATAAATATTAATATTTAATTAATTAATATTTTATTAATTACATTTGTCCACTGTTGACCTCACCCGATTCCTAAGAGGTCAGTAAGGGGCGTGCATAAGTGCACCAGTGTGCCTACCGTCCCTGTCCTAATATTCTATCTTAATCAGTACCCATCTTATGTATATAAACAATGGTATATCTTTGTATATTACCAACATGTACTTGACAAAAATAAATAAATACATAAAAATAAAAATAAATAAATAGTCCCCTGAAAGCCCTCCCCTGCCTTTTAATCAACGTTTAACATTCATTTTCAATCATCCTTGCCTCTTTCTTAAAATTTTAAACACTGTTTTTACGTTTTAATATTTTATTTGTATACAACCCAGAGCCTCTCTGTGAGAGAGATGGACGGTTTCAAAATTTGATATAATTTTTTCTTCTATCCAAAAGTCGCGCCTACCTCTAGTTTTCTTAGGACAACTGGCACTTTCGAGACTGAAGTCTTCCACTCCAGTCCCCAGCCCGGACTTGTACACTAGATAGAAGCATCCAGGTTTCAACTCCAGGGAGGATGCCCAGACTTCCTTGGGGGAGGTAAGGCAGCTCTCTCATGCCTCCAGGGTTATATTCCAGCTCAACCAGGAAAAAAATGAAACATATTCCCCCACACCACTCCCGCCACCGCCTCGTTGCTTCACCTGGTTTCTGCAAAGGCTCTAGCCCACGGTAGCCACGACTCCGCCTTCCCATGAGAGAGGCTCAGAACTTGCTCCTGAGCTCAATCAGCCTCGCGCAAGACTTTTTCCCGATGGCTCACCTCCCGCTCCTGCGCACAGCCAGCCTCAGAGAGCTCAGCTCTCCGCAGCCCCCGGGGAGATTAGAGAGGCGCGCGCCTGTGAGAGAGAAGACATAACCCAACGGCGCCTCCTTTTACAAGCACAATAGCCACCTATTCTGCTCCTCCCCGACATGAACCTTCTGAACCCTTACTAAAAAGAAATCCGCCACTTTCCATACTAACTTCTCTCTGCCTCTTCAGTGCTACTTCAGATGAAAATGAAGGGTACGGCTGGAAAGTGCCACGTCCAACACAAGCCTCTCGGGCATTCACCTTAGGGAGGGACCGCAAGGAAAATTCAAGAGAAAAGTTCGCGCCTTTCTGCGACCTTTGAAAGAATAGGAGCCGAGCCGAACTTTCCCCCATCGGCTTTTCTGACACTTCCTTCCGTGTCTGCCAGATTCTTGAGAGCCTTTCTTAGGCTGCTACCTTTATGCAGTTTCTCTCCTGTGGAATGGGGCGGGGAACCACTTTTATGTCAAATTTAGAACGAAAGGAAGTATCTCTATTTTCGGCTCCAGACATAAAAACAGGCAATCTCCCAAGGACCGAGTCTTAAGAGAGGAGAACCGAGGTTTCTTTGCTCCAAAGTCTAGTAAGTATTTTCTGGAACTGAGGGCAGTTAAGAGAGCAGAAAGGACAGACCGTTTGCAGGGAAGTCTCTATTACCGTGTGCACATTAATGAACATAATTTCATGAACGTGAACCTACCCCCTAACTCCAGCGTTGGGTAGAGAAAACCCTCCAGGCTACAAATTAAAGGCTTTGCTACTTGACCTCTAGGCAATTTCTAATTCCTTAAGCAGTAGGCAACACTACAGACCAAACACAGAGAGAAATATTAAGTTCAGAGAGATGCAATCATTGGAAATTTTTGGATTGTGGAGAAGAGCAGCCAAAGAATGTGCCAGGAAGTAAGCCAAATACAGTTAAGCACTACTGTAGAAAAAGGCACTGTTCTAAAAATAAGAATTGGAATAACCATAAAGGCATCAATAGAAAAAGGTGCTACAGATTCCTTACATTCAGATATACTTGGCTGATACAGTGCTGGAAGCTTCTATCCTCTGCAATCACACTGCCTTCAATGAAACAGTCACTACAGTCTGGTACACAGTACTTAATAGCACCTAATCTTGGTGCTATAAATGAATTACAAATTATGAGTATTTGAATGTATGAATAAAGAAAGAGATATCTAAGGTATAGTACTGAGGCTTTAAAAGCACTTAAAACATTTCCTAGAAGTTGGATATAAAAATTATCTGAATAAACATTTCCATATAGCTGAACAACAGACCTCATTGTAAGATTCAATGTAGCACACATTCAGCTGTTAATGTACTGTATAAACTCAGTAGAAGTGGTTTCTATGTACTAACAAGAACAAGAAAATAATTCAGACATGCTTGGATACTTGCCAATGTTAAATCAACTTGATGAACTTTCAAAATGGGAAGAACTATTGACATGGCTGTTGTCTGTTAAGGGGAGCCCTTTTTCCCAGTGTTTCTTTAGAGGTTTTTTTTTAAAGCAATAGTGCCTATGTGTCTCCAATAATCAGCATATGATTTCAGTATACTTAGCATAGAATTCTAGGAGAAATGCTAAGATATCTTTGTGAATTGCATTATGTTTTGTCTAAATGTTGCAATGTAAATATTCTCTGCTTAAAAAGAACATACAAAGAGCGGTTGCAGGAACTGAGCTTGGCCAGTCTGGCGAAGAAAAGGACCAGGGGTGATATGATAGCAATATTCCAATACTTGAGGGGATGCCACAGAGAGGAGGGGGTCAGGCTGTTCTCTATGGCACCAGAAAGCCACACAAGGAATAATGGATGGAAGCTGATCAAGGAGAGATTCAACCTGGAAGTGAGGAGAAACTTTCTGACAGTGAGAGCGATCAACCAGTGGAACAGCTTGCCAGCGGAGGTTGTGAGAGCCCCAACATTTGCGACCTTCAAGGAGAGACTGGACTGCCATCTGTCTCAAATGGTGTAGGAACTCCTGCTTGAGCAGGGGGTTGGACTAGATGACCTACAAGGTCCCTTCCAACTCTAATAATAAATCTAAATCTAAATTCAAAACATTTCAAAGAATATACTTTACAGACATATTTTCTAATGCATTTTTTAAATTACCTATATTTTGTATTTAAACACTAATGCTATGGAATATATCAAAATTATAAAAACTTTTATTTTGTTATTTGGATGGAGATCCCTTTTGTGAATCAAGGATGTGTGTGAGCTCTAATGCTGTTCTCTTCTATAGAATAAAAAATATATTTGTAATTTCAAGTCAAGCATTTTTCTTTCAACCCAATTTACCCTACTCTATATGTAAAGTACCACACCTTAAAATCCTATAACATGCAAATCTTAAGTTGGAGAATATATTCAGAGCAAACATACATTTGTTTACTCATTTCTAAAGATTAGTGAAGTTTGTTCTTGAAATTGTTTTATTTATCAAAGTTATTTGCCACCCATCTTGCTGTTCAAGGCAACTCTGTTAATACAACGAGTATTACTAGAACAAGGATTATTAATATACTGACCTCAAAAAAATCTATTACTTCAGTGGTTTCATACAGATTCCTAGGGAGGGAGTACTGCAGAGAAATCAATGGTTATAATCTATAGTTTTGCCACATACCAAAATAAAAAGGGAAGGAGGAGCCTTTTCTATATATTTAAGCTAACTATACCACATATTTTCTGTATGTAGGATGATGAGAATTTGGATTGTATATTAGAAAAGGCATGCCAAGATTGAATTTGGCAAGATGTTCAAATGACAATTTCCAAAGAGGGTATTATTTTGTTACTTCCAATTTCTAATTCACTATCATTTATTTTAAAAGAAAAGGGATGGACAGAAATATTTTGGTTATACAAATTACTGAAAAGTACAGCAACAGATATACTGAGAACTGGAAACTAATACATTTTTCTCTATGTTGAAATCTTTTTTCTTGGATAAACTGAAGAAGTCTAGAAACTATTAAGTCCTTCCTATAAGATTAAATTAGAGTGAGACAGACATCTCCACAGGGTACTAAGAAGATTCAATCATGTCTGAAAACCATTGTTATTCTGTGGTGAATCCATTCTGTAAAGGAAAAGAACTGACTCACAAATCATGGAGAAGGAAGATTAAGTGGCTCCCAAAAGTGATTAGCAGGAAGTATTTCTTTTATCAAGACCCACCTATTTCCTTTTGACTGTAGCACTTAAGAATTATATTCGTGCCTTATAGAAGAGATATCAAGAAAACAAAAAATTGATTATTTTTGTTATATATTTGTGTGTGTGTGTATTTGTGTATGATACTTAGTGAAATGTAATACAATTTAGCAAATAAAAATATTTTTCTAAAATAATTAATTTTTTTTTATTTTAGAAAATTTATATTGCTGTCTACTTGCAAATGACAGCTCAAGGCAGCTTACATGGGTATAAAAACACCATATAAAAGAAATAAAAATAATACAAAGAAAAATAATAAAATAACCATTTAATGGGCTCCATCCCGCTCTAGGTTCCCCAGACCCACTGGCATTACCATGTTTTCAGTGCCTTCCGAAAGAGTGTTAGAGTGGAGGCCAGTCTAATCTCTGGGGGAATGATGTTCCAGAGAGAGAGAGAGCCACCATGGAGAAATCCCTTCTTCTGGATCCCGCCAGATGTATCTCCCTAGGGGATGGGACCCACAACATTCCTTGCCTCCCCGCTCTAGTGAGTTGAGTAGATGTGACCAGCAAGAGATGGTCCATCCGATAACCTGGTCCCAAGCCATGAAGGGCTTTAAAGGTGACAACCAGCACCTTGAATTGCACCCGGAAGCAAATCAGCAACCAATGCAGTTCCCGCAGGAGAGGTGATACCTGTGCACACAACCATGCGGGCCGCTGCATTTTCCACCAACTGGAGCTTCTGGATGCTCATCAGAGGCAGCCCCATGTAGAATGTGTTGCAATAGTCAAGACGGGAGTAAGGATTGTTGGTCCAGGAAAGGGCATAACTGGCACATAACCCCCAGTTACGAGCAGGAGTTCCAGGAGACCCCTCAGGTTATGCACAGGGTCTGTTTGGGGCAGTGCCACCCCATCCAAAACCAAAGGTGGCAATTCTCCATTGGCTAAAGAACCCCAAACCCAAAGCCACTCCATCTTGCCAAGGTTCAGTTTCACTGTGTTGCTCCCCATCCAGCCCCTAACAGCCTCTAGGCACTGCAAGAGGGAGGTCATGGCATTGCTTAATTTACCACGGATTGAGACATACATCTGAGTATCATCAGCATATCTCAGTCCATGGTGACAGATGATCTCACCCAATGGCTTCATGTAGATGTTGAATAGGATCGGAGAAAGTACCAAGCCCTGTGGGACCCTGCATGTCACGGTGTGATTTATTGCCTGTTACATGTATATGCAGGGAGATGCATCCCTATTCAATATAATGGTTTATTCCTGAGCACGTGATTGATATATTCTTGTACGCATGTGTGCATTCCAATCTCCGCTCTATCCTTTTTCTTCTGGCTTCCATTGAGAGAAGTCGCACATTTATATCAGAGATGTAAACAAATGAGGTTTTATTGTTATTGTACCGAAATAAATATTTTACTTAGACTTTTAAACTGCGGTTTCATTTCTAATGTCTGATGTCCGGGAAAAGATCAAACATCTCCTCTGTGAGATTAATTCTCACTCTGTCACTGCAAAGCAGTGGGCAAGGGCTGGATCTCTCACCTCCTATTAACACTGACTGAGAGCAGCCATAGAGGAAGGAAGTGAACTAGGATAGCACAGGGGCCCCCACTCCCAACCCCTGAAGCCACTCCAGAAGGATACCATGGTCGATGGTATTGAAAGCCACTGAGAGGTCAAGTAGAGCAAGGATGGATGCACCACCCCCATCCCGCTCCTGCCAGAGATCATCAAAAAGCATGACCAATGCCATTTCTGTCCCATATCCAGGCCTGAATCCTGACTGGTAGGGATCTAGATAATCCGTTTCATTCAGAAACTTCTGGAGCTGCTGTGCAACCACCTTCTCAGCAACCTTCCCCAAAAAGGAAAGATTGTAGACAGGTCGGAAATTATCCAACAGGGTGGAATCCAGCGATGGTTCTTGAGAAGAGAGTGGACCACAGCCTCCTTAAAGTGCTGAGGCATTACCCCTCCTGTAGAGAAGCGTTAATCACTGCCAGAGTCTACCCGCCTGTCACCTCCTGGGAAGCTTTCACAAGCCAGGAGGGGCATGGGTCTAAAACACAGGTGCTTGCATGCATACTCCATAGGATCCTGTCCACTTCCTCAAGAACAACAGAGTCAAACCATTCCCAGATAAAAGGGCAAGAGCCTGCCTCAGGGGCCTCCAAGGACCAGCAACCATGCTGGCTGGGAACGAAGTTGAGTGATTTTGTCTTCCAGAAAGTCCTCAAATTCCTCAGCATGCCCCTTCCCCAGGAGGAGACAGCTCACCTTAAAGAGGGTCGCTGGTTCATTATCTGCAGATGCAATTAGTGTGGAGAAGTATTTACACTTTGCCGCACGAATCACCACAAAGTAGGCCTTAATATCAGCTCTTACCCATTTGATCGTTCATCCCTTGTCTTCCACCAGCTGTGCTCTCTTCATCCATTTCATCCTTCTCAATTCCTCTGTATATCATGAAGGGCAGAGAGGTCTACAGGTGAGGAGAGGTCGCATGGGCACAATCCTATCAGAGCCTCCGTCACCTTCCTATTCCAAACAATGACTAAGAGCTTGGCTAGACTGCATAGCAGATCTGCAGTTATAACCCCCAGTTCCTTCTGGAACCCATCTGGGTCCAGTAGTCGACAGGGATGGACCAATCTAATAGGTCTTGCCTCCCTGCGGGGGAAGGGGTACAGTTCTCGAGAAACTCATTGCCACCAGACTGTGATCTGACCATGACAGGGGGCCAAAAATAAGTCCACCAATTCCAGGTCATATAGGCCCTGCTCCAACAAGAACACCAAATTGGGTGTGTGACCACTATTCCTAGTTGGGCCCTGGATAACCTGGGACAGGCCCATGGAAGTCATGGTTTCCATGAAATCTTGGGCTACCTCTGACCCCAACCCCAAGGATGGTAGTTGAAGTCCCCCAGAACTATAAGCCTGGGGAATTCCACTGCAAGCCCGACAGTGAGGTCCAGGAGCCCAGACAGAAAAGCTGCCACATAGCAGGGAGGTTGGTACAGCAACAGCAATCTCACCTAAACCCTTGAGCTCTACCTAAGAAAAAAGGTCTCACAGCTGGGCATTTGTGGAGCCATGCCCCTGGAGGCTGCCAGAGTTTCTCTGATAACAACAGCCATACACACTCCCTGGCCCTGAGGTCTAGACTGGTGCCATGCTCAGTAACCTACTGGGCACATTTCTAAGAAGGGAACATCTCCCACTGGGCCCAGCCAGGTCTCGATTATACAAACCAGGTCAGCCTTCTCTTCAAAAATCAAATCAGCAATATGACTAGCCTTATTGCAGGCTGATCTGACATTTAAAAGCAGCAGCCTAAGACCACGGCCACCACAGATCTACTGACCAGGTAAATGAGGTGAGTACAAGGAAGCAGAACATGAAACCAGTACTAAACATCAGGGTCACATTTCCTGTGAATGCCCCCCCCCTGCCTCCCATATCTCCCATTATCCAACACCACTGTAATAGACCGCCCTCCTCTGCCTTCCCTATAAACCATTCTACCCATTTCTCACACTCTTCCTTAAAAAGGGGGTACCTCCTCTAACTGACAAATGGTCAGGGGCAAGGTGAGCCCTACAGGCACTATAGCACTTGCTCTCAGCACCCTCAAACTCACACCACCCCTTCCTCACTGCCACAGAGGGGTCTCATCCAGCACCCCCTTATCCCCCAACACACTCACAATACAGGTGGTGGAAATAAACTCAGTGAAAAAACAGCACCATGACAAGTTGTCAGAGTTTGCAGCACATCTTTCCAGCACACAAGTAAATGAACTTCAGCAGGATTCAATTATATATAAGAAAATGTCTTTATATACAATAACATACAGCAGAATCCAGAATCAATGATCACAGAAGTAATATTCACAGAAGCAAGATATAATACAGAGGCAAGTCATTATAACCCAGCCGCTGTGGTCTAGAGGTAGAGCTCTTGTCTCACAATCAGGAGGTTGTGAGTTCGATCCTAGGTAGTGGCAGATGTAAGAGTCTCCTGCTTGGGCAGGGGGCTGGACTAGATGACCTGCAAGGTCCCTTCCAACTCTGTTAATCTGTTAATACAGAGGCTATAGAATCACAGAAGCACTCATATATATAGTTCAGTGAACCTAAGCCATACCCAAAATTGTTTGTAGCATTGGCTGGAAAAAAAAGAGGTGGTGGTATATATTAGAAATGAAATAAAATCAACCTAATTTATGCAGACTCGAAAGGAAGGGTGTTAGTGTTGGAATTAATAATAGGGAGAATGAAAATGTTATTGGTAAATTTATATGCTCCAAATAAAAACCAAAGTGAGTTTTATAAGAAAATTCACGAAAAAATTATCGAGATAGGTTGTAAGAATATATGTATACCAGGAGATTATAATGCAATAGTAAATATCAAAAAAGACTATGTGAGTGATAAGAAAAAGCAAAAAAAAGAGAAATGTACTACCAAAAGCCTTTTTTGATATGGTTGAAGAATTTAATTTGATGGATGTATGGAGGACATTAAACCCCAATGAGAAAAAATATACTTTTTATTCGAATCCTCATAAATCCTTTTTGAGAATTGATATGATATGCCAATAAAGAATTAAGCAAAATGATAGATAAGGTAGAGATCAGTCCGAACATATGGGTGGACCACAACCCCCTGAAAATAATATGGAAAGGTCAAAAAAAGAAAACTAAAAGGTGGACTATGAATCCACAGATACTACAAGAAAACGAATATCTTCAGAGAATTAAAAAGGAATTGATTTTATTTCTTGATGTAAATAAAAAACAACACACCTCCCTACAGAATTTGTGGGATACACTGAAAGCTTATACAAGAGGAATAACAATAGCTTATATGTCAAAAAAGAAAAAAGAAAAACAGAAACAACAGGATATATTAATGAAAGAAATAGGCCAACTGGAAAAAGAACTTCAAAGAAAGCCAGAGGATGAACAAATTATTAAGGAGCCGAGGTGGCGCAGTGGTTAAAAGCAGCACTGCAACCTACATCAGCTGACTGCTAGTTCAGCAGTTCAGCTGTTCAAATCCCACCGGCTCAAGGTTTACTCAGCCTTCCATCCTTCTGAGGTCGGTAAAATGAGGAACCAGATTGTTGGGGGCAATATGCTGAACTCTGTAAACCGCTTAGAGAGGGCTGTAAAGCACTATGAAGCGGTATATAAGTCTAAGTGCTATTGCTATTGCTATTATTGAAATGCATTAGGCAAACATAAATTAAACCTAATAGGACAAGCTGAACATGTAAATAATATTAAATATACGAACCAACACCTTTTTGAAAATGCAAATAAGCCGGGGAGGTGGCTGGCATATAAATTAAAAAAAGAAAAAGAAAATAGGATAATTCACCAACTGCAGGATGAAGTAGGGAATTTGCAAAACAATGAAGAGGAAATTAAAAAGATTGCAACTAATTATTTTGAGAAATTATATAGATAGGAGGAACTTGACCTAGATAAAATAAAAGACTATTTAAAAGAAGAAAGTATCACTGAATTGGAAGAAGAAAAGAGAGAGTTGTTAAATAAAGAGATAACTGTGAGTGAATTAAAAGAAGCAATTCAAAAGCAGAAAAACAATAAAACTCCGGGTCCAGACGGTATACCAGGGGAGTTCTACAAAAAACCGAGGAATTGATAGAACCAATACTTTTAGAACTCTACAATGAGGTGTTGCTGGAAGCTAAGATGCCTGTATCATGGAGAGAAGCATATATCACAGTGATTATGAAAGAAGGTACAGATGCAAATCAAATCCAAAACTATAGGCTGTGAGAAGTATGAATGTATTATTGTAAATAAGAGCTATAGCACAAGCATTTTTAAATCCATTTGACAAATCAATTGTGTAACAAAATGTATTTTTGCATGTCAGCTATATTTTCACTATTCTCATACACAAGATATGTTTGTACCAAAATTATGCTGAGGGAAGCTGGGAATGTACAAAAAGACATGTTTACAGGATATAAGCTTATGGGAAAGCACAAGTTCACACAGAGAGAGGAAGTGTGCAGCTGTCAGGATGATGGATAGGTTCTAGGATTTTTCCTAGCTAGAAAACAGGATGTTACATAATGGGAGGTTGGACGATATGATGTGAGGAGAATGGGAGGAGTAAGGTGGAGCCATGTTCTGTATATAAACCATGGGCCTGGATAATGGCCTTGCCTCTATTTGTGTCAGAAGTTCTATCTTCTGTCCAAATTTGGGGGACCTTTGCGCAAAGTATGTAATAAATCTGTTTATATTATTAATCTGGACTCCTGCCTAATTAATTTTTCTCACATAGGCTTGTGGTGCCACATACAGGTACTGAATGTAAAAGAGTTAAGTTTTGTATAAAGTTAAAGTGTGGTTAAAAGGAATTGTATACACAAGTAAGTATGGAGCCAAACACCTTTTAAATGTATGGTAAGTAGAAAGGGGGAGGTGTTTATCCCAGTTCTCCAGAAGGGAGGGGGGATAGATTACATCATAAGGAGCCAGCCAATCGGATCATAGATAGCAGGGCCAGGAATTATAAAAGGCCTAGGTGGAAGAGCTGAGGAGAGCTCTGTTTGTGGTAACTTCCAAGAGGGAAGGTTTATAAGGAATCTCTGCCTGAGTTTAACTGTCCAAGAGGGAAGTTAACAGGAGAGAATATAGGCTCTAGGCAGTTCTGTGGGAAGCAGGTGCCAGGGTCAGGGAACTTTAGTGATTGATATATTGTGATGTTTGTAGATAGAGATAAACGGTGAAACGTGCTCTAATCTATAGGCCTTAATCTAAAGAAGAACTGGGTTTTCTTAGATTTAGTCAGGAAAGCTAGTAAAGTCTCTGAGGAGAAGAAAAGATGCAAAAGAATTGAATAGTTGGTTGTGGCTGAAAGAAATTTACTTGACATTCACTGAGAAGTTTGTATTTAAATAAACTTGTTTTCTTGTTTGTTCAAGAAACGTCTCAAAGTCTTTCTATTTCTCACATAAAGCTTATCTTAAGCAATTCTGCAGAGTATAGAGATAGTGTAACAGTAAAAATCAAGCCTCTAAGGAGAGAGAGAAGTGGAACAGAGGGCGTTACCCTTGGTCAGGGAGCTATAAAAAGGAAAATTAAACATAAATCTATTCAGAACACTATTTTACGCTACCAAGACATATAAATCAATAAACCTGACTGGAGGGGGACCCTCGCAACTGGTGGCAGCGGTGGGATTTCACCGCTGCCACCAATTTCACTTTTGAATGTGGATTATAAAATCTTTATGACCATCATTGCGGGAAGAATGAATTTTTTTTTAAATGAGATAATTTACCCCGATCAAAACGGGGTAATTCTCCCAATGAGACAAATCAGAAATAACACAAGAACAGTATTAAATATATTAGAATATTATGAAGCTCATCCAGAGAAACAAGTTGCACTTATTTTTCTGGATGCGCAAAAAGCGTTTTACAATCTAAATTGGAAATATATGATTAGACAGATTAAAGGAATGAAATTTGGAGATAGATTCGAACAAATGGTAGAAACTGTATATTCTACCCAAAAAGCAAGTATAAACGGAGATACTACAAGACCATTTGAAATAACAAAAAGAGTCCGTCAGGGATGTCCTTTGTCATCTCTGCTATTTATCCTAACATTAGAGTCTTTATTAATTTATTTAGTGTTCTTCTATGCTGCCCTACTCCCTGAGGACTTAATGAAGATTAGAGCAAATAAAGAGATTAAAGGAACTAAGATTAGAAAGGAAGAGTACAAAATTCAAGCGTTTGCAGACAACCTAGTATTTTTTATTGAGAATCCAAAGGAGACAGGACAAATTTTACTAGGGGAAATAGAGAAATATGGAGAAGTAGCAGACCTTAAAATTAATAAAACAAAAACAAAAATGATAGTGAAAAACATAACATTAAAACAGGAAAGAGAATTAGAGGGAAAATTGGGACTACAGTGTACAAAAAAAATTAAATATTTAGGTATTTGGCTAACTATTCCTCAATTAAAGAAGACAACTAAGGGAAACTAATACAACAAATAAAAATAGATTTGGAAAGATGGAGAACATTACAATTATCTATACTAGGTCGAATTGCAACCATTAAAATGGATATTTTGCCGAAATTGCTCTATCTTTTCCAAACTATACCCATAAAATTAGACAAAAAATTTTTTTACGGATTTGAATAAAATTACAACAAAATTTATTTGGGCAGGTAAAAAAGCAAGAATAAAATTAACAGATCTTCAGGATGATAGAAGCAGAGGTGGGATGGGGCTCCCTGACTGGCTACTTTATTATAAAGCAGCAATTTTGGTATGGGTTAAAGAGTGGATTAATTTAAGAAATAAAAGATTACTAATGCTGGAGGGACATCTTATTTAGTGGCGATAGGGGCGGCAAAACGGTTTCATTTTTCCGCTCTTATTGCGTCCGCAGATTCTTGCCCAGCCGCCTTGTTTAGGGTGACTCGCTCCCTCCTTGCTAAAGGGGGGAGCGAGGAACACTTGCAAGGTAGGGCTGAGGAATTTGCAGAGTTTCTGTCGGATAAAGTCGCTCAGATCCGATCGAACCTGGACTCCGGCTGGGCAGAGTCCATTGAGTTGACAGGGGCAAGTCTTAGTCCACCGTTGTGGGAGGAGTTTGAGCATGTTTCTCCTGAAGATGTGGACATAGCCGTGGGGGCGATGGGTGCTTCCAACTGTTTATTGGACCTGTGCCCCTCCTGGTTGGTTTCGGCCAGCAGAGAGGTGGCACGCGGCTGGATCCAGGCGGTGGTCATCGCTTCCCTGAGGGAGGGATCCGTATCACAGCCGTTAAAAGTTGCGGTGGTGAGACCCCTCCTGAAGAAGCCTTCCCTGGATCCAGCGGACTTGAAGAACTTTCGTCCGGTCTCCAACTTACCTTTCTTAGGTAAAGTTGTGGAGAAGGTGGTGGCTGCTCAGCTTCTGCGGCTATTGGAGGAAACAGATCATCTAGACTCCTATCAGTCGGGCTTCAGGCGCGGCTACAGTACAGAAACTGCCTTGGTCGCTCTGATGGATGATCTCTGGCGAGCCCGGGATGGAGGAAATTCCTCCATCCTGGTGCTACTTGACCTCTCAGCGGCTTTCGATACCATCGACCATGATATCCTTCTGCATCGTCTCGGCAAGTTGGGAGTGGGAGGCACCGTTTTACGGTGGTTCTCCTCTTATCTCGCTGACAGGATGCAGTCAGTGTTAACAGGATGGCAGAGATCGTCTCCTAGGCCCCTGTTATGCGGGGTGCCTCAGGATTCGGTCCTCTCACCCATCCTGTTCAACATTTACATGAAACCGCTGGGGGAGATCATCCGCGGACACGGGGTGAGTTTTCATCAGTACGCTGACGACACCCAGCTGTACATCACCACCCCGTCTCAATTCAGTGAGGCAGTTGATGTAATGTGCCGGCACCTGGACGACGTTAGGACCTGGATGGGGAGGAACAGACTCAGACTCAACCCCGACAAGACTGAGTGGCTTTGGATATTGCCTCCTAAGGACTATGTCAACTGTCCCTCCTTGGTTCTCGAGGGAGGGAAATTAACTCCCTCGGAGCAGGTCCGCAATTTGGGGGTCCTCCTAGATCCACAGCTAAAATTGGATCACCATCTTACTGCTGTGGCTAGGGGGGCTTTTGCACAGGTTCGCCTGGTGCACCAATTGCGGCCATACTTGGAGAAGGAGGCTCTACTCACGGTCACTCATGCCCTTGTCACCTCCCGATTGGATTATTGCAATGTGCTCTACATGGGGCTACCCTTGAAGAGTATTCAGAGACTTCAGTTGGTGCAAAATGCGGCTGCGCGTGCTGTGGTGGGTGTGCCAAGGTACACCCATGTTACACCTATACTCCGCCAGCTGCATTGGTTGCCCATCGGTCTCCGGGTACAATTCAAGGTGTTGATCATCATCTTTAAAGCCCTTCATGGCTTAGGACCAGGTTACCTTCGGGACCGCATTTTGCCTCATACTTCCCTTCGACCGGTTAGGGCCCACAGAGTGGGTCTCCTCCAGGCCCCGTCAGCCAAACAATGCCGGTTGGCAGGCCCTAGGGGGAGGGCCTTCTCTGTGGGGGGCCCCGTGCTCTGGAACCAACTTCCCCCAGAGACCCGAACCATCCCCACCCTGCTGGCCTTCCGAAAAGCCGTCAAGACATGGCTTTTCCTGCAGGCAGGGTGTAGAGACTAGTCCATCTGAGCTCTCCCCCGGGTATGTCTGGTTGGTGAATATTTTTAATTGTTCAATTTTTTTTAACTTTTTAACTTGGTTTTTAATTACTGTTTATTATCTAGTGTTCTTGTATATTGCTGTACGCCGCCCTGAGTCCCTCGGGAGTAGGGCGGCATATAAGAACCAATCAATCAATCAATCAATCAATCAATCAATCAATCAATAATAAATAAATAAATAAATAAATAAATAAATAAATAAATAAATAAATAAATAAATAAATAAATAAATGATCTATAAAAAGGTTGGCATGCCTTCCTATGGGACAAGGAGAATAAACTGCATACATATTTTATTAGACATAAAGTAAGAGAAGCTTTGATGCAAGTATGGCAAGAGATTAAGAGAAAGCATTATATGAAAGTCCCTAGGTGGGTATCCACAATGGAAGTGATGATTCACCCGAACACTTTAGATATAAATAAATTGGTTAAGTATCAGCAACTTCTAGATAGACAAGGAAATTTAAAAAGCAGACAAGAATTGGAAAATCAGGGTATAATTATAAACTGGTGGCCATATACGCAAATTCAATCACGGTACAAAAAATATAAAGAAGAGTACGGATTTGAGACAGTCCCAGAAAATTAGATAAAATATTGATTGGCCCGGATGAAAAATTAATAACAAAAATTTATAATTATTTATTAGAATTCGATAGAGCAGAAGATATAGTGAAGGGAGTTATGATAGCATGGGCAAAAAATATTGGACATAGTATAGAATTAGAAGATTGGGGGAAAATCTGGAATAGAAATTATAAAATAACTAAATCGGCAAAGTACAGAGAGAACCAGTACAAAATATTTTATCGATGGTATATGGCACCCGCTAGATTAACGAAGATCTATCCAAACCTGGAACCAAATTGTTGGAAATGTGGTCAAAAGCAGGGTACCTTCTATCATACATGGTGGTTATGCCATGGACAAATTAACAATTGAACTGAAAGGACAAATGGATGCGGAATATTATGCAATATGGAAGAAATGGTACGACTGGATTGAGAACAGAAAAATGGAAAAAGAAAAGATAAAATACAAGTAGAAGTAAAATCTATAACTGAAGTGTATGGAATATACTTGGATTTGAATGTAATGATATGTAAATAATATGTAAATGAGCACAATTGTGTATAAATTATGAATATTTGTTTAATGATAAAAACCCAATAAAAATTATTTTAAAAAAAGAAAGAAAAGTCCTGGAAAAAAGCCTTTCAAGGATGAATTGCAACAACAGACCTTATCAGTCTTTGGATAGTTGCCAGGCCTTTAGCTTCCAGGTGCAACACTGTACAATGAAATACCTGGCAAGGAGTTTCTGTGAGGCACCAACTCAGATAAGCAAATATTCACACTAATAAACGAACCAATGGTCTCCTGCAAACACCACTCCCCTTTTGCTCCTATTTATTTTCTATGGGAGGGGCCATTCAGCATCCATTTGTGCCTTTACTCCTGAGTCAACCCCTGTTCCTTAATTGTTCCCTTTTTCTGACAGCTCTGCGCTTGCGCACATCGGGAACAGGCTCCAGCTGTTCTTCTGGCCCACTTATCTCCGACTCTGAAGGTAGCTGATAACTGTCGGACGTCCCTGGCTCCATCTCTGCCTCCGACACAGAGCACTCATCAGAGCCTTCCCCAGACTCCAGGACTGGGCCATGTTCCTCCCCAACCTCCTCACTGTCTGAGTCTGCCACCAGCTCTGCTAGCGGGCCACAACAGCTTCCTCAGTTAGAATGTACCAATTGTGTAGGTAAGCCAGGGCTCCTCAGGCGACAGGCATTGTACAGGTCTTCGTTGAGCCCATCCTTAAATCAGTTCACCAGTATTTCTTCTGGCCAATCCACATGGCATGCCAGATCTCAGAATTCCTCTGTATATTCACCTACCAGCCGGCAGCCTTGCCTCACATTTCTTATGTGATCTCTGGCTTTGCGGTCAGCCAGGGGGTCCTTGAAACTCTGTCTTAGGGCTGTCATAAAGCGGTTGAAGTTCTGGAGCTTGGGGGCATCCATGTTGTGGAAGGTCACCATCCATCGTGCTGCCGCTCTTTCAAGGGCTAGGGTCACAACCCTGACTCATGCTCCTTTGGTAGGAAGATCCCTCCCATACTCCTACATGTAGATGAGCACATGCGCTAGAAATAATCCTAGCTGCTGTGGGTCTCTGTAAAATGTGATGCCCGGGAGAGTGCTTTTTGTTCCAGAGGGGAAAGCCACCTCCCGCCAGTTTGCAAGCCATGCCCGATTGGAACCTCTCTTCCGTGGGTTCGCTGGGGTGATTGCGGGTTCCCCCGTGGTCCCTGCAGCCTCGGCAAATGTCCCTGCCACTGAGGACTCCTCTCATGCTGCGTCCTTGCCTGCTTCACAAGTGGTGTCACTTTGAACCCGCATGGTCTGGGCGGCTTCTCTCATGAGGCTCATGGCTTGCTTCATGAGATAGTCAGACCGAGATGGGGCTTCCTCCATTTTGTAATCATTGTTGAGGGTTTACAGCTCACACTTCCATCCATGTTGCTGGCTGCTCCGGGTGAAGATGACTCCCTTGGCTCTGCCATCCCAGTCTTCCTTCATGGGAGGTCATGGGATCCCCTTTTGCAACCTTCTGACAAGCAGGAAGTCAGGGTTCACTTAACCGTGTAACTAAGTTAACACCAGCAGGGATTCACTTAACGATGGCGACAAGAAAGGTAGGAACATGGGGCCAAACTCAGTAAGTGTCTCGCTTAGACACAGAAACGTTGGGCTCAATTGTGGTCGTAAGTCGAGGAGTACCTGTAAAAGAAAGATATTTTCTGCCCGGAAGACAGTAACATAAATTTGGTATTTAGAACCCCAAATTTAGTAACATAAATTTGGGGTTCCATTATGATTGCGCTGTGGAAAGCTGAAGCCATTCAAAGCTTTGCTGCTTTCCTTGGGCTCTGACTTCCTCTCCGGCAGGAACGGGACATACCACCCCGCCTGCCAGAGGAGGGGGGAGGAAAGGCAGACATTCCCCCATGCGCACTGAGCCGCAGCGCCTGAAGCTTCTCCCTTCTTGAAGGCCATTCCCTAAGGAGCTGTCCCCTGTCTGCATGATGTAGGACCTCCTGGGAAGCTGACATCTCGGAGATGTCACAATGTCTTCTTCGGCCCTCCATAAATGTTATTGGTACGTTCCATACCTTTCTCCCTATTCACTTGTAGCAACCCAAAGTTGGGGGGAAGAGAGGGTGGAATCATTGCTTTTCTTTTCTCTTGCTTTTTTGCTTCAGCCACATTTTTTCCCTTTCTCCGTAGAGTATTTCTGTGCGTTCTTTGTTTCTAACCGGTGATATAGTTCTTGGCCATAATTTCCTCCTTCCATCTTTTTCCTTACTTCCCAGTCCTTATTTTTTTCCATCCTCTTCATTTACTCTTGGTATTGTTACTGCAAATCTCTCACGATGCTGGAAAACTTGGCTTGCTGATAAATGCCTTTGCTAGCTCACTCTTTCACTTTATCCCTGGGATAATTGTGTCCTCGCGCCCAGCCCCCGCCCCGCTCTGCCCGAAAAATTATCTGTGTCTCTCTTGGCTGGTCTCTTTAAGAGAAAAAAGGCTTGCAAAATACAGAAACTTCTTGCTGCCAGAAGTTGTTAATTGCTTGCCCTCGCGAGAAGAGTTTCTGTATTTTGCAAGTCTTTTTTCCCTAAAAAGACCAGCCGAGGGAGACAGAGCTGCCAAACTCCAGTACCGGTAAGATGCCTGTCTCTCGCCCCGCCGTTGCTGCCTCGTGGAGCAGGACTGTGCAAGGCTTGTTGTGCCGTTGCATGTACGAAAAAGAATATATATATTCTTTTTACATTATATAAATTACCATAAATTATTGATCAACTATATATTACTTAATTAGACATTAGATTGTTATTTAAAGGAAGAATTAATTACTGAGATAAACTGTGGATTTATATTTATATTTATATCTATAAATTGGATTATAGAATATAATTAAATAGAGATATTAACGAAGTTAGAAATTGTATGCCAAAGAGGGAAAACTTTAAATTGTTACAAATGTCAACTAGTACAACGATGGTGACTAAAGGAGGGAAAAAACAACCAATGGCTCTAACCTCTCCCGCAGGGCAAAGATCACTCGATAGCATGTTGACCGAAGATAAGACAGGGTCATCTGCATCAGCAGGGAACCAACAAGGGTTACAGTTATCAATGAACTTGTTGCAGGAGACAATCCTGATAATGCAAGATAATATCACCAAAGGTCTAGATGGGGTAAAAAATGAAATGAATGAAGTAAAAAACAATATGGCTAAAATAGACGAGAGGGTAGGTGCAATACAAAAAGCACTGTCAAAGAATGAGCAAGAAATAAAAGAAGTTAAAGAAAGAACAGAGGTTACGGAAAAAAGACTAGATAAAACTGACGATAGACTGGAAACAATAAAATCTGGAAGAAGCCATTTCTCATTTGGAATTGGAAGGATTGGCCTTCTATTTAAGGCTACAGAACATAGAAGAAACCAAGCCGAGGTGGCGCAGCGGTTAGAGGCAGGTACTGCAGGCCACATTAGCTGACACTGATCCGCAGGTCAGCAGTTCAAATCTCACTGGCTCAAGGTTGACTCAGCCTTCCATCCTTCCGAGGTAGGTAAAATGAGGACCCAGATTGTTGGGGGCAATATAAATATACATTGCTTACTGGTGTAAACCGCTTAGAGAGTGCTTGTACTGTGAGGCGGTATATAAATCTCACAAATAAATAAATAAATGATTGTAAGTCGAGAACTAGCTGAATTTTTTTCCAAGCAGGTATCCTTGGATCCTGCATAAACTGACATTTTCATCCTGGTTTAGCACAGGTTATATGGGGGCAATATAACATTGCTTACTGGTGTAAACCGCTTAGAGAGTGCTTGCACTGTGAGGCGGTATATAAATCTCACAAATAAATAAATAAATAAATAAATAAATAAATAAATAAATAAATAAATAAATAAATAAATAAATAAATAAATAAATAAATAAATAAATAAATAAATGATTGTAAGTCGAGAACTAGCTGAATTTTTTTCCAAGCAGGTATCCTTGGATCCTGCATAAACTGACATTTTCATCCTGGTTTAGCACAGGTTAATCCGGATGGCTCCCTCTTCCCCCTCCTTTCGCCTCTGGGACTTAGGCGTCAGGCCAGCGGAGACAAACCATCATTGTCACAATTGGAAAAAGGTTAACCGATCACATTCCACAGCCCGGCCGAGCTACATGTTCTTTCCAAATGCATTCCTCGAGTTCGAAAAGCAACATCGTGCCAGATCACGGGTCAATTGCAAACAAGCTTGCAGCTGAACCCGGGGCCAAAGGAGGGGGGTTAGCACCCTTCAAGCAAATCAGGGTTTGCATTTAAACAATCAAACTTGGCCTGTAACAAACTTTTGGATCAGCTTGAAGTTCGTGAAGATTTCACAAACAGCAATGGGGAAATCACTGCAATTGTGAATGCTGGTTAAGTGAGTTTGGCTCCATTGTATGACCTTTCTGGCCCCCATTGTTAAATGAATCACTGCAGTTGTGAAAGTTGTTGGTTGTTAAGTAAGTTTTGTCCCATTTTATGACCTTTCTGGCCACCATCAAGTGAATCGCTGCAGCTGTTCAGTGAATCACTGAATCTGGCTTCCCCATTGACTTTGCTCATCAGAAGGTCGCAAAAGGGGATCACCTGATCCCGGGACACTGCAACAGTGATAAATATAAGTAAGTTGCCAAGCATCCGAATTTTGATCATGTGACCGTGAGGATGCTGCAATGGTTGTAAGTGTAAAAAATGGTCCTAAGTCCCTTTTTTCAGTGTCGTTGTAATTTCAAATGGTCACTAAACGCATGGTTGTAAATCGAGAACTACATGTATACCAAGACCAGTGATGTCAGATGTCTCCCCAGGGATCAGAAGTAAAAAAAGAATGATGCTAGTCCCTAAGAATTAGAAGACGTCTTTCAAAATATTTTTGGGATGCCTCGGGACAGCTCAGGTGGTCTCACACATCAAGCCAAACCATTGTTGACTTCACCACGGTTACTGAATCAACCACAATGACTGGGTTCAGAGACAGGCTAAGCCATAATTAAATAAACCACTTCTACTTTGTTGGAAACATTCTTAGGTTTGAACAGAAGAGAAGGGTTGAACTGTAGGAAGGGTTGAACTTGGTGCTCTCTGAGCTGGGTGTTATTTCTCACAGATGCTTTCCCCTGCACCTGAATCTGTCAGCCTCTGCTGTTCAGCTGTTTCACCTCCCCCATAGTCCCATAGCCCCTGCGATTGCCTATTGCCCATTGCACGCTGGCAGGCAGAAGCACCATGGCTTTTGCCTGCCACCCAATTGGCTCAAAGCAATAGAATATTATCCAACCACTGTCTTAAACTTTAAAAGAGCTGATTTTAACAAGCTCAGAGAGAACCTAAGCAAAATTTCATGGATAAAAATCCTAAAGGGGAAAACAAACTTTGAAAAATGTGATCATAAAAGCACAGTCCAAAACAATACCACTGGGAAAAAAACAAGAAATCAAGAAGAAACTAGCATGGTTGCACAAAGATCTCTCTGATAAACTGAAAGACAAAAAGCATAAGTACAAACAATGGAAAGAGGGATACATAACTAATGCAGATAGCCAGAATCTGCAAAGATGAACTCAGAAAAGCAAAGGGTCAGAATGAACGAAGACTTGCAACAAAAGACAAAGATAATAATAAAAAGTTTCTTTATCATATAAATAACAAGAAAAGAGTCAAAGAAATCACTAAAGAGAAAAGTTGACAAGGAAGTGACTAGTAGTGGAGAGAGCAGAGCCACTTAAATCATTCTTTGCGTTGTCTTCACAGAAAAAGAAACTATAGCCCAACCTACAAAAAGACAGACTAGAAAAGACAGACTAGAAATAAAAATTAAAATAAGCAAGAAAATGGTAAGAGAACACCTATCTGACCTTGATGAATATAAATCACTGGGACCTGATGGATCACGTCCCAGAGTTCTGAAGGAGCTGGCAGATGTTATCTCAGAAACATTGTACCATATTTTTAAAAAATCCGGGAACACCAGGGACCCACCAAAGGATTGGAAAAGAGCTGATCTTTTTTTAAAAAAACAGACCCAGGAAACTACAGACCAATCAGCCTAACATCAATACCTGGGAAGATACTGGAAAAAAATAATCAAGAAACAGATCTGTGAGCATCTAGAAATAAAGTTATAACTAGTAGCCACCATAGGTTTGTTAAAAACAGATCATGCCAAACCAATCTTATATCAATCTTTGCCAGAGTGACTATATTAGTAGACAATTGAAATACTGTGGAAGTCTATACTTAGACTTCAGCAACCTACTTGTTAACTAGAAAAATGTGGGATAGACTGCTGTCACCACCAGATGGATTTGTAGCTGGCTGATAAACCATACTCAATGTGTAGTCCTTAATGGTACTACATCTGCATGGAAGGAAGGAAGCAGTGGGGTACCACAAGGTTCTCTCTGGACCCAGTACCCTTCAATATCTTCATAAATGCTTAGATGAGGGACTAGAAGGGGAACTCATCAAATTTGCAGATGATACTAAACTGGCAGGAATAGCCAACACCCCATAAGACAAGCTCAGGATCTAAAAAGATCTTGACAGATTTGAACAATGGGTCCTATCCAACAACATGAAATTTAATGTGGAGAAAAGCAAGGTTTTACATCTAGGCAGGAAAAACCCAAGGTACAAGGCTCAAAAACAGTAACTATGAGAGGGACTTTGGAGTCCTAGTGGATGATCACTTAAACAGGAGCCAGCAGTATGTGGCAGCAGCCAAAAAAGCTAATACAATCCTTGGTTGTATAAACAGAGGCATAGACTCAAAATCATGTGAAGTATTAGTACCGCTTTATAAATTCTTAGTAAGATCATATCTGGAATACTACATCCAGTTTTGGTCACCACATTACAAAAAAGATGTTGTGACTTTGGGAAAAAGTGCAAAGAAGAGCTACTAAGATTATTAAGGGCCTGCAGACAAAAACGTATGAACAACAGTTGCAGGAATTGGGTATGGGCAGTTTAGAGAAAAGAAGGACTAGGGGTGACATGATAGCAGTATTCCAATATTTGAGGGGTTGCCATAATGAAGAGGGGGTCAAACAAGCAATTCGGTTTCAGAAAAAAATTATCCTGCAATCTACAACTACTACACTGCAAAAACATATGGACCTCAAAACTTGACCAGGGCAAAACAATAGACGCAATTTACATAGACTTCTGTAAAGCCTTCGACTCAGTGGTTCACGATAAACTACTTCTGGAACTGAAATCCTACAGCATCTCTGGACCCCTTCATGACTGGATAACTGTGTTCCTGTCAAACAGACAACAAGTGGTCAAAATAGGGAGTGCCCTATCAAATCCCGTACCTGTTAACAGCGGTGTTCCCCAAGGCAGCATTCTAGGACCAACACTCTTTATACTTTATATAAATGACCTTTGCGATCACATTACAAGTGACTGCGTTCTCTTCGCCGATGATGTAAAAATCTTCAACACCACCGACAACACTGCTATCCTCCAAAAAGACCTAGACTTTGTGTCAGAATGGTCAAACATCTGACAACTCCAAATCTCAACCAACAAATGATCTGTCCTACACATTGGCAAAAAAAATCAGAACACCAAATACAAGCTGAACAGACAAGACCTTGCAGACGATCCTCACCCTGTCAAAGACCTTGGAATACTCATATCAAATGACCTAAGTGCCAAAGCCCACTGCAACAACATCGCCAAAAAGGCTTCAAGAACTGTTAACCTAATCTTACGTAGCTTCTTCTCCGGTAATATCACACTACTAACCAGAGCATACAAAACATTCGCCAGACCAATCCTTGAATACAGCTCATCTGTCTGGAACCCACACCACATATCGGACATAAATACATTAGAAAGTGTCCAGAGATACTTTACAAGAAGAGTCCTCCACTCCTCTACTCGCAACAGAATACCTTACGCAACCAGACTTGAAATCCTGGGCTTAGAAAGCTTAGAACTACGTCGCCTTCGGCACGACCTAAGCATAGCTCATAAAATTATCTGCTACAATGTCCTTCCTGTCAACAACTACTTCAGCTTCAACCACAACAATACACGAGCACACAACAGATACAAACTCAAAGTGAACCGCTCCAAACTTGACTGTAGAAAATACGACTTTAGCAACAGAGTGGTAAATGTCACTACCTGACATTGTGGTTTCGTCACCAAACCCTCAAAACTTTATCCTTACACTGTCCACTGTTGACCTCACCTGATTCCTAAGAGGTCAGTAAGGGGTGTGCATAAGTGCACCAGTGTGCCTACCATCCCTGTCCTAATGTTCCCTCTTATCAGTACCCATCTTATGTATATAAACAATGTTATATCTATGTATATTACCAACACGTACTTGACAAAAATAAATAAATAAATAAATAAAAATAAACTTATTTTCCAAAGCAGCAAACGGCAAGATAAGAAACAATAGATGGAAACTAAGTAACAAGAAAAGCAACCTGGAACTAAGGAGAAACTTCCTAACAGTGAGGACAATTAACCAGTGGAATAGCTTGTCTTCAGAAATTGGAGGTGCTTCATCACTGGAGGTATTTTTTTAAAAAAAGACTGGATAGCCATCTATCTGAAATGGTATAGGGTCTTCTGCTTGAGCAGGGGATTGGAGTAGAAGACCTCCAAGGTCCCTTCCAGCTCTATTCTGATTGATTGAAGATCTTTTACAATACCAGGGAGCAACAGGCAACTCAGATTGACTGCTTACTTATCTGTCTACAAACTACTTCTAGATATTCTAGTGCTGCATACTTCATCTTAAGGGGTTCAAGTGTAAAAATGCTTGGCATCTATACTGCCAGCCAAAACATCATTTTACAATTTAAAACAAAATATGCTTTACAAAGATACATTAAATTATTTTACAACATCAGGAAACATTAAAGAAAATACTGAATGTATGATTGAAAATTGCAAGTATTTCTTCACTGTGAGAAAACGTCTACAAATAATTTTGGATCTAAATTCAATGGACCTGAGAGTTATTTTTTGAACTGTATGCATGAGAAAATTTTTGGTTGAGAATCGTATGTTTAAAAGTGGTTATTTTTTAATTCAACTGAAGAGTGGAGAATTTTTCTTCTGATGAATAAGGAGACTATATGAGGTTGTGAAAACAAACTCAGAACTAGCATGGATTATATATATAGCTAGCAAATTGATTGTATGCGTCAATTTGTATGAATCAAATTGACTGTATGAGAGTGGGAAAGGAAACTCAGAACTAGCATGAATTTTATATTGTTGTGCAATTGCACACAAGAGCGGCAACACCACTGTGATGGGTTTCACGGCATCCTACAGCGAGTGGCTGCAGTGGCGAGACAAACCTCGCGGCGGTGTTGCCGGTCACACACGCAACGGCACAAGCCTAGTGACGTCCTACTGCTCATAGCTGCACCAGCGCAACAAGCCTCACAAAGACCCATTTCTAGTGGAGTTTGGGGGAGAGAAACAAGCCAGGCTCTCTGTTGCATCTGCTTTCCTTGCGTGCAGCCAAAAGTTTGCAAAAGGCAGGAAGGTGAAATGCCAAGCTCAACCCGTACCCACACCTGACGTATCAACCCACTTTCTCAGCCTACTACCCAAGTGACCCTCCTCTCCTGCTGCGGCTTTAGGAATACATTGCAAGCGAATTCACCCACCTGTCAACCTGAAGCTGACCTGGCCGAGGCCATTTTGAGGCTTCAATGTTACCACACTGTAGCTGAGGGATAGGGAGGGGGGAATAGAGATACAGATACAGATTAAAAGAGTTGGAAGGGACCTTGTAGGTCATCTAGTTTAACCCCCCGCCCAGCAGACCCTATACCATATTTTTGACAGATGGCAGTCCAGTCTCTTCTTGAAAGCTTCCAGTGATGAAGCTCCCACAACTTCTGAAGGCAAGCTGTTCCATTGGTTGATTGTTCTGTCAGAAAGTTCCTCCTTATTTCTAGGTTAAATCTCTCCTTTTTCAATTTCCATCCATTATTCCTTGTCTGGCCTTCAGGTGCTTTGGAAAATAGCTTAACCCCCAACTCTCTGTGGCAGCCCCTCAAATATTGGAACACTGCTACCACTGTAACAATATTGCCAAAAAGGCACTAAGAGTTGTTAATCTAATCTTGCGTAGCTTATTCTCTGGCAACATTACTGACAGATAAGAATAACTCTCATCAGAGGCGAAATAGATCTTTCCCTGGAACTCTGACATTAGAAAAAGAAACCGCAGTTTAAAGTTCTAAGTAGAAAATATTTATTTTGGTACAAAAACAATAAATCTCATTAATCACATCTTAGCTATAAAACACATCTTGCTTCTTACAGAAGCTGAAAAAGAAGGACAGATCTAAGAAAGGAATGTACACATGCGTACTAGGAACATATTAATCACATGCTCAGGAATAAACCATTATATTTGATAGGGATGCAGCTCCCTGCATATACATATAACAGGCAATATAAAATCACTGCCTGACACCCCTTCTTTGTCTGTTGGATGGATATGCTTATATCACTCTACACACATTAAATATGTTAAAGATTCATGTCTTGCTGCAGGCAATGGCTTGTTCAGGATGTCAGCTATCTGATATTCTGTTGGTACATATTCTAACTTAATGAAACCTTGTCTTACTAAATCTCTACCATTTTTATAATGAATATCAATATGTCTGGACCTTGAACCTGTGAAACGTGTTTCTGAAATGTAAACAACTGATTGATTATCTTCCATCATGGTGATTGGCTTCTTCGGTTTGGTCCAGATATCTGTAACTAAAGAATAGAACCAAGTTAACTGATTACTAGTGTCAGAAATACACGCATATTCCACCTCGGTTGAAGAACAGGAAACAAAACTCTGTTTTCTCACGTTCCAATGAACGGGGCATCCATTCAGGTACATTATGAAACCTGATGTGCTTTTTCTTGATTCCTTATCGCTTGCCCAGTCAGCATCTGCATAACAATACAAGTCAGCAAAATCAGAATGTGTAGGTTCTAGCTTTAATTTCATGTGTTGAGTGTATTTTAGGTATCTCAGTAACTTCTTAATACATGACCAATGGAACTCTGTGGCTTTGCTTACGTGTCGTGACAACAAATTGACACTAAGTGCTATGTCTGGTCTAGTCCAACCACTAATGTATAGTAGTGAACCAATTACTGAGCGGTAAAGTGTTTGATCCTTGAACTCAGGACTTTGTTCATCTTTCAGATTACAAAAATCTGTTTGCATAGGAGTGTGTGTCGGTGTAGCATCTTGCATGTTGCAATAGTGTAGGAGTTGTTCTATCTTGGCTTGTTGTGAGAGGCTAAACCCCTTCTGTGTCTTTTCAATCTGTATACCTAAATAAAATTGATGTGACCTAGTGACTTCAATGTGAAGAATCTCTTCAAACCTGAAACAAAATTTTCACTCATGTGTTTGTTAGGACCAATGTAAACAATATCATCTACATAAACAAGAACAATTTCATATGCATTCCCAAACCTTTTTGTGAACACGCATTCATCAATTTCGGACTTAATAAAGCCCATTGAATTTAGTTTGTCTTTGAGACAGTTATACCACATCAAACCTGATTGTTTCAGACCATAAAGACTTTTGTTGAGAATCCACGTGTCCCCTTCTCGGCCACGGAGATCGTCACGGAATCCGGGGGCGCACTTCACGTAGATTTCTTCATCTAGGTCTGCATGTAGATAGGCAGTTTCAACATCAAATTGGAAAACTTCAAGTCCAAGAATGGAAGCTGTAGTTAAAGCTATTTTCACACTTTCAGTCCGCACTGTAGGTGAGTAAGTGTTTGTGTAATCTTCAGGATAACTTTGTGCGAAACCTTGTGCTACTAGTCTTGCCCTGTATAATGGCTCACCATCTGGTTTTTGTTTGATTTTGTACACCAATCGTGTGCCAATGACTTTCTTGTTTTTAGGAGGTGCTGCAGGTGTAAAAAAATTAAGATTCTGGAGACTGTCCATCTCAACTTGCATGGCTGTGTGCCATTTATCTTGTTCATCTTGTGAAAGATATTTGATTTGAGCATAAGTCTCTGGTGGAAGTGTAACATTACACACCAATGGTGGTGGTCTGTTTGTGCAATGCAGTGTGTATTTCTTTGGAGGAATACCTTTTGTAGTTCTCTTGGAACGTCTTGGAGCGGTTGTCCAATCTTCTTTATCTTCCTCATCTCCATCGTTGTCGCTAGCATGAGCGTCCGCAGCAGGTGAAGATGGAATGTTAGATGAATCATCTCTGGGAAAATAAACTCCAGGATCATTAGAATGTATTTTGGACCAATCTGAATCTTCTTCAAAGTTAGCAGAATTAGAAACTGTAATCATATTGTTAGAGTCAATGAATTTTCCCCACTTCGAATTGTCATCAACGCCCATATATCTCAGTCTCTTAGCAATTTGGCCACCTTTTCTTCTTAGCGCTAATGGAATGTTCACCATTGCATATGAACCAAAAATGTGTAGATTAGAAAGATCTGGCTGGTAGCCATGCAGCATATAGAAAGGTGTTTGGTCAATCACACTACTCCAAGTGCGATTAACAAGGTAGTTTGCATACTTAACTAGTTCGCCCCAAAATGAATGTTTCATATTAGCATCTTCTAGGAGGCAGCGCATCATGGTTTGTAGAACCCCTTGTCGTCGCTCTACCACTCCATTATGTTGGGGAGTGGAAGGGGCGGATGTTTGGTGTATGATACCGCTTCTGCACATCCAATCTTGGAAACGTTGTGACATGAACTCGGAACCACGATCACTCTGGATTCTACGGATCTTCACCCCATGTTGATTGTAGGCCTGGACTGCAAAGTCTTTAAAGATCTGAAAGGTTTCAGATTTCTCTCTCATAGGAAAGACATAACCATATCTAGAATGATTATTAACAATAGTTAAGAAATACTTTTTACCGCCAATAGTTGGGCCATAAGGACCCACAATATCAGTATGAACCAAATCAAAAATGCATGTTGACTTAAGTATAGCATGTTTTGGAATGGCTGCTGCCTTTGATTTTGCCTTTTTGCAAACAGCACAATCCAAATGTACCTTACATCCTTTGAAATTCAAACCTTGGGCAAACAATGGCATTCGTTTAAGGACGTCAAAACTGGCATGTCCCATCCTCCTGTGCCATTTATGTATGCACTTGTAATGTAAGGATCGGCCTGTGAGAGAATTAACAAAGTTAACATTTGAATTAGGAACCTTAGATTTGTTTTTAGGAGTCTGTGTGGCAATCACAGGATCTCTCTCTTGGATAGCTCTCTCTGGGCCTGCATTGCCATTAATGGAAGGTATTATACTTGCTTGTTTTTTTTTGAGGCTCAAGTTTTGGCCTTAAGTAGAAGACTCCACCAATCACAATTGTGTCTGCAACAATCATACTATTCTTAACAATGTAGCTTGCGTTCTTAAAATGATGAACCTGAAAATCTAAAATATTGATTAAATGGGTATAACTAAGCAAATTAAAAGCCGCAGCAGGAACATAATAAACATCTGGAATCAGTGTATCTAACTCTTCAATGTAAACAGTCCCTTTTCCTTCGATTTTGCAAGGTCGCTCGGTGAATGTATAAAGTTCACGAAATTCTGGTTCTGGTGCATGCATTTCTTTGAAAAGGTGCTTTTGGTAAGTAATACTAATTGAGGCACCTGAGTCCAAAGTCCATAATAAGTGTCTATCATATTGCTGACAGGGGTGGACAGCTTATGTGATGGCAAGAGTGGCATATGGGTCAAATGAGTCGCGACTTGGACCTGGGCGACGTTGGCTGCCACTTCTGCTTCTGCTGCCTCTGAAGACTGTTCCTCTGGGCAGGGATGCACTTCTCCTGTAGGCTGTGCCTCTGGGTTGGTACTGGTCCCTGTAGTCTGTTCCTCTGGGCTGGACAGGAACTTGAGTGCGTTGCAATTGAATACAATCTCTGCTTGTATGACCTACACGATCACAATATTGGCAACGTAGCAATCTTGAAGTGTATTCACTCTCTGGGGGTCTTCTAGTTGGAAGACGTGTTGCAGCTAGGGGGCGCTACAAGTGAGGCGCTGCAAGTGCAATATCTTCATATTCTGTTAAAATTCTACAAACATTGTCAACAGTTCTTTGAGCAAAAGATACATGATTGATTTGTGTGATGGCCTCTCTCCATGTGTAATTTAAGGAATTGGTAATAATACTGACCATTTGATTATCGTCCATTGGATAGCCACGTTCTGCGAGGTCTTTCCTCATGCGTTTCATCTTTGTTAAATGTGCCCCCATGCTGTCTGTAGGTTTAATTCTAGTTCCATGAAATTGTGACAAAAGCAGGTTAGTAGATTCAGCTGAAACTGGCCGAAAACAACGTTCTAATTGAGCCCATATTTCTTGGGCAGTTGCATTTGGAACAAAGGTTTGCTGCATTTCGATCTCCATTGACATCAGTATACTAGTAGACGCTTTTATATCTAATAATCTGATGGCATCTGGCCAAGGGTGGTCAGGTGGGTCAAATACCATGTCGTGTGTGCCCTCACGACGAAGCAAAATAGTCATTTCACTGACCTAGGCTTTATAATTCTGGCCTGATGGCTTTAACTTTGAGAGGCCAGTTAATGGGGCAACTGGTGCCTGGTAAGGTGGAGCAACAGCTTGAATTGGCTCTAAAGGTGGTGCGCCTAATGGGGCCTGCGCAGGTACGGCCTGAGGAATTGCCTGTGGACCCACTTGGGGTTGGAGAGGAGGCGGCAAAGGAGCCTGCACTGGAGCAGGTGGTGGTGCCTGGACTGGCTGTTGTACAGCAGCTGGTGCAGCGGCAGGGGCCGGCTGCATAGGAGCAGGCAGTGGAGAAATTGGCACTAGTTGGGCCACCGTTGGGGCAGGCATATGAGCTTGCACTGGAATAAGTAGTTGTCCCATTTGGGGTTGCTGTTGGGCAGTTGAAACAGCAGGGGCTGGAGCAATTCCAGCTTGCAAAGCAGCTTGAGTTTGCTGCATAATTTGTGCTGCCGTAGGAACAGGCGGTGCAATTTGTGCCTGTATTGTTTGGGCAGGTTGAAGGAATTGTTGTTGAACTATAGGGGAGGTGGAACAAACTGTAATCCAGAACCTCCAGGTGGCATAGGTGACAAAGGTTGTCTTTTGCCAGACATTAATATCTCCAGCCTGTCTAAAATGGATTGGAACATGATTTCTGTTCTATTTATATTTTGTCCACTAGATGGCACTGCAACATTACTTTTGGGAAAGTCTCTCTGTTCATAAAATCTCTGATCAGAACCAGCCCCTATTGACGTATAGTCATATGTCCCTTCCGGCAAATGAAAGGTAACGCCCATTTTGGGGCGGGACTCAAATGTTGAAGAGACCGGAAAAGATGGCCCAGGAAAAGTTTCTGGAATGTAAGAAGGCTGGCAGACATCTTGTTTTTCATATAGGCGTTGGCTTTCTAGTAACTGCTTCCTTAAGTATTTAATTTCTCTGTCTTTACTATCAAGAAGGTATTTGTGACGGGCATCAATAAATCTTTCTGTGGATGATACGGTACTCGAGGGTGCTCCCTCAGAAAAACTTTCAAGTAATTGGGGCTGAAGTGGCTCATAATGAGTAATCTTTGGAATGGCCCCCGTTTGAACAGCTTCCATTTGAGTTGAACTAGCACCCGGGAAAAAGGGCGTGTTTTGACTTCCACTGACCTTTGAAAATCTTGTTCCTGTTGCAAAGCCTCTGCCGCTGTGATTGAGTGTGGGGGCGAAAATGGTGCCGGAGAAGTTTGCAGAGATGCGATAGGAGTCTGTCTCGGAGGAGTGATTAAAAGCGGAGATGAGACAGGCAAATAAGTTGCTTCTTGAGGTTTCTGTGCTTCTTGAATTGGCTGGTCAATCAAAAGTGAAATTTCTTTCTCCAGAGAAGACATTTTACTAGATTTATGGAGTTTTCACTTCAAAACAGCCAAAAAACATTCTTATCTATCTGACTGAGCTAAACGCAATAAACCTGTCAGAATAAATTAAGATCCAGAACCATCCTCTGCATACCATGACAGATAAGAATAACTCTCATCAGAGGCGAAATAGATCTTTCCCTGGAACTCTGACATTAGAAAAAGAAACCGCAGTTTAAAGTTCTAAGTAGAAAATATTTATTTTGGTACAAAAACAATAAATCTCATTAATCACATCTTAGCTATAAAACACGTCTTGCTTCTTACAGAAGCTGAAAAAGAAGGACGGATCTAAGAAAGGAATGGACACATGCGTACTAGGAACATATTAATCACGTGCTCAGGAATAAACCATTATATTTGATAGGGATGCAGCTCCCTGCATATACATATAACAGGCAATATAAAATCACTGCCTGACAATTACATTACTAACCAGAGCATACAAAACATTTGTTAGACCAATTCTGGAATACAGCTCACCTGTCTGGAACCCGCACTGCATATCAGACATAAATATAATCGAGAGAGTCCAGAAATATTTCACAAGAAGAGTCCTTCACTCCTCCGCTCACAACAAAATACCTTATTCCACCAGACTTGAAATACTGGGATTAGACAATTTACAACTACGTCGCCTCCGATCTGATCTAAATGTAGTTCATAAAATCATATACCAAAATGTCCTTCCTGTTAATGACTACTTCAGCTTCAACCGCAACAATACATGAGCACGTAATAGATTCAAACTAAATGTAAAGCGCTCCAAACTCAACTGCAGAAAATACGACTTCAGCAACAGAGTGATCAATGCCTGGAATGCACTACCTGACTCTGTGGTTTCTTCCCCAAACCCCAAAAACTTTAACCTTAGACGGTCTACAGTCGACCTCTCCTCGTTTCTAAGAGGTCTGTAAGGGGCGTGCATAAGCGCACCACTGTGCCTACCATCCCTGTCCTACTGTCCTATTGTCCTCTTTTATCGTTACTTTTTACTTATGTTTATACAAACTACTACTATCCTATACATGTTTGACAAATAAATAAATAAAATAAATAAATCATGACTCCCTTGGTCCTTCTCTTCACTAGACTAGCCATGCCCAGTCCCTGTAACTTTTCTTCATATGTTTTAGTCTCCAGTCCCCTAATCATCCTGGTTGCTCTCCTCTGCACTTTTCTACAGTCTCAACAGCTTTTTTATAGTGTGGTGACCAAAACTGGATGCACTACTCTAGGTGTGGTTTAACTAAGGCTTTATAGAGTGGTATTAGTACATAACTTGATCTTGATTGTACCCCTCTGTTAATGTAATTTAGGATTGCATTGGCTTTTTTGGCTGCCGCTGCACACTGCTGGCTCATATTTAGCTGGTTGTCCACTAAGACTCCAAGATCCCTCTCACAGTCACTGCTATTAAGCCTGGTTTCACCCAGTTTATATGTATACTTTTGGTTTTTCTTACCTAAGTGTAGGACTTTACTTTTCTCTACATTGAATTTCATTTTGTTAGATAGGGCCCAGTGTTCAAGTCTGTCAAGATCCATCTCGATCTTGAGCCTATCTTCTAGGGTGTTAGCTATTCCTGCCAGCTTAGTGTCATCTGCAAATTTGGTAAGTTCCCCTTCTATTCCCTCATCTAAGTCATTTATGAAGATGTTGAAGAGTACTTGGCCTAAGACGGAACTTTGGGGTACTCCACTGCTTACTTATCTCCATGTGGACTTAGACCCATTAAGGCCTTCTCGTTGAGTACGGTTTGTCAGCCAGTTGTGAATCCATCTGGTGGTGAAGCTGTCTATCCCACTTTTTTCTAGCTTACGAAGAAGTAGGTTGTGGACTACTTTGTCGAATGCCTTGCTGAAGTCTAAGTATATTATGTCCACAGTATTTCACTGGTCTACTAGTCACTGTGTTGAAGAATGAAATAAGATTGGTTTGGTGTGATCTGTTTTTAACAAACCCGTGCTGGCTGCTAGTTATTACTTTACTCATTTCTAGGTGTTGGCAGATCTGGTTTTTTATTATCTTTTCCAGTATCTTCCTGGGTATTGATGTTAGGCTGATTGGTCTGTAGTTTCCTGGGTCTGGTTTTTTCCCCGTTTTTGAAGATGGGAACCACATCAGCTCTTTTCCAGTCCTCTGGTAGTTCCCCGGTGTTCCAGGATTTTTGAAAGTTGTGGTGCAGTGGGTCTGAGATGACATCTGCCAGCTCCTTTAGAACTCTGGGATGTAATCCGTCCGATCCTGATGATTTGTATTCATCAAGATCAGACAGGTGTTCTCTTACTATTTTTTTTTTTTTTGCTTATTTTAACTTTTGTTTCCAGTCTGTTTTTTACAGTTATGTTTCTGGTAGGTTGGGCTATAGTTTCTTTTTGTGTGAAGACTGTTACAAAGAATGAATTAAGTAGCTCTGCTTTCTCTCTGTTGCCTGTTACTACCTTGCCGTCTTCTCTCTTTAGTGGACTGACTGTTTCCTTGATTATTTTCTTGTTATTTATATGTTGAAAGAAACTTTTTTTTATTATCTTTGACTTGTTGCAAGTCTTTGTTCTTTCTGAGCCTTTGCTTTCCTGACTTTGTCTTTGCAGATTCTGGCTATCTGCTGATATCCTACCTTAGTTATCTGTTCCTCTTTCCATTTTTTGCTCTTTCCATTTTTTGTACTTGTCCTTTTTGTCTTTCAATTCGTCAGAGAGATCTTTGTGCAGCCATGCTGGTTTCTTCTTGGATTTCTTGTTTTTCTTTTTCAGCGGTATTGTGCTGGTTTGGGCTTTTATGATCATATTTTTCATAGTTTCCCAAGATTCTTGAGTTGTTTTCCCTTTTAGGATTTTCATCCAAGGAATCTTTCCCAAGTTCTCTCTGAGCTTGTTAAAATCAGCTCCTTTAAGGTCTGGGACTCTGGTTTCATTGTGTCCTATTGCTTGGGTTTGCATTATGTTGAATTCTAGTATGACAGGGTCACTCTCATCCAAGGTTCCAGCAACTTGCACTCCCTCTATCACTTCTTCTCTGTTTGTGAGAATTAAGTCCAGTATGGCTGTCCCTCTAGTTCCCTCCTCTACCTTTTGGACAACAAAGTTGTCAACTAGGTTGGTCAGGAAAATATTCGATTTCACACTTGGTGCAGAATTAGTTTTCCAATTGATATTAGGGTAATTGAAGTCCCCCATTACTATTGTAGTGTGTTTCCTACATATATTTGTTAGTTGGTTGGCAAAAAGTACATCTTTTTGCCAGAGGGCAAGTTCCAGAGGGAACTTGGGGAAATACCGGAATCCCTGGTACACAATTCATCTGAGGCTCTAGTGGCTGCCTGGAACCAGGTGGCAACGGGGGCTTTAGATCAGATTGCGCCTTTGCGGCCTCTCTGTGGCAGCGGATCCAGGAGGGCTCCTTGGTTTACCGAGGAACTCCGGGAGATGAAGCGCCAAAAGAGACGCCTAGAGCGATGATGGAGAGCTAGTAAAGCTGAGTCTGACCGGACACTTTTAAGAACTTTCATTAAGTCTTATTTAGTGGCGATACGGGCGGCAAAATGTTCACATTTTTCCACCCTTATTGCGTCCGCCGACTCCCACCCAGCTGCCCTGTTTAGGGTGACTCGCTCCCTTCTTGCCGAGGGAGGCGAAGATTCCTTGCAGGGCAGAGCTGAGGAATTTTCTCAGTTTCTGGCGGACAAAGTCATTCAGATTCGGACAGACCTGGACTCCGATTGGGCAGTACAGGCCGAGATGACAGGGACTGGCCTTAGTCCTGTTATATGGGATGAGTTTGAACCAGTGACTCCTGATGATGTAGACAAGGCCATAGGAGCGATGAGCTCTGCCACTTGTTTATTGGACCCATGTCCCTCCTGGTTGGTTTCGGCCTCCAGGGAGGTCTCACGTGGCTGGCTCCAGGCGTTGATCAACGCTTCTTTGAGAAAGGGGTCCGTCCCGCAGCCCTTAAAAGCTGCGGTGGTGAGGCTCCTCCTCAAGAAGCCTTCCCTGGACCCGACAGATTTAAAGAACTTCCGTCCGGTCTCCAACCTTCACTTTGCGGGGAAGGTTGTAGAGAAAATGGTGGCGCTCCAGCTCCTACGGCTGTTGGATGACACTGATTTTCTGGATCCCTTTCAATTGGGTTTCAGGCACGGCTACAGTATGGAAACGGCTTTGGTCAACCTGATGGATGATCTCTGGCGAGCCCGGGATGGTGGTCATTCCTCCCTCCTGGTGCTACTTGACCTCTCAGCGGCTTTCGATACCATTGACCATGGTATCCTTCTGCAATGTCTCGGCGAGGTGGGAGTGGGCGGCACTGTTTTACAATGGTTCTCCTCCTACCTCTCTGATAGGATGCAGTCGGTGTTGACAGGAGGGCAGAGGTCGAGCCCTAGGCCCCTCCTCTGTGGGGTGCCGCAGGGTTCGGTCCTCTCACCCATCCTGTTTAACATCTACATGAAGCTGCTGGGTGAGATCATCCGACGACACGGGGTGAGGTATCAGCAGTATGCTGATGATACCCAGTTGTACATCTCCACCCCGTCTCAATTCAGGGAAGCTGTGGACGTAATGGGCCGCTGCCTGGACGATGTTAGGGTCTGGATGGGGATGAACCGGCTAAAACTCAACCCTGACAAGACCGAGTGGCTATGGATATTGCCTCCCAAGGATTTTGTCAACTGTCCCTCCTTGGTTCTTGGGGGGGAGAAATTAACTCCCTCAGAACGGGTTCGCAAGTTGGGTGTCCTCCTAGATCCACAGCTAAAATTGGAGCAACATCTTTCAGCTGTGGCTAGGGGGACCTTTGCACAGGTTCGCCTGGTGCACCAATTGCGACCCTACTGGAGAGGGAGGCTCTACTCACAGTCACTCACGCCCTTATCACCTCCCGGCTGGATTACTGCAACGCGCTCTACATGGGGCTACCCTTGAAGAGTATTCGGAGACTGCAATTGGTGCAAAATGCAGCTGCGCGAGCTGTGGTGGGTATGCCTAGATACACCCACGTAACACCTATCCTCCGCCAGCTGCATTGGCTGCCCATTAGTCTCCGGACCCAATTTAAGGTGTTGGTTTTGACCTTTAAAGTCCTACATGGCTCAGGGCCAGGCTACCTTCGGGACCGCATCCTGCCGCATACCTCCCTACGACCGGTTAGGTCCCACAGAGTTGGTCTCCTCCAGGTCCCATCGACCAAGCAATGCTGGTTGGCGGGGCCGAGGGGGAGAGCCTTCTCTGTGGGAGCTCCCTCCCTTTGGAACCAACTCCCTCCAGAGATCAGGACTATCCCCACCCTGCTGGCCTTCCGTAAAGCAATAAAAACTTGACTCTTCCGGCAGGCGGGGTGAAAGTGAGACCAATCAGATTATATTTGGGTCTTCCCCCTGGTCATGAATGTTGGTTGTTTTTTTTTAACTTTTATAATTTTTAACTGCTATGTGATTTTATATTTCAATAATGGATTTGACATGTTGTTAGCCGCCCAGAGTCCCCTGGGAGTTGGGCGGCATACAAATCTATTTAAATAAAAAAAAATAAATAAATCTATGTTTTCTGCTTGGTTAGGTTGGCCTGTAGAATACACCTTTGGCAATGTCATTCTTTTATTTCTTTTATATTGACCCATATGCATTCTATGAGGTTTTCGTCTTTGGTTTCATGCATTTCTGTAGCTATATAGTGGTCAGTGCAACTCCACCTCCTCTTTTATGGGGTCTGGTTTTTTTTTTAGCAGTTTGTATCCTTCTATCAGTATGTTCCAGTTGTGGGTTTTGTCCCACCATGTTTCTGTAATTCCAACTATATCATATCTACCTTCATGTATTAATAGTTCAAGTTTGCCCTGTTTGATAGTTGGGGTTAGTTAGATAGTTGGGGTTTGTAGCCAAAACAAAATACTTCCTCCTGGGAACTAAGGACATTCCCACAGGTGGTTGGAGAGAGGAGGGGTGAAGTTGCCAGACAACATGATAACACCTTGATTGGACCATGTGACTAATTGTTTGGGGAAGGGAGAAAAATTAGTTTTAATTAGTGAAAACCATGGGAACAATCAGAATCGGTTTTCACCAGCCTGTGTCAATAAGATATATCCAATAAAACTATTCTTTGAGGAATCTACCTGCCTTGGAGTTATGTTTGCTATGGGTGTATTACTTGGAACCCTGAAATTAAACCGACTCTCCTAATTTTCCGTTCCAACCGGGGTCCTGAGCCCCAGCTGCTAACACAGTCTATCCCAGGAGTAGGAAGACTCAGGGAAGATGACAGGGTGAAGAAGAGAATGTCAACTCGCGAAGCTTTCCTGACCTGCTCCCAAGTTGCCATAGGCAAGGGGGATGGGAATCGTGCCTCACAGCTGCACCAAGGAATTAACACCTCAGTCAAAACAAGACACAGCCTAGCCAGCCAAAGTCAAGGCCATCTCCATGGAGACACGCAATGGCTAGAGGGAGTGACTTCTATGACCCACAAAATTATTTCATTGGGGAATGTGACTGGTGACACACTCTGGGGGGAGGGGGAAATGGGGTCAGAGGCAAGGCGCGAATTGGGTGAAGCTTCACCTAGGTCGTGCCAACATGGCGTTCCTAATAAACAACTGGAATTTTTTTTTTGCTAAATGGCTTGAGACTTTTAATTTTATTAGGACATTGGTCGGAACCCTGACATCAAGCCAGCTCTCCCAAAACTAACCAAAAACAACCGGGATTCCTGAGCTCCAGACTCTCCACTTGCTGTCCAATACCTGGGGTGCATGGAGAGAAACTCAGGCCACCATGGCAGAGGGCAGAATCTCCAAAGAAAGCCTGCTCCTGGCAACCCAAAAGGAGGCAGATCCTACTCCCATCCAGGAAACTCTAGGAACCAGCAGCCCAGTCGGAACCCAAGTGCAGCCGTCTCTGAAACTGAGACATCCAGGATGCCCACCTCAGCGACTGAAGCAGAAAGGGATGAGTATTGGTGGAAAAAAGTCCCCAAAGCAGCCGAGGTCAAATTCCCCCACCCTAGCTCCCATTGTTTGGGGCAGCCCATAATCAAACTAGGAAGACTGGAGTGGATGAAGGAGTGGAAAGAGGTCAGAACCCCAAAATCCATACTTGGGATCCTAGGTGAATCCTTGGAGTAATTGAGGGAGTAATTCAATGAAACCACACTTAGCGACGAGAGGCAAATGTGTTGCCCAAAAGAAAGGGGGAAAGAGATGGGGGGGTGCAATCAAACTCCCAGACAGGAGGAGAAGCCAAATTCAACCCGCTAAGCTCCAATTAACCAGCCCCAAGTTTAAGCTGGAGCTGACCAGGGAGCAACCCCATGGTGCCCATGTGCACCTACCTGCCCAGAAATGGGGAGGCAGATGAAAACGCAGCCCTCCCTCCCCATCTGCCAGAAGGAAACTGAGCCCAAGGCTGCTGCCATTGGCTTCCCCGTGCCACAAGCTACACGCCCAAGGGGGGTGAACCCCCCTCCACGAGCTAGAGCCAATGGAGATAGCCAAGCGCACCAAGCACAGGCAGATGGGGCCCAACAAGATGAGGGAGTGGCAGTGTTGAACAAGCAGCCCAGATTCTGGGGGAAGTTTGATGGGGACCCAGATCATCTAGCTCTATTCCTTGACTTCGTGGGAGTCCATTTAGATTGCTATGGACACCTCTACCCATCGCATAGAGCCATGGTGAACACCATCATCATGGGATTAGAGGGAGAAGCAAATGAATGGCTAGCACCCCTGCATAGGAGGAGAGCCCCTCGATGAATTCCTGCAAGAGCTGGAAACCAGATTCAAGGAGGTGGAGGAGGGTCAATATGCGGAGGATGAGTTTCGGAATTTAAAGCAGAGAAAGTGACCCATTAAATAACACATCTGTGAGTTCAGAAGATCATGGGAAAGCTACTGCCCTGGCTGGAGGAGCTACTAGTCCATTTTTTCAGAGAAAGCCTAAACAAGCAACTTAACCAAGCCACCGTTTATCCCTACCGACCCTCTGACTGGTTTCGAGTATCCATAAAGATTGACTGTGGTTTGTGCACCAATGACATGCGAAGGCAACCAGGTCCCAAAGAGAGAGGAGAACCAGATCAGAGACCACCTGGCCAACAGGATGCCGCAGCAACCCAGCCAGCCCCAAGACTAACTCTCCCCCGAGGCCAGTTGAAATACTATCAATGTGGAGGGATAGGCCACTTTGCATCGGCTTGTGCAACCCCAGCTCCAAAACCCAAGTCAGAGCCACCACCCAGTGCGCAACCGAAATGAGGGCCCAGGCATGCCACTGACAAGTCCTGAAAAGCCCTTCAGGCTGTAGAGGTCTCTCCCTACCCAGCCAAAGGGGGGGATCTCCAGCTGATGACTATCAATCGCCGGAACCCTATGACAGTGAGGATGAGTGGAGAAATGACCGATTGGTGAGTGAACCCATCCACCCTTTCACCTTCCCAATATGCCTCACAGCCCCAAAAACAGGGACCCAGGGCACTTTTGAAGCCCTAATAGACTCAGGCTGCACCAGATGTTTGATTAATTTACCCACGGTCCTGAAATTAGGTATCAGAGCGAAGAAATTGGCCCACCAGAATAAGTTTGAACAAGTCACAGGGTGCCTATTGGGGGGAGCCCATGCCCCCCACCTGACCGAACCAGTGAGGCTAGAGCTAGCGGACCACTGGGAATCAATTCGATTCATAATAGCTCCCAAAATGATAGAGATGGTCATACTAGGGCTCTCTAGGCTAGACAAGTGGGGCACGACTATTTGGTGGAAAGGAAGCATCTGGAGGCTAAGAATAGCAAGAAGGCCCCAACCCCCTCCGCACCAGCAAATAGAGGCATCCCCCACACAGGAAACTCTCCCCCGGGCCCCACCAGAACAACTGGCGGCCACCTCTGAACAAACCCCAGAGGCAGAACGGATCCCTACACAATAGCAGGACCTCGCTGAAGTGCTCAGTGAAACTGAGTTCAATGTCCTACCCCCCAACCCACCATGCAATGGACTGCACCATAGAAATCATCCCCGGGGCCAAGCTTCCCAAACCCAAACTGTATGCCATGGTGCCCCGGGAAATGCAAGAAATGCACAAATACATAGACAAAAACCTAGCAAGAGGGTTCATCAAGCAGGCCAAGCCACGAGTCGCAGCTCCAGTCCTATTTAAAGAAAAAAAAAGATGGGAATATGAGATTATGTATGGACTTACGTGGGATAAACGGCATGTGCGTGCACAACTTATATCCCCTCCCCCTCATGAAGGACATGCTGTCCCACTTAGCCAAAGGCAAGGTCTTCACTATACTAGACCTCAGAGAAGCATATTACCGAGTCCGAATCAGGGAGGGAGACGAATGGAAAACAGCTTTCAACTAGGAAGCTTTCCCCCTAGGAAGCTTTCAATTCAAAGTAATGCCTTTCAGGCTGCAGCCCCCCCCCCCGGCAGTGTTCATGCAATTAATAAACAAAGTGCTTATGAGCACCTCTATAAGGGGTCCTTGTCTACCTGGATGACATTGTCATCTTCATTGAGACCATAGAGGACCACATACCCCTAGTCTGCCAGGTACTTGAAAAGCTTTTGGTGGCAAACTTATACATCAAGCTGTCAAAGTGAGAATTTCATCGCTCGCAGCTAGACTACCTGGGCTACCGCGTGTCAAATGAGGGGATAGAGATGGACCCAGCCAAAGTACAAGCCGTCCTAGAGTGGCAGCCTCCTTGCACCAGCAGACAATTACAAAGTTTCCTGGGATTCACAAACTTTTACAGGCAATTCATCCTCTCCTTTGTGAAAATTGCCAAACTAATGACAGACCTCCTAAAAACAGGGAGTCCAGGGACAAAGTCCTGCCTTGGCCAACCCCTACAGTAGGACCTAACTTGCCAAGAGGCATTTGAAACACTAAAAAAGCTGTTTGCAAAAGAACCTTTATTAAAACATCCCGACCCCGATCAACCCTTCCTCATCCAAGCAGATGCCAGCGACGTGGCGGTAGGAGCCGTCTTACAAAAAATTGCCAGGGAAAACTACAGCCTTGTGCCTATACCTCCCATAAACTGACACGGAAAGATGGTGGGCAGTGGGCAGGAGGCTTTTGCAGTGAGATGGGCACTATTAAACTGGTGCCATCTTTTGGAAGGGGGGGGGAGAAACCATTTGAACTCTGGACTGACCATAAGAATCTGGAGGCTCTTAGGACCCCTCGGAAACTATCGCCCAAACAAGTCCGCTGGGCTCAATACTTTAATAGATTCAACTTTGTGCTAAAACACATCCCAGGGGGGAGGAATTTCCTAGCTGACACCCTCTCCTGCATGCCCCAATACAAATGCGAGCGAGAAGAGGTAGTAGATGCCATCATTCCCCTTACACAAACCACGGCCCAAGTGGCCACCCGCCAACAATGCTGCAACCAGCAAGACCAACTCGCAAGTGATTTAACCTTGAAACTCAAAACCAAACTGGAAGCAGACCCCTGGTTCCATGTCAACCAACACAACTTGACAAAAAGGGAGGACCTAGCATGGAAGGGGGTGAAACTCTACGTCCGATTCCCTACATACCTCAATCTTCTGGAGAAGCCATGTCGTCAAATCGGCACCACTTTGGGTTTCTAAAAACCTTACACCTAATGAGAAGACAATTCTGGTGGCCCGGCATGAAAAAAGATGTAGACAGTTATGTAAAAAGCTGCACCATCTGTGCCACTATGAAAAGGAGACCAGGAAGACCCACCACCACCAGGTTGCTGCAACAGGTGGCAGAACCAACAAGACCATCGGAGGAAATTGCAATGGACTTTATAGTTGAGCTGCCAAAGAGCGGTGGGAACACAGTGATTTGGACTGTGATTGACCTATTCTCCAAGCAGGCACACTTCATACCCTGCAGCGGACTACCCTCAGCCCACCAGCTAGCCAAATTCTTCCTGAAGCACATCTACCACCTGTATGGAGTACCACACAGAATCATCTCAGACAGACGAGTCCAATTCATGGCTATGTTCTGGAGGGAGTTCTTGCAGTCCATTGGGTCATCCCAGAGCCTTAGCTCAGCTTTTCATCTGACTACCAAAGGTGTGGCGGAGAGGCTTAACGCCATTGTAGAACAGTACCTGAGGTGCTACATGAACTACCAACAGTCCAATTGGGTGGACCTTCTGCCATTCGCAGAGGTTGCTTACAATAATGCTGTTCACAGTAGCATGGGATTAACCCCTTTCAAGGTAGTAAGCGGTATGGACTTCATCCCAATGCTGGAATATCCAAGTGACCCCCCTCCTGAGTCAGTTTGACTGGCTGTCAACTCTAAAAGCGGCATGGGAAAATGTCAAAAAAGCACTAACTAAAGCGGCGCAGACCTATAAGCAACAGGCAGACAAACACTGAGCCCCACAATGCCCACTCCAAGTGGGGGAGAAGGTCTATCTATCCACAAAATACTTAAGGCTAAAGCTTCCCAGCAAGAAACTGGGACCTAAGTTCATGAGGCCATTCCCCATAGTAAAGTTTATCAACCCGGTCACAGTGCAACTGAAGCTGCCCCGACTGCTGGGGAGAATACATCCGGTATTCCACAGCAGCCTCTTAAAACATGTGTTCGGGTCAACCCTGAGACCACCCCACATGAGCCCCAGATCCAGTAGTCATAGGGGGCCAAACCCATTATGAGGTGCAACACATCCTCGACTCTAGGTGGCACAAGGGCCAACTCCAATACTTAATCAAGTGGAGGGGCTACCCTCTATCAGAGGCATCCTGGGTAAAGAGCAGAAACATCCAAGCTGACCGCTTCATAGCCAGATTCCATGAAAAGAACCCAACCAAACCTGGGACAGATCACACTCTTAAATGATACACCTGTACTCAAATTGTTTTTGCTTTGCACAGGTTGCTTTCAGGAAGTGAGGGAAGCCAAATGTCAACTTGCAAAGCTTTCTTTGCGAGCCGAAGTGGCGCAGTGGTTAAAGTGCAGCACTGCAGGCTACTTCAGCTGACTGCTAGTTCAGTAGTTCAGCTGTTCAAATCTCACTGGCTCAAGGTTTACTCAGCCTTCCATCCTTCTGAGGTCGGTAAAATGAGGACCCAGATTGTTGGGGGCAATATGCTGAACTCTGTAAACCGCTTAGAGAGGGCTGTAAAGCACTATATACCGTATTTTTCAGAGTATAAGATGCACCGGAATATAAGACGCACCTTAGTTTTTGGGGAGGAAAATAGGCGCAAAAATCTGCCTACCGGGTATTCATCTGGCTAACGTCCTTAGTCTGGTCAGCTTCAGCACATTATTTTATCCCCTGGTTAGGACTTAAAAAAAACTTCTTCGGAGAGAGTAACAATGAAAGAGCCTGCAAGCCAGTAAGAGCTGGGAAGATCATTAGCACCTGGTTAGGGCTAGGAAAAAACTTATTTGGAGCAAGTAGAGCAATGAAAAAAACCCTGCAAAGACTTAGGGCTGGAAAAACATTCTTTGGGGAAAGTAACAATGAAAAAGCCTGCAAGGTAAGAGCTGGGAAGATTGTTAGCACCTAGTTAGGGCTGGGAAAAAAGCTCCGAAAAAGCTACATTCAGAGTATAAGATGCACCCAAATTTTCAGCCACTTTTAGGGAGGAAAAAGGTGCATCTTATACTCCAAAAAATACGGTAAGTCTAAGTGCTATTGCTATTGCTATTCTTGACCTGCTCCCAAGTTGCCATAGGCAAGGGGGATGGGAATCACACCTCACAGCTGCACCAAGAAATTCACACCTCAGTCAAAACAAGAAACAGTCTAGCCAGCCAAAGTCAAGGCCATCTTCATGGAGACCCGCAACAGCTGGAGGGAGTGACTTCTACGACCCGCAAAATTGTTTCGTTGGGGAATGTGACTGGTGACACACTCTGGGGGGAGGGGGAAATGGGGTCAAAGGCAAGGCGCGAATTGGGTGAAGCCAGAGCTGGCTTCCACCTAGGATATGCCGACATGGCGCTCCTAATAAACAACTGGATTTTTCTTGTTAAATGGCTTGAGACTCTTAATTTTATTAGGGCATTGGTTGGAACCCTGACAGACAGAGGACAAGACCGCAGGAGCCTGTGGTGGGGTCTGGGAGAGCCTCCAAGCCCCCTCAGAAACCCAATGGGTAGCAGAGGCAGTGGTGGAGATTGCACGCCAGGTGGGCGCTCGGCACAAAGTCTGCATCGAATGGCCTGTCATCAGGGACCTGTATCAGGTGGAGGAAGTCTTCGGCGGCCGAGGCTCATTCCCAGAACCAATGAGGGACCGTCCAGTGACCTCAATGAGGGAGTCAAGGACTACGATCCTCAAATAGAGGGCAAGGGGGCCACTCATACCCAGAGAGAACAGGTCTCTGAACAACAGAGGCTTTATGCCCAGAGAGAGATTTTTCTAGCTCGGGACAGCTTTGCTCAGAAAATCATGTCTCCGTGTCTATGATTCCTACAAGATTTGTTAGCCATTTGCTTCTCAAAGCAAAGCAGCAAACAGCTTCTAGTAAATTAAAAAAGGAAAATGTACTTCTAGTGTAGGTGAACAGTTGTCTGGTTCTTTCAGGCACACTGGGCCGTTTGCTGGCATTTAGCCCAAGCTGTCTAGACATATGGAAAGAGCACAAAGGAATGTATAGAATTACATTTTACTAAAATAAACAAGTGTGCACTCTATATTATTCTTTTCCTCTATATGCCTAAGAAACAAAGATATCACTTCATCAGCCATAAGTGCAAATTATATTTACCATTTGAAATTCACAGGCTTAAGGATCTCACAGCAAAGAAGGCCCTATGATAATTGTGATAAATGAAGCAAGAGAAAGCACTATAAAATTCTTAATATTACATGAGCAACATATTTCAGGAAACATCTGTGAAAACACAAAAAAGTATTTCAGGCCAAACTTAAATTCGCTTTAGAAATTATAAGCAATTTACTAAGGCAGAAAATGTAAGAAAGAAGAAGGCTGATTCAGATGTGTGTGGGCTCCTTGTATTATTTTGTTTTGTTTTTAATTTTCCTGTGGTCTTCAGACACAGAGAGCATATATATTCAAGAATTTTTCCAATAAACAAGACATATGAATATATGAAAGCAGTCCTGAGCATGATTAATATTTAAAAAATGCCTTCTTGGATCAAGTAAAGATTCATTAGTTCAGTTAACAATATGAATAAGCAGGGGTTCTTCCATGGTGTTGTGATCAACTTCAGCCTTATGGCCATTCTGATGTAAGCAACATTGTAAAGGTCTTAGTCATACCAACATTTGCAACCATCGGTGATAGATTCTGAAAGCAAATAGGTAAGTATCCATAGCAGCTGAAAGCTCATTTCCCAAAATTCCATCTCAGAGATGAAGCAAGAAAACTTTGGAGCCCTACCTATCTTGAATTACTACTCTCTGCAGACAACCAGGATATCCATGTTTTAAAATAATTGTAATCTTTGGAAGAGGCAGGAGACTATCTCTTAATATTTATCCCATCTCCTCAATTTTCAGAAAGTTAAAAGCTAAACTACTGAAAAGTTCATCTTCTGTTTCACTCAGTACTTCTCTTCCTTGCCTCTTGGATTTGCACAGTCTGCTGTGGATCCTTGGGCCAACCTATTTTTATCTAGATAAAGAAAACTGCAAGGAATTGTTCAGGCAGTCATGAGGAGTCAACTCTGAGTTGAAGGCAAAACAAAAAACAAAAAGGCTAACAGTGCATCAAAAACAATGACATTTTGTATTTACCATGGTTTAGAATTCAACCTGTTGAAAGCATCCAAAACAAAGGCAAATTATGATTAAGAACAGTTTTCCTTTTGCATCTGTTCAGCACTTTAATCTCTCTGTATAAAATCCTGAGCATCAGGAGAAAAAAAGTTATAGAATTTTCTAAATTTAATTAACACACAAAACCACAAATTGAAAGTGCATTTTAACTCACACTCTATGGCCTATCAAATCAGATATTCCAAAGCTTTCTGGAACGGGCAGTCTCTGAAAGTAGATGATACTATAATGGTATGTCAGAATGACTTTGGGTTAGCAATATAGCAGATATTTTAGTTTATAAAGCAATAGGAAGGCATGAATTAGACATGTTCACAAACTGAAAAATATTGATATATATTTTTGTATCCCATAACTAATAAAAAATAAAGGTGGGATATAAATAATAGGTCTTGAACTTCAATTAATGGCATCAATTAGATGTACTATTAGAAATACATCATTTCCAACAAAGTAGAGATTTCTGCTAATAAACAAGAACATTTTTAAATGTGTTTTTTGTTTATTAAGTCTTAGAAGATACTTTTTTACTACTTAAGAGACCTGCAATATTGTTCTTAGCTGAGACAATATTGTTTTCCTTAGAGTTACCGTATTTTTCGGAGTATAAGACGCACCGAAGTATAAGACGCACCTTAGTTTTGGGGGAGGAAAACAAGGGAAAAAGGCCTCTGCCTCCAAGCAATTTGCCAAACAGCAAACAGCACAGATGATATACACTGTTTGCTGTGTATTTCTGTGCATGTGTGCTTGACTCATAGAAATAGCAAAGAATTGGAGAAATGTACATTATGCCAGAAAGTTTTCTTAAATGTAGTCACACTAACTCTTCCCAATTATTTAAATAGATCTACTCCAAGGTAACTAAACTCTAATACTAAACAGGATACTGTTACATTTCATACTATACTTGTACAGAGCTGTTAAAATTAATTAAAATTTCTGGAAGTATACATTATTCTCTATTATTTAAAAGAAGATACAATAGCATTGAGCCTCTTCAGAGCGAGCATTTATTTTAAAAAGCTTCTTTATTTTGTTAAGTTGTCTAGATTTACAGGGATCTCCAACCTTGGCAACTTTAAGACTTGTGGACTTCAACTCCCAGAATTCCACAGCCAGCAAAGCTAACAAAGCTGGCTGTTGAATTCTGGGAGTTGAAGTCCACAAGTCTTAAAGTTGCCAGAGTTGGAGATCCCTGGCTCTAGAACAATAATAAAGCAGTCTTTAAAAAGTAAGTCTAATAATTTGAACATTCTACAGACATTTAGTTATTCACTTACCCCCTTCCATCCAGTTCAGCAAAAAATAAAAATCTGCATGTCTCTATCAGCTATTTGCCTTTTTGTAGTTAGTTTCACTTTCATTTTTCCAGTGGCAAACCTAATCAGATGTAGATCGGGAAACTGCTACTGACTTGCTTGGCTTTGCAGGCTCTTCCCTCTTTCCTGCAAGCAGGTAAATTGCTGGAAAACAGAGGCCAAAGGGTGGGTGGTGGCTGGGTGGGTGGGGCTGCATTCGGTGTATAAGACGCACCCAAGTTTTCACCCTCTTTTTGGGGGTAAAAAGGTGCGTCTTATACGCCGAAAAATACGGTAATTAGTTTTGCTAACTTTTGTCACAATACAAGAAAAAAACATTAAGGTATATGTGCTCGTTCTGAGAATGCTAGTATCAGTAATAGTTACCATTTCTATGTTTTTCCCATAAAGAAAGGAATTTCATAACCATTATTACAGAAAGAAAGCAATTTTCCAGAAGCTGTCCAACTTACAATAGAAATGGTTGATTTTTTAAAAACCTTTCATGCCAGTTGTGCACAATTTTATCACTCCCTTATCAAGTAACAAGATTAAAGAATAAAATTGTATAATAATAATATAATATAATTATTATTATTGTATAATAATCAAAGCACCAAGACAGCACCCAGCAACAACCAAGCAAGAGACAATAAACTCAAACCAAATTGCAAACATCCTCCAAAAAAGTCAGGTTTTCAAAGATTTCATTCATAGCACTCTCTTCTAAAAAATATGAACCATACCAGCAGTCCTTTCAATGCTAGCTGTAATGAAGTGAGGAGATTCCAATCCAAAATAGCTTGATCACACAGAATCTCTTTTTTCAAAAGAGTTGCAGTCTTAAAATGATGAGTCTCCTAAAATGTTTCCAAAAATATCCTGAAGATGCTTCTGTTTTTTTGATAATGCAAGATTGTTGCAAAAATTTAGCAATCACACATCAGCCTCATTACTTAAATGGAATGCAGTGTATTTTATTTGTATTCTGACTTTATTTTTACAAATAATTCAAGATGGTGAACATATCCAACGTACCTCCCTCTATTTCTTCCACAACAACAATCATGTGAGGTGGGTTGGGTTGAGATAGAATGGCTGGCCCAAGGTCATCCAATTGGCTTTCATGGCTAAGGCAGGACTAGAACTCAAGGGCTCTCAATTTCTAGCCTCGTACCGTAATCACTAGACCAGGAGTCTGCAACCTTAAACACTCAAAGAGCCATTTGGACCCATTTCCCACAGAAAAGAAAACACCGGGAGCCACAAAACCTGGGTGGGCGTGGCCAACTCATCACTCACTCCCACAGAGTCACGATGCCCCCCCTAGCCATGCCTACCCAGATTTTGTGGCTCCCGGTGTCATGGTGTGATTATTGTCTGTTGCATGTATATGCAGGGAGATGCATCCCTATTCAATATAATGGTTTATTCCTGAGCACGTGATTGATATGTTCTTGTACGCATGTGTGCATTCCTTTCTCCGCTCTGCCCTTCTTCCTCTGTCTTCCATTGAGAGAAGACGCACTTTATATTAGAGATGTAAACAAATGAGGATTTATTGTTTTTGTACCAAAATAAATATTTTTACTTAGACTTTTAAACTGCGGTTTCTTTTCAAATGTCTGATGTCCGGGAAAAGATCAAATGTCTCTTCTGTGAGATTAATTATCACCTCTGTCACCCGGGGTTTTCCTTTCTGTGGGAAATGGGTATCTCTGTTGTGGCCCGCCAGCAGCCTGTGCAGCTGGTAGCAGATCCCGATAGAGAAGAGGCTGATGTGGTGATGCGCCAGTGGCCTGTGCAACTGGCACCCAAGTCGGACAGTGAGGAGGCTGGAGAGGACTTGGTGCCAGAGGCAGAGATTCAGCCAGGGCCTTCAGAACCTCCAGAAATTCCCATCAGTGATGAGGAAGAAGAGGAGGAGCCTATTCTCAATGCACGGGCATGCAGAGCTGCCAAAAGGCAGGAATGGTTCCTCAGCAGGAGATCTCCTCGGGAGTAGGCTTGGGGCTAATTGGCCACTCCCCTAGCCCATTTAAGGGATGACGACGCAGGCAGCCATTTGCAGGAAACGTTTGTTCATATGCCTTCGTGTTTTGAATTCAGAAATGTCTGCTCGGCTCTTGTTCTCTCTCTTGGCATTCTTTCTGCAAATTGCTTCTGGGCATTTTGCCAACCATCGTAAGTGTGGTGTTATCTCCAAGACTGCTCAGACTTGATTTATTATTTCATGGACTCGTGCTGGCTGTTAATGAAGTTGAATTAACAGCCAGTGTTAAACAAAGACTGCTTTACACTGCATTTGTGTTTGCTGACTACTAAGAAAGCTCATTAGTAGTCTTTAATTTAGTAAATGAAGGTTTGTACAGAATTTGTGTGTGCTGCGTTCTTTGTGATCCATAGCTGGGGCAGAACAATCTCTCTCTCTCTCTCTCTCTCTCTCTCTCTCTCTCTCTCTCTCTCTCATTCTCTCTCTCTCTCTCTCTCTCTCTCTCATTCTCTCTCTGTCTCATTCTCTCTCTGTCTCATCTATCTATCTATCTATCTATCTATCTATCTATCTATCTATCTATCTATCTATCTATCTATCTATCTATCTATCTATCTATCTTCTATCATCTATCTATCTATCTATCTATCATCTATCTATCTATCTATCTATCTATCTATCTATCTATCTATCTATCTATCTATCTATCTATCTATCTATCATCTATCTATCTATCTATCTATCTATCTATCTATCTATCTATCTATCTATCTATCTATCTATCTCTGTGATCTCCTGCCCAGCTTCATGTGTCATGTGAATCCAACCACTTGGGCTGTCAAGGGGGAGTGGAAGCTGGCAGGCAAAGCCAAGCATTGGAGAGCCACGCAAAATAAGGCAACTCCAACCCAGATCCTGTCAGGGAGACACCCCCCCCTTCCCTCTCCATCTCTCCCCCCGTGGCGGGGGCACAGACATCCCGAGGGCAGCTCCCTCCTCAGAGGTGGCCAGCAAGCAAACAAACATAGCGCAGGAGCCCCTCAGCTGGTGAGAGCAGAGCAGGCGGGGTGTGCACCTTCCCCGCCGCTGCGATGGCACTGGCCAGCCTCTATACACAGGTAGGAGGCAGAGGCACCACTGAGGGGCTCCTGCAGCTGTTGCGCCATGTGGAGCCTCGGTGGGGTCTCCTTGCTCAGCTGTGGGAAGGCTCCAGCTGCCGGCACCACTGCATTCCCCGCAAACTGGCGAGGTGGCAGCTCAGCGCCACCTGGGCAGAGAGAGGATGGACGGTGGCAGCAAGAAGTGGGCAGAGGCTCGTGGGCAGATGCCCACCCATACCTGCTCTGAGACGGAAGGCAGGCACCACGCTGTCCGGCTCAGCCATCCTGGTGGAGGCTGGTGCCGCAGCAGGTGGGACGGAGCCGGGAGGGACACGCAGTACCAACAAGGGCTGGAAGCAGCACCCGCGAGACCCAGCAAGAGATGAGGCAAGTACAGGGGTGCTTCTCTCCCGCTCTGGAATATGGAGCGAGTCTCCATCCCCCGCTGTCACCCTTACCTTCTCAGGCCAGGTGAGGAGTGACTGGAAGGGGAGGGTGAGGGGCAGGGCTAGCCAGTGGTGGGATCACCCGACAGGGAGCCGCAGGAGAGGGATGAAAAAGCCGCATGCGGCTCTGGAGCCATGGGTTGCTGACACCTGCACTAGACCAACCAACTCTTCCCAACCATTGTAGTTGATTCTAACTTGTAGCTGAGGAAGGGAGGGGAAGAGAGACAGACACCACACAAAGAAGAAATATATGATAGCAAGCTTAGTATTTGCTTTTGCTGACATCTTGAAGGAAGTATAGAACATTTTATTGATCCATGCATCTATCTTCGTGAGAGAATATATTGTATATTGTGGAAATTCTTCAGAGAAGCTATCATGAAAAAACTTTTAATGAATACAAAAGTTCTATTACAAGAGTTTGTAATACATGGCTTTTGAATCACTTTGAATACAGACCTTGCCTTTCTATTTAAAAGCTGCAGCACAGATTTGTTTCAGCAATTGCAAAATATATTTTTATCAATTGCTCAACAAGACTTTCAGTATGGATAGTTATATCTACTACATATTTTAATTGTTCTTGAGGAACTGTCTACTACCAAGTGATGACATAGTAGTCATATTAAACATAAGTAGCTCTGATGGAGCCCCGATTCTTTTAGAATTCTGAGCAAGATACAGAACTTTGAATAAACTGAAGCAACATAAGCTAATGTATAGTCTAAGACAATAGGGGGAGGCAGACCAAATACACAATGAAGTTAAAAGCTTTTATTTACTCCTAAACTATCTAAGCAAAAGGTCAAATATCTCACTGTTGGACAACTACTGTTTTTTTATTATCCACAGTAAAGAACTAATGTAAGACCATTAAATGAGTGCAGCATCTTAAACTTTGGTTTAAAAAAAGAAAAAGAAAACCCACTGCACTTTAATCAGAACACTAATGTGATTTTTCACAAAGAAATGAAAATACAAGCACATTTTATGATGGTAGTGAATCTTATCCCAGTTTGAAGATCACAATTCAAAATTCTACCCTAGAATAACAATTAAAATATTGTTTTCTTCCAGAGTTTAAAAAAACACTTAAACTGTAACTGCACAATTACTTTTTCAGTTTTGCCACAAGATATTAGAAAAATTCAGACTCTTCTGAATTCTTAGCCACATCTGACTCCAATCTTAATAGCTCAGCTATTAACCCTGTAAAATTTTCCCTTCGCAGCCCCCCAGCTGATGTTAAAGTTTATCTAGGTAGCTAAGACTGAGTGAAAATAATATCCCTTAATGCAAAGAAAAAAATCGTATAGATGATGAAGTATGCATGTGATTGCAATGGGATCTTATGTAAAGCTCACTTAGAATATTTATGTATTCAATGGAACTGATTTCCAATACTGATGCACAGTATGCAGGATTACAGAGGCACGGGGTCTTTTAACATAGTGGGTTTTCTTCCAAGCTATATATATGACCAAGCTATAATTGTTTTAAGCTTTCAATTCAGTGTTTAATTGTGAAATAGAGAAATCTCTGTTCTGAAAGCAGTTTTAATTTGGCATCAGTAAAAGCTTGTTCAGCAAGCAGTTCAAACCACTAGCAATGCTCTTTTATGTTTTCAAATCCTTCAGCAGAATACTATCATTCTAACTACCTAGTTAGGGGTAAAGTTACATTATGGAGTGGAGGTGGAGGAAAAGACAGCCTCCAAGAGTCAGTCTTCTCAACTACAATTCAAGATATAAAACAAATATAGTATCTATTTGCCTTACACATTTTTAATCTTAAAGCATGGAAAATGTGGTAGTCTTTAAATTCCACTTTTTAATGACAGTTTGTACAACCTTTGTTTCAGCTCTCTAGTTGATGGCATTTAAAAATATCAAATGGAGGGGAAATTTATTTTCACCAGCTGGGGGATCAAAGCCAGCTTTTTGACCAAGGACTCAAGTTGAAACTTCTACTAGAAACTGATGAGAGCCTGAATAGAAAAATCATTCCTCTCCCACATTCCCCCAGGCATTCAAGAGATATGGTTACTCTAATGGTTTAGATCCCAGTGGCAAGGTTTATGGCCGTTCAAGAAGATTATTATCACAATTCGGGGGAGAAAAGGCTCAATCTTAGAAGATGCTAGACACAGAGTTAGGGAAATCCCTAAAGAACTGCCCTCTCTAATAGGGCAGACTGTTACACAAAATAAGGTATTGGAAACACTGATACTCAAGTGAAGGTAATGTAGAAAGCATACTCTTGGGGGAAAGGAAATTGTCACCCAAGTAACAGACAACAGCTGAGCTCACACATCTGGACATACCGAAACTCACACCCATCTATAGTCAAGGACCGCTAGAAAGACAGATGGAGCTTTTCTTGCTAGAAGTAAAAATAATAAAGCCAGATATTCCCCAGAGATTGCCACTAGGTTTGTGGTTTTTAAACATTTCATCCTTTGATTATAGTGTAGCGGCTTGCTACAGTCCTAAGAGACAAATACAGCTTCTTAGTGTGAAGAATTTTTAATTATACACATGCCCTGACCTCAATGTAATAAATAGCTTTGTAAATTCATAATGCTATGTTCCATTCTAGATGTTTGCATTTCTTCTGGCAGATCGTACGTTCATGTGTTGGTAAGGAGCAGCAGCTGGCTGTGTCCACAGCATAGCAACACAGCAATCAGAAGTCCATTTCTTTGGATTTGGCTTCAGTTGGTTACAACTAACTGGAACCTGCAGTCCGCACAATGGGCTCAATAGTTGTGGCTGGTTTTTCAGAACTCTCTCCAGAGTTCTCCAAAGCCAAAATTGGGCATATTGAACAAAAATTAAGGTGTTTTTTTATACTTCTTGTTTCTCATATCCGCTACAATTAAGCTCCATGTGTACCAAGAAATACAACCATTTAACTTCCCTCTTACTGGGTACAGGACCATAGCCCAAGCCCAAGCCCAAGCCCAAGCCCAAGCTTCTGCAGCCATAAGGGCAGGAACCCAAAGCCCCACTCAGCAATTTAGACAGAGCTCCCTCCCACACAGCAGAGGCTTAACACAAAGATAGAGACATCCCCTCCCCCAAGAAAGATTCCCATAAGAACTATAAGCATAGCAAATAAAGTTATTTAATTGCCTTGCGGATTCTGAACTTTGGCTCTTAGCCCGAGGAGGGCGCATTCTTGATGTTCCACGTTAATTAAATTTCAGTAACTACCCATTATCCTTCCGTTCCGGATTTCACATTTCTCCATGACCAGATGATAGCCATTACAAATATGCTAACAACGACAAGGCAGCATGAAATAGAGTAGCCTCATTCGATATAGCGGGATTTACTTCTCTGAACAATTCTCTATGTGTTTAGTACCCATACCAAAGGTTATGGTAGCATCCCGATGCCAGAGCTTATAGCCAGGTAAAGGCACTTAGGATGGCAGCCTCCACATTTCAGAGTCAAGCCACTATTTTGCAAACCAGCGTTGCGACGGCTACTTTCTGAAGCAGAAAACGGCAGCAGGCTTGGCTTTGCGACTCCCCTGCGCTCGGTTAATAAATCTCTTCGGTCTGCAGGAAGTGACAGGAGATGCTGCGGAAAGGGCGCTGAGCCATCCTGTAGGCAGGTTCCCTTTCCCCTCCGAAAAGTGAGAAGGCTCATATCGCTAAAGAACAACTTCACCTCCCCGCTTTCTTCTCCCCGCTACGCAAAAGAAGGCTTAGCGACTCACTGCCTAAGAGAAGAGCTCCGGCGACGCAAGCAGCCCAGGTATTCCTACAAAGGGCGAAGAAGCAACATTGAAGAGGAACCCGCGATGCTCAGAAATCCGGCTCGGCTCTCGAGGCTTCCTGGGAAAATCAGTGCAAGCCGAAGCTCCGCATAGTAAGCGGAAGCGGAAGATGTCAGCTAAGGCAACCTGGAGAAGCGGGACGGGCCGTCCGCTGAGCCTTCGGCCCCTGCAAGAATCAATCTAGAGAACCGCGAGTATCCCTGCTAATGGGACTCCAGCGTCGGGTACCCACTACAATGAGAAAAGCTTTTCTCGCATCTCATTGGCTGCAGCTGGCCGCACAAGCCAATCGCCGGAGGGTGCCGTTTCTCCGGGAGTTCAGAAAACTCGGAGAAGTGGATCCCTCCGACAAAGGAAGGCTGTTTTTCCCGTCATTTTGGTAGCGAATGGAAAGGTTTTTCGGAAGATCTTAGTGGCTGGAGGAACCAATGTAACAAGGAGGCGGAGTCTGGCAATAATGTGCTTGCTTGGTCGATGAGCGATTCGGATGTCGTCTTGGATGTCATTCCGTGAAAGGGATGATTACAGATTACAGATTAACAGAGTTGGAAGGCACCTTGTAGGTCATCTAGTCCAACTCCCACCCGCTCAAGCAGGAGACCCTACACATTTCTGACAAATGGCAGTCCAATCTCTTCTTTTTTTTATCTTTAAAAATAGTTTTTATTAAATAGTTTTAAAAATACATAAAACATAAAGAACAAAACATATATAAATATAACTACATATATACAATTGTATATATAAGAATAGATGCAATTTTTTAAAAAAGCACACACTGTACAAACCTAACAAACTCCACAGAAAAAACAAAACTTGACATCACACATAAAAAGGTATAATTATTTTACATTAAGCAGTTTAGCTATCATTTATATTTCTAAATATCTTCTAAATATCAGTCACTCATGCCCTTATCACCTCACGGCTGGATTAATGCAATGTGCTCTACATGGGGCTACCCTTGAAGAGTGTCTGGCGACTGCAATTGGTGCAAAATGCAGCTGCGCGAGCTGTGGTGGGTGTACCCAGATGCCCCCGCGTAACACCGATCCTCCGCCAGCTGCATTGGCTGCCCATTAGTCTCCGGATCCAATTTAAGGTGTTGGTCGTTACCTTTAAAGCCCTACATGGCTCAGGGCCAGGTTACCTTCGGGACCGCATCTTGCCGCATACCTCCCTACGACCGGTTAGGTCCCACAGAGTTGGTCTCCTCCAGGTCCCATCGACCAAGCAATGCCAGTTGGCGGGGCCGAGGGGGAGAGCCTTCTCTGTGGGAGCTCCCTCCCTGTGGAACCAACTCCCTCCAGAGATCAGGACTATCCCCACCCTGCTGGCCTTCCGTAAAGCAATAAAAACTTGGCTCTTCCGGCAGGCGGGGTATGAGTGAATGTTCTTTTTAAAATATTGATAGCATTTTAACATGTTTTTTTTAAAAAAAACCGCTTTTATTGATATGTTTCTATACCTGTTGTTAGCCGCCCAGAGTCCTCCGGGAGTTGGGCGGCATAGAAATTTTAATAAATAAAATAAATGAATAAATATATCTTTCTATATATATATGTTTTTATATCTCTACATATATCTCTTTTATTTTACAACAATCATTAGAAGGAAAAAAAACAACGAAGAAAGAAGCAACAGAAAATAACATAATATAATCCATCTTCGGTATATAAAACCTACTATTTTGTTGTATTTTTACAGTTCAACCAGTTGTAAAAAGTTTTCCAAATTTTATAAAAATCTGTTTCTTCTTTATCTTTTATTCGCATGGTTAGTCTGCTCATTTCGGCACATTCAAGTATTTTATTTGTAATCATTAAATTGGTTGGAACTACTTCTTTTTTCCACATTTGAGCATAGGTAATCCTTGCCGCTGTTAGAATATGTATATTTAAATATTGGCTATTTTTATCTATTTTATCATCCATAATGCCTAAAAGGAATGTTTCTGGTTTTAAATCTATTTTCTGTGATATCATTTCCATCAACCATTTCCTAATTCTTTTCCAGTAGATCCTGGCCTCTGGGCACGTCCACCACATGGCAGTACGTGCCCAGTTCTTTTTTACATTTCCAGCATTTTGCTGATGATTTGGAAGAATTTTTTGCCAATCTTGTCGGAGATAGATGCCACCGATAAAACATTTTATATGTATTTTCTTTGTACGATGCAGACATAGTTAGTTTGAAATTCCAGTCCCAAATTTTTTCCCATCTGTCCAAATCAATTGAATATCGGAAATTTTGTGCCCATTTTATCATCACCTCCTTAACTTTTTCTTCCTCCATTTTAGATTCCAATAAACAATTGTATAATTTTGTGATCATTTTTTTCCTCTGGTCCCAGCAAAATTTAACCAATTCCTGATATTTATTTTGAAAGCCAAATTGTGTTGAATCCTTTTTATATTTAGTTTGAATTTGCAAGTAGGTCCACCATTCTAAATTTATACCAATCGAAGCCAAATCTTCTCTAGTTTTGAAGTTGTTTTGGTTGTCTAATAATTGATTGTACGTAATCTTTTTATCCAAATTAAATAGATTAGGGTAAGCTGTGGCCTCCATCGGGGATATCCATTTTGGGGTTTGAGAATAATATTTCCTAATTTCTCTCCAATCATTTATTAAAGTCCCTCTAATATAATGTTTCTGAAAATAAGTATGTATTTTATTGCACTCGTTCCACAAATAGTTGTGCCACCCAAATTGTAAGTCGTGGCCCTCAATGGTTAATATTCTTTTATTCGTCAAACTTATGCAATCTTTGATCCAAGTTGCAGCTGCCGCTTGGTGGTAGATTTTCCAGTCAGGGAGTCCAAATCCTCCCTGTTTCCTTTTGTCTTGTAATAGTTTGTATTTTATTCTTGGTTTCTTGCCATTCCAAATGAAATTCCGAATTGATTTGTCTAATTCCGTATAGAAGGTATTTGCGATTTTTATTGGGGCTACTTGAAAGAGGTAAAGGATTTTGGGTAGAATGTTCATTTTGACAGCTGATATTCTGCCAATAAGTGATATTTGTAATTTGGACCAATTTATCAAATCTTTTTTTAATTTTTTGTAATAATTTTGTGTAGTTATCTTCCTTTATTGAAGAACATTTGGCTGTCAACCAGATCCCCAAATATTTTATTTTTTTGGCCGTCTTTAGTCCCATTATATTCTCTAAATCTTCTTTCTGTTTTATAGAAAGGTTTTTTGTTATCATTTTTGTTCCAATCTCTTCTTGAAAGTCTCAAGTGATGAAGTTCCCACAACCTCCGAAGGCAAGCTGTTCCATTGGTTGATTGTTCTCACTGTCAGAAAGTTCCTCCTTATTTCTAGGTTGAATCTCTCCTTGATCAGTTTCCATCCATTATTCCTTGTCAGATTAGTCGGACCAAGGCAGTTTCTTGCTATTTTAGCAAGGTGGAGGCATAGCAAAGTTTATTAACTCCTTAACTTTTATTAGTTTAAATCCAGAGAATGGATTCACTTCTTCGAAAACTTTTGTCAAACTTCAAGAGAATTTCTTGAATTTCATTCTTTAGTGACAATTGCTATTGCATCTCCACGTATGTTATGATGCTTATGCTTATAAAAATACTACTAATCTTTGATTTATTGCCAATGGCAATGTTGTCAGATTGAAGTGAAAAATACCAATTCCTATGTTTAGATGGAATTGTCTTTCCTGACTGACTGTGCTCTCAAAGAAGGTCACCATTTGATATTTCATTCCATATTGTACAGATTTTTTGTTCTTACATTGCTTTAATACAGACATTTTCAAATGTCCAGCTAGTCATTACATATTAGCAATACTGATAGTAAGTTATTCCAACTAAGTAAAAAATGGTGCTGAAACATCTGAATAACATACACATGTATTTTCTGATTGAGCAATAGAGCATAGACAAGGAAGGTAAGCACATTAATTAATCTATATAAAAGTCAGACCAATAATCTATACTCTTTTTTTATAGAATATACATATATACTTTTTATATATAGCTTTTTTATCTACCTGCACTAAGCTTCGGCAGACCCCAGAATAGTGTGTAGATCATGTTTCATGTTGACTGGAGATAGATAATAGCTTCAGGAGATGGGCAGGGGACATATAGAAGTATGATAAGATTGCTTCTCTTCAGGATCTTGGTCAGTATTTGTTTTTTGCCTGAACTTGGCTTATTATTGGGAGGCCTCCATGGGTAACATTCAGTTGCGTGTCTTGCTCCAGCAAGAGGTGTGCAGGCCGGGGGCTTGGCAGCCAGGGAAGATGGGGTTTTGGGGTGCAAAGAAGGAAGGGGCAATCTTCCCCACCCTCCTCCATCCCACTGCAGGAGCTTGCACAGGGCAGCATGACCGCTGGCGATGGGGGCCCTGGCAGACCAGCGGCAGGGAAGGTGCTCTTGAGATCTAGGCTGAGTTGCCCCATGCCAGGCAGGAGCAGCCCAGCAGGGCTGCTGAGAGCAGCACAGCCAGGAGGGTGAGGCCAGCAGCAGCAGGTGCAGCAGGCCCAGCAGGCGAGCAGAGGTGGGGAGGGAGCTGATTCCAACGCGCCGCATGGCTTTCTTCCTTGTCGTAGCAGCAGCCTGAGCAAGACCTGAGCTCCAGGCCCAGTGGAGCACAAACCATGGTCGCCACCTGCTCCACAGCCACAAGGTGAGTTACAGAAGAGATGGGCCCTCGGCTGCGAGGTTGCCTGGTGCCGTGGGCAGGACTGGGGCTGCCAAGAGTGCATCTGAAATACCTTCAGGTGTCCAGAGAGACAGAATGAGAGGCAGCTCCCGTCCCTCACTGGTTCAGCTGATCCGTGGGGCCGAGCAGCCATGAGGTGACCGGGGAAGGGAAGGGCTGCCTCCTGTGGTGGCCAAGCCCACCCCCTTCACTAGGGCTTATTTCTGGGGTAAGGCTTATATTAGGCCGATCCAAAAAAATCAGGTTAGGGCTTGTTTTTAGGATAGGTCGTATTTTTGGGGAAACACAGTAATAATAATACTAATTTATTAAATTTCTATGCTGCTTGACTTTCAATGACTCTGGGTGGTTCAAAATAATTAAAGAAATCACAAGAAGATATAAAAAGAAAAAAATATGACAAGCACAATGAAGGGAGAGGTCTTACTCTCTCTTGCCAAAGGCCTAGTTCAAGAGGAGGTTGCAGGATCCAATCTGGGTCAGTTGGTAGAGAGAAATTCTCTGAGGAAGGCTTCCAGCATCAGTCTGAAAGCTCAGAAGACTAAACTTCCAGTCCCAGTGACCAACACAGATTGGATCCTGCAACATTATCCTGGGACACACATATTTGTCTTCATTCATGGAAGAAGAGGTCTGGAGGAATGGAATGAACAGCAAAGTAAGGGCCATCTGGATCTCAGGATCTGCTGGCTACAGAGAAGGTGCACTTCTAGACCTGACACACACACACAAACGCACCGGCCCAGGATGCCAAGGTGGAAAGGTTGGGAACCACTGACCTAGAAAATCACACATTTTTTGAAAATTTCCAGAGAAAATGAAAGGCAGCGTAGAAATTCAATGAAAAAGCTTATATCAATATTATTCTATCATATATGTGAATGATGTTGAGTTATAAAATTTCTAAACATAGTATTTTGGAATGATTTTAGGTTTATCTAGCAAGGGAAAAATGTCAGGGGGTAGATGAAATCAGGAAGAAAACCTTGATGCTAGAAATATATTCTTCCTGCCTTCCTGCCTGCCTTCCTGCCTTCCTTCCTCATACATATTACAATGTGCACGGCGGCTAAAAGCAGGTATGTGTGCCAAGTTTTATCTCCGAGTATTAGTACTGGCTCAAAGTAGCTTTGTTATGGCTTGGTACCAGAATATTGTCCTGTTGCAGAACCATTTGCATGCCCATGGCCTAGTCGAGGAAGAATTTATATACAACCACTTTCCCCCCTGCAAATAATGTATGCATATGCAAAAGCTGAAGTCAATTTTAAGAAGTGCATGGTCCAACAGCATAATCTTTAACAATTCCTGGTCCACTCTTCTATTTGTTTTACAGCTAATTTATCAAAAAGGCTTTGTATGTCTCAGATTTAATCTTTACTGTAAATATGAATGGATTCACTATTTAAATAGTTTCCTGCCAACAAATAATTTCATCTCCTTAAATAAGTAATTTTTGGATCACATTGTTCTAAATATTGAGGCAAGGTTCTTGAATGAATACTAATGGCCTCATTTCAAAAATTCCCAGATAAAGCCAATTATCTACAGCAATTTCAGTTTAATGTTAGACCTGATTGGTGATGAAAGCACTTTTTATTGCTGTGGTAGCTGAACCTGGTGGAAAAATAGATGGAGAAGCAAATTCCCTGTTGATTATGTTAGAACAGGGGTCTCAAACTCAAGGCCCACGAGCCAGATCCAGCCTGCAATGTAGCTAGATGTAGCTGTCTCCAGGGCTGCCCTGGAGACAGCAAAGGACAGGCACCTGGTGCCACAGCCCCTGCCCAGGCCAGGCAGGCACTGATCTATAACTTTATGGTGGCCATCTGGGCTGGAACATGGTCAGCCTTAGATCTGTGAAGCCACCCTAGAGCCAGCGAGGGGCTGCTCCGCCCTGCCCCTTGGGTGCGCGCAGAGGAGGCAGCGAGTGCGCGCGGGGCCTAGGGAAAGTCCTGCCCCACAGGCTGAATACATTCTGAGCACTTCCCTTTCATCCAGGATGCCAGCGCTTGCTGCCTCCTGTAAGCATGCCCAGGGAGCGGGGCCAGGGTGGCAGAGCAGTCTCTCGCTGGCTCCAGGGCAGCCGCGTGGGTCGGATCTAAGGCTGACCATGTTCTGGCCCAGATAGCTGCACCAAGTTGTAGATCAGCATCGTGCCCCACTCGCCAACCTGACCTTACAGCCCCCTTTCACTGGGACCACCCCATCCGCATATGGGAAAGCCATAGCTGGCAGCGGCACAGGCACTGGCCATGCTGCCAATCTCTCCCCCTCCCCTCGTCCTTTTCTGAGCGCGGAGGAAGGAATAAGATGGGAATGAGATGGAATGGGACCTTTATGACCATGGTGCTTCTGCCTGCCAGCGTGGGATGGGCGATAGGCGATTGCAAGGGCTGTGGGGGGGGACGCAACAAGCGAACGGTGGTGGTATGTGGCTTCTGGCATTGCGAGTGGAGGCAGAAGCAGAACTTTCCTTTTGGCAGCAGGCATAGAGTCAGTCCAGGCATGGAGGCAATGGAGGGGAGGGTGGATAAAAGAGAAGCCACTGCTCCTCAGGTTTTTTTTTTAAGGCTGGCAGAGGCTTTCCATTTTGACTCCTCCCCCCCATCATTACCTCTGCGTGGCTCTCAGTTCATCTCTCCCAGACCTGTGCATGTATTTTTTTTTGTGTGTGTGTGTGTCCCCTTGCAGTTCCGCGCTGTGACATTAGGAAGGAAAAGAACGGGAGAGATAAGAGAAGCTGTGATGAGAGCTTCAGGCCCACCTGAACCCCTAAGTCCAACTTCAGAAGGAGTGTCTCACACCCGACAATCTCCGGGGTAGGGATCCTACGAGGATGCAGATTCCGGCGCGTTATAATAGCCACTCCTCCTCCCCTTCCCTGGGGTCGTGAATGATGCTGCACTGAGAACCCATCTGGGCATATCTCAGAGAGGGCTACTCCCCCCTCGTGGCCCAGCCAGGTCTCAGTTATACATACCAGGTCCGCCCCCTCATCAGTGATTAAATCACGTATCAAGGGGGCTTTGTTGACAATTGACCTGGCATTCAACAGCATCATCCTGAGCCCAGGGCCCTGAGAACCCTGGTTGCCAGGTACTCGGGTTGAGCAAGATGGAACCACATTGGAGGGGCCGGAACAAGGGATCGCTTGTAAACAGCGAGGTCTTATTCCCTGAGAGCGGACCGCCCCTCTGCTCCCGCTATACCTACCTCTCCCCATCATGACCAGAATATTCCAGCTCTCCACCCCCCCAGAGATATCCCTCCCCTCCCCACTGGTCCACCTCCCTTCCTGCAGGCCATCCATACCATTCACACTGAGCCGGGTAAAAGAGCCGGACCCCACTCCACTTCTGTTTGCACACTCAGCGAAGGGGGTCTGGGCATCAGTTCCCGACTTACTCATTCTAACAAGCCATTCTTCTACAATCTAAACAATTGTTCATTCAATCATAACAGGCAAAGTCCACATCAACCACACTGCTTCCGGGGTAAAAATTTGCAATAGTTAATAGTCAATATTAGCATTTAAAAAGAATAAAAATAATTCAGTCAACTCCATCAGTCAATTTCATTCCAATTTCAATCCTTAAAAACATCCAACCTCCACTCATACCAACATACACACTACCACAGGGGAAGAATTTAAAAACAGCAATAATACAGGGAGATAAATAAGAGCCAATAAGAAACCCTTACAAGCCCACAACCAGAGCCAATAGATTGTAAAGTTAATTTTCATAGGTGTAATAGTCCAACTAAGAGTGTCAGTTAGCCAAAGAGTCTTCTTAGTGGGGGAGAATATCCAGATAATCCTAGGACCCCCAACTAGTCCACAGGCGTTATGCTTTATAAGTCTCAGGTGTTCAGCAGCAAAGTCATCAAGAAGAATAAAAGTCACAATTTGCCCCCAGTTTGTTAAACCATCCTTAATAGTCTGCGTTATAATTTCCAGGGTAAGCCCCACGATGCCTGTTTTTTCAGTATTGCCTTTCTTCAATAATCTCTGGGAGACCAACTGGGCTGCTATACTGTCGTCACAAGCCCTCCACATCGTCTCCTCTGCCCGTGTGACCGTCTCAGACCTGATGGAAAAGGAGACCGAGAGAAAGAAGAAGAAAAAAACGTTCCTAGGTTGAGAATGGAAAGCCAGAGAGATGAAAGTTCTGGCTACGTTGTAAGAAGCCAGGAAGGCAGGGAAAAAAGAAACCAGGAGGCTCCATTTCATTCTGATCCCCTCTTCCCAGTCGTCCCGTTTCTCTTCAGGGGCCACACACCCTCGGTCGTTTCTCCGCTCGGCCAATAGCAGGGCCTTCGCAAAAGGATAGATTAATTCAGGGGGGGTGTCGCAAACAATCTCTCCACAGTCCAAGGACTCCCAGAAAAGGGGGGGAACGTACGGGCTATAGTCCGAATCTTCGTGTTGCGCCGGGGACAGGTTAGGGGTTCTCCACTCCTAGAAGACCTCCAAGGTCCCTTCCAAGTTTGTTGTTGTTGTTGTTGTTGTTGTTGTTGTTGTTGTTGTTATAGTTGCTGATTCCTGACCTAAACTAACAAAAAAAATGATTTAATGTGCCTCCTGCATCATTTTTATTACCTTCATGATATTAACCATTCAATTGTTAAGGTATCCAAGAGTTCTAAACCCTTTGCTGGCATACTCCCTATAGCAGAGGTAGCAGATTACATGAAGATACATATGAATAAAATCCACTTATATCAATCAGTAGGGCTCATATAGGGTATTAAGAAAGAGAGAGAGAGAGACAAGAAAGAAAGAAAGAGAGAGAGAGAGAGAAAGAAAAAGAGAAAAAGAAAAAAGGAAGGGAGAGAAGAGAGAGAAGAGAGAGAAAGAGAAAGAGAAAGGAAGAAGAGGAAGGAAGCACCTTGAAAAGAAGGACATGGGGAGACATGATAGTAGTGTTCAGGGGTTGCCACAAAGAAGAGGGAGTCAGACTATTCTCCAAAGCACCTGAGGGTAGAACAAGAAGCAATGGGTGGAAACTAAACAAGGAGAGAAGTAACTTAGAACTAAGGAGAAATTTCCTGACAGTTAGAACAATTAATCAGTGGAACAGCTTGCCTCCAGAAGTTGTGAATACTCCAACACTGGAAGTTTTTAAGATGATGTTGAATAACCATTTGTCTGAAGTAGTGTAGGGTTTCCTGCCTAAGCAGGGGGTTGGACTAGAAGACCTCCAATGTCCCTTCCACCTCTGTTGTTGTTGTTGTTGTTGTTGTTGTTGTTGTTGTTGTTCTTATTATTATTATTATTATTATTATTATTATTATTATTATTATTATTATTATTATTATTATTATTATTATTATTATTATTATTATTATTATCCCTGCCACTAGACGTGGCTTCAGAAGACACTTTGAAACAGCACAGCAATTTAGGGCTGGAAGATATCTCGGAGGTCATCTAGTCCAACCCCGTGCTGTAGCAGGAAAACTTAAATTGTCTGGATTATTTTGGTGCCTCTAACAGAGAGGAAAATTGTCACAAAGGAGAAGGAGTTTACTAGGACAAGGCTGCCATGCAGAGGAAGGCAGAGATAGTCCTTGACTTATGACCACAATTGAGCCCAAAATTTTGGTTGCTAAGCAAGAGCGTTGTTGTGAGTTTCACCACATTTTACTCAATCCATGACATCTCCTGGCTCTAACAGTCATGTGCAAGCTAGGGAAGAACATCTGAAGGCATGTGTAATGTTCTAATGTACAGAAGTTATGGTTAAATGTCTGCCAGAAAGTGGACTCTGAGTGTGTTTTTCCAAATGCAGTAAGTGAGGTGAATGTGTAGTTTTAGAAGAGCTCTGTGTGTGTGTGTACATACACATACAGTATATATAGTAGATAATGTATCTTTTTGTGTGCCTGTGTGTAATATGTATGTACACATATGGCATATATACATAGGATTAAATGGTATATTTTGGATGTTCAGTAGTAGTAAATAGACAGGGGAATTGTATCTTGTTGAGGCCTTTGAGGCGAGGAGAGGCCAGGCACCCTAATCCTAACGCTTGACATGAGTGATGTCAAGTTGGCCAGGCCCACCCAGTCAAATGCCCACTCAGCAACCCCCATCCAGTCACATGACTGCAAAGCCACTCCCACCCAGTCACATGACCACGAAGCCATGCCCACCTTCACATGACCATCAAGCCACACCCACAAAATAAGCCGTGCCCACAGAGTGGTAGTTTAAAAAAATTGGAACCCACCCCTGGATAGAAATGTATAATTATGTATGTTTTGATATGGTATATGCATGGATGTGTATATGGAGATTGTGGGGGGGGAGGGGAATAAAAACACTTTTCAAAAAAAAAAAAGAACTCTGGGATGTAATCCATCATGTCCCGGTGATTTATATTCAACAAGTCAGACAGGTTTCTCTTACTATTTTCTTGCTTATTTTAATTTTTAATTTCTAGACTGTCTTTTACAGTTATGTTTTTGGTAGGTTGGGCTATAGTTTCTTTTTGCATGAAGACTGATACAAAGAATGAGTTAAGCAGCTCTGCTTTCTTTCTACTGCCTGTTCCTTCCTTGCCATCTTCTCTCTTTAGTGGACCAACTGTTTCCTTGACTTTTTTCTTGTTATTTATATGTTGAAATAAACTTTTTTTTATTATCTTTGACTTTTGTTGCAAGTCTTTGTTCAGTCTGAGCCTTTGCTTTCCTGACTTCATCTTTGCAGATTCTGGCTATTTGCTGATATTCTGCCTTAGTTATATGTCCCTTTTTCCATTTTTTGTACTTATCCTTTTTGTCTTTCAGTTTATCAGAGATATCTTTGTGCGACCATGCTGGTTTCTTCTTGGATTTCTTATTTTTCTTTTTCAGTGGTATTGTGTTGGGCTTTTATGATCATATTTTTCAGTGTTTCCCATGCTTCTTGAGTTGTTTTGCCCTTTAGGATTTTTATCCATGGAATTTTTCTTAGGCTCTCTCTGAGTTTGTTAAAATTAGATATTTTAAACTTTACGACACTGGTTGGATTATATTCTATTGCTTGTGTTTGCATTATATCATATTCCAATATGACATGCTCACTCTCGCCCACGGTTCCAGCAACTTCAACTCCCTCTATCACTTCTCTGTTAGTAAAAACTACCGTGTTTCTCCCAAAATACGACATGTCCTGAAAATAAGGTCAGGTCATAAGGTCATAATGCGCTTCCTCCTCTATGGTTCCAGCTCCATGTGGGGCTGCGGCTCCCTTCATCACCTCTCTGCCCCGGCTGCCAGAAGACATGGCAGCAGGAGGTTTCCAGTGGCTTCCAGCTGGGGTTTACGTCTTGCGGCCCACCCCACCCCATCCCCCGCCCCACCTGCCACCCCCAAATTGTACCCCACCATGATACGGACATCTTACCTGAGTCTGGCAGCTCCGTTGCATCTCTCAGCCAGTCTGTGCAGGGAAACACCTTGCACAGTAAAGAAAAACTTCTCGTGAGTGTGAGCAATTAACAACTTCTCGCACTCACAAGAAGTTTTCCTTTACTGTGCAAGATGTTTCCCTGCACAGACTGGCCGAGAGACATGACGGAGCTGCCAGACTCTGGTAAGATATGCGAGACCCGCCCCATCTCCTCCCCCCCCCCCCCGATAATAAGGCCACAGCTATATTTCGCAGGTCAAAAGAAAATAAGACCCTGTCTTATTTTTGGGGAAACACTGTAAGTATAGTATAGCTTTTCCTCTAGTACCCTCCTCTATCTTTTGGATGTCAAAATTGTCAGCTAAATTGGTTAGGAATCAATATCCCACTTGTTGCAGAGTTTGTCTTCCAAACTCAAAGGATTTGATGTTATGTCTCATGAGGACAAAAGTGATTTTTTATTATTGTAACTGTTATGCTGCATTTGTTGCTATTATTACTGCTATTGGTAATTTTATCTAGGTAATTGTGCCCTACTTACATAGGCTCTGAAATAATTTTACCATGTTTTAACTGATATCTACTTACCTAGAGAAATGCTGATGCTAGACAATTTAGAAACACAACAAATGAATGGTACAATTCTATGCCATCTCTCCTGCACTGCAGTTAACAGGTTCTGTGAGCTGTAGTGGTAAAAGAGTAGCATGTTAGTGTTGTTGTAAAAGCTAGACTGGGGGATAAATAGTTGCTAAATGAATTAAATACTAATTCTAAACCAGGGGTCCCCAACCTTTCGGACCTCAGGGACCACTAAATTCATCATTTTTAATCCCGCGAACAACTAATATGATCTGCCTAATGACCGGCTGGGTGGGCATGGCTAGGTGGTCGCCAACTCACTGTCACTCATGTCGAGGGGCGCCTCGCTGGCATCTACTCACCCCTCCCCTGCCAGTCACTCCTCGCCTCCCTGCCCGGGCTCCTTAGGGTCCTAACAGGAAGCAGTTGTTGGAGCTAAGCAGCCACCACAAGAAAGAGTTGGCAAAACAGCTGACTCAGTTCAAATTGTTCTCAGTTCAAATTGTTCAAATGGCTCAGCAGAAGCATCTCACTGAGGACTACGAGCATAGGCTTTCCCAGGGGCGGGTTCCTAAATTTTTTACTACCACTCTGTGGGCGTGGCTTATTTTGTGGGTGTGGCTTGCCAGCCATGTGACCGGGTGGGCATGGGCCTCGGGAGCTTGGCAGCGGCTGGAGAAGTAGGGGGGGCATTGCCCACCCGCAACGCAGGCCCCCGCAGCGGGAGCAGCAAGACCGCGGCAGCAGTTCTTCTAGGAGGCTCCATCCGGCCTGAATGCTTCTCCCCATTTCTCCCGCGGTCTTGCTGCTCCCGCTGCGGGGGGCTGCGTTGCGGATGGGCAATGCCCCCCCCACTTCGCCAGCCGCTGCCAAGCTCCCGAGGCCCATGCCCATCCTAGGCTCCTGCCACCCATTCTTTCAGCGTCTCACACACTTCCTCAGCCATCCTCCCCTGCTTGGACTCACTGTGGGGTAGGAAGGCAGTGCATGCACAGTGCCGGAAGCTCGGCTTCTGGGCAAGCGCAGAAGAAAGTTTTTTTAAAAATTAAAAAAAAATTTTTTTTTATGGCGGCGCCCAGGCACCGCCAACCGACCGCACCGGTACTGTGATGTCACCAGCAGGCCGCTACCGGTGCTATAGAGTGGACCGCACTGGTAGGAACCCATCACTGGGATTTCCAAGCAGTGAGAAGACCTATGGGAGGGCAAGGCCAGGTACTGGAACCTGGATGCTCAGCTGAGATGGTCAGCCAGTTCCAGGTCATGATGCAGTCCCAAGGCCTTCTGGCTCTTCACCACCAGTGGCGCTTCCCTTCAGCCTTTGTCCAAAGCCCCACACCAGGAGTCTGAAGCAGACCCCAAGTCGGAATTTCTGCCCCCCTCCGACCCGCACAAAAGACTGCAAAGGGGAGACTCTCTGCAGCAATCCTGGCATGGGCGACTGCAAGGCGTTGGTGTGGGGCAAGGTGGGACCACTGCAGCCCATCCTCCAGCAGCAGAACAAACTGCAAGGGAGCTCAGGGCCCAGTCATGAGAAGTCCCATGCTCCTGGGAAGACGGGGAATAAGCTGTTTGATTCGCTGGCCTCCCACTCTGGCGTACTTTGGCAATTGGACTGTTTCTCTCTGTCCCCCTTTCCTGTTTTGTCTGCTGGATCGACACAGGGGGACATCAACTTGATGCTGGGGTGCTGTGTGCCCGGTTCAGGTGCTTTCTCTCAGCCTCCTGCCCATCTCTGCTTCTGTGAGGCCTCCGGGCAGGAGGCCCAAAAGTGCCTGGTCCGGGCACACAGCCTTCAAGGAACCTCTTTTGTGTTCCTTCTCTCAAGGAGAAGCTTTGCAGTTTATCTGAGTGAAAGAAAGACTCACGGTGGCTTGCTGAGGTCAGTGGGAAAGTCGGTCCCATATTGCAGAGCTCTATCACAGGATTGGCCAATTGGTCATCCCAGAGCAGCTCCTCCACCTGGGTGCACCGGCTTGCTGGAGAGCTGTCCGGCCATTCCCCAGCAGGCCGGTGCACTCGGGTGGAGGAGCTGCTCTGGGTTGACCAATGGGCCATCCTGTGACTGGAGCTCTGGAATATGGGACCGGCTGGGCAGCTCGTGGTGGGGCTGGAAATCTCCACTGTAGAGGGTGGTATGTGCAACATGCAATGTTGCAAGTAGTGCAATGTGCAAGGAGTAGCGCAGCCCTCACCGGTTGGAATGAGATAATGGTGCTGTTGCGACAAGGGCAGGTGGTGATGCAGGCGAGCCAAAGTGGTAGTGATGATGGCCTTAGTGTGCAGAAGTGAAGCGCCACTTGCCTTTTTGTGTCAACAGCATTCCGCCTTCATCATGGTACATTTGTGCCAGCTGGTGGCATCAAGGCAGCCCATGTCTCCCACCACTTCAGGCTCAGAGCAGTAAGCCACGTCCGGGAAGCACTACAGCGGAGAGAAGTGGCCGGTGCAGGCTCTGTCTGCATGGCCATGAAGTGGGATTGGGTTGGCCGGTTCTTGCCCGCAGCATTGGCGGCCAGCATCGGGTCAGAGCTGCCAGCACCTGCCAAGATCAGCAGGCCAGACTCGGTAAGCCAGATGCACCGCAGATGCGACGCCACCACCGCCTACTTCCACTTCATCTTTGCCAGGGCGGCTCCCCGCCATTTGGTTTGGGACAAACAGTGCCTGGCAAGCCCAGGTGTGGTGGACGGGCAGGTGGGTGGAGCGGCTGTGTGGCTCGCTCAAGTTGTGAACGACCTGGGGATTTGGGCAGCCTTTACGTGGCAAGGATGCCTGCAAGATCCCTGGCTTCTGAGGCCAGCAAGGCCCAGCATTTGGGCTCCGGCGCCCTCTTCTCCTCCCGGGCGGTGAGAGTTTTGCGTGCTGTTCCCTGCTCGCTGAAGTGCATGGACTCCTGTGATGGAGGGGAGCTACTAAACAGGCGGCCAAGCTAAATTCCTGAAGGACCCCATCCCGTCACTGGGAGTCCAGACATTTCAGCAAGCAGCGCATGAAACTTCGGTGGGGATCCTCAAGAGGGCTGTAGTTTGAGGACCCCTGATTTAGTGCAATATAAAAAATGCAAATATTTTTTCTGCGGAGCACCACAATTTTCTCATGGACCACCGGTTGGTGACCGCTGTTCTAAAGGAATTAAATACTGAAGGTCTGGGGTAGGGGAGACATTGCCTGGAATTCAATAATTGTAGGAAATTTCAGGTGAGACTTTCTACCAGTGAGAGAAAAGTTCAGAACAGGATAGTAGTTAAGGATGGGGGGAAGGATTTACAATGGCATCCACCATTCACCATGGAAACTCACTGGATCTCTTTGGACCTGCCTCCCACGCTCAATCCAACCTCCCTCAGGAAGCTGCTGTTTGCAGGGATAAAAATGGAGATCCATATGGAAGTTGTCTTGGAACAAAGATAGGGTATAAAGCCAATCTAATCTAATCTAATCTGTGGAAAGCTGTTATGTTGTAAAAAACAAAATAGCACTTTGCTTCTTTTTGAATAAGTCATCATGGAACCATGAAAAAAACTTCAGCTCTCAAAATCAATCAATCTTATGCAATTACTTGGGTGTGGAACTGGTTCCCAACTGATACAGAGCCTGTCTGTTGAAAGGCCCTGTGATTTTTCCTCCAGCAAATAAATATATTGGTTAGAGATGGTGATGTAACTAGTGAGGCATGACATTCTCTTTTTTCTTTCCAGATAAAATATCTGCTCTTGTAAGTGTACTGCTTGTGAGGGAATGGAAAAACAAGATAGCCTTGTCATGTTTTAGAACGCTTTGAGTCATACTATCACATAAGGTTTTAACTAAATAATTTTTTCTTGCTTTTAAAAACATAAAAACTCCCATGACCATTCTATTATGAGCCTTGAATAGCCTATAGAGAGCATGATAACTAACTTTATTGGACTGGTTCATTCCCAGGTAAACAAACATGCGACTGTAGAACAATACCTTTCGCTTAATGGAAACCGGCCCACTAAAGAAGATAAGTTACAGAAAGATTTTGGATTTTATTTCCTTGAGTCTCTCCAAAAGTTGCTGTTAAACTTTAATCATTAATATGATATATAAGGAAATGATACAGGAAATAACACAGGAAGTGATTTTGTATTAATATTCATTTTGAATATATGTATATAAAATTAGTTTCTGGCCTTGTGTCATCCACATTTTTGTCCTGGTTCTGAGCAGAATTTTTTAACAGTAAAATGGCCACCAGTTAAATTTAATAAATAAATAAAATAAAAAAATATTTTTATGGAGTAAAGACTCTAGCATAAAGTGACCAGATTTTTTTTTAAGCGGGACACCATTGACAGGGGGTGGGCCCACCTGGACGCCGCCATTTGAGTTTTGCCCTCTGCGCATGCGCAGAACGCTGCGCATGCGCAGAGGGCAAAAGAACGCAAATGTCGGCGTCCAGGTGGGTGGGGGGGAGGCGGGAGGCCTTTCCTCGCCTCCCGCCTCCCCTTCGGGAGCAGAGGGAACGCCGGCCAGGAGAGCCTCCTCATGCCCGGCGAGGGGCGGCTGGCTCGTTCGCGGACCTCGTCGCCTCCCGGCCCCGAAGCTTCTCTGCCACCACTCACCCTGCCCGCAGCCAGAAGGAGACGACGACGACGACGACCCGCTCAACTGGCAACTCTCGGCCGTCCAAAAGTGTAGGTCTTGGCACACCACAGTAAATGTAGCCCTTGACTTGAAAACAATTAACTAGCTCTAGATTGTCTAGATTTTTTTCTCTGAAGATGAGGTTCCTTTTATTATTCTTTGGGTAAATCAGCTCTTGCTCTGGAAAGATTCCATTGAGTTCAATAGTAAAGTCCTGCCCCGCCCGCCCGCCCAACCCCCAGCGCGAGACGTGCGTCCTACCTGGGACTTTTCCCGGTAGCTCCAGTCGCGTTCCTTGCTAATAGCGCCCAGAGCAGAGCAGCCTCTTCTAAAAGATAACGTCTTGCGATCTTTTGGAAGGGGCTGCTCTGCTCTGGACGCTATTAGCAAGGAACGCGACTGGAGCTACCAGGAAAAGTCCCAGGTAGGACGCGCGCCCCGCCCTGCCCCGCCCGCCCTGCCCCTTTTGCCGCGGCATACTTGGCATGGCCTCACGGCACACCAGTGTGCCACGGCACAACGGTTGGGGAGCACTTGCAAGGTGACCAGACGTCCCGCTGTTTCGTTTCAAAATTTGTTTGTTGTCGGGCATTCTTTCCAAAAAAGCATGACTTTTTGGAAAGAATGCGGGACGCGGGACACACACTTGAAAAGCGTGTCTGTCCCGCCAAAAGCGGGACGTCTGGTCACCTTACTCTAGCACTCAACTCAGAGATGGAGTGCAGCTTTGGGGCTAGAAAAGTCTGTGATTGCCAAAGCAGAATTTATTGTGTAAATTGGCAAAGGCCTATGCTGTAAATCAGCCAAACAAGTAATCAGTATGCTCCAGCAATGACATATTTGCTTTCAGGTTTTTTTTAATGTTCTTTTGTCTTTTTCTCTTCCTTACAATTTTTGCCATCATAGAAGAATTACCTTATTTCTTTTGGGGATGATATATTGCACCGTTGGTCCTAAATAAGGCTTTAAAATATTTGGTACGTGGAAGATACATTCCTTTATATCCCTATTTATAAATCAATGAATTATTCCTGCAGAAAGAACATCTACAACTACAATGAATAAACAACAATAGAAACATTGACCTCAAACACGGCCAAAGTAATTGCTAACTAAAAACTAACAAGATAGGTCCTTAATTAGTAAAACCCTTCGAACTTACTGGCCTTTAGAAAAATCTAGATAAGATAGATTTTGCTGCTTGTCCTGGAGGTCACAGATTCATAGATTGCTAGGGCCAAAATGGGATAATTATGATCAATTGACTTGACTTCCTGTAGGGCTGGTTTAAACACTGGGGATTTCCACATATTCCTCTTCCAGTCTTTTACAAAGCTGTTGTGATATGACACTGATTGCTTCATTTCTGCTGACCTCAAAATGCAGAGAACATGTCAAGGTACCACTAATCGTGTAGCATCAAAAAATCCCTTAATACATATAAAAATGAAATAGTGCATAACTAGTAACCTGCCCTACCATCTTTGTGATTGTCCCATAACAGGAACAAAAAAGTTCCAGAAAGAAGGATATTTATTTTTAGGTGGTGGGAGAGTAAAAACTAACCTGAGCTTGGGATCAAGGAGCAAAGCTAAGGGACTTACAGTTCCGGATTGCTGCATCGCGGACACTCCCCGTTGAGCGCCTTTCCATTTCCCCGTTAAAGCTGCCAGAACAGCTGTCTGGCGGCTTGAAAGTCTCTGCCCCGGGCAAAGGGGAGAGATGAGAGCCGGACGGGTGGGGTAGAGCCCCCCTAGTGCCCCAGGTGTCAGCCAGGGGCACGAAAGGTGAGGGCTCCCCAGCCAGCCTGTCTCTTGCTCCGGGGACTTGGAAACCTCCGCTTTTGCGGAGCAAGATGCCGTGACCACCGCTGCTTCGTGAATGGGATTACAACTACTTAATTGATTAAACAAGCAGACAGAGAGAGACAGGATTTTAAAAGGGCAAGTACAGAATTTTTTTTCCTTTCAACTCCACTGCTGACTTTCACTTCGGAAGAAACTAAGTAACAGTTAATAGGCTACAACATGGCGATCGGAGAAAGTGGGAGGAGAAGTGAAAGTAACTTTCGTTTCCCTAGAGGCTTTTTTTCTTATGGAAATTTTTGACTTTGAAAGTTGGCTTTACTCTCTCTGTCTCCCGATTTTGGATTAAATAATAATTGACAATTTTTAAAAAATAAAAGTCTATCTGGCTTTGGAATTTAAAAGAATTTTAAAAGAAATTTAAAAGAACTTTAACTAGAGGCTTGGCTTTTTCTTTGTTCTCCATTGGAAATACTAAAATGGCTTCAAAATTTGGAAAGACTGTTTTGAATAAAAGAATGGACTATTCATCTGGTTATATTTCTAAAATGCAACTTACCACTGAGTTAACACCCCCAAAGTCTTTAACACCTGAAAATTTAATAAGTACCTTAAAGATCATGAAAGATAAACTTATTGTTGAATTTAACCAAAAAATCAATGAAATAGATAATAAAATGCAGGCTGCTTTAAAGAATATTGACCAACAAATTAGAAATGATGTGTTGGAGGTATGCAAAGGTCTAGCAACAAATATTGAAGTTTTGGCAAACCGCATTGAAGAAAATAAACAAGTTTTGACAACTTCAGTAGAATACATAGATAAAATACAAAATGACATTGCAAATTTTGAAACAGAGGTGTTAATGACGCAATTCAGATCCATGGAATTTGCCATAAGGGTCAGGGGGTTGAAAGAGGGATTATTTGAAGATTTGAAAGGAAGGATGGTGGAAGCTTTGGAGCAGGTATCTGGACTGTCTAAAGAAGAATTAGCCAGGCAAATTGATAAAATATATAGAATCAACTCCTGGTATGCAAAACAAAAACACCTACCAAGGGATATTGTAATATACTTTACTACAAGAGCCTTACGGAATAGGATTATATAGGCGACGTTTAAGAATAACCTTCAGGTGAATGACCAGGAACTAATGATATGGAAAGAAATTCCCTCTAAAATGCTCAAAGCCAGAAAAGATTATACCTTTCTGATTGATGAATTTAAAAGGTTAAATTTACAATACAAATGGAAAGCACCAACAGGAGTCGCAGTGAAATTTCTGGGGAAAAGATATCGGCTTAATACAACAAAGAAAGCTACTGAATTTTATGCCAACGTCTTAAAGGCTGATATATCCAAGATTCCAGAGGAAAGATATATGAAAACAAAAGAGGAGGAGGAGGGAAAGCCATCCCTTCCTGTTCAAATTGAAACAGATTTACAGAGTTCAAATGATTGGCAGAGCCAGACAGATGTCTACAGTGTGGAAAAGGAGATGGAAGATTGGGGTCAGATGGGAGGCGAGCTGACAACTACAAAATTATCAAGTTACAAAAAGATGCAACCATCATCAAGATACAACAAGATGCAGCGTTGAAGTTTATTGGACAGATGGTTGCTAATATGACTGTACTTTTCTTTTTCCCTTCTTTCCTTAATTTTTTTTCTTTACTTCTTGCATTCTTTTTTTTCTTTTGGTTGAATTTATGATAAAGTTTAAGGTTTTTGTATTATTATTTAGTTATTTTCTGTGTAATATCAATTTAAGTTTTATTTAATTGCGAGAAAGATTTGGAATTGTTATCTATCCAGTTATAAAATATTACAATTAGATTATATTTTTTGGGGGGGAGGAAGGTTATTTAAAGTTTGGAATTAGTGCTTATAATCTGATATATAGTAATAGTATGTTATTTATATACTGATTGATTTTATGATGAAGTTTAAGGTTTTTGCATCTAATACTTAGTCATCATTTATGTAATAATCATTTAATTCTTAGTTAACAGTGAAGAAATGTTGTGAAGGGTAGATGATTGAAAGGAGGAGGAAGGAATTTTTATTAGTGTACAATTTGGAGTTGAAGTTTTAAAAAAAATAAGGTGGATGTCAAAAAATTTTAATTTAATTTAAATTTATTTTATTGATATTATACCCTGTACTCTCTCTGGGAAGTCCGGGGGAGAGGGGGGGAGGGAAGGGGGTGGGTTAGGGGGGAGAAAAATTAAAAAAATGTTTGTACTTTCTATTTAATGCTTAGCTATTATCTATGTAATTTTGTACTAATAAAACTTTTTTTGAAAAAAAAAAAGGAGCAAAGCTAAGGTGACCAGATGTCCCACTTTTGGCGGGACAGTCCCGCTTTTTAATAATTTGTCCCGCGTCCCGCGTTTCAAAAAAGTCCCGCCAAGCAAGTGCGATGCGGAAGCTGCTGGTGGCCGGGTGGGCGGCAGCCCCCCAGGTGGGTATAGGGCCAGGCCTGCGCTTGGAAGGGGCCGCCGCTCTCGCTGCTCTCCCTCCCTGCCTGGCTGCAGACTCTGCCTGCCTTCCTGAAGCAGCGCTGCCGCAGTTCACTTTTGTTTCGCGGCGGGAGAAGGAAGAAAGTGGGCAGCGAGAGCGGCAGCCTCTTCCAAGTGCAGGCCTGGCCCTCTCCCCACACGGAGGGCTGCTGCCCGGCTGGCTGGCGGCGGCTTCTGCAATGGAGGCAGCACGCGGCTGTGAAGAACTCTCACCACCCGCCCTCCCGGAGCACCACAGCCGCGGTTTGCTTTCTTCCTTCTCCTGCCACTGTCCCTCTCTGGGCCAGACGCAGTAGAGGTGAGCCCCGGCCATGGCAAACCGCGGCTGTGGTGCTTCGGGAGGGCGGGTGGTGAGGGTTCTTCACAGCCACGTGCTGCCTCCATTGCAGAAGCCGCCGCCAGCCAGCCGGGCAGCAGCCCTCCGTGTGGGGAGAGGGCCAGGCCTGCACTTGGAAGAGGCTGCCACTCTCACTGCCCGCTTTCTTCCTTCTCCCGCTGCAAAACAAAAGTGAACTGCGGCAGCGCTGCTTCGGGAAGGCAGGTGGAGTCTGCAGCCAGGCAGGAGCGAGAGCGGTGATAAGGGCTGCGATGAAGGGGGGGTGTTTGGGGGGGTGCACAAAACTGCAGCAAAGCAATCCTGGATTTGTGTCTCCACCTTTATTCACGTGGATGGGCTGCGGGATAAGAGAGATGGACCCCTCCCGTCTTGCTCCCCTAGAAACCCCCCCCCCATCAATGGTGTCTCGCTTTACAAATATTAAAATCTGGTCACCTTAAGCAAAGCAAAAGTGGCCATCAGTGAAAAAATGGCAGTAAGATTTGCAGTACTCTAGCCATTTTTAGGAGAATATCTGTTTTCCAATCAATAAGATCAAAGTCTTTCTGTCCATTGAAATGACACAGGAGGGATACTGAGATATATTCACTCATGCAAACTTGCCTCTACCTAAACAATTATTTTTCATCTGGTGTCATTATTAAGTAGATTAAAAAAAAACTTCAGGATTCAGTACTAATTATTCTAGCTTTATGAATTACAACTTTGGATTTTATCACATGATTTGCCAACCTGTTGATCATTTAAACAAAAAAGAGATTGCCAGAGTATCATAAATTCTACTTTCATATATTACAGAAGACAGTCTTTACAAATCACATATTCAGCTTATAGTCTGCCAAGAATCACTATTGAAGAACTGGTAAATCAATTTAAACAAGAATTCTTCATATATAAGAAAAACTGATGGACATTTTAACAGACAATGCTGAAGACTCTGTACCAATACTTTTGAGTTTAGCAATGGAGGACTAAGGATATTTCTCTGCCTACATAAACCAAAACACAGACATGCCAGAGCAACATATTTTTTCTACCATTTTCACACAGTGTTATCTTAATCTCATGGCTATCCATGAATGAAAGGTTTGAATCATCCTTAATGCTACAAGTATTAAACCTTTCTCCCTAGTAGGTGGAGCTAGCCTCCAAGATTGGAAAGACACGATCCATCAGCCAATCAGGACTGAGTCTGACACCCTATAAAAGCTGTCTTCCTGTCATACTCCCCCTCTTTCGACTCAGTCCTAGGTCTAGGATCTGTGTCTCCCCAACCTTGATAGCTCCTTCTATCAAAAAAGTACTGAAAATAACTTCTACTGAGCTTACCAACTGTGAGTGTCTCTCCACCAGTTCTACCTGTCATCCAAGTGTGGAGATCTGCGGCTCAGGGCCACTGCCCTGCAGCCAGCCGTAAAGGCCACCTGCTGTGTGGCCGGCTGTCATTAATTCCTAGCGGCCTGGCTTGCCTTCTCCACCTCTTGTGACTGGTATAGTTGCAGTAGTCTCGCGCTTGAGCGACCGTCAGCCAGGGTGGCCTGTGCCATGTCCGCGTGAGGGGGAGGCTTACCATTGGAATGCTGTCACCACAGAAGCCTAGCACTTGAGCGGCCATCGCCTCCCTCTCCAGTCGACCAAGGGGTTCGTAGTCTCCCCATTCATCAAAGTGCCCGGGAATTGATTGCCGCTGCCCGTTTGTGGCATCACAGCGTCTGACGCCCTCAGACCGTACTTTTTCACGCCGGCAGCCATTTTCAACCACCGCCAACAAAGGGACGCCCCGCCCGTTGACTCATCTGTGCAGGCGTGCTCCTGTCATTAACGACCCACTTGGCCTCATTCATTGCGAGGCCCCAGAGCACGCTTGCCTTTTAAACTTGCTTGTCAGCCTTCGGAGGGGCGCGATGGCTGACAAACATGCTAAGTCGGCTAAAAGCAAGCCAAAGTCGGGCTGAGAAGCCCAGGAGTCAGAGGGGAGGTCCAGGGCCTCTTCCTCCCCACCAGCTGCTTGCAGGGACCATTCTCCCATTAGGCAACAGCCTAAGGCCGTGATGGCGAACCTATGGCACGGGTGCCACAAGTGGCACGCGGAGCCATATCGGTGGACACACGAGCTCAGGTCCGGCGTGCATGTGTACACCAGCCGGCTGGTTTTGGGGCCTTCTGGGCCCACTGGGAGTCAGGAAACAGGCTGTTTCCAGCCTCCAGAGGGGGTGGGGAAGGCCGTTTTCGCCCTCCCTAGGCTCCTAGAAAATGGGCGTGCCATTGCATGCTGGGAGCAGGGGGGGGGTCATGCGTGCATGTGCGGGGGTGCATGGAATTATGAGTGTAGGCACGCACACACGTGATCCCCCACATTTCCCCCCCTTTTGGCACGCAAACCAAAAAAGGTTCGCCATCACTGGCCTAAGGAGAAGCCAAAGGGTCCTCCAGGGCAGCCCAAAGTGAGGGGGGACAGTGCAATAAGGCATCTGAAGGCACCAAGGTGCTACAACCTTCTGCCTCTTCCACTTCAGGGGCTCACACCCCCAAGGAGTCAGGGGCTCACACCCCCAGGGAGTCAGGGGTCCCACCTGTGCAGCGCTCAAGGCGGTCATCAGGTGCCCTCTCCCTCAACAATCCCAACTTGTGTCTAGAAGAGGGAGACATTTGGGAGGACCCCGGGCCGAGGGTCAGTCCAGCAGTGGCCATGCCCTCAAAGTGGCCATGCCCTCTGCCTCTGCCCAGTTCCACAGCCCGGAGGTGCAGGCCATGATCCAACTGGCCATCAAGAAGGGCATTGAAGCCAGCATGAAACATGCCTTGGCGCTAGCGCCCTCAGCTTCAACCTCAGCCAGGCCCCTCCCTCAGCCCTCTCACCCCGCTCCAGTCTCGGAGCTTTACCCAGCTATGGAGGAGGGTGAGTATCCTCAGCAGGGGTCCCCTTTGTCCCTTCAGGATCCAGAAGACTTGGGGCAGGATTTGGACTTATCTGCAGATGAGGATCTGGCCCCTGAGACCCCAGTTATCATGGGACTATTCAACCCTGGCCTATTTAAATCCTTGTTGCATAAGGCTAAGGCCACGGCCAAGATCACATCGGCCGAACCAAAACCATCTGAGGATGAGTCAGTGGATCCTTTCTTTGAGGAAACCATGTCCCAGACGGAGGTGGTCCCAGCCCCGAAGCTGTTTATCGAGTCGGTGCTCAAGCAGTGGCAAACACCGCCATCTGGGCCCTACCATCTTTGTTAGACAATTGTTATTTTAACGTGGCCCAAGGTCTAGCCTAGTATCTCCTGGTTCCCCCAGTGGATCCGCCCATTAAGGCACTGTATTCTACAGCCCAAATGCCCGGTGATTCGGAGAAACTTCTGCGCCCAGAAGACCAGCATATGGAACAGGCCCTCCAACGGGCTCACCAGGCCGCTGCTTGGGCTGTTAATGCCTCGAAGACGGCCTCGTTCTTTTGCCGCACTTCCATTCATTGGCTCAGAGTGTTACAAGAGCACATCCCCGCAACAGACACTAGAGCGAGGCAGGACATCAATAAACTCCTGGCGGCCATGCAATTCACCTCGGACGCCACCCTTCAGGCCGCACGCTTCGCTGTCAGGGCAATGGGTTCGTCAGTGGTGGCCCGCTGGATGCATTTGCTCTGGAGCTGGCCGGCTGATTGCCAGCACAAGTGGCGCCTTGCTGTAGCTCCAGTGAAGGGTCAGTCCCTTTTTGGGGATGCCTTGGACCCCTACCTTATTGAGTCCAAGGACAAGAGGAAGGTGTTGCCCAATTGTACCCACAAGGCCCAGAACAAACCTTCCTCTTCTGCCTCGTCCTCATTCCCCAGGCACCCCTTTAGGGCACCCTCTTATACCCAGAATAGGCAGCAGTCTGGAGGGAGGCAGAATCAAGGGCAGGATAAGACCAAGGGTGACCAATCTGCCAAGTGCCCTTTTTGGGGGGCAGGCGGTCACCCCTTCCACTGCTACAAATAGATGAACCCGATCCTCCCATTGGGGGCCACCTGCGCCTCTTTGCCAGGCGGTGGGAGGACATCACAACTGACGCTTGGGTTCACAAGACCTGGATTTCATCTCCACCCCCTGGGATTTTTCTGAGGTGCCCCCAGTCCTCTAATCCCTGGAAGCGGTCCCTCATGTTGACCGCCATCTGGCACCTGCTAGATATCGAAGCTATACAGAGGGTGCTGGAGGACCAGCGGGGCCAGGGCTTCTTTTCCATCTTGTTCCTTGTACAGAAAGCCTCGGGCGGGTGGAGAGCCATCCTCGATTTAAAGCGTCTCAATAAATATCTGATTTACAAAAAATTCAAAATGCATACATTGCAGTCTATCCTTGCTGGCGTCCGGAGCGGGGACCTCATGTCGTCCATCGACCTCACAGAGGCGTACCTCCACGTCCCAATTCGGCCCGCCCACCAAAAGTACCTTCATTTCTGTTACCTTAATGAGCATTATCAGTACTCTGCCCTTCCCTTTGGGCTTTCCTCCGCCCCTCGGGTTTTTACCAAAGTCCTGGCAGCTCTCGCTGCACATCTTAGGTCGATCCCGGTCAGAGTACAATGCTATCTGGATGACATTCTCGTTCAGTCATCTTCTCTGTCCCAGGCGGAGGACAATCTCCAGCTAACTCTGGAGACCCTTCGCCATCACGGCTTTTCTGTTAATCTCGAGAAAAGCCAATTATGCCCCACAACCAGGATTACTCATTTGGGGGCCATCATTGACTCTCTGGAGTGCAGGGTGTACCTATCACAAGAACGACAGGATAGCCTGTCCGACCTAGCCCATCAGGTTCTTTGCCAGACCCGGGTCCCTTTGGTCCTTTTGTATCCCTGTTGGGTAAAATGATTTTGGCGATACACATCATGCCCTGGGTTCAACTGCACTCCAGAGACCTCCAATGGCTCCTCTTGCCTTTTCAGCATGCAGGAAGGAGCAACTCATCGTCCAAAATACATCTTCCGGCATCTGTTCGTCATTCCCTCCAGTGGTGGCAGTCCCCGGCAATCACCAAGGGTTCCTGTTTCCTAGAGCCATACAGGGTGATGGTAACCACGGATGACAGCCTCAGTGGGTGGGTAGCCCACACCGGTCCCCACATGGCCCAGGGAACCTGGTCCCGGATGGAGACGTCGCTCAGCATCAACTTTCTGGAACTGAGGGCGTCCTTTCTGGCCCTCCAGTGGTTCCAGAACATCTTGGCCGGTCAACATGTCCTCTTACTGACCGACAACATCACCGCCAAAGCCCATGTCAATCAGCAGGGGGGCACCGTGTCCCGTCGCCTGTTGGCAGAAGCCAAGGCATTGGGCCTTTGGGCGGAGCGGCATCTTCTGTCCCTCAAGGCAGAACATATTTTGGGGGTGTCGAACAAGACAGCAGACTGGCTCAGTCGCAACGAGGTGGACTCGGCAGAATGGAGTCTCCACCGGGACCTGTTCCAGGAACTGATAGACCAGTTCAGCCTTCCGCTCATTGATTTGTTCGCCACCCCGCAGAATGCAAAACTTCCATGCTACTTCTGCAAATACCAGACTCGCGGGGTGGAGGGGGCAGACGCGCTTTGCTGTCCCTGGCCGAGGGGCCTCCTGTACATGTTCCCCCTCTCCCACTGATCCCGCAGGTGATCCGCAAGATCCTCTCCGAGGAGGCAGAGGTGATTCTCCTGGCTTCTCATTGGCCGAGGGGGGCCTGGTTTGCGGACCTCAAATCACTGTCCATCAGTCCGCACTGGCGGATCCTGCCGACAGAGTTGTCGCTTTCCCAGAGGTCAATGCAGCATCCAGATCTGCACTTGTTACGCAGTGATTTTATGTTGCCTGTTACACGTATATGCAGGGAGATGCATCCCTATCAAATATAATGGTTTATTCCTGAGCACGTGATTAATATGTTCCTAGTATGCATGTGTACATTCCTTTCTTTTGATCTTTCCTTTTTCTTCTGCTTCTGTACGAAGCAACACCTATGTTATAGCCAGGATGTGATTTCTTTATTTTTGTAACGAAATAAATATCTTATACCTTAGAATTATACTGCGGTTTATTTTGATAATGTCAGAGTTTCAGGAAAAGATTCATTTCGCCTCTGGTAAGAGTAATTCTTATCTCAACATGATAGCAGAGGTTTGGTTCCTGGATCTTAATTAATTCTGACAGATTCATTGCGTTTAGCTCAGCTAGAAAGATAAGAATGTTTTTGGCTGTTTTGAAGTGAAACGCCATAAATCTCCTTAAAAATGTCTTCTCCGGAGAAAGAATTTTTACCCCTCCTCGGCCAGCCGGGTGAAGAAACAAAGAAATCTCAAGAGGCACCCTATTTGCCAGCACCTTCTCCGCTTCTAATAACTGCACCGAGAAAGACTGACCTCGCATCTCTGCAAACTTCTCAGATGCCGTCTCCCACGCATTCAATTACAGCGGAAGAGGCCTTGCAACAAGAAAAAGATTTTGAAAGGTCAGTCAAAGTCAAAAACACATATTTTCTCCCGGGTGCCAGTTCAACTCAAATGGGGGCCATTCCAAAGATTACTCATTATGAGCCAATTCCGACTCAATTACTTGAAAGTTTTTCTGAGGGAGTTCCCTCAAACAACGTATCAGTCACAGAAAAATTTATTGATACATGTCACAAAGACCTTCTTGCTAGTAAAGACAGAGAAATTGAATACTTAAAAAAGCAGTTACTAGAAAGCCAACGCCCATATGAAAAACAAGATGTCTGCCAGCTTTCTCATATTTCAAAACCCCTTACTGGGCCTTCTCTTCCGGTCTCTCCAACATTAGAGTCCCACCCCAAAATGGGTGTTACCTTTCATATGCCGGAAGGGACATATGACTATATGTCAATAGGGGCTGGCTCTCATCAAAGATCTTATGAACAAAGAGACTCTCCCAAAAGTAATGTTACAGTGCCATCTGGTGGACAAAATAATATAACAGAAACCATGTTTGAAATCTTACTAAAAAGATTAGATCTTTTGATGTCAGGCACAAGACAACCTTTGTCACCTATGCCACCTGAAAGTTTTGGATCGCAGTTTGCTCCACCTACACCTTTAGATCAACAACAATCTTTTCAGCCTGCCCAAATAATACAGGCACAAAGTGCACCACCCATTCCTATGGCTGCACAAATTATGCTGCAGACTCAAGCTGCTTTGCAGGCTGGAATTGCTACAGCCCCTGCTATTCCAACTACACAACAGCAACCCCAAATGGGACAATCGTTTATTCCAATGCAAGCTCCTACGCCTGCCCCAACTGTGGCCCAGTTAGTGCCAATTTCTCCACCGCCTGCTCCTATGCAGCCAGCTCCTGCTGCTGCACCAGCTGCTGTACAACAGCCAGCCCAGGCACCACCACCTGCTCCAATGCAAGCTCCTTTGCCGCCTCCTCTTCAACCCCAAGTGGGTCCACAGGCAATTCCTCAGGCCGCACCTGCGCAGGCCCCATTAGGCGCCCCGCCTTTACAGCCAATTCAAGCAGTTACTCCACCTTACCAGGAACCAGTTTCCCCATTAACTGGACACTCAAAGTTAAAGCCATCTGGACATAACTATAAAGCCTGGGTCAGTGAAATGACTATTTTGCTTCGTCGTGAAGGCACGCATGACATGGTATTCAATCCACCTCAGCAACCTTGGTCAAACGCTGTCAGATTATTAGATATAAAGGCGTCCACCAGTATACTGATGTCTATGGAAATCGAAATGCAACAAATGTTTGTCCCAAATGCCACTGCCCAAGAAATATGGACTCAATTAGAACGTTGTTTCTGGCCAGTTTCAGCTGAATCTACTAACCTGCTTTTGTCACAATTTCATGGAACTAGAATTAAACCTACAGACAGCATTGGGGCACATTTATCAAAGATGAAATGCATGAGGAAAGACCTCGCAGAACGTGGCTATCCAATGGACGATAATCAAATGGTCAGTATTATTACCAATTCCTTAAATTACACATGGAGAGAGGCCATCACACAAATCAATCATGTACCTTTTGCTCAAAGAACTGTGGACAATGTTTGTAGAATTTTAACAGAATATGAAGATATTGCACTTGCAGCGCCTCACTTGTAGCGCCCCCTAGCTGCAACACGTCTTCCAACTAGAAGACCCCCAGAGAGTGAATACACTTCAAGATTGCTACGTTGCCAATATTGTGTAGGTCATACAAGCAGAGATTGTATTCAATTGCAATGCACTCAAGTTCCTGTCCAGCCCAGAGGAACAGACTACAGGGACCAGTACCAACCCAGAAGCACAACCTACAGGAGAAGTGCATCCCAGCCCAGAGGAACAGTCTACAGAGGCAGCAGAAGCAGAGGTGGCAGCCAACGTCGCCCAGGTCCAAGACGCGACCCATTTGGCCCATATGCCACTCTTGCCATCACACAAGCTGTCCAACCCTGTCAGCAATATGATAGACATTTATTGTGGACTTTGGACTCAGGTGCCTCAATTAGCATTACTTACCAAAAGCACCTTTTCAAAGAAATGCATGCACCAGAACCAGAACTTTGTGAACTTTATACATTCACTGAACGTCCTTGCAAAGTCGAAGGAAAAGGGACTGTTTACATTGAAGAGTTAGATACACTGGTTCCAGATGTTTATTATGTTCCTGCTGCAGCTTTTAATTTGCTTAGTTATACCCATTTAATCAATATTTTAGATTTTCAGATTCATCATTTTAAGAACGCAAGCTACATTGTTAAGAATAGTATGATTGTTGCAGACACAATTGTGATTGCTGGAGTCTTCTACTTAAGGCCAAAACCTGAGTCTCAGAAACAAGCAAGTATAATACCTTCCATTAATGGCAATGCAGGCCCAGAGAGAGCTGTCCAAGAGAGAGATCCTGTAATTGCCTCACTGACTCCTAAAAGCAAACCTAAGGTTCCTAATTCAAATGTTAACTTTGTTAATTCTCTTACAGGCAGACCCTTACATTACAACTGTATACATAAATGGCACAGGAGAATGGGGGATGCCAGTTTTGACGTCCTTAAGCGGATGCCATTGTTTGCCCAAGGTTTGAATTTCAAAGGATGTAAGGTACATTTGGATTGTGCTGTTTGCAAAAAGGCAAAATCAAAGGCAGCAGCCATCCCAAAACATGCTATACGTAAGTTAACACGCATTTTTTATTTGGTTCATACTGATATTGTGGGTCCTTATGGCCCAACTATTGGCGGTAAAAAGTATTTCTTAACTATTGTTGATAATCATTCTAGATATGGTTATGTCTTTCCTATGAGAGAGAAATCTGAAATGTTTCAGATCTTTAAAGATTTTGCAATATAGGCTTTCAATCAACATGGGGTGAAGATCCGCAGAATCCAGAGTGATCGTGGTTCCGAGTTCATGTCACAACGTTTCCAGGATTGGATACGCAGAAACGGTATCATTCACCAAACATCCGCTCCTTCAACTCCAGCTCATAACGGAGTAGCAGAACGATGGCAAGGGGTTCTCCAAACCATGATGCGCTGCCTTCTAGAAGATGCTAATCTGAAACATTCATTTTGGGGCGAAGCACTTAAGTATGCAAACTACCTTGTTAATCGTACTTGGAGTAGTGTGATTGACCAAACACCTTTTTACATGCTGCATGGCTACCAGCCAGATCTTTCTAATCTACACATCTTTGGTTCATATGCAATGGTAAACATTCCATTAGCGCTAAGAAGAAAAGGTGGCCAACATTATGATTACAATTTCTAATTCTGCTGACTTTGAAGAAGATTCAGATTGGTCCAAAATACATTCTAATGATCCTGGAGTTTATTTTCCCAGAGATGATTCATCAAACATTCCATCTTCACCTGCTGCGGACGCTCATGCTAGCGACAACGATGGAGATGAGGAAGATGAAGAAGATTGGACAATCGCTCCAAGACGTTCCAAGAGAACTACAAAAGGTATTCTTCCAAAGAAATATACATTGCAATGCACAAACAGACCACCACCATTGGCCTGTAACGTTACACTTCCACCAGAGACATATGCTCAAATCAAATATCTTTCACAAGATGAACAAGATAAATGGCACACCGCCATGCAAGTTGAGATGGACAGTCTCCAGAATCTCAAGGTATTTACACCTGCAGCAGCTCCTAAAAACAAGAAAGTCATTGGCACACGATGGGTGTACAAAATCAAACAAAAACCAGATGGTGAACTATTATACAAAGCAAGACTAGTAGCACAAGGTTTCGCACAAAGTTATCCTGATGATTACACAAACACTTACTCACCTACAGTGCGGATTGAAAGTGTGAAAATAGCCTTAACTACAGCTTCCATTCTTGGACTTGAAGTTTTCCAATTTGATGTTGAAACTGCCTATCTACATGCAGACCTAGATGAAGAAATCTACGTGAAGTGCGCCCCCGGATTCCGTGACGACCTCCGTGGCCGAGAAGGGGACACGTGGATTCTCAACAAAAGTCTTTATGGTCTGAAACAATCAGGTTTGATGTGGTATAACTGTCTCAAAGACAAACTAAATTCAATGGGCTTTATTAAGTCCGAAACTGATGAATGCTGATGAATTTATTAAGTGATAATTTATTAATATTAAGTGAATTTATTAAGTGATTAACTGATGAATTTATTAAGTCCGAAACTGATGAATGAACAAAAAGGTTTAGGGATGCATATGAAATTGTTCTTGTTTATGTAGATGATATTGTTTACATTGGTCCTAACAAACAAATGAGTGAAATTTTTGTTTCAGGTCTGAAGAGATTCTTCACATTGAAGTCACTAGGTCACATCAATGATTATTTAGGTGTACAGATTGAAAAGACACAGAAGGGGTTTAGCCTCTCACAACAAGCCAAGATAGAACAACTCCTACACTATTGCAACATGCAAGATGCTACACCAACACACACTCCTATGCAAACAGATTTTTGTAATTTGAAAGATGAACAAAGTCCTGAGTTCACGGATCAAACAATTTATCGCTCAGTAATTGGTTCACTACTATACATTAGTGGTTGGACTAGACCAGACATAGCACTTAGTGTCAATTTGTTGTCACGACATGTGGGCAAAGCCACAGAATTCCACTGGTCATGTATTAAGAAGTTACTGAGATACCTAAAATACACCCAACACATGAAATTAAAGCTAGAACCTACACATTCTGATTTTGCTGACTTGTATTGTTATGCAGATGCTGACTGGGCAAGCGATAAGGAATCAAGAAAAAGCACATCAGGTTTCATAATGTACCTGAATGGATGTCCCGTTCATTGGAACGTGAGAAAACAGAGTTTTGTTTCCTGTTCTTCCACCGAGGCGGAATATGCGTGCATTTCTGACGCTAGTAATCAGTTAACTTGGTTCTATTCTTTAGTTACAGATATCTGGACCAAACCGAAGAAGCCAATCACCATGATGGAACATAATCAATCAGTTGTTTACATTTCAGAAACACGTTTCACAGGTTCCAGATCCAGACACATTGACATTCGTTATAAAAATGTTAGAGATTTAGTAAGACAAGGTTTCATTAAGTTAGAATATGTGCCAACAGAATATCAGATAGCTGACATCCTGAACAAGCCGTTACCAGCAGCAAGACATGAATCTTTAATATATCTAATGTGTGTAGAGTGATATAAGCATATCCATCCAACAGACAAAGAAGGGGTGTCACGCAGTGATTTTATTTTGCCTGTTACATGTATATGCAGGGAGATGCATCCCTATCAAATATAATGGTTTATTCCTGAGCACGTGATTAATATGTTCCTAGTACGCATGTGTACATTCCTTTCTTTTGATCTTTCCTTTTTCTTCTGCTTCTGTACGAAGCAACACCTATGTTATAGCCAGGATGTGATTTCTTTATTTTTGTAACGAAATAAATATCTTATACCTTAGAATTATACTGCGGTTTATTTTGATAATGTCAGAGTTTCAGGAAAAGATTCATTTCACCTCTGGTAAGAGTAATTCTTATCTCAACAGCACTGGTTTCAGCTGACCGCCTGGCACTTGAGCGGCGCACTCTGAGACACCACAGGGTGCCGGATGCTATCATTCAGACCCTCCTATCATTCCGTAGAGCATCCACCGTCTGCATCTATAATTCCACCTGGACGGTCTTTTGCGATTGGTGCTCGACAGTGTCTCTTTGCCCCGTAGACCTTACCCTGATCCACATCTTACAATTCCTACAAGCTGGAATGGACAGGGGTCTTGCTCCCAACACTCTGCTTCGCCAGCTGGCGGTGCTTTCCACCATTCTAACTTGCCGTGCCTCTGAGCCTCTGTCGGCTCACCCGTTGATTCAGCATTTTCTGAAGGCAGCGTCCAATCTATGCCCCCCAGTAGTGCATAGATACCCTACTTGGGACCTTCAGAAGGTCCTTCTCTCCCTGACGGAGGCTCCTTATGAGCCCCTGTGTTCTGCGTCTCTTAAGCATTTGACCTTCAAAGTCGCCTTTTTGGTTGCAATTACTTCCGCATGTCAGATCTCAGAGTTGGCGGCTCTCTCGGTGCGGGAGGACCTTTGCGTCTTCTATCCTGACCGGGTCGTGCTGCGCTTGGATCCTGCGTTTACCCCCAAGATTAATACCTATTTCCATAGAGCGCAGGAACTTGTGCTTCCTTCCTTTTGTGCACGCCCAGCTAATGCTTCTCAGCGCAGGTGGCACACCGTCAATATGAGAAGGGCGGTTAAAGTTTACAACCAGTGCACAGCATCTTTTCACCGCTCCGAGGCTCTGTTCGTTGGTTTCCAGCAGGCTTCTTCCGCGATGATAGGGCGCTGGCTATGGGCAGTCATTGCTGCAGCTTATGATCAACAGGCCCTTCCATGGCCGATGCGGCTGATGGCTCATTCTACGTGGAGTGCCACCATGACAACAGCATGGGCAACGCATGCTTCTATAGAGGAGGTATGCTGGGCTGTGACGTGGTCCTCTCCAGTGCCTTTCATTCGGCACTACAAGGTGGACGTGTTTGCCTCAGCGGACGCAGACTTTGGCCAGCGCATCCTGCAGACTGGGGTGCCGCATGGGGAGCTGGACAGTTTGTCATGTGGCCCTCCCTAGGGGACGTTACTGCTTTGGCATGTCCCAATCTTGGAGGCTAGCTCCACCTACTAGGGAGAAAGGGCGTTGTTATCTTACCTGAATGTCCCTTCTCATAGGGTGGAGCTAGCCTCCAAGTCCCCCCTTTTTGGGGTTTGTTGAGGGTTCTGTATCCTTGTGATTGTAGTACGTGGGGAGTACACCTTGAGTCTGACCTCATCCTTCGTCTCAAGAGGGGGAGTATGACAGGAGGACAGCTTTTATAGGGTGTCAGACTAAGTCCTGATTGGCTGATGGATTGTGTCTTCCCAATCTTGGAGGCTAGCTCCACCCTACAAGAAGGGGCGTTCAGGTAAGATAACAACACCCTTTCCCCTCTTAATGATAGAATCCAATAACAGTCACAAAGTCTGTTTTAGTTTGCAACTCATTACATTGGAGGCAGGGGTGAAATTCAAAAATTTTCCCTACCAGTTCTGTGGGCGTGGCTTGGTGGGTGTGGCAGGGGAAGGATACTGCAAAATCTCCATTCCCACCCCACTCTGGGGCCAGCCAGAGGTGGTATTTGCTGGTTCTCCGAACTACTCAAAATTTCCGCTACTGGTTCTCCAGAACCTGTCAGAACCTGCTGAACCTGCTGAATTTGGCGTTGGACTATGGCATTAGACCTCTCTGATGAAAAGCCAAACTAAGTCCCTGGGAGGACCCAATGGACTTTAAGAACTCCCTCCAGAACTTAGCTGTGAATTGGACCCCCCAATCAGAAATAATCCTGCGTGGGAACCCCATGCAATTGGTAGATATGCCTCAGGAACAACTTCACCAGTTTGTGGGCAGACGGTAATCCCGGGCAGGCGATGAAATGAGCCTCCTTGGAAAATAGGTTGATCACTGTCCAAATCATGGTATTCCCTTGACTTTGCGGCAGCTCGACTAAGAAGTCCATCATGATCCCTTCCCAGGTTCCCAGGTTCGGGTGGGCTCGGCTACTTGCTACTTGTTCCTGGTCTTCTTCATCGTTGCACAGGTTTACATAGCATTCAATGTCCTTTTTCATCCCTGGCCACCAGAACTGTCTCCTAACCAGGTGCAGGGTTTTCAGGAATCCAAAGTGCCCTGCCTGCCTGGAGTCATGGCTCCTTCATAGTACCTGCATCTGCAGGCTATTAGGGACGTATAGTTTAGTCCCCTTCCAGGCCAGCTCACCCCTAATAGTCAAAAGCTATGGGTAGTCCTTGAACCAGGGGTTGCTTTGCAGCTCGGTTTTGAGTTTCTGGATCAGTTTCTTCCCTGGCTCATTGTCGCATAGTCACCTGGACTGCTTTCTGGAGTAGGGGATTAATAGCATTAACCTCCTCCTCCTGAGTGCTCTTGCACTAGGGCATTCTCAAGAGTGCGTCAGCCAGAAAGTTTTTTTCCTTTCGGGAGGAATTTGAAAGTGAAGTTAAATTGGTTGAAGTACTGTGCCCACCAAACCTGCTTTGGTGAGAGTTTGCGGGGAGTTCTAAGTGTCTCCAAATTTTTATGGTCAGTTCACACTTTGAATGGTACGTTACTCCCCTCCAGGAGGTGGTGCCAGGTCAACAGTGCCCACCACACCACAAAAGCATCCTTTTCCCATATGGCCCAGCATCTCTCTATGTCAGTAAGATTTCGAGAGGTGTAGGTGCATGGTTGCAGGTTCTCCTCCTCATTCCTCTGGAGGAGGATGGCTCCTACGGCCACGTTGCTGGTGTCCGCTTGGATCACGAAGAGTTCCTCAGGATCAGGGTGCTTCAGAACCGGTTCCTTTGCAAATAGCCTTTTCAGAGTTTCGAATTGGCATTCCATTGTCCATTGGAGCGGCTGACTCAGCCAGGGTTTAGCCCTGGTTTTCCCTGTTTTCAGCAGCTCTGTGATTGGCAAGGCTATTCTCGCAAAGGATGGATGCAGTCACTATGGTCGTTAAAGCGACCCGAAGCACCCACAGAGGGGGAGATGATGTCAGACTGAGCATCCACTATAGTTGTCGTTGTTACAGGTTATATGAATCTCCCTGGGTATTGTTGGTAGCAGTGGGGGGGGGGAAGGGGGGGCACATCACAGCGATTTGGGAAGTAGTTCTTCGTAGATTAGTCAGAGTCAGGCACCTCCCCCCCAAAGCTGCCCTGAGGCTGAAGAACCAGGCAGTGATGGGGGGCGATGGGGGAGATTCTCGCGATCTTTCACAGTCTTTCACAGTCTTTTAACGATCTCAGGGCCCTCAAAGAGTAATCCTAATCTTACAGACCACCACGCCGTCCTGAGAACAATGGCAGCGGGAGTCCCAGAATCAGCGTTTAGGGTCCGGTAATCCCCGTTCTCACTCCCGAACGTAGGCAGTTCAAAAATAATCCACAGTAGCCCAAAAACAGCCCACCTCAATCTGCCTCAATCCGCCTTAGTTTGCGCCAGAGTCATTGATGTGTGTGAATGTGATATAAAAATATATTACCAGCTCTTTCACATGTGGTGGTTGTGTCCCAAAGCGAAAACATATTGGAAAAAAATTCACAATTGGTTACAGGAAATAGTGGACATACCAGTAGAACACACGCCGGAACTTTTCTTACTGGGGATAATTAAAGGACAATATAACCAAAACATCAAATATTTAATTCTACACATCACTACAGCGGCCAGGATTGTGTTTGCTCAAAATTGGAAGAACCCTAACATACCTATGGACAATATGATAATCAAAAAAATTTACGACTGTGCCGAAATGGACAAATTAACGATGGAACTCCGAGGGGAAAAAAATTCAGATTACTATGACGTTTGGGAACATTGGTACAATTGGACAAATAATAGAGATTTGAAGAGACAATGTGAGACGATGATACAGGACAAGAAAACAAGTTAAAATAATGTATAAATGGTATAAATATAGTAGTATTGTATATTAAGGTGGTAAATCTGTCTATAAATATTGTATTTTATTGAAAATCAATAAAACAATTTATATATATATATATATATATATATATATATATATATATATATATATATATATATATATATATATATATATATATATATATATATATATATATATATATATATATATATATATATATATATATATATATATATATATATTAACCACTGTTATAACATGAGATCACTTTCCCTAATTTTTTTTCATAAAAAGAATATAAATAGGCATTATAAAAGAAAATAAAACTACGTTTGTTATGGTTTTGTAATTTTCCCTTGCTATGTTATGGTACTGCTAATTTAGTAAATAGCATTTCAAGGCTAAATAGTAGTGCAGTGTCTGTATCCTTTTTATGAAAGGGAGTAGCTCCTTGTAATGCTGTCCAAGAAATCAGTTTTGCATCAGATGAAAAGAGATACTATACCGCTAGAGCAGCGGTTCCCAACCTTCCTAATGCCGTGACCCCCGCCCCCGTGCCCCCACCGTGACCCACCCCGCCATTTGGGTTATTTTACCCTCTGCTCATGCGCAAAGCGTGCTGCGCATGCGCAGAGGGTAAAAGAGCCCAAATGGCGGCGTCCGGGCAAAGTCTCCAGATCCGGACGAGGTCTCCGCTCGCTTTGCGTGTTGCCTCTGGGAGCTTTTTGAGCCCTGTCATGAAAGGCGTGCATGACTTTGGCAGGGCCGGGACAGGCGGCTGCCCGGAGAGAGCCACCCCCTTCGCAGAGTCTCTCCCGTCTACCTGTAGCGTTCGGGGCGAAGGGTATGGCTCTCTCCGGGTAGCCGCCTGTCCTGGCCCCGCCAAAGTCGCGCACGCCTTTCGCAGGGGTGAAATGCTGCTGGTTCGTTCTTGCCTGTCGGTCGAAGATGCCAGGGCGACCCCTGGGAAATGGTCATTCGACCCCCAAAGGGGTCCCGACCCCCAGATTGGGAACCGCTGCGCTAGAGGAAGGACCTATGCAAGTCTTTGTGCTTAGTCTGGTATTTCTATGTTTTTGGGCAGAAAATAAAGCTTCTTGTTGTTGTTCATAAAATGGAAATGTGGCCACGTTAGATAATATAGTGACTGAAGAAAATCTCATTTTTCTGTTTGCTTGACACCCTAACCATCTCTGCTCCCCCCACTGCCTGATGACCAGTTAAGCATGTCTTGTGAAAAGACGCATTCATGGTTCAAATGAAACTCAAACTGAAACAGCAGACATCTGTCCATCTCTCAGAGAACAGAATTAAGTCTCTGTCCTCCTCTCACACTTTCTCATTCATTTTTCCAAAATGCAAGTTCCCATATGTATGCCATGAATCTTTATCCAGAAATAACTCTGGTGCTATGGTGAATTAGATTTTAATTGTAATAAATATTTCCTGAATTGTGTAGTTAAATAATCAGTATATTTCTCTATCCTGAAGGTATAACAATTTTCTAACATGCCAGAACGGTTTCATATTTGTCTCTGAATCTCCACAGTGCTCCAAAAACGGTGTCAACATTTTCAAAAATCTGAATTTACCAAGGAACAACTGATAGAGGCAGACAGCAGGGAATACACAAAAGAGCAGACATGTAACAACAGTGTTAATCAGGGACGTGTTAGTTGAGGGCTTGAGTGAAAGGCCAGATGAGATTCAATTCATTAACATTCAGAAGAAATAACCAATCCTGGAAGATTAAAGAAATAGAGAAAGAAAGGAAAAAGAGCAGCATAGCACTTTATTAAAATCTGGACATTTTCAAAGATTAAAAAACATTTTCCTTGTTACACAGTTATTGTGGAGTTTTGTTTTGATGAAATCCCTCCTTTTGCATTTCCTTAATCTAACCAAAGCTTCAGAAGGGAAAGCCAGACCCTCACATGACTCCAGTTGCTGCTGATTGCAGGAGTTCTGTCCTGACTAGAAGCAGAAATTTAATGGAATTGCTTTTGTCCAGGGTTGCAAAACTAAACATTTTAGATGGTTGATGTTAGAACCCTGTTCAAACGATTGGGTTTGCTAATATATGAACAAGCCACAAATCAATGTTATGTGTGTATTGCTTTAACTGCATTGAAGGCTGATTACTATATAAGGAAGCAAGAGAGCATGCTCAGAATGGTGATTAATATATGCTGCTATGTCCTTTTTTTTCAGATTTTTTTTTCCTCCACCACTTTTACAATTCAATAGATATATACCTTAAAATGTTACAATAAAATACACAATTTTACATTTGTAATCCATCGTTCAAAAGTTAAAATTTTATACCAATGTTTACATCATTGATCATCAGTCTGTTCTGCTTTTTTCCATTACACTCCCCTCTCTCTATCTCCATCATCTCCTCCTACTTTCTTACTTCTTCACTCCTCCTCTCCTCTCTCTACTCCTTTTCTTCCTCCCCTTCTACTTCCTCTTACACCTTCTTTGCCTTCCCCTGAGTACTCTTTTATACTAGATCCTCTTATGTTTGACAGACTGATGATATATTCTCAAATTTAGACTCATCATGTCTCTTCTAAAAATTTTTTTAATTGTTATTGTTATTGTTATTGTTATTATATCATTTCTTTATAGATAATATTTTATTCTAGGTATATGCTGCTAACTTCATCTTACTTCCACATAAACTAAAAAAAAAAGATAATGCCTAATTTTGTCATCTGGAATATTCACCAATTAATTTTTAAAATTTCCTTCCAAATTATCTGCTATTAATTTAATTTCCAAGATAGTTACTATTTATACTACTTCTTAATTTTAAGCCATATTGCTTCCTCCACTTTTTTGTCTCTTTATTCATCGTTCTAATTTTTTGAACTCTATTGTATCTCAAAACTAAATGCCCAATTAAACATTCCAATTTCTTATATTAATCATCAAAATTCTTTCTAAGTTGTTTACAGTCAATTAAATGCTTAAGTCTTAAAATAAAGGATTTTTAAATTTCACATTTAAACAAATCTTATATATATATAAAATAATACACAATCATGATATATCTTTTCACATATTAATCATCAAAATTCTTTCTGAATCATTCAATTAAATATTCAACTCCTAAAATAATACATGTTTCCCATTTTGAAGTTTTCCATTCAATCTGATTTCTTATCCAATTGATCCAACACAAGTTAGAAAGAAGGGTCAACATAGAGCAAAATTAATGTATTTTGTTGGTTATGATAGGAATCATAAAGCTTTCAGATTTTGGGAAAAAGGCACTAGAAATGTTTATAAGAGTGCAAGTGCCAAGTTTATGGAACATGTAGGATGGAGTAAATTAGAGCAGGAAAAAAATAGCAATAAAGATAGTATTGTGATAGAGACTCCATTGTTCCAAGATGATACTCCTAAGATAAATAAATAATAAATAAAAGCAATGATTAATGATTCTGGTCTGCCTGATCATTTGTGGGGAGAGGCTCTTATGTGCGCTAACCATATAATGAACAATGCTGTAAATGCTACAACAGGGGAGATTCCATTTACTAGATGGTATGGCAGAAAACCTGAGTTGGATTATTTGCATGTATATGGTGCACCAGCTTGGGTGCATATTCCAACACAAGTTAGAAAGAAGGGTCAACATAGAGCAAAATTAATGTATTTTGTTGGCTATGACAGGAATCATAAAGCTTTCAGATTTTCAGATAGCTTCCGGGGTGGAGCCTCGAGCGGTAAGGGAGAGCTGAACTCTTCTCCCCCCCTTAACTTAACTTCCTACTTTCCCGAACTCTGAGGGCTTTTTCCCCAGAGGTTTTAACATCGGGAAGTAGACAAAATAACAGAGACCCCAGTGAGCAATGTGGCGATTTCGCTCGTTGCAAAACTGGTGGGCTGACAGCATTTGCTCGAGAAATGAGAGGACGCTGGCCTCGCTAAGATGGTGCCGTTGAGGCTGGGATGGCTCGAATGACGACGAGGAGAATAAAAACAGTGAAAACCATAGCGAAACAGAAACAAAAAAAGCGGTGAGCAGGAGCTTTGTCAGGAGATGGTTTCAAATTGCAAGAGGATATTAACTTACATTCGCCTGAGAGTTGGTGGGACCTTTGGAAGTTTGCCGCAGCTGATTATTTGCTATGGGGAGGGGCTATTCCATTCTAGCCAGTGTTATTGCAAGTGGTGTGCCCCCCCTGTCATGACGACCTGGGTTCCAGCTTGGCCATTTGAAAGAGAACAGTAAGATTACATCGATTGATAAGCATCTGGGATTTGATGGAGTTTATAGAAGTTCGGCACGGCTGGATGGTTGGCTGTTAATTGTTTGCTGAAGAGAGGAACTGTTCCATCTGGCTAGCAGTTTTGTTGGTGCTGCCCCCCCCCGATATGGCGAACGTTGGGCTGATTTGGCCACAGGAGAAAGAACAGTAAGAGGCCGATGATCATTTCCACCTAGCACGCAGACGTGCTGTGCTATCGGGGGGGGTTGTTTTCCCCCCACCTTTCTGCCTCTGCGGCGGACTTCCTGTGAGCTGAAGGCAGAGCCTCGGTGATTACCTCCAGCTGTGAACTTGAGACGGACTGTCGAGTGCCGCCATTATCGCCGCGAGCAGCTAGCAGCGTGGGGGGGATTGCAGGCACTTATTGTTGCCAGCTGCGTGCAGGGGGAGCTATAGACTCCTGACGTTTCTACAATTGCTGTGCATCCCCCCCTCTACATTGCAGCTGGTTTTGTTCTTGCTGTGGACACCTCAACAGTTGCAATGGGGCCATGCAGATCATCATTAAGGAAGCGGCTATGACTGATACTGAAGTTACACTGATGACTGGACATACTGTTTGGACTGTTGCAAAGGCCGTTACCCTGTTCCGGTGTTTTTTCTATCTGTGGGGGTGCCTCCACCCTGGCATAATACCATCTCACTCCGGAAGGAGGGGATTCCGGAATTACAGAAACTATTCTGATAGGGGGAAAGACCCCTGGCCCCTGGATTATTGGCTCCCCGCGCGCCAACTTATCGGAAGGAAAGGAGGAACTAATGGTGGTCTGAGACTTAGGGGGGGGGGGTGTTTTCCCAGTATCCCCGTATATGGATGATTTTCCTGATGGTTTCTAAGTCTACCCCGGAAGAGGTATGCATGTAGGAATGTGTGAGGATACGTCTGTGTGGATGAATGATCTAGACCAGTGGTTCCCAAAGGGGGTGGTACTGCCCCCCAGGGGGCGGTGGGAACCCTTAGGGGGGCGGTGAGAGGTAAGGGTGGCAACAGGGGGGCGGTGAGAGGGTCCAGGGGGGCGGTAGGTGGTTCGCCGGTCCTGTCCCCGTGCCGCCACCCATGTCCACCCAATCGCCCGCTGCTGCTTTTCCCGCCACTCTTTTCCCGGCGGAGACTGGGCGGGCCACGAGACGGGCGTCTTACTGGACTTTTAACAGCTCCATGTGTCTGTCATCTGGTCTCTTTGCACTGGTCTCCAACCTTGGCAACTTTAAGACTTGTGGACTTCAACTCCCAGCAAACAACCCCAAGTTAAATCCTCCCCTTGGCCATTGTGCATACATGTGTGTCTCATCTTCTAAAAATCTCCCCACCCCACCCCAAACACCCAATACTATCCCCTTCTCCATCCCACTGATGATGCCAGGTGCCCAGCCTCCTGCGCCCCCCCGCAACCTCTCCGCATGCCCGTCTCACAATGTGGCCTTCGGCCTCGCCTCCTCTGCCCACCTAACACACTGCTCTCGTTCGTCCCTGCGATGCCATCTTCTCCTGCCCCTGGATGGATAGCAATTTAGGCAGGCACGACACACCACCACGTGAGGAGGAGGCTTTCTAGCTGTGCCTGCTGAGTACAGGAGTCCCCCCCTCCACCCGGCCTCTGTGCCAAGGAAGGCAATTCAGAGGGTGCCAGCGCTTCCCATGGGGAGGGGGTGTATTTCCAGGAAGCCCCTTGAATGTGCCAGTGTGGGGGGAGGGGGAGAAGACCCTCCCCCATGTGCATCTGTCCCACCCACCCCCTCCATTGACCACTTCTGCAGTTTTCTTTCCTTTCCAGGCTCTGTTTGGTCATCCAGTTGAGCCAGCCTTGGCAAGGAACCAAAATGGCTTGTGTGTTTGTTTGTTTGTTTGTTTTTGTAACCAAATACAAACCATGTTTGGGGGAACCGGTTTCAAAACCTCCCAGTTTCCCAAACCTGGATGTTTTCGGCCACGCACGCACACATACACACACACTCACACACACCCAGTGGCTCAATGTGGGATAGATTTCCCACCCACCTCCAGCCCCTGTTTTCAAACATGCCCCTCTTCCTCGCAGACAGAAGCACATTTTAAATTGCCATAGGCAGAGCCCAGAGGAGGCAATGTAGTCCAGCGGTGTCTGTGACACACACACACACACACACACACACACACACACACACACACACACACACACATATATATACATAGAAGGAAAGAAAAAGGAAGGAAGGAAAGGAAGAAAGAAAGAAAGAAAGAAAGAAAGAAAGAAAGAAAGAAAGAAAGAAAGAAAGAAAGAAAGAAAGAAAGATGGTAGGAAGGAAGGAAGACAGAAAGAAAGAAAAAGATGGTAGGAAGGAAGGAAGACAGACAGACAGAAAAAGAAAGGAGGGAAGGGAGGGAAGAAGGAAAGAAAAAGGAAAGAAAGATGGTAGGAAGGAAGATAGACAGAAAGAAAGAAAAAAAGATGGTAGGAAGGAAGGAAGACAGACAGAAAAAGAAAGGAGGGAGGGAAGGGAAGGGAGGGATGTAGCAAAGAAAAAGGAAAGAAAGAAAGAAAAAGAAAGAAAGAAAGATGGTATGTAGGAATGTAGACAGAAAGAAAGAAAAAGATGGTAGGAAGGAAGGAAGGTAGTCAAAAAGAAAAGAGCGAAGGGAAGGGAGGGAAGAAGAAAAGAAAAAGGAAAGAAAGAAAGAAAAAGAAAGAAAGAAAGATGGTAGGTAGGAATGTAGACAGAAAGAAAGAAAAAGATGGTAGGAAGGAAGGAAGGTAGTCAAAAAGAAAAGAGGGAAGGGAAGGGAGGGAAGAAGGAAAGAAAAAGGAAAGAAGGAGGGAGGGAGGGAGGAAGGAAGGAAGGAAGACAGAAAGAAAGAAAGAAGAAAGGAAAGAAAGAAAGAGATGAAAGGAAGGAAGGAAGGAAGAAAGATGGTAGGAAGGAAGACAGAAAGAAAGAAAAAGAAAGAAAGAAGGGGAAGGGAGGAAAGAAAGAAAGAAAGAGAAAAAGAAAGGAAGAAAGAAAGAAAGAAAGAAAGAAAGAAAGAAAGAAAGAAAGAAAGAAAGAAAGAAAGAAAGAAAGAATTATGACCACAATTGAGCATAACATTTTGGTTGCTAAGCAAGAGCGTTGTTAAGTGAGTTTCACCACATTTTACAAGTTGGCCATGCCCACCCGGTCACCTGACCACTAAGCCACGCCCACCTGAGGGGGTGGGGTGGGGGGTGGTGAGGATGAGTTTGTAGCACCAAGGGGGCGGTGGACTGAAAAAGTTTGGGAACCACTGCTTTATAGGTAAAGTTGTGGAGAAGGTGGTGGCTTCTCAGCTCCTGCGACTATTGGAGGAAACTGATCATCTAGACTCCTATCAGTCTGGTTTCAGGCGTGGCTACAGTACAGAAACTGCCTTGGTCGCCCTGATGGATGATCTCTGGCAAGCCCGGGATGGGGGAAATTCCTCCATCCTGGTGCTACTTGACCTCTCAGCGGCTTTCGATACCATCGACCATGGTATTCTTCTGCATCGTCTCGGCGAGTTGGGAGTGGGAGGCACCATTTTGCGGTGGTTCTCCTCTTATCTTGCCGACAGGATGCAGTCGGTGTTAACAGGAGGGCAGAGGTCGGCTCCTAGGCCCCTGACATGTGGGGTGCCTCAGGGTTTGGTCCTCTCGCCCATCCTGTTTAACATTTACATGAAACCGCTGGGGGAGATAATCCGTAGACACGGGGTGAGTTTTCAACAGTACGCTGATGACACCCAGCTGTACATCACCACCCCGTCTCAATTCAGGGAGGCAGTCGATGTAATGTGCCGATGCCTGGACGACGTTAGGACCTGGATGGGGAGAAACAGACTCAGACTCAACCCCGACAACACTGAGTGGCTCTGGATATTGCCTCCTAAGGACTATGTCGACTGTCCCTCCTTGGTTCTTGAGGGAGGAAAATTAACTCCCTCAGAACAGGTTCGCAATTTGGGAGTCCTCCTAGATCCACAGCTAAAATTAGACCAACACCTTACAGCTGTGGCTAGGGGGGCTTTTGCACAGGTTCACCTGGTGCACCAATTGCGACCATACTTGGAGAAGGAGGCTCTACTCACGGTCACTCATGCCCTTGTCACCTCCCGATTGGACTACTGCAATGCGCTCTACATGGGGCTACCCTTGAAGAGTATTCGGAGACTTCAGCTGGTGCAAAATGTGGCTGTGCGTGCTGTGGTGGGTGTGTCAAGATACACCCTCGTAACACCCATACTCTGCCAGCTGCATTGGCTGCCTATTGGTCTCCGGGTACAATTCAAGGTGTTGATCATCATCTTTAAAGTCCTACATGGCTTAGGACCAGGTTACCTCCGGGACCACATTCTGCCTCATACTTCCCTCCAACCGGTTAGGTCCCACAGAGTGGGTCTCCTCCAGGTCCCGTCAGCCAAACAATGTCGACTGGTGGGCCCTAGGGGGAGGGCCTTCTCTGTGGGGGCCCCCCGCACTCTGGAACCAACTTCCCCCTAAGATCCGAATTATCCCCACCCTGCTGGCCTTCCAGAAAGCCATTAAGACATGGCTCTTCCTGCAGGCAGGGGGCTGAGACAATTTTATATCAGAGATCTCCCCCTGTATGTATGTTGCTGGATGTCTTTTTAACTTTTTAAAACTGTTTTTAAATAAGTTTATTGTTTAGTGTTCTCTTAAAATGTTGTACGCAGCCCTGAGTCCTTAGGGAGTAGGGCGGCATAGAAGAACCTAATAATAAAATAAATAAATAAATAAATAAGAGGTATTTGGAGAATAATATAGAAGAGGAGGAATCAGAACATGGGGATTCATTAGATAAGGAAAGATCTCCGATAGGGGAGGTAAAATTAGAATTGAAAGATGAGGAAATTGCTACAAATAGTATTCCTTTGCCTAGAAGAGGAACTAGAGTAAGAAGGTCATTAGATAAGGAAAGGTAGGTATCAGGCTAATGTTGCTTGTGAAATAAGCCTAGAATCTTTAAGTTATGATGATATTAAACTATATCCAGAAAAAGAGCAGAAGGATTGGAAAGAGGCAATGAGTAAGGAACTTAAGTCTTTAAAGGATCTTAATGTTTATGAGGATGTTAGTTTATCACAAAGTGAGAAGGCTATTGGATGCAAGTGGGTTTATAAATTAAAAACAGCCAGTGATGGCACTATAACCCATAAAGCGAGGCTTGTTGCTCAAGGATTTGGTCAGAGTACAAAAGACTACGATGAGATTTTTGCTCTGAGTCTTAAGGCTAGTACTTTGAGGGCAGCGTTAGTGTGGGCAGCTAGAAATAAGTGTGGTGCATCATGTTGATGTAGAGACAGCTTATTTACATGCAAAGCTACAGCATGAAATATATATGAGAAAGCCACCAGGATTAAATGAAAATGGTAAAGGTTATTGGAAATTAAACAAGAGTTTATAAGAATGGGATTTAACGCTGGTTTAGCTGATCCATGTTTATTTAAGAAAGAAAAGGATGGTGAAATTACTTCATTGTTATTATTTACAGATGATATTGCCATTGTTGCTAAAACAGAAAATGTAGTAAATGATATTGTAGCTAAACTAAAAGAAAAATTTAGAATAAGATATTTGGGAGAAATAAAACATTATTTAGGTCTAGATATTGCTAGAACAAGTACAAAATTCAAGATATCACAGGTTCAGAAAATAAATAGTTTATTAAAGCGTTATAATATGGATAGTTGTAAAGAAGCCAAAACTTCTATGAGTACTAAGTTTCAGCATAGTGAGGAAACTGATTCAAGGTTTGATAAAAACATATATCAAGCGTTAATTGGTAGCTTATCGTATCTGGCAAATTTGTCGAGACCAGCTATATCATATAGCGTAAATCAGTTGGCACGATATAACGCAGAGCCTTGTGAAAGACATTGGAATGCAGCAAAGCATGTATTGAGATATTTAAAACAAACAATGTATTATTCACTTTATCTAGAACCAAGGTCAGAACTTGAATTAAAAGCATATGCAGATGCTAGTTTTGCAACTGACAGAGTTACACGAAAATCAACATCAGGAATTGTTATATTATTAGGAAATATGTTGATTAGTTGGAGGTCAATAAGACAACAGCACATCAGTATGTCTACAATGGAGGCTGAATTTTCGTGTTTATCCCTAATATGTACAGAGCTTATTTATTACAAACAATTGTGTAAAGACATGGGAATTGTTGTAAATGAACCAATGTATTTGAAGATAATCAAGCTGCAATTAATATGGCAACAAATATTGGCGTGAAAACGAGATCAAAGCATACAGATCTAAGATACCTTAATGTAAGACAATGTGTACAGAGTAAAATGATTAAGTTAGAGTATTGTACAAGTGAATGTAATATGGCAGATCATTTTACGAAGGCACAAAGTGCTATAAGACATAAAGAAAGTTGTGAAGGTTATAATTTAAGATTGTAAAGAGTTATATATTAACAACCCAAAGGGGAGAATGTTAGAACCCTGTTCAAACGATTGGGTTTGCTAATATATGAGCAAGCCACAAATCAATGTTATGTGTGTATTGCTTTAACTGCATTGAAGGCTGATTACTATATAAGGAATTAAGAGAGCATGCTCAGAATGGTGATTAATGTATGCTGCTGTGTGTGTTTGAAGGTGTGTTCCAGAGTGCTGACTCTCTGCTGATTAACTCTACTGCTTCACTGATGAGTAATTAACTTTGTGACTGTGTGGAATTACTGTGAAGAGCTGCTGTGTGAAATGAGTAACTATCTGTGATAGTGTAGATTTAATTGTTAGCTGTAATCTTTGTTAGTTAGTTAAACAAAGATAGGCAAGAAGAAGAATCTTCACATTGACTGACTAATTGTATGACTTGGACTTCCTATTGAACTTTGCTACTACTACTTTAAGTAAACTATTTGTATATACTAAACTGTATCTGTTTATTGACTGAATAGCATTCATATCAAACTGCAACACCACAACCACAATCACTATTTCTCTGTGTATGTGCTCAACAGCACAATAACTCCTTAACAGTTGAGATAAGCTGCAACCCCAGCAAAGAATGTACTTTTTTAAAAATATATGAATACTTCCTTTGAGATCAATGGGAACTACTCAGGTGCTTAAATATATACATGTGTCTAAATGCTTTGCTGGATTAGGGGCCAAAACACCAGACATTTAAAGTTTGATGCCAGTTCTATTTTAAATGACAGCAGAGGGGTCCCTTGATTACCAAAGGCAGAAAATATATGTAGGACTTTAAGTACCAAATAGCTGTGTATGTGAGTATTCATGTAGAATAAGTTACTGCAGTGGGCTTCCTACTCATGCTCCAAACAAAGTAACGCCACCTGTGTAACAATTTTTGTAAAAGAGAGTAAAGTCTTATTTCAAAATATTGTGTTTGAAAAGAGATCAATGATTGCATCTTGAAATCTTTCCTAGCAAAGTTACAAAATAAATCCTGACAATTGTTGGAAAAACCATAAACCTAAAAAGGAAAATAACATTTTTCTTCCTCAGCTCACAATCTTATGGTTAATGGGGCTTACAAACTGCTAAGCATCTGATGTGACTGATTGTTGTCCCCAATTTGGGTTTGAGCCTGGTGCCAAAGCTGATGAAGAACATCAGACATGAGGTGCAGGTTTTGTTTCCTTTTATTGAAGCGCTTCAACAAAAGGGACCTCAGCCAGCAAAATGCCAGGACCCAGGACAAAGGATTCAACAAGCTTTTATATGGTTTTTCAAGGTGGGATAAACAAACATTGGTTATAGGCATTTTGAAAATTATCTAAAGGGTCCTCTATCAGCTCCATGCAACCCCTATTTCTAAGTCTTAACTAATAAACACTTCAAAAGTTATCTAACAAGTATTCTATTGGCTCTATTTCAACCCTATTTCTAAAAGTTAACTAATAGGCATCCTAGAAGACTTTTAGCAAGTCTTATATTGGCTCTGTCTTAGCCTATTCCTTATCTTAGCAATATGTCTTGTATGATGTGCCTGAGTCAGTTCTTGTTATCTATATTGAAAGGGGCTCCACCTGTCCACATTCCCTTTTCCTTTTGTTTTTTTTTAAATAATTTTTTAAATAATTTTTTTCTTTAACATCCATAAGTACTTAGTGCAGTGGTTCCCAACCTTTTTGTGATCGAGTACCACTTGGAGGTCCCGTACAATCGCCGCGTACCACCTGGTTCCAGAGAAACTAAATTCGATCAGATATCACTTTATTTCCATAATTGTACCGTTCCTTTTTTGGCCCCGTGCATCCAGCAACTGGATTCTTGGGCCGCTGGGACCAGGTGGGTGGCGTGTGGCAACAGTTGCAAATCGTTGCCAGATTATCTTGTGTTAGGCAGTAAACATTTTTGTGAAGTAAAAAATAACTAACTAAAAATCGTTCATGACCCCGAAAGTGTTCGCGTACCACTTGGAAGGGCCTCGCGTACCACTAGTGGTATACGTACCACAGGTTGGGAACCACTGGCTTAGTGAATAGTGTATTATCTGGGTCAATATATTTTGCATACAATTCCAATAATGTAGGAGGAGGAGCCACGGCTGGGATGGTGGCGGAAAACTTCGCTCCGCAGGAGAACTGACCTTTTTCGGCTATCTTGCCTGAGAGAGTCCACCCTTCTCTCTTCGGGGTGAGCCTGGACTCTGGCAGGCACCCGAGGTCAGTGGCGGAAATACCAGCCACCTACGGATAGCACCACAAATTCTCCTGTTTGACTGCCATCCGACTATCATCTGTGAAGACGGCCGTCCATCTTAGAGTATCAGACGCCGTGAGGGCCGACTGTTTTTTTGAGGCCTGACATAAAAAATTTGGAACTTAAAAATTGTGGACAGTGAGTACGAACTTGAGAAGGCTTTTGGACGATCACGGCTGAACTATGGTTAAGGGGATTTGACATCAGCTGTGGAGAGACGGCGAGCTCGGACGACTTGCCTCACCATCAGCAACGGAGAGCTCTGCCATTTTCTGTTTCCCCGGATGAAAAGATCAGCTGGGACGCGGACATTTGATCTCTCCTGCTAATTCGCTAACCCGCGCCAGGAAGAACGAGACCGAAACGAGACTCGCGCCAGGAAGAACGAAACCGAAACGGTGAGCATATTTGGGAGCTGATGGATTGGGCATGAACTGTGGGGGGGCCATGTAAATTAGCCTGAATTTGGCCTTCGTTCGGGAGCGAGAACGGATTTTATTGGACTCGAGACTTATTTTTGTTCCCTGAAGCCCCCGCCGCCATCGCTGAGAGGGTGAAGACGCATCCCGGGCATGAGTGTTTACTCTTTGATGCCTGAGAAAACTTTGGAAAGATCGCGAGAAGCTGCCATTACTGCCTGCCTCGTCAGCCTGAGGGCAGTCTTGGTAGGTGCGAAACTATCGACGCGAAATCGCCTCCCGAGCGCTACCCCCCTGCTACCGCCACCCTGCACCCAGGGAACCTTAAATTTGCAGTGACTATACTTATTCCAGATGCTTCTTTTAACACCACCTCGGCTCCCGTGGACGTTCCTGCTCGCTTTAATGTTCAGAACTATCAAGGCGAAAATGTGAAATCCCCCCTCGGCTAGAACTCGACCGTATACCGAGGGGTGCAGGACTTCAGGCTCCCAAAGCCATCAGAATAAGGAAGGTTTTCGGCCATCCCTGGACTACAGAGCAACCAGGAGGCTGAATCGATCCAGGGGATTTGCCTCCCCAGCACACCCTTACCCTGATGAGCCTGCCTTCTTTTTAAAACTTTTTGAAATTTTTAAATTGTATTCTCCTCCTCCGAGGTGTGGTATGGGTGTGATTGATTATGGGAAGAATGAGATGGGTGTTTGAGTATTAGAATGAGTGTGAAAATGGAAAAGTTAGGGACTGGGATTCCGTCCCCCCCCCCCGCTGAGTGTAGAAACAGAAGTGGGGGGGCTCGGTTACCCTTTCCTGTGAGAATGGTATGTATGGCCTGCAGGGAGGGAGGGAGACCAGCGGGGGAGGGGAGGGGATCTCTGGTGGGGACGAGAGCCGGAACATCTCGGTCATAATGGGAAGAGGCAGATATGGTGGGAGCAGAGGAGTGGGCCGCTCTCGGGGAATAAGACCTCGCTGCATACAAGCGATCCCTTGTTCCGGCCCCTCCGATATGGTTCCATCTTGCTCAACCCGAGTACCTGGCAACCAGGGTTTTCAGGGCCCCGGGCTCAGGATGTTGCTGCTTAACGCCAGGTCAATTGCCAACAAAGCCCCCCTGATACGTGATTTAATCACAGAAGAGGGGGCCGACCTGGTGTGCATTACTGAGACCTGGATGGCTCAGGAGGGAGGAGTAGCTCTCTCTGAGATATGTCCAGACGGGTTCTCAGTGCAGCATCATTCTCGACCCCAGGGAAGGTGGGGAGGAGTGGCAACGATAACGCGCCGAAGTCTGCATCCTCGTAGGATCCCTGCCCCAGAGATTGTTGGGTGTGAGATGCTCCTTCTGAAGTTGGACAGAGGTCCAGGTGGGCCTTTGTCTAGCGTACCTGCCTCCCAGCTACGTTGGCAAGGCCCTGCCTGAGCTGCTCGAGGCAGTAGCCGGCTTGGCGGTTGAGTTCCCCAGGCTTATGGTTCTGGGGGACTTTAACCTGCCTTCGGCGGGCGAAACCTCTGGGGTTGCTCAGGAGTTCATGGATTCCATGACAACCATGGACCTGACCCAAATAATCCAGGGTCCGACTCATGAGGGTGGTCACACGCTCGACCTAGTGTTTCTTTCGGGGCAGTGGAGAGATGATATGAAGATAGGGGATATAGTCACCACCCCACTGTCATGGTCAGATCATTTCCTACTGAGGTTGGATTTCGCAGCCCCATTCCTCCCCCGCAGGGAGGCGGGACCGACTAGGTGGTTCCGCCCCAGGCGCCTAATGGAGCTGGAAGGATTCCAGAGGGAACTTGGGGAAATCCCTGAAACCCTGGTACACAATTCGGCTGATTCCCTGGTGACTGCCTGGAACACTGCAGCATCAGCGGCGTTAGACCGGATTGCGCCTTTGCGACCTCTCCGCAGCAGTGGATCCCAGAAAGCTCCCTGGTTTACCGAGGAGCTCCGGGAGATGAAACGCCACAAGAGACGTCTGGAGTGCCTCTGGAGAGCCAGCAAAACCGAATCTGACCGAACACTATTAAGAACCTACATCAAGTCTTATTTAGTGGCGATAAGGGCGGCAAAATGATATCATTTTTCCACTCTTATTGCGTCCGCAGATTCTCGCCCAGCCACCTTGTTTAGGGTGACTCGCTCCCTCCATGCCAAAGGGGGGGGAGCGAGGAACACTTGCAAGGTAGAGCTGAGGAATTTGCGCAGTTTCTGTCGGATAAAGTCGTTCAGATCTGGTCAAACCTGGACTCTGGCTGGGCAGAGTCCTATGAGGTGACAGGGGCAAGTCTTAGTCCACCGTTGTGGGAGGAGTTTGAGCCTGTTTCTCCTGAAGATGTGGACAGAACCATGGGGGCGATGGGTGCTTCCACCTGTTTATTGGACCCGTGCCCCTCCTGGCTGGTTTCGGCCAGCAGGGAGGTGGCACGCGGCTGGATCCAGGCGGTGGTCATCGCTTCTCTGAGGGAGGGATCCGTACCGCAGCCATTAAAAGTTGTGGTGGTGAGACCCCTCCTGAACAAGCCTTCCCTGGATCCAGCTGACTTGCAGAACTTTCGTCCGGTCTCCAACTTACCTTTTTTAGGTAAAGTTGTGGAGAAGGTGGTGGCTACTCAGCTTCTGCGACTACTGGAGGAAACAGATCATCTAGACTCCTATCAGTCAGGTTTCAGGCGCGGCTACAGTACAGAAACTGCCTTGGTCGCTCTGATGGATGATCTCTGGCGAGCCCGGGATGGGGGAAATTCCTCCATCCTGGTGCTACTTGACCTCTCAGCGGCTTTCGATACCATTGACCATGGTATCCTTCTGCATCGTCTCGGCGAGTTGGGAGTGGGAGGCACCATTCTACGGTGGTTCTCCTCTTATCTCACCGACAGGATGCAGTCGGTGTTAACAGGAGGGCAGAGATCATCTCCTAGGCCCCTATCATGTGGGGTGCCTCAGGGTTCGGTCCTCTCGCCCATCTTGTTTAACATTTACATGAAACCGCTGGGGGAGATCATCCGTAGACACGGGGTGAGTTTTCATCAGTACGCTGACGTCACCCAGCTGTACATCACCACCCCATCTCAATTCAGTGCGGCAGTTGATGTAATGTGCTGGTGCCTGGACGACGTTAGGACCTGGATGGGGAGGAACAGACTCAGACTCAACCCCGACAAAACTGAGTGGCTGTGGATACTGCCTCCTAAGGGCTATGACAACTGCCCCTCCTTGGTTCTTGAGGGAGGGAAATTAACTCCCTCGGATCAGGTCCGCAGTTTGGGAGTCCTCCTAGACCCACAGCTAAAATTGGATCATCATCTTACTGCTGTGGCTAGGGGGGCCTTTGCACAGGTACGCCTGGTGCACCAATTGCGGCCATATTTGGAGAAGGAGGCTCTACTCACGGTCACTCATGCCATTGTCACCTCCCGTTTGGATTACTGCAATGCGCTCTACATGGGGCTACCCTTGAAGAGTATTCGGAGACTTCAGCTGGTGCAAAATGTGGCTGCGCATGCTGTGGTGGGTGTGCCAAGGTACACCCACGTGACACCTATACTCCACCAGCTGCATTGGTTGCCCATCGGTCTCCGGGTACAATTCAAGGTGTTGATCATCATCTTTAAAGCCCTTTATGGCTTAGGACCAGGTTACCTTTGGGACCGCATTCTGCCTCATACTTCCCTTCGACCGGTTAGGGCTCACAGAGTAGGTCTCCTCCAGGTCCCGTCAGCCAAACAATGCCGGCTGGCGGGCCCTAGGGGGAGGGCCTTCTCTGTGGGGGGGCCCGTGCTCTGGAACCAACTTCCCCCAGAGACCCGAACCATCCCCACCCTGCTGGCCTTCCGAAAAGCTGTCAAGACATGGCTTTTCCTGCAGGCAGGGGGAGGAGACTAGTTCCATCTGAGCTCCCCCCCGGTATGACTGTTGGTGAACATTTTTTTAACATTTGTGTATATGTTTTTTTAAATTGCTGTTTTTAAATCGTTGTTTATTATTGATGTTCTCATAAAATTGCTGTACGCCGCCCTGAGTTCCTCAGGAGTAGGGCGGCCTAGAAGAACAAATAATAAAATAAAATAAAATAAATAATGATATTACCATTTAAATATACATGATCGTATTTTTTCAACTTCTAATATTTGTGTATACTGTATTTTTCGGAGTATAAGACGCATCGGAGTATAAGACACACCTTAGTTTTGGGGGAGGAAAATTGGCGGGGGGATTCTGCCTACCAGGTATTCATCTGGCTTGTCCTTCGCCTGGTCAGCTTCAGCACATTAGTTCGCTTGCTGGTTTTGAGGTTGGGGATGGTGGGGGATAAGTTTAAGCACATTCGTTCGCTTGCTGGTTTTGAGGTTGGGGATGGTGGGGGATAAGCTTCAGCACATTCGTTCGCTCGCAGGTTTTGAGATTGGGGATGGTTGGGGCTATGCTTCTAAAGTACAGCTGATTGTTGGCGGGAGCAGCAATTAGAAAACAGGCAACGCACGGAAGATCACTTAGCTCGTGTTTGGGCTGAAAACAGTTTCAAGAGCAGAGTTGATCCTCGGAGGGAGCTCCAGTGACTAAAGCAGGCAAAGTGGGGAAGGAATAAGAGAATGCAGCAGCTGTTCCGGGTAGCCATTTTGGACACCGCGCGAGCGTTTGGAGGCTGAAAATGCAATGCGCAGAGCCCAAAAACACAAGCCATTGTCAGTGGCAATCTCTGTAGCCAGGAAGAGGATGCACAGAGGCCGAAAGGTAGGGGCCAGTGAGTGGGTGGGGCTACATTCGGAGTATAAGACGCACCCAAAGGGCTTCCGGTTTGGCTCCGCAGGCATCGAGGACGCTCCTCGTCGAGCGCCTGTTCTGAGGTCCCGTAAAAGCCACCAGAACAGCTGTCTGGCAGCTTGAAAATCTTATCCCCGGGAAAAGGGGAGGGATGAGAGCCGACAGGTGAGGGTAGAGCTCCCCTAGTGCCCCAGGAGACAATCTGGGGTGTGAAGGGTGAGGGCTTCCCAGGCAGCCTGTCACTTGCTCCAGGATTTTGGACGCCTCCGCTTATGCGGAGCAAGATGCCGCAACCACCTCTGCTTGCAAGATGGGATTTATAATATTTTGATTCAATACAGACAGCAGACAGAAAAAGGCAGGAGACCCGATGGCAAGTATCCTAACTTTAACTCCTTTGCTGACTTTCACTTCCGAAGTTACAAATTAACTGAGCTAACAAGCAACAAAATGGCGATTGAAGATACAGAGGGTGTGAAAGTGAAAGTTAGAAAGTTCCGTTTCGCTAGCATCCCTTTGTCTGTGAATGCCTGACTCTGAGGAATTTTTTTTCTTGCTCTCTGACTGGAACAAAATAACAAATCTAATTTTAAAACCCAAATGGCTTCAAAACTTGGAAAGATTGCTTTTATTAAAGGATTTGGCTTTTTTTTTTTTTGAAAACGTTTGAAAACGCCTGACTTTGATGAATTCTCTTCTATCTCTGACTTTGGAATAAAACTAAAGGTTTAACCTAAAATTTTAAATGGCTTTTAAACCTGGAAAGACTGTTTTTAATGAAGGATCTGAGCACCCCCCTATTCATACTTTAAGAATGCAGCCCACTCGGCTTCCGGTTTTGGCTCTGACAGCGTCGCTGGCGCTCATCGCAGGGCGTCCTTCTAACCTCCTGTAAAAGCTGCCAGAATAGCTGTCTGGCAGCTTGAAAATCTCTCCCTGGGCGAAGCTAACTTAGGGCGCGTAGGGTGAGGGCTCCCCAGGTAGCCTGTCTGCTGCTCTGGGAAGTCGGAAGCCTCCGCTTAAAGCGGAGCAAGATTCCGCGACCACCGCTGCTGCTGCAAAGGAAAGTACAATTATTTTAAATTTATAGAGAGCAGCCAGAGAAAGGCAGGAGTCCAGAAGGGCATTAGTTTTGTCTTTAACTCCACTGCTGGATTTTACTTTGGAAGCAACAAAGTAGCTTAACAAGGAAGAAGCAACAATATGGCGATTGGAGATTTGGGTGTGGAAGAGAAAGTTATTTTTGCTTTGTTACCAGCCTTTTCCTTTGGAAACCTTTGATCTGAAGAATGATTTCTTCTCCTTTTTTCTCCTGAATTAATTTACAGCTTTATAAAAGATAAAATTTAACTGGCTTTGGACTTGGAAAGAATTTTTTTAAGTAATGATCTGGGCTTTTTTTCCCTCTCTTCTTTGTCTTTCTTTTTTTTCTTTTTTTTAATTGAAAAAGGTTTATTAGTACAGAGTACAAAGATTTTTTAAATTTTTCTCCCCCCCACCCCCTTCCCTCCCCCCCTTCCCCCCGGACTTCCCAGAGAGAATACAGGGCATAATATCAATACTGTAAATTTGGTGAAAAAAGAAAAAAAACAAACCACAAAAATCCCTCAACTACACATTGTACATTAATAGATTACATCCTTAAACTTCTATATCTTATATCATCTAAATATAAAGTAATAATGAAAAAATAAAGAAAAAATAGAAATAAAGATACAAAGGAGAGAAAAAAAATACAGAAAAAGCAAAGTTAATAATAAAGAAAAAAGTTATACAAAAGAAAAAGAACAATTTCTTCCTCCTCCTTTCAATCATCTACCCTAAAAAAAATCCAAGACTTCATCATAATATTAATAACATAATATTACCATACATCAAATTATATACTTCCAAAAAATTATATTTCTTAAAGAGGTATTGATAGTAATAATAATAATAATAATAAACTGAAATATGCAAAGGAAAGAAAACAATTTCTTCCTCCTCATTTCAATCAACTATCCTAGACAACATCTAGTCAAAATTAAATAAAACTTGAATAAGTATTACAATTCCAAAAAATTCTAAATCTTTAAAAGATGTTAATAATTCTAAATCTCTAAAAAACATTAATAATAATAATATCAAAAATTGAATAAAACTTAAACACATATTACGTAAATAATATCTGAATATTAAATAATAAAAACACTTTTAAAATTCATCATAATAACATAATATTGTTATACATCAACTTTAAAAATCCTAAACTTCATCATAATATTAATAGCATAATATTACCATACATCAAATTATATACTTCCAAAAAATTCTAATTCTTAAAAAAGTATTGATAGTAATAATAATAATCTGAGGTATGCAAAAGAAAAAAAAACAATTTCTTCCTCCTCATTTCAATCAACTATCCTAAACAACATCTAGTCAAAATTAAATCCAAAAAATTCTAAATCTATAAAAGATATTAAAAATTCTAAATCTCTAAAAAACATTAATAAAATTCATCATAATAACATAACATTGTTATACATCAACTTCAATTATAATACTTTATGACTTAATAATTTTAGTTAAAAATTCCAGTTCCTCAAAAAATATTAAAAGAAAAAAATTAAAGGGAAAAAGAAATCAGAAAAAAATAAAAAAATAAAGGAAAAGGAAAAATACAATCATATTAATCTCCATCCATCTAATACATATCAACACTACATCTCCTTGTATCTTATTGGTTGCCTCTTTTTATATCTTGATGATTTTAAATTTATCAGCTCGTCTCCCGTCTGATCCCGATCCTCCATCTCCTTTTCCTGATCTTTCTGACTCTGCCATTCGCTTTGACTCTTTAAAACTATTCCATTTTGATCCAATAAAACTGGCTCTTCCTCCTTGTCCTCTTCTATCTTCAAACGTCTTTCTTCTGGAATTTTAGATATATCAGCCTTTAAAACATTGACATAAAATTGAGTAGCTTTCTTTATCGTGTTCAGCCGGTATCTTTTCCCCAAAAATTTCACCGCTACTCCAGTTGGTGCTTCCCATTTATATTGTAAATTCAATCTTTTAAGTTCATCAATCAAAAAAGTAAATTCTTTTCTAGCTTTGAACATTTTAGAGGGAATTTCTTTCCATATCCTAAATTCTTGACCATTCACCTGAAGATTATTCTTAAACGTCGCCTGTATAATTCTATTCCGTAAAGCTCTTGTGGTAAAATATATAACAATGTCCCTTGGTAGATGTTTTTGTTTTGCATACCACGAGTTGACCCTATATATCTTTTCAATTTGTGTAGCTAATTCATCTTTAGACATTCCAGAGATCTGCTCCAAAGCATCAATTATTCTTCCTTTCAAGTCATCATATAATCCCTCCTTCAACCCTCTCAGTCTTATAGCGAATTCCATTCTTCTGAACTGTGTCATCAACACCTCTGTTTCAAAATTTGCAATATCTTTTTGAAATTTATTTATATATTCCACCGAAGTTGCCAAGGCTTGTTTATTTGTTTCAATACAGTCCTCCAAAACATCAATATTTGTTGCTAAACCTTTACAGACCTCTAACATGTCCAACCTTAGCTGATTTTCCATCTTCTTTAAAGCATCCTGCATTTTTTTTCTATTTCACTAATTTTTTGGTTAAATTCCAAAATCAAATCAAATTCCAAAATCAAATCCTGTTTCATAATCTTTAAAGTACTTAATAAGTTTTCAGATGTCAAAGACTGTGGAGATGTTGACTCAGTCACAAGTTGCATTTTAGAAGTATAAGCGGGGGGATAGCCAGCTCTTTTGTTCAAAACAATCATTCCAGACTTAGAAGCCATTGTTGTAATTCCAAAGGAATGCACAGAAAGTGCCAGATCTCTAAAAAAATCTTCCCAATTTCAAAAGCAGATAGTTTTTTATTTATATATATATATATTTAAAGAAAGTTATCAGTTATTGTTATAATCCAAAATCAAGAGACAGAGAGAGAAAAACCAATTTTCAAATTTTCCATAAAAGAAAAAACCACAGGCAAAATGGAAAAACAATCTTTCCAGTTGAAGCCATTGTTGTATTTCCAGAGGAGTACAAAGAAAAAGCCAGATCTCTAATTAAAGTTCTTAATTTCAAAGGCAGAAAGTTTTTTTTTCTTTTCTTTTTAATTTAAAAAATTATCTATTGTTGTTATAATCCAAAGTCGGGAAACAGAGAAAGACAAACCCATTTCCAACTTCAAAAGTTTCCATTAAAAAAAAACCGCAGGCAAAGCACAGATCACTTTCACTTCTTCTTCAAACGCCATATTGTTGCTTATTAGGTGCTACTTTGTTTCTTTTCCATAGTAAAAGTTAGCAGAGGGTTGAACAAAAAAAAATTCAATACTTGCCCAGCTTAGCTCCTGTTTTTCTCTGTCTGCTTCTTTCAACCATAAAATGTATTATAAATCCCATTCTGGAAGCAGCGGAGGTCTCGGCATCTTGCTCCGCAAAAGCGGAGGCTTCCGGATTCCCGGAGCAGGAGACAGGCTGCCTGGGGAGCCTTCACCCTTCGCGCCCCTAGATGACTCCTAGGGTGCTAGGGGGGCTCTACCCCACCTGTCAGGCTCTTCTCTCTCCCCTTTACCCGGGGCAGAGATTTCCAAGCCGCCAGACAGCTGTTCTGGCGGCTTGGCGAGGAATCGGAGAGGTGCTCTAAAAAGAGCGTCGGCGATGCCGAAGACCCTTTGTCTTTCTTTTTTGAAAACACTGAAATGGCTTCTAAACTCGAAAAGACTGTAGTGAATAAAAGAACTGAGTACTCTTTTGATCATATTTTAAAGAAGCAATCTATGCCTGATTTAACATCATCAAAGTCTTTAACACCTGAGAGTTTACTTAATACTTTGAAAGTCATGAAAAATGAGCTGATTTTGGAATTTAATTCAAAAATTGCTGAAATAGATAAAAATGCAGGCTGCTATGGAGAAGATGAATTTACAACTGAGAGCGGATGTGGTGAAAGTTTGTAAAGGATTAGCAGTAAATATGGAGATTTTGGAGAAGGATTTGGAAAAAAATAAGCAAGATTTGACAACTTCAGAGGAATATATAACCAAGGTTCAAAATGATATAGTAAATTTGGAAACAGAGGTGATGATGTCCCAATTTAGAGAGATGAAATTTGCCATAAGAGTGAGGGGCTTGAAGGAGGAAAAATTTGAAAATTTGAAAGGAAGAATGGCAGAGAGGTAGAAACTTAGTCATAACAAAATTCTTTACTCAAGAACAAATGTCTGCATCTGTATGCAGTTGAGTGTGAAGATTTGATTGGACCATGTGATGAGCTTGTGGGTGTGGGGCAGAGTTGTGAACTTTCAACTGGGTGGGGAATAGGCGTTGGATTCTTACCTGATATGCCTCTTCTCATCAAGTGGAGCCAGCATTCAGGATGGGTTGTCCTCGTCCATTCTGATTGGAGGACCGAGTCTGCTTCTTTTTTTAATTGCTAGGATCTGTCCTGTTGAACCCCAGATTTGACGAATCCGAAGCCTAGACTCAAACGTGGAAAACTACTAACACCAGAAAAAACAGGTGGACTCCCATCCGCACCTCACAATCAACAAGGAAGGTGCAATTTAAAAAAGGTAGAAAAACTAGTACAAAAACGAAGTAAACTGTAACAAGAAAAACTCTAAACCATTGCAAGGGTGGGCCTGAATGCTGGCTCCATCTGATGAGAAGAGGAATATCAGGTAGGAATCCAACACCTATTCTCCATCCTGGGTGGAGCCAGCATTCAGGATGGGACATACCAAAGCTTAAGTCCCTTGGGTGGGTGAACTCAAATTCCCCAATGAAGAAGGATCTTCGACCACCCTTTGTAACACCCTCCTGCCAAAAGCAGCATCCACTGAAGCGTAAGAATCTATCTTGTAGTGCCTGATGAACTGTGATGGAGACGCCCAGGTGGCTGCATGGCACACCTCTTCCAGGGAAGCCTGAGTAGCCTAGGCAGCTGATGCAGCCCCGCTGCATGTGGAATGAGCTGTGATGCCCAATGGTTTGGGGAGAGCAGCCAGATCATACGCCTTGGCGATGGATCCTCTGATCCAATGACTGACGGTGGAAGAAGAAATCTTGGAACCCAGAGATCGAAGATGAAAGGCTACAAATAGAGCTTCTGAACAAGCGAGTGTGTTTGATATATACCTTGAGAGCCCGGCGCACATTGAGGGAATGCCAGCGTTGTTCAAGGGCATGACGGGGTCTGGCACAAAACAAGGGGAGAGACAACTCCTGTGCTCTGTGGAAAACTGAGTTCACTTTTGGTAGAAAGGATGGGTCCAAACGAAGGACCACCTTGTCAGTGTGAAAAATGCACAGGTCTCCCCGGACAGACAGGGCTGAAAGTTCTGAGATGCGGCGAGCTGAGGTAATAGTGATTAGGAAGGCTACCTTAAAGGTGAGGTATCTGAGGGAAGCTTCCCTCAGGGGTTCGTAAGGTGGACCAGTAAGAGAGTTCAATACCCGAAGGAGGTCCCAGGTGGGATAGTGGTGGACCAGAGGAGGACGTAGATTGGTCACTCCTTTGAGGAATCAACATATAGTGGGATACTGAGTGAGGGATTCAAACTGATCATACGAGAGGGGGAACAACAGCGCTGCAACCTGTCTGCGTAAGGTGTTGGGTGTGAGACCCTTCTGAAACCCCTGATGCAGGAAACACAGTATCTTGGGGATCGGGATGCGGAGGGGGGAGGGCCTCTCCATCCTGTGCCAGGCGCAGAATGTTTTCCATGTGGCTGAATAAATATGATTAGTGGACGGCCGGCGGGATGCTTGAATGATCGTAATGTCTTCCTGATCATAATCCTGGTGGGTTAGGTCGCGCCGCTCAATCTCCAGGTGGTCAGTTGGAGCCAGAGTGGGTCCGGGTGTTCTAGAGCTCCCTGGCTGAGCATGGTCAGAGAATGATGCAACCGCCATGGCGGGACGACGGCGAGAGCCTGGAGGTCTGCAAACCAGGTTTGGCGAGGCCAGAATGGTGCCATGATGATCACTTCCGCCCTCTCCTGGAGTATCTTCTGTATTAGGTCTGGAATGATTGGAAGTGGAGGGAAAGCATAGAGGAGACCGGATGGCCACCTGCTCCTGAGAGCGTTCACCCCCTCCGCTCCTTGTGCCGGGAAGCGGGAAAAGAACCGTGGACGTTGTGCGTTCTGAGGGGGCGCGAAGAGGTTGACCAGAGGGCATCCGAATATGCATCAGATTTGTAGAACTAGAGATGGGTGAAGATGCCATTCTGCATGGACCTGCTGAGCCAGTCTGCCTGGGTGTTGTCTGTTCCCGATATGTGATCCGCCGATAATGACTGTAGATGCTTCTCCACCCATAGACCGATCCTCATTGCCTCCTGTAGCAGGAGTCTGGAATGGGTCCCCCCTTGGCGATTGATATGTGCCTTGGCCGATATGTTGTCGGTCAGGACCAGAACGTGGCTCCCTGAGACTAGATCTTGGAACTGGCGCAGCACCAGATAGACAGCTCACAGTTCCAGCCAGTTGATTGAATGTCGTGCCTCCGCTTCTGACCACTGTCCCTGCGCTATGAGGAGGTGAGCATGAGTCCCCCAGCCTGAAAGGCTGGCATCCGTGGTGACCACCAGCCAATGAGGGATCCGGAATAGGCTGCCCTTGGAAATGGCTGAAGATTGCCACCAGGTGAGAGAGCGCAGAACACTCGGATCCACCAGAACTCTGCGGAGGGAGGAGCTGAGGCCCAACTTCTGAAATGGTAAGAGGAACCATTGTAGTTCCTGGGAATGCAGGCGGGCCCATGGGGTAATAGAGATACAGGAGATCATCTTCCCCAGAAGAGAAGATAGGGTAGCAATAGCCACCCTGCGTTCTCGCCTAACTTGGAGAACCAGACTTCTGATACTATTCTGTCAGTCTTGTGATAGGAAAACCCTGCATGCTAGGGAGACTATGAAGGTACCCAGGTGAAGGATGGAGGTGGATGGAACCAGATGGCTCTTATCCAAATTGATAGAAAAACCATGTGCTCAAAGAATGGACATGGTGATCTGCAGGTGTTGAGTGTTGAGCTCCCTGGAAGGGGCACGCACCAGGATGTCATCCAGATAGCACTGGACGCGCACTGGGATAGTGCGAAGGTGGGCCACTAGCGCCGCCAGCACGTTTGTGAACACCCTGGGAGCTGATGATAAATCAAAGGGGAGAGCCCTATACTGAAAATGCTTACCTGCGTAACAAAAACAGAGAAATTTCCTATGCAATCTGGCAATAGGGATGTGAAGATAGGCCTCCGTCAGATCAAGCAAGGCCATGAAGTCCCCTTGATGGAGGGAGGCCAAGATAGAGGAAAGGGAGTGCATCTTGAACTTCCTATATTTGATGTAGCTGTTTAAACATTTGAGGTCAAGAATAGCTCTCCAGCCCCCGAGGATTTCGGAACCACAAATAGGATGGAATAGAACCCCATTCCCTGATGCGCCTCAGGAACCCGTTGAATGGCCCTGATGTCAGCCAAATGTTGAATGGCCTCCTCCATCAGATGTCTTTTGGAAGGGATTTGGGAAACTGAACAACTGATTAAAAAAACCTCGGTGGGGGGAGGAACTCCAGAGAGAGGCTGAATTTAATGGTGTTCCGCACCCAGGAATCCTGAGTGGTAGATTCCCAGGCTGAGGAAAATTTTGCAAGCTTACCTCTGATAGGGAAGGAATCCCCTTCACCATCGAGACCTATGGAAGGGGCGGGCACTGGAGCCGCCCCTGGCCTGTCAACGAAACTGCTTCCCCCTGCTCGCTCTGTCAGATTGTCTCTGTCAGTAGAAATACTGACCTGGGGCCCGCAGGAGGGAAGAACCCTGGTCAGCTGAACGAAAGGGCTGACGATAGTATGGGGATGTACGAGGAGCACCTTTTCTTGACAATGATGGCAGCACCTTCCTCTTGTCAGTAGTTTCCACCAGTAGTTTCCACCAGGAGTGGTGAGAGAGCTTCTCCGAAGAGAGACTTGCCTTTGATGGGCCCGGCGACAAGGCGCCACTTGTGTCACGAATCTGCTGACCATGGTTTGAGCCAATGAAGGCGGCGAGCCACCACTGCGGTGGCCATAGCCTTGGAGGCAAATTTTGATGTGATCAGAGTGGCGTCTGCTAAGAATTGTGTGGCCGCAAAAACCTTGTTGAGGTCTTGTTGGGCCCGCACATTGGAGGCTGGAATGTGATCCTGAATTTGTTGGAGCCAGATCAAGGTGGTACGGGTGAAGAAGGAAGAAGTAGACACTGACCTGACTGCCCATGCCGCCACCTGGAAGGACTTAGCCAGGGCCTGCTCCATCCTTCTGTCCTCAGGCTTCAACAATTCTTCAGCCTCCCCCGACAAGGCCGTGGAAGAATGCAGCACCTTGATAGGTTCATCTACTGATGGAAGGGAGAGAAGTTCAGACAGATTTGATGCCACATTGAAAAATCATTTTTCCATAGAGGAGATTGACAAACTCAAAGCTGGGGAACCCCATTGATGTTCCACTGTGGAGAATAATTAAGGAGCAGGGATGACGTCCATGGAGGGAGCCACCTCGGAGAATAAAGGATCCGTCTGTCCTCACACTGAGGCTGTGGATTCAGTTGAAGGAGCTTCCAGACCTGAAGCCACCCTGTGTTGTGACCCAGCACCGCAACCCCCAGAAACACACACACAACCGTTTGTGATTCAAACAAAAAGGGTCCTTTTACTAATAAGGTTTCTTAGCAAAAGCTCAGGGGTTTTAAAAGTCCATAAACAACACAATAGTAAAGTCTCGGGGAATAATGTTCCTTTGGTTCCTTGAGGGTTAAATATCAAACGGTCAAATGTTCAAAACAATACTCAGTAATTCTCCTCTTATCTTACAAGTTGGCTGGCTTCCCGGAATAAGCCTTTCAGAAGCTGCTTTCTCCGAATACAAGATTTCCGAACAAATGCAGATGCAAACAAGACTATGGATGTGCTGCAGATCATTTGACGCGTTGTTCTCAGCACTGAGTGCTGATTGCGCCGGCCTAATATAGGCACTGAAGGGCGTGGCCCAATCAGCCCTCAGTGCTACCTCCGAGTAGACCTATGCTTACTCAGCCAGTCCTGTCTTCTGGCTGCTCTGCAAGCTCTGGCGTCCAGCAGAGGTTCTTCATCTCCTGATGATTCACTCTGCTGCGCAGGTGCAGAAGGTCCTGGGGGATCGTCCTGCTCTGGCACTGAGTCCTCATCACCAGCCGTCTCCGGTGCCAGGCACATGGGCTGGTACTGCTGCACCATGAGCGGCTCCACGTCCTCCGGATCCTCCATCCTCGGCGCCGGATGCGGCCAAGGCACAACACCCTGGCCTTAAACAAAAGAGACTTAAACAGTTTTGCTGGGAACAAACCTGCGGGCCCAGGATGATTGGGGCCCATTCCTTCATCTTCTGAAAGTTCCCCTAACACACTGCCTTCCTTATCAACCTCCTTATCCATGTCTTCCTCCCGGCTACTAGACCCCGAAGATGAGGAACGGTCAGGACTGATGGCCCTGGAAGTGCTCGGGCGTTGAGCAGAGGGTCTGTTAGAAGTAGAGGTGACCTCCTGAGCCCACGCCCGGGGAGCCGCCACTGATTGGAGACTGGCCATGAGCACTTGTTGGAAGGCCGCCGCCATTAAGGCTTGAAGGTTAGCTGGATCAAAGGGTATCTGAAGCCCTGCAGGTTGAGGGGTGCTAACAGGAGGTGCACCCAGTGAAGCAGGTTGACCCTGGGTGGCGGGCTAGCTGGATCCCCTGGAGCCGGGGCCGGGGTGGAAGAGCCCCACAGATCTGGTGTAGGTCTAGGAATATCGGTAGCATCAAGGGCCAGTGGATACCCTAGAGCAGTGATGGCGAACCTTTTTTGGTTCGCGTGCCAAAAGGGGGGGGGAATGCGGGGGATCATGTGTGTGCGTGCCCACACTCATAATTCCATGCACCCCCGCACATGCACGCATGACCCCCCTGCTCCCAGCATGCAATGGCACGCCCATTTTTCGCGCTCCCCAGGCTCCAGAGCCTTTCTAGGAGCCTGGGGAGGGCGAAAACGGCCTTCCCCACCCCCTCTGGAGGCTGGAAACAGCCTGTTTCCCGACTCCCAGTGGGCCCAGAAGGCCCGAAAATCAGCCGGCTGGTGCACACATGCACACCGGACCTGAGCTTGCATGCCCACCGATATGGCTCCGCGTGCCACTTGTGGCACCCGTGCCATAGGTTCGCCATCACAGCCCTAGAGGTTCCTCAGCTGGTTGTACTTCTGATTGCATTGGCTGGGCTTCTGAGGCCCTGGCTGATCTATCAAATATTCATTTAAGGGCACGATCTCTATGCCTTTCATCCCTTTCAGATGCTTTGGAAGGGACAGATTTGGATCGATGTGATCTGGTGGATCTAGAGTCTGAGGCTGAGGCCTGATCCTCCTCCATTAAGGAGTGGTTAGACTTTCTCTTCCTTCCCCCCCTGTTTATCTTGGCTAGGTTGTTTGTCTACCATGTGGACCGAGGTAGGTAGAGGCCCAAGATGGCGGCCGCAATATGGCGGAATCAAAATTGCCACCCCCTTCTGCGTGCCACGAGGTCCTGGCTGCCTCACCTCACCCGAGCTGATATAGGACTCTTTAAAGAGGCGGGAACCCTAGCAGCCAGCCCCTGATCTCACTTTCAAGGCAATTATGGGGTTAAAGGGACAGGGCCAACCCGAGCAGGCTCTGGGGATAAGGCCCTCTAAGCTGCAGCTATGCTGGCGGTAACGCGCGGCCGTGCTACCGCCTCGCCCGAAAATCCGGTCTCCTTTGAGCAGGCGGTGAGTGGGCGGTGATTAGCAATTCAAAGGAAAGGCCTCCGGCAGTAAGATAAAGGGAAAACTGCCGGGATTGTTCTCTCTGGCCTAGCGCTGTAGTAAAGGAGGTGGGGGCGGGGGGCGGGAGCAGCCCACCGTCTTCCATTCGGACTGAGGCCGAATCCTCCAATGAACAGGTGATCATCCCTTGTTGTGAGGCAGAAGTCCCCATTCAGCAGAGGTTACAGCCTCCGAGATATTTCACTAGAGGTTACTTTGTAATTTTCCCTTCGAGGGTAGAGCCAGCCGGCACCGAAAAAAGGCAATCCAATTTAAAAAACCCTGCCAATTGTTTTGAATACAAAAAAGACTAAAAGAATCAGTTCAATTTGGTTTGATCCAATTTTTAAAAAAATTGGATGGGAGTCTGATTTGCCACGTCTGTCCTGCTGAAGGACCGAGAAAAATCTGGGGTTCAACAGGACAGATCCTAGCAATTAAAAAAAGAAGCAGACTTGGTCCTCCAATCAGAATGGACGAGGACAACCCATCCTGAATGCTGGCTCCACCCAGGATGGAGAAATTTATTTATTTATTTATTTATTTGGTTTTCTTATATGCCGCCCAACTCCTGAAGGACTCAGGGCGGCGTACAACAGAGAGAATACAAGAATAACCAATTTATAAATATATTACTTAAGAACAGATATAAAAATTTAAAAAACACAATATTAAAATCATCCAACAACCATTCAGCAACCATACATACTTGGGGGTGAGCTCGAGTGGGTTAAGCTCTACCCCCAGCCTGCAGGAAAAGCCATGTCTTAACGGCTTTTCGGAAGGCCAGCAGAGTGGGGATAGTTCGGGTCTCTGGGGGAAGTTGGTTCCAGAGCACGGGGCCGGCCACAGAGAAGGCTCTCCCCCTAGGGCCCGCCAGCCGGCATTGCTTGGCCGACGGGACCTGGAGGAGGCCAACTCTGTGGGCCCTAACCGGTCGAAGGGAAGTGTGAGGCAGAATGCGGTCCCGGAGATAGCCTGGTCCTAAGCCATGAAGGGCTTTAAAGATGGTGATCAACACCTTGAATTGGACCCGGAGACCGATGGGCAACCAATGCAGCTGGCGGAGTATCGGTGTCACGTGGGTGTACCTTGGCACACCCACCACAGCACGCGCAGCCGCATTTTGCACCAGCTGAAGTCTCCAGATACTCTTCAAGGTAGCCCCATGTAGAGCGCGTTGCAGTAGTCCAAGCGGGAGGGGACAAGGGCATGAGTGACCGTGAGTAGAGCCTCCTTCTCCAAGTATGGCCGCAACTGGTGCACCAGGCGAACCTGTGCAAAAGCCCCCCTAGCCACAGCAGAAAGATGATGATCCAATTTTAGCTGTGGATCTAGGAGGACCCCCAAGTTGCGGACCTGATCCGAGGGGGTCAGTTTCGCTCCCTCGAAAACCAAGGAGGGACAGTTGTCATAGTCCTTAGGAGGCAGTATCCAAAGCCACTCAGTCTTGTCGGGATTAAGTCTGAGTCTGTTCCTCCCCATCCAGATCTTAATGTCGTCCAGGCATCGGCACATTACATCAACTGCCTCACTGAAGTCAGACGGGGTGGTGATGTACAGCTGGGTGTCATCAGCGTACTGGTGAAAACACACCCCATGTCTGCGGATGATCTCCCCCAGCGGTTTCATGTAAATGTTAAACAGGATGGGCGAGAGAACCGACCCCTGAGGCACCCCACATGATAGGGGCCTAGGGGACGATCACCCTAATGACTGGAAGCTTCAGATTCGGGTTTCCCCAGATATGCCAACATGACATCTTTAATAAATTGGAACTTTAAAAAACTTCTGGCCTCAAAGTTTTATTTCGTTGGGGGTGTTTCTTGGAACCCTGACATTTCCTTTATTTCTGTTATGCAGGCCTTGCAAATACACATCTCCTCCGATCCTTCTGAGTTCATGCCATAACTTTGCATTTTTATAGCAAATGGCCCTACAGCAAAAGGCCCATCATGTGTCTTAAGAACAGTTATGAATCTGATTCAATTAATATTCCCAATAAGATTCATGTTTATTCCTGCAAGAATAATAAACATTTAAGATTATCCATCTTCTGGAGCACCCTTATTTCTTTGTTTATGCCTCATCCAACAGTCCTGTTAACTGTTGGGTGAACATCTGAAATTAAAAGTGTCCTGGGACACTAAATACAATCACACCCAACTGCTCTCTCCTATTGTCTAGACCTGAATAATCTTCAAAGACTCCCTGCTGCAGACAATCATGCTGTACCCACTGAGATCAGCTGTAAAGTATTGTTATTAGCACATCTTATAGATAGAAGAAAAGGGCTCTTTCTGTTTTGAAATCTACATGCAAGTTATCACCTCAAAAGCATAACAGTTGTAAATCTCACTTTTCTGCCATTGTATTAATTCAATGTTGACAAGCTGGATTTTGTTCAAATTGGGAAGAGATTGTTGCAATTTAAGGATTGAAGGTGAAAGCTGTACTCACTCTATTATGACTGAATTATCCTGGATTGATAACATTGTTCCTGGTCATTTTAACTTTTTACTCTCCATTTAGGACAGAATACAGTTATATGCCCATAGTATGACTGACTCTATGATACAAAAGGTATTTCTGATGGTATAGACAATTTTCTTGGAGCGCTGGGGTTTAAACCTTCCTCATTCTCACTTGCATTTGAAAGAGGGGAAAAGGCTTGGCCAGACAACCAATAGAATTGTGGATACTATCTAAGAATAACTGTTCAATCCTTTCATTATAGAGAAGATGGAAAACTGGGCTTGGTACCTTCCATTTCTGATATGGATAACAGTGATCACTTTTATAGTATGTAATCTTTTGGACAACTTTTTGATTTGAAATGGCCCTGGTTACTTTTTGGGATAAATAATATAGCACTTATAGCACTTTACTTATATACCGCTTCATAGTGCTTTACAGCCCTCTCTAAGCGGTTTACAGAGTTCAGCATATTGCCCCCAACAATCTGGGTCCTCATTTTACCGACCTCGGAAGGATGGAAGGCTGAGTCAACCTTGAGCCTAGTGAGATTTGAACAGCTGAACTGCTGAACTAGCAGTCAGCCTGCAGTCGCAGCATTTAACCACTGCACCACTTCAGCTCTTTCTATAAAGGGGCAAAATATATTGCCATTACTTTTCTGGACTATTCACAGCCATTATATTCTTTTAGAATGTCATATGGAGATGAAATTTGAGGCCATTTGTAATGGAATTATGGCTTTGACTTGATACTGGCAAATACTGATCTCATCTCTAGTAGTGCTGTCTGTATATTAGATCAAACTGAAACAAAAATCTTGTATAGACAATATGATCAGGAATCTGAACTAACTGCAATTCCTAATCACATAGAGCATCTTCATTGCACAGTTTCTTTTAAGATGTAACAACTTTGTAGACACAAGTGGAGGAAGCTGATAAATACATTTTGTCTGTAGAACTTGGTTTGCTGAACAGAGAAGAGGGTTTTGTGACATATTTGTTTGTTTGTTCTTTGGGCCCTATTTTCTTTACATTAAGAATTAGCGTCTACATTTTTTAAAGATTAATCATTTTCCTAATTTAGTAGGATACAAGATAAAATCTACCTTCCTTAACTATGCCAGAGAAAGTTTAGAAAAACAGATATGAAGCACTGCCAACATATGCTGCACACTACAAAGAGAGTAGTATGGGTCAAGTCATGTGGTCTAGTTAAACATTTCACTGTATGTGTTGGTAATTTTTGAGAATGCAATCTTATGTTCAAATACTGTTTCAGGTATGTGTGTTCAACTTGTTCAGAATATTGATACAGGCTACAGTCCAGAGACACAATGTGTCAGGGCAGCTTCCAATCAATCCCTAGGAAAGAAAACCCTTGGCTCCATAGATTCAGAAAAAAGATACTTTTACTAGAGAAGCACCGGTCTTCATGCATGCCTTTCCCAGGACAGTTGGCCTTGAAGATGTTAAACAACCCAAGCTGGCCTCTCTGATTGCTTCTCAGAAATTCCAGTCTTACACCTCCTGCACACTTCCCCACCCAAATACCCATTGTCCCCCCCTCCATTTCCATGGCAGCCGGGAAGGGAAGGGAAGACAGCCAGGCTGAAATTCAGCCCCCTGTAACAGAGGCATTAGCCCTAAAACAAGAAAACAACATGCACATAGTTAAAGCAATATAAACCAAGTAAAACAACAAATCCATCCTGTGAAAGGTTTAGAGGAGTTTAGGTTCCTGGACATGTTTAGCATCTACCCACTCAGACTGCGAGGGAGGGAAATGCTTCCATGCAACTAGGTATTGGACTTTCCCTTTATGTTCCCAAAAATCTGGAATCTCTTTAATTTCAAAATGCTGCTCCTCCTCAATTAAAATGGGCACTGGTGTAGGGCAAAGAGGAGAACAGTTTCAAGTTTCAGTAAACTGAAATGAAACATGGGGTGAATATGTTTAATGTTCTTAGGCAATTCCAATTCCACTGTAACTGGATTGTTTTAATGATGGGGAATGGTTCAACATATTTAGGACCTAACTTCTTAGACTGTTGGTTGGACTGTGGGTATTTTGTAGAAAGGTAAACTCTATCACCCACTTTAAAATCTTCTGGTTTCACACATTTTTGTCAGCTTGTTTCTTATGTGCTTCACATGCTTCCTCCAGCACCTTACGGGCTATCAGTCAAGTGTTTTGGAGTTGCTCTATCTACTCTGCCAAGGAGGGTATTTGAGGTTTCCCTTGAGGCAGCTGCAACATAGCTACAAAATCCTGAACAGTGGCCACCTTAAATGGGGTAAACCCTGTGCTACTATGCACTGAATTATTATATGCAACCTCTGCAAATGGTAAAAGGTCAGCCAATTGTCTTGTTGGTAATTAATGTAGCATCTGAGGTCAATCCTGAGTTCTAGGATTGAATTATTTATTTATTTATTTATTAAACGCTCTTATAGGCCGCCCAATCCCGTGGGACTCAGGGCGGCGTACAACATAAATAAGAAGCGTACAATTTTAAAAACAATAGTCATAATTTACATTATAAATATAATTAAAAAAGACATTGTAAGAGCAACATTCAGGGGGAATCTAGTTGTCCTATTCACCCCATCTGCCGGAAGAGCCATGTTTTTAAGGCTTTACGGAAGGCCAGCAGGGTGGGGATGGTCCGGATCTCTGGTGGAAGTTGGTTCCAGAGGGACGGGGCTCCCACAGAGAAGGCCCTCCCCCGCGGCCCCGCCAATCGACATTGTTTAGCCGACGGGACCCGGAGAAGGCCCTCTCTGTGGGACCTAACCGGTCTTAGGGAGGTATGTGGTAGGATGCGGTCCCGCAGGTAACCTGGCCCTGAGCCATGTAGGGCTTTAAAGGTAACGACCAACACCTTGAATTGCGACCGGAGACTAATTGGTAGCCAATGCAGCTGGCGAAGGAGAGGTGTTACGTGGGTGTATCTCGGCACACCCACTACCGCTCGCGCAGCTGCATTCTGTACCAGTTGGAGTCTCCGGATGCTCTTCAAGGGTAGCCCCATGTAGAGCGCGTTACAGTAGTCTAGCCGTGAGGTGACAAGGGCATGAGTGACTGTGAGCAAGGCCTCCCTCTCCAAGTAAGGTCGCAATTGGTGCACAAGACGGATTTGTGCAAAGGTCCCCCTAGCCACAGCTGAAAGATGTTGCTCCAATTTTAGCTGTGGGTCTAGGAGGACACCCAAATTGCGAACCTGTTCTGAGGGAGTCAATTTTTCTCCCCCGAGAACCAAGGAGGGACAGTCGACATAGTCCTTGGGAGGCAATATCCAGAGCCACTCAGTCTTGTCTGGGTTGAGCCTGAGTCTGTTCACTCCCATCCAGACCCTCACATCGTCCAGGCAGCGGCACATTACATCAACTGCTTCACTGAACTGACACGGGGTGGAGATGTACAACTGGGTATTGTCAGCATACTGCTGATACCTCACCCCATGTCGTCGGATGATCTCACCCAGCGGTTTCATGTAAATGTTAAACAGGATGGGCGAGAGGACCGAGCCCTGTGGCACCCCGCAAACCAGGGGCCTAGGGGCCGACCTCTGTCCTCCTGTCAACACCGACTGCGTCCTGTCAGAGAGGTAGGAGGAGAACCACCGTAAAACAGTGCCTCCCACTCCCACCTCCCCAAGACGACGCAGAAGGATACCATGGTCAATGGTATCGAAAGCCGCTGAGAGGTCAAGTAGCACCAGGATGGAGGAGTGACCCCCATCCCGGGCTCGCCAGAGATCATCCATCAGCGCGACCAAAGCAGTCTCCGTACTGTAGCCGCGCCTGAAACCCGATTGAAAGGGATCCAGATAATCAGTATCCTCCAATAGCCGCAGGAGTTGGAGCGACACCACCTTCTCAACAACTTTACCCAAAAAGGGTAAGTTGGAGACTGGACGGAAGTTCTTTAAATCCGCTGGGTCCAGGGAAGGCTTCTTGAGGAGGGGCCTCACCACCGCAGCTTTTAAAGGCTGTGGGATGGATCCCTCTCTCAAAGAAGCGATCACAACCGCCTGGAGCCAGCCGCGTGTCACCTCCCTGCTGGCAGAAACCAGCCAGGAGGGGCACGGGTCCAATAAACAGGTGGAGGCGCTCATCGCTCCTATGGCCTTGTCCACATCCTCAGGAGTGACCGGTTCAAACTCGTCCCAAATAACAGGACTAAGACTCACCCCTGTCATCTCGGCTTGCCCTGTCCAAATGGAGTCCAGGTCTGTCCGAATCTGAACGACTTTATCCGCCAGAAACTGAGAAAATTCCTCAGCTCTGCCCTGCAAGGGATCTTCAACTCCCTCCTTGGCTAGGAGGGAGCGAGTCACCCTAAACAGGGCGGCTGGGCGGGAGTCGGCGGACGCAATAAGAGCGGAAAAATACGCGCATTTTGCCGCCTTTATCGCCACTAAGTAAGACTTAATGTAAGTTCTTAAAAGTGTCCGGTCAGACTCAGCTTTACTGGTTCTCCATCGTCGCTCTAGGCGTCTCTTTTGGCGCTTCATCTCCCGGAGCTCCTCAGTAAACCAAGGGGCCCGCCGGGATCCGCTGCCACGGAGAGGCCGCAAAGGCGCAATCCGATCTAAGGCCCCCGTTGCCGCCTGATTCCAAGCAGCCACTAGGGCCTCAGATGAATCGTGTACCAGGGAGTCAGGTATTTCCCCAAGTTCCCTCTGAAATCCTTCAGATTCCATTAGGCGCCTGGGGCGGAACCACTTAATCGGCCCCGCCTCCTTGCGGTGGAGGAGTGGTGCCATGAAATCCAACCTCAGAAGGAAATGATCTGACCACGACAAGGGTACTGTGACTAAACCCCTCAGCACTATCCCTCTCACACACCCCGTTAGAGGATAATGGGAGGAGCTTAAGCCCTGGGCAGTTCCCACCAAGACTGTGATGTGAATTGCACCCCCCTATCTGATATGGTGCATTCAGGAGCGCCATGTAATCTATACATGTGTTGCATAAAAAGCTTGGCTAACATTTTTGCAGAGCCGATCTTGGGGCAAGGGACAAAATGCACCTATTTTTTTAAAAAAGATCAGTAATAACCCAAATAACAGTGTGTGTCCCCCCTCTCAGGTAGTTCCACTATAAAGTCCATTGATATTTCTTTCCATGGTTCCTTGGAGCTGGCCACAGTCTGCAAAAGTCCCATTGGCTTTCTCTGTTTAGTTTCAGTAAGTTTTTTAGAGATTGTAGCAGGCCCTGGGCATTCTCTTGTAACAGTACAGCCCCCACAGCTACATCACTCGTGTCTGCCTGAATTACAAAATGAGAAGTTGGATAAGAGTGCAAACAGCTTTTTGAGTTTTTTGAATGCCATTTGACACTCCATGGTTCACTTAAGTGGCTGACTCCACTTCGGCTTGCCCTCACCCTTAGTCTTTAAAAGTTGGTGTTTGGTAACACAATTTTTGCGAATGAAGGGATGAATTCCTAGGCAAAGCCTAGGAAATTTTGTAGTTGCTTCCTAGTATGGGGAGGGAACCACTCTAACACCGCCTGCACCTTTTCTGGGTCCATTTCTATTCCTTCATGAGATATATGGTAACCCAGGTAATCAATTTTATCTTGGTGAAATTCACATTTAGAGAGCTTGGCATACAATTCGGATGCTCGGAGTCTCTTTAGGACCACCTGCACCAATTTCACATGCTTTTCCATAGTCTCAGTATTTATTAAAATGTCAACAAAATACACCAACACTCCCTTGTACAAGTAGTCATGCTCATTGATCAGTTGCATGAAAACAACTGGGGCCTCTTAAAACCGAAGCCATTTAGGACCCATTTCCCACAGAAAAGAAAACACCGGGAGCCACAAAACCTGGGTGGGCGTGGCCAACTCAACACCATTTTCACCCAGTCACATGACCCCCCCCAGCCATGCCTACCCAGGTTTTGTGGCTCCTGATGTTTTCTGTGGGAAGTGGGTCTCTCTCTCTCTCTCTCTCTCTCTCTCTCTCTCTCTCTCTCTCTCTCTCTCTCTCTCTCTCTCTCTCTCTCTCTCTCTCTCTCTCCCTCCCTCCCTCCCTCCCTCCCTCCCTCCCTCCCTCTCATTTCTGTTTTTCTCTCTTTTTCCTCTCCCTCTCCCTCTCCCTCCCTCCCTCCCCCCTCTCTATTGAATAGCTGTTCCCTCCCGTTTGTTTGATCGGAAAGAAATATGGCAATAGAAAATTGGGAAAGGATTGACAGCAGCTCAATGATCCAGTGATTGCACCTAGAGCAGTACCCTTTTGCCACAAAATGAATTTATCCAATTTTGAACTTTGGGAGAGCATGTCAGAGAAGAACTGGCAAATGAGTAAAGGATTTGTGCTGTCTCATTTATTGTCTCCTTTAATTGGCTTTTTTAGTCATCCTCATCAACTTGTGATGATGAAAACCAGTGCTGGATGTTCCCACCTTTGTTACATTATATGAAAAGATTTTGTCATAATGCTGCTTATGAGTAAGATCTTCATCAGAGTGTTATTTAATTGTCATGCTACTTGTTTTCTTGTATTTTTTTAAATGAAAGACAATATTTGTAGCAAAAGATGGAAATGTTTATGGCATTAGCTAAACAGGAGTTGAAGCATGGATACTGCAAGCCACCCAGAGTCCTGGAGTGGATAGTTATAATAAATTCTGGAGAAGGAAAAGGAAAAAAGAGAAGGAAAAGATCATAAGATAGAGGAGTGATCCACTGATAACAAGTTCAGGCAGAACAACATTGTTCTAGTTCTGTATTCAAAGTGATTCAAAAACCATGTATTGCAAACTCTTATCATAAAGTTTACATATTGTATATTAATTTTTTAATGATAACTTCTCTGAAGAATTTCCACAATATACACAATAATGAAGACAGTAAGAGAGATGCATGGATCAATAAAATGTTTCATATTTCCTTCAAGGAGTTAGCAAAAGCAATTTTTTACTAAGCTTACTATCATATATTTCTTCTTGGAGTGGTGACTGTATCTCTTCTCCTCCCCTCCCCAACTACAAGTTAGCAATACTGTAGCAATAGCACTTAGACTTATATAACACTTCATAGTGCTTTGCAGCCCTCTCTAAGTGGTTTTCCTAGCCATCATATTGCCCCCAACAATCTGGATCCTCATTTTACCGATCTTAGAAGAATGGAAGGCTGAGTCAACCTTGAGTCAGTGGGAATTGAACTGCCAAACTGCTGGCAGTCAGCAGTCAGCAGAATTAGCCTGCAGTACTGCATTCTAACCACTGTGCCACCATGGCTCAGTTAGTACCAACTAAAATGATTGGGAAAAGCTAGTTTGGTCTAGTGATTAAGACTTCAGGCTGGAAATAGAAAAGCCATGAGTTTTTCTATTTAGAAATAGAAAAACTATGAGCAAGCTAGGTAACCGTGGTCATCTCCCTTTGTGGTTATAAAACAAAGGAACTTAATTACTAACTCAAATGAGTTCAATATCTTATCATAATCTATTCCCTGTGCTAGGTGCTAGGCTAGGTAGATTGTTGTGTGTTATGAAACTCCTTTGCAATGTTTTCTAGGCCATAGTTTTTAAATGCATTGCAGGATCTCTCACAGAAGGTTTCTACCTAAATTTTGTACTTCGTCTAAATCAGTGGTTCTCAAAGTGGGCAGTACTGCCCCCTGGGGGGCGGTGGGATGACTTAGGGGGGCGCTAAGAGGCAAGGGTGGTGGCAGGGGGCGCTAAGAGGGGTCAGGGGGGCAGCAGGTGGTTCGCCATACCGGTAACTCCATTGCCTGTTCGTTTTCTCCTTCCTTTGGAACGCGAACCTCCCCTTCGAGCATTGCGACAGGCTCTTCCTCACATCAATCATGTTGGGTCTGATGGTGAGTGGTTGAAGAGAGCCAGAAGGGGAGACGGGATGCAGTGCTGAAAGAGACAGCTCTCCCTTTTCTCGGTGTTTCCTATTCAGTCATGGGTGGGGTCAAGGAGTGGTTCCCCCCCCATCTGAGCACAGGCGCAGACGTAGGCGGACTGGTCGGGTCCTTCCAACTATTCTTCCTTCTGCGCGTGCGATATCAGCGGCTTTATCCTGCTCAGCCGATGCTTCCTCCCCCTTGAGAGGACAGCGAGCTGCTTCCAAGCTGTCCAGGGACACCGAGCAGGTTAGTTTGCCCAGCCGTGATTAATGCTGTGTCGCCTCGGGCTCAGGACACCGGAGGTGGGGTTTGGGACCAATAGCTTAGTGATGCCTCTGGCTTCTTTTTGTGCCTTTATGGTAGTCTCTTTCTAAAGGCGAACATGGCCGCACCTGCTTGCCTCCAGGTTAATTAGGAAGTAGTTCCCTGAAACAGGATGTGAAGTTGCAACAACCTTCATGCATAGTGCTTGGAAGACACGTGTGTGTGTGGGGGGGGGAACTCTATAAAGCCTGGTCAAAAGACAATGTGATTTGCTTGGTGGTGTTAAGATGTCAGAGCTGGTAGGAAGGAAGCAGATGGTAGGTAGGTAGGTAGGTAGGTAAGTAGGTAGGTAGGTAGGAAGGAAGGAAGGAAGGAAGGAAGGAAGGAAGGAAGGAAGGAAGGAAGGAAGGAAGGAAGGAAGGAAGATGGTACAAAGGAAGGAAGGAAGATGGTAAGGAAGAAAGACAGACAGAAAGAAAGAAAGATGGTAGGAAAGAAGGAAGGAAAGAAGGAAGACAGATAGAAAAAGAAAGGAGGGAGGGAAGGGAGGGAAGAAAAGAAAGAAAGAAAGAAGGAAGGAAGGAAGGAAGGAAGGAAGGAAGGAAGGAAGGAAGGAAGGAAGGAAGAAAGAAAGAAAGAAAGAAAGAAAGAAAGAAAGAAAGATGGTAGGAAGGAAGGAAGAAAGATGGTAAGGAAGGAAGAAAGAAAGACAGACAGAAAGAAAGAAAGGAAAGAAAGAAAGATGGTAGGAAGGAAGGAAGGAAGGCAAATAGAAAAAGAAAGGAGGGAGGGAAGGGAGGGAGGGAAGAAAGAAAGAAAGAAAGAAAAAGAAAGAAAGAAAGAAAGAAAGAAAGAAAGAAAGAAAGAAAGAAAGAAAGAAAGAAAGAAAGAAAGAAAGACTTATGACCACAATTGAGCTCAACATTTTGGTTGCTAAGCAAGAGCGTTGTTAAGTGAATTTCACCACATTTTACAAGTTGGCCATGCCCACCCAGTCACCTGACCATCAAGCCACGCCCACCTGAAGGGGGTGGGAGTGGGGGGCAGTGAGGATGAGTTTGTAGCACCAAGGGGGCGGTGGACTGAAAAAGTTTGGGAACCACTGGTCTAAATGTTGTACCTATCATCTTGTTTTCAATCTTAAGCACTATAGGCACTGAGCATTAGAAAACAGGACATAATATCACTTATTTATTTGTTATAACTATCAGGTATTCAACTTAAAATCAAAACCTACATTTGGATAAAAATGTCAAGTGGAAATTTAAATTCTATGGTCTCAAGTCTAGCTGACTCATACAAAAGGCCTCTCTATTCCTAGGTGAAACAGCCTTCTATTAGATTTGAAGAAGTGTTTCTATTTCTTTTTGTTTAAGAAAAGATGCAGACTTTTCCTTTTCTCCTAATCATTGGAAGATTATTTTCATTTTTGTTGGATCGTGCTTTTGCTTCTAGCAGTTTTATACTTCTGAAATATTTTAGTAAATTGTTTTATGGTTATTCAAACTTACTTTCTTTTTGTATTTGTATTGCGTGTTTTTTGAACTGTCAGGAAATCAATGGGAAAAATAACCCTTATAATTTATTGAGAAGTACAATTGTTTTTTACTGACTTTCCTTTGGAAAAAAGGCTATACAAAGAAGCATTTTATGCCTGTAAAATTACCAGCCTTAGATACAATCTAATGTGCCTTCCTGTGATTGCATGGCTGAAAAAATAGTGGAAAATGCAGAAATTGCTCATTCTTATTTATTTATTTATTTAATAACTGATTTGTTTATTAGAAGTTAGCCAATTATTTAGGTCTTCATCTATGGGAGCATTGTAGCTTGTCTAATAAACAACAAAAATGTCTTACACTTTTATTTATTTATTTATTTCTTGGTTCTTCTATGCCACCCTATTCCCGAGGGACTCAGGGCGGCGTACAACATCATATAAGAACACTAGAAATAATAACAATTTAAAAGCACAATTAAAAGTTAAAAAGATTAAAACAGTTAAAAGTATCCCCACCAGACATACCGGGGGAGAATTCAGATGGAGCTAGTCTCAACCCCCTGCCTGCAGGAAAAGCCATGTCTTGACGGCTTTTCGGAAGGCCAGCAGAGTGGGGATGGTTCGGGTCTCTGGGGGAAGTTGGTTCCAGAGCGCGGGGCCCCCCACAGAGAAGGCCCTCCCCCTAGGGCCCGCCAGCCAGCATTGTTTTGCTGACGGGACCTGGAGGAGACCCACTCTGTGGGCCCTAACCGGTCGGAGGGAAGTATGAGGCAGAATGTGGTCCTGAAGGTAACCTGGTCCTAAGCCATGTAGGGCTTTAAAGATGATGATCAACACCTTGAATTGTACCAGGAGACCGATGGGCAACCAATGCAGCTGGCGGAGTATAGGTGTAACATGGGTGTACCTTGGCACACCCACCACAGCACGCACAGCCGCATTTTGCACCAACTGAAGTCTCCGAATACTCTTCAAGGGTAGCCCCATGTAGAGCGCATTGCAATAATCCAATTGGGAGGTTACTAGTTATTGCTAAGAGATGAATGTGTTGTATATAATGACCACCTCACATTCCTAAGGAAAATTAATGAAAATGAGATAGACCTTAAAATAGCACACACATTTTTATTTTTATTAAACAAATCCATTTGTGTTTAAATTACTGTGAAAAACATTAGCTACATAATTTTAATATATCTTTAAAAGTAGAATTTTTTTCTAGTTAGCTATGTCCTGAAAAATCTTCACAAGATGGATTGATAAAGATTTTGATTGAATCTATTCAATTCAACAGTCTGAACCCAGACCATATTAAGACTCTTAAATCCATGGCAAAGTGCTTTTGCACTAATTTTCTATTTTTTAAAAGCAGCTTTGTTAGTTACCAGGGATGTCAGAACCATCAATCATAAATAAACTCAACACTCAGATCTTAATGTTTTAATACATCTCTGTATGCCACTGCAGATTTTCTAAAACCTTTGGCAATATTAGTCATTAATAGTATTGTTTTATTCTATGATCCAACTAAACACACTGTAATTAAACTGCCTTCTTCTTTGCTGTCACTTAATGCTGTCCTTCCATTCCCCACCTTCCAAGTCAGAACTGAAGAAGCTTCTTGGATGAGAAGCAAAACATCTTCAGATATAAGAAAGTCCAGTTGCCTCTTGAAAAAGCACCTTTGGGACATTTAACAGTAAACATAATTTTTCTGTACAAAAATAGCACTTATGTACATGTAGCTCATAACATTTTTTCCTAATTCTGTGTAATTACATAGAAACTATCTTATTGAGCTGGTTTGGGAATCCCACCAAATGTCCTTCATAAATTATACTATCTACTACTCTGGTGAAAATAGTAAGCATAATTGAAATGGAGTAGCTATAACAATAAACAATCTTATAAATAAACGCATTAAGTCCTTTATTCCTGTATCCGATAGAATGATGATGATCCAAATAAATAGTACTCTAGTAAATATGAATGTTATACAAGTTTATGCTCCCACAGCTGACAGTGATGAGGAGGATTTAGAGAGATTTTATGAAGATATAAGCAGTGTATTGAAAACCCTAAAAAGTAATGATATCACAATACTCATGGGGGACTTCTGTCAGATCCCTATAGATCCCTATAGTGACATTGCCATACAATTGACGGGGGTGAGAGGAGACCCCTGAATGTATCTTTTTCCTTTTACTCTTTGTCAGCTGCTATTTTATTATTTTTATCCTGGCACCTGAGTGCTTTGGGATTTTCTCACCTTTTGGGGAATGTATTAAGGGGGGAGGGCCATGTGGGTTTTTTCACTTGCTGAAGCTAGCGGAAGATGACCCTGGGAACACTGCCTTATCTATTTCTCAGGAAGGCCATTGCAACAACATCTTGACACCTGTGGATTGGCTGAAATCCACATCTGACCAGGGGAGGGGTTTCTAATGTCTTATTTCTAACTGTATTGCCTGAGGGGGTTTATAATCTGCTTTGCCTTTGTTCCGCTATCACTTTCTACTCAATAAAAGAATCCTTTTGAAATATGCTGTTTCAAGAGTTCTACTTTCTTAAACGGGAAGGAGAGGCAGGATCTTACATAAAGCAGATTCTGCAAAAACGGTCAACCCGGAGAAGCAGAATTTTTCTTTTTTGCCCTACCATGGGGACTTTGCAAAACATGTCTGAGCAAAGCAGCAAGCAGGGAGAAGCTGAGTGCTGGAGGGAGGCGTCCACCACCACCCAGCCAGATCCCTGCTTGTTGTACCAAGGGGCCGAGGCCAAGGCAACCCCAGAGGACCCAAAGAAGCCCTGCTGGTTGATTGACATTGGGAAGGACAGCTGGGATTGGAGAACCAGAGGTGTCACCCTCACCCGTGGCAGTCGGAAACCAGGGTGGAAAATGGAACTGGAAGCCCTCTCCAACAAGGAAGGATATTTAGTGGCGATAGGGGCGGCAAAACAATCTTATTTTTCTGCTCTTATTGCGTCCGCAGATTCTCGCCCAGCCACCTTGTTTAGGGTGACTCGCTCCCTCCTTGCCAAAGGGGGGAGCGAGGAACACTTGCAAGGTAGAGCTGAGGAATTCGCAGAGTTTCTGTCGGATAAAGTCACTCAGACCCCGTCGAACCTGGACTCTGGCTGGGCAGAGTCCATGGAGTTGACAGGGGCAAGTCTTAGTCCACTGTTGTGGGAGGAGTTTGAGCCTGTTTCTCCCGAAGATGTGGACATAGCCGTGGGGGCGATGGGTGCTTCCACCTGTTTATTGGACCCGTGCCCCTCCTGGTTGGTTTCGGCCAGCAGGGAGGGTGGCACACGGCTGGATCCAGGTGGTGGTCATCGCTTCTTTGAGGGAGGGATCCATACCGCAGCCGTTAAAAGTTGCGGTGGTGAGACCCCTCCTGAAGAAGCCTTCCCTGGATCCAGCTGACTTGAAAAACTATCGTCCGGTCTCCAACTTACCTTTCTTAGGGAAAGTTGTGGAGAAGGTGGTGGCTGCTCAGCTTCTGCGGCTATTGGAGGAAACAGATCATCTAGATACCTATCAGTCGGGTTTCAGGCACGGCTACAGTACAGAAACTGCCTTGGTCACTCTGATGGATGATCTCTGGCAAGCCCGGGATGGGGGAAATTCCTCCATCCTGGTGCTACTTGACCTCTCAGCGGCTTTCGATACCATCGACCATGGTATCCTTCTGCATCGTCTCGGCGAGTTGGGAGTGGGAGGCACCGTTTTGCGGTGGTTCTCCTCTTATCTCGCCGATAGGATGCAGTCGGTGTTAACAGGAGGGCAGAAATTGTCCCTTAGGCCCCTGTCATGCGGGGTGCCTCAGGGTTCGGTCCTCTCGCCCATCCTGTTTAACATTTACATGAAACCGTGGGGGGAGATCATCCGCAGACATGGGGTGTGTTTCCACCAGTACGCTGATGACACCCAGCTGTACATCACCACCCCGTCTCAATTCAGTGAGGCAGTTGATGTAATGTGCCGGTGCCTGGACGACGTTAGGACCTGGATGGGGAGGAACAGACTCAGACTCAACCCCGACAAGACTGAGTGGCTTTGGATATTGCCTCCTAAGGACCATGACAACTGTCCCTCCTTGGTTCTCGAGGGAACGAAATTAACTCCCTCGGATCAGGTCCGCAATTTGGGGGTCCTCCTAGACCCACAGCTAAAATTGGATCATCATCTTACTGCTGTGGCTAGGGGGGGCCTTTGCACAGGTTCGCCTGGTGCACCAGTTGCGGCCATACTTGGAGAAGGAGGCTCTACTCACGGTCACTCATGCCCTTGTCACCTCCCATTTGGACTATTGCAACGCGCTCTACATGGGGCTACCCTTGAAGAGTATCCGGAGACTTCAGCTGGTGCAAAATGCGGCTGCGCGTGCTGTGATGGGTGTGCCAAGGTACACCCATGTGACACCTATACTCTGCCAGCTGCATTGGTTGCCCATCGGTCTCCGGGTACAATTCAAGGTGTTGATCATCATCTTTAAAGCCCTTCATGGCTTAGGACCAGGCTATCTCCGGGACCGCATTCTGCCTCATACTTCCCTCCGACCGGTTAGGGCCCACAGAGTAAGCCTCCTCCTGGTCCCGTCAGCCAAGCAATGCCAGCTGGCGAGCCCTAGGGGGAGGGCCTTCTCTGTGGGGGGGGGGCGCGCTCTGGAACCAACTTCCCCCAGAGACCCGAATCATCCCCACCCTGCTGGCCTTCCAAAAAGCCGTCAAGACATGGCTTTTCCTGCAGGCAGGGGGTAGAGATTAATCCATCTGAGCTCTCCCCCGGGTACGTCTGGTTGATGGATGTTCTTAAATATTAATTTTTTAATTTTTGTACTTGGTTTTAATTAATGTTTATTTGCTGGTATTCTTGTATATTGTTGTACGCCGCCCTGAGTCCCTCGGGAGTAGGGTGGCATATAAGAACCAAGAAATAAATAAATAAATAAATAAATTTGCTGAGAAACCACTGAGGGAGGACCAACTGAAAAGGCACATCACTCGCCTAGTGCTGGAAACCCTGGAAAACTGTTTTTAACATGCCGCTTGGCAGCTACCAATTCAAAGTACTCCCTTTTGGATTACAAGGAGCCCCAGCGGTGTTTATGCAATTGATAAATGAAGTCCTCCATGAACATTTGTACAAAGGGGTTCTGGTTTACCTTGATGACATTTAAATATATACAGAAACGAAAGCGGAGCATGTGAAACTGGTCTGAGTCATTTTAAATAAACTCTGCTCAACCAAGCTTTATGCTAAATTATCCAAATGTGAATTTCACCAAGAGAAAATTGATTATTTGGGGTATCTTATCTCTAACCAAGGCATTGAAATGGACCCAAAAAAAGTACAAGCGGTGATCGACTGGGCTCCTCCCCGAATATGCAAGCAATTTCAAAGCTTCCTGGGATTGGCTAATTTTTACTGCCAATTCATTCCCACCTTTGCACAAATAGCCCTTCCCATAACTAATCTCCTCAAAACTAAAAAGTCAAGGAAACAATTGGTCCATTGCAGGGAGAAAGTGGCAAGAAGGTGACAAGCAACAGGGAGAAAGCAGAGCTACTTAACACGTTTTCTGCATCTGTCTTTACACAAAGGGAAAAAACAGTCCAACCTATCAAAAACAGCATCACAAAAAACATATTAGGAACACAAGTTAAAATAGGGAAGGAAATGGTAAGAGAACACCTGTCTACCCTAGACGAATTCAAATCACCAGGATTAGATGGATTACACCCCAAGATTCTGAAGGAACTGGCAGATGATATCTCAGAACCATTGAACTACATCTTTCAAAGATCCTGGAGCACCGGGGAACTGCCAGCGGACTGGAAAAGAGCTGATGTAGTTCCCATCTTCAAAAAAGGGAAAAAAACAGATCCAGGAAACTACAGACCTATTAGCCTGACCTCAATACCAGGGAAGATTTTGGAAAAGATAATCAAGCAACGAATCAATGAACACCTAGAAGCAAACACAGTAATAACCAAAAGCCAACATGGGTTTGTAAAAAACAGATCATGCCAGACTAGATTTTAGATTTAGATTTATTATTAGAGTTGGAAGGGACCTTGTAGGTCATCAAGTCCAACCCCCTGCTCAAGCAGGAGTTCCTACACCATTTGAGACAGATGGCAGTCCAGTCTCCCCTTGAAGGTCGCAAGTGTTGGGGCTCTCACAACCTCCGCTGGCAAGCTGTTCCACCGGTTGATCGCTCTCACCGTCAGAAAGTTTCTCCTCACTTCCAGGTTGAATCTCTCCTTGGTCAGCTTCCATCCATTATTCCTTGTTTGGCTTTCTGGTGCCATAGAGAACAGCCTGCCCCACTCCTCTCTGTGGCATCCCCTCAAGTACTGGAACACTGCTATCATGTCACCCCTGGTCCTTCTCTTCGCCAGACTGGCCAAGCTCAGTTCCTGCAACCGCTCTTTGTATGTTTTATTTTCCAGACCCTTTATCATCCTGGTTGCTCTCTTCTGCACTTTCTCTAGGGTTTCAATGTCTTTTTTGTAGTGTGGTGACCAAAACTGGATGCAGTACTCTAGGTGTGGTCTGACTAAGGCTTTATAGAGTGGTACTAGTACCTCTCTGGTCCTTGATTGTATCCCTCTATTTATGCAGCTCAGGACTGCATTGGCCTTTTTGGCTGCTGCTGCACACTGCTGGCTCATATTTAGTTGGCTGTCTACCAAGACTCCAAGATCCCTCTCGCAATCACTGCTATTGAGTGTGGTTTCACCCAGTTTGTATGTGTATTTTTGATTCTTCTTACCAAGGTGTAGAATTTTACTTTTCTCCGTGTTAAATTTCATTTTATTGGTTTGGGCCCAGTGTTCGAGTCTGTCAAGATCCCTCTGGATTTTGAGTCTGTCCTCTGGGGTGTTTGCTACTCCTGCCAGCTTGGTATCGTCTGCTAATCTTATTGCATTCTTTGACAAAGTGACAAAATTAGTGGACCAGAGGAATGCTGTCGATGTGGTTTACTTGGACTTCAGTAAGGTATTTGATAAAGTAGACCATAACCTACTACTAGATAAAGTAGAAAAATGTGGGATGGACAGCAACAACACCAGATGGATTCAAAACTGGCTAACCAACTGCACTCAATGTGTAGTGCTCAATGGAACTGCATCTACATGAAGGGAAGTATGCAGTGGAGTACCCCAAGGCTCTGTTTTAGGCCCAGTACTCTTCAACATCTTCATCAATGACTTGGACGAGGGGATAGATGGGGAACTCATCAAATTTGCAGATGACACCAAACTGGCAGGAATAGCCAACACTTCAGAAGACAGGCTCAAGATACAGAAGGATCTTGACACACTTGAACATTGGGCTCTATCTAACAAAATAAAATTTAATAGTGAAAAAAGTAAGGTTCTACATTTAGGCAAGAAAAACAAAATGCACAGGTACAGTATATGTCAGTGATGGTGAACCTTTTTTTCCTCGGGTGCCGAAATAGTGGACGTGCATGCTATTGCACGCGCGTGCATGCCCACACCCATAATTCAAAGACCCTCACTTTCCCCACCCCCTGCACATGCATGTGTGACCCCCCCACTCCCCTGTTTCCCGACTTCCAGTGGGCCCGGTGGGCCCATTTTTCATCCTCCCCAGGCTCCAGAGGCTTTCTTGGAGCTTGGGAAGGGCGAAAACACTCCCCCCGCCACCCTGGAGGCCCTCCGGAGGCCGAAATCGCCCTCCCAGAGCCTCCACACAAGCCAAAAATCAGCTGGCGGGCACGCACATGCGCACTGGAGCTGAGCTAGGGCAACGGCTCGCATGCCGGCAGATATGACTCCGCGTGCCACCTGTGGCACCCGTGCCATAGGTTCGCCATCACTGGTATGCCAACACAGTTCTAGGCTGCATTAACAGAGGGATAGAATCAAGATCACGTGAAGTGTTAATACCACTTTATAATGCCTTGGTAAGGCCACACTTGGAATACTGCATTCAGTTTTGGTCACCACGATGTAAAAAGGATGTTGAGACTCTAGAAAGAGTGCAGAGAAGAGCAACAAAGATGATTAGGGGACTGGAGGCTAAAACATATGAAGAATGGTTGCAGGAACTGGGTATGTCTAGTTTAACGAAAAGAAGGATCAGGGGAGACATGATAGCAGTGTTCCAATATCTCAGGGGTTGCCACAGAGAAGAAGGAGTCAAACTGTTCTCCAAAGCACCTGAAGATAGAACAAGAAGCAATGGGTGGAAACTAAACAAGGAGAGAAGTAGGGTATGGGTAGAAACTAAATAAGGAGAAATTTCCTGACGGTTAGAACGATTAATCCGTGGAACAGCTTTCCTCCAGAAGTTGTGAATGCTCCAACACTGGAAGTTTTTAAGAAGATGTTGGATAACCATTTGTCTGAAGTAGTGTAGGGTTTCCTGCCTAGGCAGGGGGTTGGACTAGAAGACCTCCAAGGTCCCTTCCAACTCTGTTATTATAATTATTATAATTATTATTAAAACTAAGTGGGAGGGAAAACCAAAACCAAGGCAACCTTTGAATTGGACAATGGAATGCCAAGCAGTGTTTGAGAAACTTAAATGACTTTTCTCAGCAGAGCCAATCCTAAAACACCCTGATCCAGAAAAGCCTTTTGTAATATAGGCAGATGCCAGTGATGTGGCAATAGGGGCAGTCTACTCCAAAAAAATGAGCAGGACCAACTGCAGCCTTGTGCTTACACATCTAAAAAACTAACTGAAACTGAACAGAGGTGGGCAATATGGGAAAAGGAGGCATATGCAGTGCAGTGCACTGGGCACTATTAACATGGAGGCATTTCCTAGAAGGGAGTAAAATCCCTTTTGAGGTTTGGGCTGATCACAAAAACCTTGAAGCCCTCAAAATGCCTAGGAAACTATCCCCAAAACAAGTGAGATGGGCACAATATTTCAAACATTTTGACTTTACTCTAAAATACCTCCTGGGGGGGGGGACTTCCTAGCAGATGCATTGTCTAGAAAACCCCAATATAACAGTGTAATAGTCGAAGTAATCAAACCCATAGTGCCTCAGGACCAACTGGCAGCAAAAGTAATCACCAGATCTCAAAGCAAAAGAGAAATGCTGGCAGATAATGCCACCACCCAAGCCTTCAAGCAAGCCCTTCTCACAGATGACTGGTTTTTGAACCAATAATCCAGTTGCCTCTTAAAAGACGATTTGGCATGGGTGGGCTGAAAGTTATATGTTCCAGCCAGCCAAAGACTGTTCCTAATGGGAAGATGCCATGACTCCAAATTAGCAGGACATTTTGGTTTTAAACTTTGCACCTGATTAAAAGACAATTCTGGTGGCCATCATTGAAAAGGACATAGAAAGCTATGTTGCTAGCTGTCCCGTCTGCGCAGCAGCAAAGAGACTTCAGGGGAAAACCCCAGGACTTTTGCAAATGGTTGCTGAACCTTCAGCACCCTGGAGAGAGATTTCCATGGATTTTATGGTGGAACTGCCGGAGAGTCCCGGGAATACTGTTATCTGGGTTGTGACAGACCTGTTTTCTAAGTAGGCCCATTTTATTCCCTGCCAGAAGATCTCAACTGCCAGAAGCTTAGCCAAATTGTTTCTTACACACATTTATCGTCTTCATGGAGCCCCACAAAGAATAGTTTCTGACAGGGGGGTCCAATTCACCTCCAAATTTTGGAGGGCATTTCTAAGCTTACTTGGCACTGCCCAAGGCTTAAGCTCCTCTCACCATCCTTGCACTAATGGCCAATGTGAGAGAACTAACAGCATGCTAGAACAATACCTCAGATGCTTTATTAATTACCAGCAAGATAACTGGTTTGACCTCTTACCATTTGCAGAGGTGGCATTCAACAACTCTGTACACTCAAGTACAGGATTCACCCCCTTTAAAATAGCAACTGGCTTAGATTTTAGCCCAATGCCTGAAGTCCCCACAGAATAACCCACCATCCCCTCACTAAAAGAGTGGATGGACAACCTTCAAAATACCTGGCCAGTAGTTAGATTTGCTCTAAAAGAAGCCAGAGAGGCATTTAAATAACAAGCTGACAAAAAAACAAATGGATCCATTCAAAATAGGAGACAAGGTATACTTATCTACTAAGTTCCTCCAATCATTTCAGCCTTCAAAAAAGCTGGGACCAAAATTCATTGGGCCATTTCCAATCACTAGGATAATCAACCCAGTGACAGTGGAATTGCTCCTTCCCAAAACACTTAGACAAGTGCATCCTGTTTTTCATGTTAGTTTAGTTAAGACTTGCACTTCCCACCTTCGACCACAGGTGCAAACGCCACCTATCCCAATCATGGTTGAAGGGGAACAACACTTTGAGATCAAAGAGATCCTTGACTCCAAGCTTCATAGGGGAAAGTCCCAATATCTTGTCCAATGGAAACACTTACCCTCTTCCCAAAATGAATGGGTAGATAAGAAACATGTAATCACTCCTACTCTTTTAGTTGTCCTAATGTCGTGTAGCTCCGTCAGCGATTGGCTACACAACAGCAGTTGGGAACCCTCATCTTCAGAGCGTCCAGTCAGCATGAATTTCGGTTGTCTCCACTCATGGGTCAAGGCTGATCCCGCACCCAGGTGTGGCTCCCACTGCTGTTTCATGGAGCCACATCTGGCTAATTAGGACAACTAAGGATAAGTTAGACCAACCCCTGCTTGAGCTCCGAGGCACCCAGATGGAACTTGGCCCAGCCAACGTTCTCCTTCCCAGGGCAAAATCCCTGGAGTGGGGACTGGATCTCCTTTCATACCGCGAAAAGTGAGCCCCCAGCGAGCTTAGCTGCCGGGGCAAAGTCTACTTGGCTGCCCCTCCACACCAAAGAGATGGGCCAATGGCCCAGATTTGGAGGCCACCCTACCTGGCAGCAAGGCGCATGGGGGATGCCGACCCCAGGCCAGCAGCCAAGGCTTAAGCTTCCATTGCCGGGCCAAGCCCCAGCAGGGTGGGCTTTCTTCCCAGGCCTGGGGTGGACACAGTGCCAATGGGCACCGGGGCCCCTGCAGCCACTGGGCCCTATGCCAGCATTTGGCACGTTTCAGCCCCCCGTGATGTATGGTTTAGTTCTACTGTAGCTCCAAGGGCAGCCTCAAGCTGCCGGGGTCCAGCCAGCACCTGCCCAACAGCCCCCACAGGCACAGGTGCAGCAAGTGGGTCCCCAGCCACAAGCGCTCGTCCAATCAGCCACTCAAGTCCAGGCGGCCGGCCAACCGGCCCCTGCACCACCTCCTAGATTTAGAGCGACATTTGATGGGACTCCCGGGAAGCTAGCCTATTTCCTAAACCGAGCCTGGGCACACATCGACCAGTTTGGGATCCAGTACCCTTCGGACCAAGAGCTAATCACGATGATAAGTGAGGGGATGAATGAGGGGGAAGCAGCTGAATGGGTGGCAGAGCTCCACGATGAAGCGGCCCCAGAACTCGATGATGCTGATGAGTTTGTTCGCCTGATGAGGGTCCAATTTAACAATGTAGCCTCACAAGTGGAAGCTGAGGAGGAAATCCAAGGGCTGAAACAAGCAGGCTGCCCAGCCAAAGAATTAGTGTGGGAATTCAGATGGGCAGCAGGGAAACTACGGGACTGGCCCGAGCAGCTCTTAGTGCACACATTCAAAGCAGCCCTAGAGCTGGAGCTGAGGAAATCCTATAGCATTCAAGGGGTTCTGGACAGGATCCAAGACTGGTACACCACTGCCATCGTCCTGGACCATGCAAAAAAAAAACTCTCATTGAGAGACCGGCCAGGAGACCTTTGGGTCGGCAGTCCCAAACGAAGCAAGCTGCGCCTCCTCCCCCAGGAGAGACAAGAGCAGTAAAGTGTTATCGATGCGGCCAGTCCGGGCATCGAGCCTTGGAGTGCCTGGCACCAACCCCAGTCCCACAACTGAGGACCCGGGCAGTGGCCGAAACCAAGAAGGGGCCCCCAAAACCCCCTGAGAGAAGTCAGCTTGCCCAACAAGTGGAAGGCGCTCCTCCCCAGCCTGACGAGGCCGAGGGAGGAAAGGAAGAGAGGAAACCCCTCCATGCTCCAAGGGAGAAAGCAGCGGTGAAGACAACCCAATGGTGAGTGCAGCCATCCGCCCCTTTGCCATCAAAGCCAAACTTATAGTGGCCGAAATGGGGGAGGAAGGAGAAATAGATGCGATCGTGGATACGGGCTGCACATGATGCTTAATTAGCAAGGCTGTGGTAGAACAGTTGGGGATATGACTAGGGCTTTGGCCAGCCCCATATGGTTTCAACAAGTGGATAGGATGCTAATCGGGTGGTCCCCCGCCACACACATCACCAAATTGATAGACTTGCAAATAGGGCGCCACCATGAGTTCATCAGATTCATCATCACCCCAAAAATGCCTGAAACAATCATACTGGGACTTGCGTGGCTAGACAAGTGGACCCCCACCATAAAGTGGGAAGATGGCTACTGAAAGCTAACCTTAGGCATCGGGCCGCTACCCCCAAAATCCCTAAGGACCACTTGAAGGAAGCTAAATCCCTCAGGCCGGACCAACCTGAGCTGGCTGCCCCTGCAGTTGAGGCCAAGCCCCCAGGCATCCAGTAAGTGCCAATAGAGTATTCAGTGAGGAAGACTGCAACTACCTCCCCCGTCACCGACCCACTGACTGTGCAATAGAATTGTGCCGGGGGCAAAGCTCCCAAAACCAAAGATGTACACCATGACCCCTAAGGAAATGGAGGAACTAAGGAGATACATCAATGCCAATCTGGAACGGGGATTCATCCAGCTGGCAAAGTCACAAGTGACTGCCCTAGTGCTCTTCAAAGAGAAGAAAGATGGGCGGTTCAGACTGTGCGTGGACTTCTGGGGGTGGTCAATACCATTTGCATACAAAACACGTCCCCCGTCCCCCTGATGAAGGACTTACTGAACCATTTAGCCAAAGGCAAGGTGTCCACCAAACTGGACTTAAGAGAAGCGTATTACCGAATACGCATTAGGGAGGGGGATGAGTGGAAAACCATGTTCAACTGCCCTCTGGGGAGCTTCCAATTCAGAGTCATGCCATTTGGACTACAAGGGCCCCTGCGGTCTTTATGCAATACATAAATGAGGTGCTCCATCCCATTTGTATTCATTTATTTAGATGACATTCTCATCTTCAGTGAGACCCTGGAGGAATACGTAAAGCTGGTGCGGCAAGTCCTAGAGAAACTTCTGGCCGCCAAGCTGTACGCAAAATTGTCTAAGTGTGAATTCCACAAAACCTCACTAGACTATCTGGGATATCGCATTTCTGGCGAAGGGATAGAGATGGACCCAGGAAAAGTGAAAGCAGTGCTAGATTGGCAACCCCCTCACACCCGCAAGCAACTACAAAGTTTCTTAGGCTTTGTGAACTTCTATAGGCAATTCATCCCAGCTTTTGCAGAGGTGGCACTGCGACTGACTGAACTGCTAAAGACAGGGCCATCACCAACCAAGCCAAAGCCAAGCCAACCTATTGGGTGGCTGATGTAATGTCAAAAGGCCTTTGAAAAACTGAAATGGCTCTTCGCCCAAGAGCCCATTCTGCAACATCCCGACCCAGAGCAACAATTCATCATCCTGTCCAATGCCAGCGACGTAGCAGTAGCGGCGGTGCTATTGCAGAAAAACAAAGAGGGCCAACTCCTGCCGTGCGCTTACGTTTCAAAAAAACTCACCACCACATTTGGGAGAAAGAAGCCTATGCAGTCTGTTGGGCATTGCTCACCTGGAGCAATTCCTAGAAGGGGGCAAAGTCCCATTTGAAGTATGGACTGACCATAAAAACCTCGAAGCCCTGAAGAGCCCCAGGAAACTATCACCGAAACAAGTCCGCTGGGCGCAATACTTCAGGAGATTTAACTTCGAGCTGAAACACATCCCGGCTGGAAAAAATTTACTGGCAGATGCTTTATCCAGAAAGCCACAGTATGACAGGCAAAAGGAACAGGAGGTGCATGCCATCATCCCCCCTAACCAGGAAGAGATGGCAGCACAAGTCACCACCCGGGGCCAAGCCAGATGACCAGGTGCCCCTAGCCAGGACAAACTGACCATGACCACAGTGCTGAAAGCAGCTCTACCCAGTGACCCCTGGCTCAATGACAATAAAGAAGTCCTAACCATGAGATAAGGCTTGGCATGGAAAGGATCCAAACTATACGTACCTGCCAATTTGAGTCTGGAAGTCCTGCAACGAAGCCATGACTCTAAACTAGGGGGGCATTTTGGGTTCCTGAAAACTGTCCATTTAGCCCGACACCAGTTTTGGTGGCCAAAGATGAAAGCTGAAGTGGAGGATTATGTTAAAAGCTGTGCCACGTGCGCGACCAAGAAGAATCAGCCAGGCAAACCTCCTGGATTACTGCAGCAGGTAGCTAGCCCGAGCAAGCCCTGGGAAGAGATTGCCATGGACTTCATTGTAGAGCTCCCAGACAGCAATGGGAATACAGTGATTTGGGCAGTCATTGACCTGTTCTCCAGGCAAGCCCATTTCATTGCTTGCTCAGGGCTACCATTGGCCAGGAAGCTAGCAAAACTATTTCTCAAACACATTTACCATCTACATGGCGTGCCAAAAACAGTCATTTCCGACTGAGGCGTACAGTTCACAGCCAAGTTCTGGAGAGAGTTCCTGAGGGCTATTGGATCCACGCAAGGACTCAGCTTGGCTTTTCATCCCAGTATGAATGGGGCAGCTGAACATAAGAATGCAAGGGTCGAACAATACATCCGTTGTTATGTAGATTACCAGCAGGACAATTGGGCAGAGTTGCTACCTTTTACTGAGGTAACGTATAACAATGCTGTCTATAGCAGTACTGGACTAACTCCTTTTCAGATCACCAGCGGAGTGGAATTTGTTCCCATGCCTGAACTACCCCAAGAGGCCCCAACTTCCATGTCTCTCACTGAGTGGATGGAGGTGCTGAAAAAGGGGTAGGAGAACATCAAGAAAGTGTTAGCTGAAGCAGTGGAAGCCTACAAGAAGCAAGCTGACAAGCACCAATCGCTCCAGCCCCACTTCTGAGTGGGGGATAAAGTTTTCTTGTCCACCAAATATATCCAATTGAGAATGCCTAGCAAAAAACTAGGGCCAAAAGTTTTGGGTCCTTTCCCAATATTTATTTATTTATTTATTTATTTATTTATTTATTTATTTATTTATTTATTTATTTATTTATTTATTTATTTATTTATTTATTTATTTATTTATTTATTTATTTATTTATTTATTTATTTATTTAAAAAAATAATTTTTATTTAATATATAAACATTAAAAAAGACAAACATACATCGAAGACAACACCATATGTACTTACATGTACATATATACATATAAACTTTTACAGTAAGCGTCTTGGCCATAGGTTTTAGTAGATTAATACATATATAATTATATTTATAATACTTATATTTATCTATTATTCTATCAGTTAATAATGTTAGGTCTCTGACCATAACTAATATTGGATAGAACAATATATGTCTAGCTTTTAACAGCTATAAGTCTGTTTAGCTTAGGTGTTGCAGACTGCCACAAGAGGGAGCTAGAGTTCACAGCTTATTTCTATGGGAGTCCCTCTCTGTTTGTCTTTGGTCTCTGCTACTCAGAGTGTGTAGTCTCTGCTACTCATTAGAGCAAGGCCTAGAGTATGTATGCTCTGCATTTCTCTCTGTGTTGTAGTTATGTATTATAGCTAAAATGTATTTGTACTGGATAATACTTGGATTGTTACTATGACTATTAAGTGTATGATTTTGGACTGTTTATAGGAAAATGCTATTTCTTAAAGTAAACTTTAATTCAAGTTAGTGTAGCTGTGTGTGACTGAGTACTTATTCACAACTGATCTCAATCTAAACGTTTCTGTATGCACAACCTTGGTAACACAAGGAATACTCTGCTAATACATTAACACTGGTTATGGGCCCAGAGAGATATTGAGAGTTAGTGTGAATATTCAGTTTCATACTCAGACAGCTAACTTGTGGTTTACTGTTAAATTAACAATGGCACAAGAACAGTCAACTAGCTTATCCCTGATAACCAGGTTAGATGGAACTAACTATGTTTCCTGGTCTATGAAGTGCAGCTTACTTTTGCGTAAAGAAGGATTATGGACTGTGGTTAATAATCCACCTGATATAACAGCTTGGGATCCAACAAATGATGAAGATAAGAAGAAAATAGCTGCCTTTAACCGGGATAATGAAAAGGCTCTTAGTATTATTGGACTGACACTGAGTGATCAGCAACTGGTCCATATTCATGGTGAAGATTCTGCTGCCAAGTGTTGGAGTACCTTAAAGAGACTTTATGTTCGAGATAGTGTTGGTGCGCACATACACCTTACACGTAAACTGTTCAGAGCACGTTTGTTAAAAGGTGGTGACATGTTAGCTCATTTGGAGTTTATGAAGAGAACATTACAAGAGCTACATGAAAAAGAACTGATTTTCTCAGAGTTGCATCAAGTTTATATTATTCTTTCTTCTTTGGATGACTCTTATGATGATTATGTGTCTTCACTGGAAGTTTTGACCAGAGATGAACTGACATTGACTGGCATAATAGGAAGACTGTTAGAAGAGTCTAGAAGAAGGCAAGATAGAAAACAACTGAGAGAGAAACAACCACAGGAAGAATCACAGAGAGAGAAACAACTACGGTCTTCAACTGCCTATATTGTTAGGAAATGTTATTCTTGTGGGGCTAAAGGTCATATAGCCAGATTCTGTAAAAAGAGTAAAAAGCAGAATGCTAGTAATATGCAGAGAGCTTATAATGATGTTAGTGTAGCTATATCAAGTACAAATAAAACTGTAAGCCATGATATCTGGATAATAGACAGTGGAGCATCTCAGTGTATAACTAAAAGTAAAGAGAGATTTGTTAATATGACTGAAAGTAAACAGCATGTATCATTAGCAAATGGCTGGAAATTGAGAGTATCTGGAGAAGGTAATGCATATTGTTCATGTATTAATGAAAGTTTACCAATGTTATATGTACCTAACCTTAAAAATAACTTACTATCTGTCAGAGAATTGGTAAAAGCAGGGTTTGTGGTAACTTTTCAGGGAGATAAATGTTTAATTGAAAAACAAGGTAAAAGAGTTACTGCAAGATTGCATGATGGCTTATACATTATCCACGATAGTCCATTAAATAAGGCTAATTCAGTTTATGAAAAGAGAAAGCCTCATGATGAATGTATTCATTTGCTCCATAGACGTATGGGACATTTAAATTTCAAAATTTTAAAGAAAACTGTTGAGTTATCTAATGGTATAAAATTAAAACCTTGTGCAAGATATTTAAATTGTAATGCTTGCAATCAGGAAAAGAGCAAGGTAATTCCTGCAAACAGGTTAAATGGATTTAAAACCAAGGAACCATTAGAGGTTGTATTTGCTGATCTCATTGGCCCTAAGAAACCCAGTTTAGGTGGAGCCTGTTATATATTGAGCATAGTTGATCATTTTTCTAGATATGGTTTCTGTTATCTGATGAAAACAAAAACAGAAACATATCAGCATTTTGTAAACTGGTTAAGGTTTGTTGAACGAAAAATGAAAAAGAAACTGGTTAGTTTAGTAACAGATAATGGTACTGAGTTTACCAATAAGAGATTTGAAGATATGCTAAAGAGAGCTGGTATTGAACATAAGCGTTCTGCTCCTTTTCGGCCGCAACATAATGCACATATTGAAAGAAGAGGTCAGACATTACAGGCTATGTCTAGAACCATGATTTCAGATTCTGGTTTACCAGAGAGGCTCTGGGGTGAAGCTATAATGTGTGCTAACCATGTTTTGAACAATGTAGTGAATGCAACAACTGGTGAATTGCCATTTACCCGTTGGTATGGTAGGAAACCAAATCTTAGTTATTTGCATACATTTGGTGCACCAGCATGGGTGCATATTCCCACACAAGTAAGGCGAAAGGGACAACATAGAGCACGGAAATTATGTTTTGTAGGGTATGAATCTAATCATAGATCATTTAGATTCTGGGAGCCAGGTACTACTAGAGTATATTGTAGTGCAAGTGCTAAATTCCTTGAGCATGTTGGATGGAGTAAACTGGAACAGGAATACAAGGAACAAGATAGTATTGTTGTTGAGGATCCATTGTTTCCTGATGATTCTGATAAGAATAGTACTGATGATAGGATAGTGAAAGAATCCTCAATAGAGGAACCATCTATGGATGATGTAGAAGATACTTCGATAGGGGAGGAAAAGGAAGAGGAAATTCCAACAACTTGTACTAAATTGCCTAGGAGGTCGACTAGGGAGAGACGTCCACCTGATAGATATCAGGCAAGTATTGTATGCCAGATTAATGTGGAACCGTCTAATTATAATGAACTTAAGCTGTATCCAACAAAGGAACAGGTAGCTTGGCAGGAAGCTATGAATAAGGAATTAAAATCTTTAAAGGATCTTGAGGTATATGAAGATGTAAGGTTACCACCAGGTGAGCGTGCAATAGGTTGCAGATGGGTGTATAAATTAAAGACTGGTGTGGATGGCACTGTTACCCATAAAGCAAGATTAGTTGCTCAGGGATTTGCTCAATCAGATAAGGATTATGATGAGGTATTTGCACCTAGTCTGAGAGCAAATACATTGAGAGGAGCATTAGTTTGGGCAGCTAAAAATAAATGCATAATTAATCATGTAGATGTCGAAACTGCATATCTACATGCACCTTTACAACATACCATTTATATGAGAAAGCCATTAGGTTTAAAAGATGATGGAAAAAATAATTATTGGAAATTAAAGAAAAGTCTTTATGGTTTAAAGCAATCAGGTTATGAATGGAATAAATGCATTGTAAAAGAATTAGTTTCCATGGATTTTAAAGCTGGTATAGCTGATCCTTGTTTATTTAGGAGAGAGAAAGATGGTTTGATTTCTCTGTTGCTATTATTTACAGATGATATAGCGATTATAACAAAGACTGAACAAGAAGCAAATGATATTGTTTCTGAATTACAAAGAAAGTTCAAGATTAGAAATTTAGGAGAAATTAAACATTATTTGGGTCTTGATATAATGAAGACAAATAGAGGATTCAAAATTTCGCAAGCTAAGAAGATTAGCCAATTGTTAAAAAGATATAATCTGGAGAATTGTAAAACTGCTAAGACACCAATGGATCAGGGATTTACAAATAGTGATACTAAATGTCCTGTGTTTGATAAGGAGATATATCAGTCTCTAATTGGTAGTCTCTCATATTTGAGTAATTGGTCTAGACCAGATATATCTTATAGCGTAAATCAACTGGCTAGATATAATGCTGAACCAAATGAAAGGCATTGGCAAGCAGCTAAACGAATACTTAGATACCTAAAGCACACAATACATTATTCTTTATATTTAGAACCGAGAAATGAATTAGTGTTAACTGCATATGCTGATGCAAGTTTTGCTACTGATGCAATGACTCGCAAATCAACATCAGGTATAGTGGTAATGTTGGGTAATGCTTTAATAGGGTGGAAATCTATTAGGCAAAAACATATTAGTTTATCCACTATGGAAGCAGAATTCTCGAGTTTATCATTAATGTGTACAGAATTGGTATATTATAAACAATTGTTAAAGGATATAGGAATTACTGTACAGGAGCCATTTATTGTGTATGAAGACAATCAATCTGCCATTAGTATGGCTAATAGTTTAGCTGTGAAAACAAGGTCGAAACATACTGATTTGAGATATCTGAATGTTAGACAATGTGTTCAAAATAAAATGGTTAAGTTGGAATACTGCATGACTGAACAGAATATTGCAGATCATTTCACTAAAGCGCAAGGTGCAATTAAACACAAAGAGTGTTGTGAAAACTATGGTTTAAAGATGTAAGGTATTATATATTGATCTACCCAAAGGGGAGAATGTTAGGTCTCTGACCATAACTAATATTGGATAGAACAATATATGTCTAGCTTTTAACAGCTATAAGTCTGTTTAGCTTAGGTGTTGCAGACTGCCACAAGAGGGAGCTAGAGTTCACAGCTTATTTCTATGGGAGTCCCTCTCTGTTTGTCTTTGGTCTCTGCTACTCAGAGTGTGTAGTCTCTGCTACTCATTAGAGCAAGGCCTAGAGTATGTATGCTCTGCATTTCTCTCTGTGTTGTAGTTATGTATTATAGCTAAAATGTATTTGTACTGGATAATACTTGGATTGTTACTATGACTATTAAGTGTATGATTTTGGACTGTTTATAGGAAAATGCTATTTCTTAAAGTAAACTTTAATTCAAGTTAGTGTAGCTGTGTGTGACTGAGTACTTATTCACAACTGATCTCAATCTAAACGTTTCTGTATGCACAACCTTGGTAACACAAGGAATACTCTGCTAATACATTAACAAATAAGTTCTCAGTTGTGACTTATCTATCTAAGTATTTCTATATTTCTTTTGTTCCATTTCTTTTTTCTAGCCAGTTATAGAAGAGATTCCAAGTTTCAAAGTATTCTGAGTTTTCCTTCTGTTTCAATTCTAGTGTTAATCTGTCCAATTCTGCACATTCTAAGATTTTTCTTATTGTTATGTTTTCTGTTGGTACGTCACCCTGTTTCCAATGCTGCTCTAATACTATTCTTGCTGCCGTTAGTGTGTGGGTTATGATATACCAGTACTTCTTCTCTATTTCTTGATCCAACATCCCTAGCAAGAAAGTTTCCGGTGTAAAATTTATTTTTAATTTAGTTATTTCTTGAATCCAGTTATGTATAGTTTGCCAGAAATTTTTAATTTTGGGACACGTCCACCACATGTGGTAGTAGGTTCCATTCTTGTGAGGGCATTTCCAACATTTGGGGTTCATGTTTGAGTACATTCTGGCCAATCTCGCTGGTGGAAGATGCCATCTGTAGTACATTTTATATATATTCTCCTTATATGCTGCTGATTTGGTTATTTTCAAATTTTTAATCCATATTTCTTCCCATTGTTCCTGATTTATTTCATATCCAAAATTTTTGATCCAGCTAGTCATATTTCCCTTAACTCTTTCTTTTTTCATTTTATAATTTATTAAAAATTTATAGATTTTTGTTATCATCTTTTTTTCTGGTCCCAATAAGATTTTATCCAATTCTGATTTCTTTTTTGCTACTCCAAATTTTTTCTTGTCCTCCTGTAGTCTGGTTTTAATTTGATAATATGGCCACCAATCTATTCCGATTCCTTGATCTCTTAGGGTTTGGATCTCTTTTAGGTTCCCTTGTTCATCTAGTATTTGTTCATATTTAACCATTTTGTATATGTCCGTTGTGGTGGGATATGTAATCGCCTCCATAGTTGAAAACCATATTGGAATTTCTGTATAATGTTGGTGTTTTATTTTGCTCCAAGTATTATATAGTGACTCTCTAATTTTATGCTTTTGGAAGTAGGAATGTGTTTTGTGTTTTCCGTCCCATATGAAACTATGCCATCCTACCTGTAGATCATGTCCCTCGAGGGTTAATATTCTTTTATTGTTAATTTTAATCCAATCTGTTATCCACTGTAATGATGCTGCTTGGTAATAGGTTTCCCATTCTGGAAGTCCAAAGCCCCCTTGCTCTTTATTCTGCTGTAGATATTTTAATTTAATTCTTGCCTTTTTTCCTGCCCAAATGAATTTAGATACCATTTTATTTAAATTGTCAAAATATTTTCTATCTAATTTAATTGGTATCGTTTGGAACAAATATAATATTTTTGGTAGCACTGACATTTTAATTGTGGATATTCTCCCTGTTAATGAAATAGGTAGTTTTGTCCATTTTTCTAAGTCTTTTTCTATTTGTTTATTCAGCTCTATATAGTTATCATTTTTAATTGTTATGCATTTGGCCGTTAGTATTATTCCTAAGTATTTAATTTTTTTAACCGTTTGAATTTCTCTTCCAGTTCCTGGATTTGTTTATTTGGTAAATTCTTCGTTATTATTTTGGTTTTATTTTTATTAATTTTTAGGCCTGCTACTTTCCCAAATTTGTTAATTTCCTCTATTAATTTTGGTCCTACCTCAATCGGATTTTCCATATTAAAGACCATATCATCTGCAAAAGCTTGCAGTTTATACTCTTGCCCTCTGATTCTAAGTCCTTCGATACTTGGGTTTTGCCTAATTCGTTGTAGCAGCGTTTCTAAAGTGAATATAAATAGCAAGGGGGACAGTGGACATCCCTGTCGTACTCCTTTTTGAATGTCAAATTTGTCTGTTGTATCTTGATTTATAATTATTTTAGCTGTCTGTTTTGAGTATATGGCTCTAATCATCCTAATATATTTGGGGCCAAAATTTGTAATCTCTAACTTTTTAATAAGAAAATCCCAATTTAAATTATCAAATGCTTTTTGAGCATCGAGGAACATGAGAGCTACAGGTTTTCCTGGGTTTGCCTCATAGTATTCTAGTATATTCATAATTGTTCTTGTGTTGTTTCTAATGTTTCTATGTGGGAGGAAGCCGTTTTGATCCGGGTGTATGTTTTTGTTAATTACATTTTTTAATCTTTCTGCCATGATGGTCATGAATATCTTATAGTCCACATTTAACAGCGAGATTGGCCTGAAGTTTGTATCTTCTGTTTTTCTATTTTCTCTTTTGGGATTAGTGATATTATTGATTCTGCCCATGTTTTAGGAATTTCCCCTCTATTTAGTACTTCGTTGTATGTTACTAGCAATAATTGTTTAATAGGGTTCTGCAGTTCTTTGTAGTATTCCACAGGTATACCATCTGGTCCAGGCGTTTTGTTGTTCTTTTGTTTTTTTATAGCTTTTTCTAGTTCTAGAGGTGTTATTTCTTCGTCTAACATGTTTTTATCTAATTCTATTATTGGTGTGTCTTTTGTCTGTTGCAGGTAAGCTTGTATATCCTCTTCCCTTATTTCCTCTTTTTTATATAGTTCTTTAAAGTATTTAAGTATTATATCTTTTTTGTCCTCTAATGTTGTCTTTACTTCACCCTTCTCATCTTCTAATTGTTGTATATGTCTTTCCTCCCTTTCCTTTCGTAGTTTGTAGGCTAGCCACCTGCCTGGCTTGTTAGCATTTTCAAAGTAATTTTGTTTTGCCATTTTAATTTTCTGTGCCACCTCCTCCTGTGTCAGTAAGTTGATTCTATGTTTAATTAGGGCCTTTTCTTCTTTAATTTTTTCATTTAATTGTTCCGTTTGTTGTCTGTATTCTAATTCTCCCATTTTCTTTTGTAATTCATTAATTTGTTTATTTCTGTTTTTATTTCTTTTGATAGTATATGTTGTCGTTAATCCTCTTATGTAAGCTTTTGCGGTATCCCATAGGTTCTGGATTGTAGTATCATTATTCCAGTTTTCCTTCATAAAAAAGGCTAATTCTTTTTCCATATAATCAATATAGCTCCTTTCTTTTAGTATAGCCCTGTTCATAAACCATCTCTTGTTTGTCCTTCTCCTCTCTTTTATTGTAAAAGCTATAGGATTATGATCCGCCCATATATTTGGTTTTATTTCAATTTCTTGGATTTTATTCAATATTTCTATGTCGGCCCAAACCATGTCTATTCTCGACCAGGAATTTTGTGGGGTGGAATAATATGTGTACTGGTTTTCGTGTGGGTGGTTTTCTCTCCATGCGTCCCTAAGGTTAAATTCCCAGGTCAGGTCAAAAAATTCACATGGTAGTATCTTTCTTTCATGGTGTTTTTTATTTGCAGATTTGTAATCCAATTTATTATCTAATACAGCGTTAAAATCTCCCACTATACATATGTTTTCTTTTTCTAATTTGACTATTTGTTTATGTAGTTCTTTAAAGTACTCTTTTTGTTTGTTGTTAGGTGCATAAATTGTTATGAGTAGCATTTTTTTTTTGGTTTATTAAGGTCTCTATCATTAATGCTCTACCTTCCTTATCCTGGTATACCTGTTTTGGTTGCAGCCAATCCTTAACATATACTGCAATTCCTCTCTTTTTTGAATCATCCAATGATGTAAACAGCTTTCCAAGTTTTGGTGCCTCTAATAATTTAATATGTTCTTTTTTAACATGTACCTCTTGCAGACAGATTATATCTAGATTCTATTTTTGTAGTTTATTGAAAGTTTGTCGTCTTTTAATTGGCGAATTGATTCCATTTATGTTTACTGATAGTATTTTAACTAAATTTTCCATCTTATTATTTTACTGCTGCCTTGGCTGTTCTTGCGCTTCGTGTTTCTCTTTGGGTCTTGGTGTATATTTTCTCTAACTTCTCTCTTTCTTCTGTACTTTGTTCTTCTTGGCTCTGTGTTTCTAATTCTATGCTGCTCTCTCCTTCTGGTTCTAAGTAATGCTCAATAAAATGATCTGCTTGCTCAAATGTGTCTATTCTGACTTTTTTATCCTTCCATGTGACCAGAAGTCCTTCTGGCACTAGCCATCTAAATGACACTCCTTTTCTTATTAGTTTCACTGAAAGGTATTGGAAGTCCCTCCTTTTGTCTCTTATTCTCTTTGGTATCTGTTTCAGAACTGTAATATCTTTTCCTTTATAATTTATTTGTTCTGTTCTTGTAATTTTGTAAATCTCATCTCTTATGTGTTTTTTTGTAAATCTTACATGAATTTCTCTTGGTAACTTATGTTTCCTTATGTAATTGTTCTGAACTCTGTATATCTCATCAATATTAGTTTTTATTTCTTCCTTGTCTACTTGGAGAACTTCCCCCAGAATTTCCGACATTACATTTCTAGTATCCTCTTCCTTTTCTTCTAGTACATTCTGGAATCTTAAATAATAATTTGCTTTCTCAAGTTCCAACAGTGAGATTGCCCCCGCTAACTCCCTGTTTATTGTTCTCAATCTTTCTTCTGTTGCATCTTGTCTTTTTTCTGCCTTCTCTGTTTTTTCCACTATTATTTGTATTTGTTGTTCGTGATTGGCAACTATTTCTTGTATATTTTTCATTCTACTGTCTAACTTCTTAATATCTCCTTTAACTACTTCGAAGTTCCCTTTCATTTCCTCGTGGTTATTTTCTATTGTTTCTTGCGTTTTTATCATTTTTTCCTGTGATGCAAGCATAAATTCTGTAATTCTGTCTAATGAGGCCTGCATAGTTTGTAGGGAAGGAGCTTGTCCCTGTTTCTCTACAGTCGTCATTTCTGTTAGTAATCTTTGTCCTGCCGGTGATGGTGCAGCCGAAGCTGCTTTCTTTACAGTTTTTGTCACCGTGGTCGAGGACATTTGTGCTTTTGAGAAAAAATTATAATTTTTAAAGAAATTACTCCAAACCTTCATATAACCTCCTCATATATTCCCCCTTCCCCTTTCTCCACCAAGCAAGCAATGTCAATATTCTAATTCCACATTTATCAAAGTTTTATACGTTTTATCATTTATACTCCTAATTCTTAATTCCTAAGTCTTGATTTCAATTTTCTATGTATATATGAACAATAAATTTCTATTATTATCAATAGTATAACAATATTAATCAGTATAACAATCTATCTATCAGTCAATTTGTAAATCAATCAATCTATATATCTGTGCAATTATTTATCACAATCTATTTCAATCAGAACTAAATTTAACCTTTTATTAATAATCTTTCTTTTAAATTAATTAAAATTAATTCTATTTGTTATAATTATTTCAATCAAGTATCAAATATTTAATACCAATCAACTGTCTATATTCAATATCCAAGTAATTTTGTTTTTTATTTTTTCCTTATTTACCAGTAGAGGCAATCAGTGTGTCTTCTTTTAAAGTTCCAAAATGTCTTCTTTTTCAGAAACTGCACAGTCACTGTCACTTTTTTTTGTATTCCTTTTATGTATCTCTGTTGTTCTCCTCCTTCTGTATCAAATCCAATGTTAAGCAGTAGTCTCTTTAAATCCACTACAGTTTCTAAGTTTCTGATTTTTTACTGCAACAGTTTCCAATGTGTGATGTTGATCTCAAACAACGGTTGTTAAAAAGTATCTCCTTCAGCTCCTCTAAGATGTTGCTGTCAGCATAAAGAGGTCTATATCACTGTCACCGTCCCTTTCTTACTTGCTTGCTTCCGTAGTATAACAGAGCCAATATTCCCACTGGTTTCACGTTTCCTTAGTTGTTTATTCAGGCACCAAAACAAAGTTCCGATCTTAAATCTAGCAGCAGTTTTTTCCCCCTCCTTTTTTTCCCCAATCTTTCAGAACTCCTTTCTTTTTATTTGATAATGTCTTCTCTTAGCTCCTTACCGCTTCTGTGCCGCCTGTTCCACTCGGGAGACTCTCACTCTTCCGCCCTTTGCTGTTCCGTCTCCAATTTCAGGTTCCGCACTTTAAGATTGATGAAGAGATTTGACCAAGGGTTACTGTTTCACTCTCTCTTTCTTCCTCTATATCAGGATCGAAGCACCATGACTCTGGATCGTCTATCCACCACCGATCTCTTTCGCGGCTGTTATCGGGGGTTTCCACCTATTTCACCAGGAGATAGCACTTTCTCCCGGTGCAGTTCAGTGTCCCCCTTCTTTTAGCGATCTCCTCCAGAGAATCGCATGCCGCTTTTGGCTACCAGCTCCGCGAAAAGTCGGGCGAAGTCCGCTGCCAGCTTTCTTCGCTCCGCTCCAGCATAGCGCCCGCCCCGGAAGTCTTTTATTTATTTATTTATTTATTTATTTATTTATTTATTTATTTATTTATTTATTTATTTATTTATTTATTTATTTATTTATTTATTTATTTATTTATTTATTTATTTATTTATTTATTTATTTATTTATTTATTTATTTATTTATTTATTTATTTATTTATTTATTTATTTAGTGCTCTTATATGCCACACTATTCCCTGGGGACTCAGGGCGGCATACAACATTGAAGAACAGCTAAACAATATAATTTAATATCAATTTAAAATACATTAAAAAAACATACAACAGCATACATACTTGGGGGAGACCAAGATGGAAATCATCTCAAAACCCCACCTGCAGGAAGAGCCATGTCTTCATGGCTTTTCGGAAGGCCAGCAAGGTGGGGACAATTCGTATCTCTGCGGGGAGTTGGTTCCAGAGAGCAGGGGCCCCTACAGAGAAGGCTCTCCCCCTAGGCCCCGCCAGCTGACATTGTTTGGTTGATGGGACCTGGAGGAGACCCACTCTGTGGGACCTAACTGGTCAAAGGGAAGTATGAGGTAGGATGCGGTCCCGGAGGTAACCTGGTCCTAAGCCATGTAGGGCTTTAAAGATGATGATCAGCACCTTGAATTGTACCCAGAGACCAATGGGCAGCCAATGCAGCTGGCAGAGTATGGGTGTTATGTGGGTGTATCTTGAAACACCCACCACAGCACGTGCAGCCACACTTTGTACCAGCTGAAGTCTCCGAATACTCAAGGGTAGCCCCACGTAGAGCACATTACAGTAGTCCAATCGGGAGGTGACAAGGGCATGAGTGACCGTGAGTAGAGCCTCCTTCTCCAAATATGGTCGCAATTGGTGCACCAGGCAAACCTGTGCAAAAGCTCCCCTAGCCAAAGCTGTAAGATGTTGGTCTAATTTTAGCTGTGGGTCTAGGACAGCGGTTCCCAACCTGGGGGTCGGGACCCCTTTGGGGGTCGAATGACCATTTCCCAGGGGTCGCCCGGCATCCTCAGCTCCCCCCCCGCCACAAGCCTGGCCATATCGGCTTAACTCGCCCGAGCCCTCTGATTGGTCAGGAGAGGTGCCATTCAGCGAGAGGTGTTTGTGACACCTGGCAGCTGAGCTTTGAAGGCATCAGCTAAGGGGAGGGGCATCGCAAGATTGCGCGCTGGAGAGTGCAAGGCAGTGCTTAAGACATCTGTGACCGCCACTGTCTCCTGCTCACAGCGGCAGTTTCTTCCCGCTGGTGTCAAAGGGAAAGGGAGTCACGGGAGGGAACGGCCAGCCAACGACCACTTAAGTTTAAAAGCACACAATGGCAGGAAGGAGGACAGCTGGGTCGGGCTCGTCTGTCTGCCCTCTCGCCCTCGGCTGGCGCGGAGACCCAGTGAACAAAGAGGCAAACAGGGAGGGAGGGAAGAGAGAGACTGAGAGATATTAGCACAGGGCTAATCTGATCATACAGCCTCGGTGCTGAGGGCGCCATTGCTGGGGGCAGGAGGAGCTAAGCCGGAGGGAACTGGAGAAGGAGGTGGTGCCAGAGCATGGTCCATTGCTGCTGCCCTGCTCCGTGTGATCAGGCTAGCCCTGTGCTAATATCTCTCAGTCTCTCTTCCCTCCCTCCCTGTTTGCCTCTTTGTTCTCTGGGTCTTCACCGCCCTGCTCCGTATGATCAGGCTAGCCCTGTGCTAATATCTCTCAGTCTCTCTCTTCCCTCCCCCCCTGTTTGCCTCTTTGTTCGCTGGGTCTCCGCGCCAGCCGAGGGCGAGAGGGCAGACAGACGAGCCCGACCCAGTTGTCCTCCTTCCCGCCGTTGTGCGCTTTTAAACTTAAGTGGTCGTTGGCTGGCCGTTCTCTCCCGTGACTCAGAAAAGGATGGCCAGCAACGTGATGGAGAGGCGGGTTCTGCAGCTGGCAGTCTCCAGGAGGGAGGAGAGAGAGCAGGGGGAGGGGGTTTCTAATCGGGGGTCCCTATGACTGGCAACCCCCCTTTTTCTTCCAGCTCTACCCTCCTCCTGTTGGGCAACTTCTCCAAAGATGTGCAATGGGGAGCAAGGAGTCGTGGACAGGATTGCTGTGTGGTGGTGGGGATTTGCAGCCCCCCATCTCCCGGGTGGGGTATGGATAGGACTGGGGAAGGGGTGCAGAGGGATGGGGGAGAAGCAGGAAATTATGGCCGGGTTTCCAGGGCTGCTCTCTCCGGGGTGTGTCCGGGTCTCTTGGTGCCAGCCTTTTTTTTTTTGCACCGGGACCTTTCACCAAATGGTTGCCCCCAAGCGGAAGGCGCCTTTTGGAGAAGGCGAGGCGAGGGTGGGGT